>CM060903.1:1236845609-1238095609 GCA_030737815.1 Allium fistulosum | reverse complement strand
GGCTTTATGTCTGACTTGAAGTTTATGTTCTCCCCTTAAACTCTCGAGTGTTCAATTAACTTGAGTAGTTTGATAGTTGATGTTTTTAATACCTCTTTAGATGAATAAGCTTCCGGAGACGTGCAGGAGTCATGATAGCTATTTAGATTTATTTTCTATTTTGATTTCGATGTGTTTTGTTCAAACGGAAAAAGTTTTTTAATTGCCTAGTTATATACTCTGATCATCCAAGAGGGCATCTTCAAATGTCGCTCTTGGCGTATGTTGTAATAATTATAATTTCTCTGAACGTGGCTCTTGAATATGGGATTATGTAATGAATGTTGAAATGATTTGAAATGGAATGTGAAAGTTGTTGAATGATTTCAAAAATTTTCCATATCCATGTGTTTCTGTTATATCAACGTAAACATTACTGTATTTCATCGCCGAGGATTAATAACTATGGATGACTGCAGCATCCGTAGCCATTAGTTTTGGGCCTCCATGTGGAGGATGTTACAAGTTGGTATCAAAGCATAGGTGTATGAAACTTAAAGATTTTTCAAAACGTAATCCAATGAATCAGAAAATAAGATCGAGGTTCGGGATAATGCTATAGTAACATACTTGTATTTGATTTATATATATATAAGTACGTATTCCCCTCTCTCTTAGACGTTCTTCTGTATCTTACTAAAGCTTGTATGCAGATTTACGAGAAAGAAGATATGGAGGCTGGAAATGGAAGAGGAAATCTAGGTGGAGGAATCACCATAACCAACAGAAATGTTCAACCTACTAGGAGGAACCCGGGGTGACAGGCTAATGCTAACCAAAATGAAGATGCCAATGTGGGTGCTGGAAATCTTCCACTGGATATAAGGGTGATGTATCAGTTCTTCGTCAATCTGATGTAAGCAAGAGCTGCTACTGGAGTTATTGGGAATGTTGGAGGAGCTAATCATGTGGCTCTAGTTGAGAATAATTATTCTAAGTTGAGCAGAGACTACACCAGTCTTAGTGGAAAGCTGTTTATGGAAACAGAGGATGGTATAGATGTTGAGAATTGGTTGTTTCATTGTGAGGGAATATTTGCTGATTCGGGTTAGGATGATGAGAAGAAGAGGAGGCTGGCCTCTAGACAGTTGCAAGGGGTAGAGCTTCACTGGTGGAACAGTGTTACTACCAAGGTTCCGGAGGAGGAGTTGACTTGGGTAGATTTTAGTAGGAGATTCGAACAAAGGTTTTTGTCTGAAGTTGCCAAGACGGCATTGCTAAGAAATTTTATGGATTTGGTTCATGGAGATGTGTCGGTAATTGAGTATGCTGCTAATTTTGATGAGTTGTCCCGATATGGGTATGGTAGACCATCATCAGGAGGAAGGAGAAGTTCATTAGGGGATTGAGGCCCGAGATTGCCAAGGCCACCCTGTGTAATGATCCTAATTTTTAATAACATTATTTAGGAGATTTAATTAGTTAAATTAAATAAAATAAGGTAATGATTAGGGGATTGAGATTTGTGTAATTAAGGGGTAGCCATGCCATATATCCAAATGAACTTAAGTAAATTGGAATGAAACACAAAGTTAGGAAATAGATAAGGGAAATATAGAAATTAGTATTATTCTTATACCCTAAACCCCTAAGCCATATTATATACGTTCATTTCATATTCACAAAACAAAATATAAACTTGGGGCCGGCCACTATTAAAGGAAAAAAGAAGATAAAGCTAGGATCAAGAGGAAAGCTTAAGCAATAAAATCAAAGATCAAATCTCAACACCTTAATCTCAAAGCTAAGATGAATAATGACTACATCTCATGTTTTCTAATTGCTTTCGGTTTTAGGTTAAATTCGAATTATTTTGCAAAGTTTTTCCATGTTTGATGTTAGAAATAGATATATATGCTTGTTGATGATTTATGATATTTCATATAGATTTTATGATAAGTTTTAATGTGAAAACCTTATTAAATGACATCCAAATGCCTTGCGTTTTTAGATTTAGATCAGAAATGATAATTTAGAAATGAATTTCAATTTTCATAATTTTTTGAATTAATGTGGATTTTATATTAATTTTTTAGTGTGGAAAATGGATATTTGGGTTTAAAATAATTTACGGCTATTATATATGTTTTGGGTCTGAAATTTATATATGTTAAAAAACATATTAAAAATGATTTATAGGAATTTTTAGAGATTTTTCCTAAGTGTTTTAATAGATATATAAAATTATTTAAGGTATAAGACTTAAATGTTTTATATATTTATAAAAGGAGAAGGGGTATTTTGTAAATAAATTAAATTGTTTATTTCTGAAATTTCGGCAGTACTTTTAGAAAAGAAATTAGCAACCAATTATGTTTTGACAAACAAGGTAGGTTAGTTGAAACGAATTACTTAAAAAGGTTAAAAATCAGTTTAAACATGATTTTTACATGTTTAGCCACTTTCGACATGTTTCGACCCAGTACTCCCACCTTCATCACCATTGAAACCAATGTGCATGGCATCAAAGGCTTGGTGCGTAGCGAATTAGACATAGGCGAAAGGTAAGCAGTCGAAACAAGGGGTGCCGAAGAGGTGAACTTTTACTTCACTTTTAAATGAAAATCGTCTACTTTGCTTTTGCTTTCCACTTGGTTGGCTTTCGACTGGGTCAAATTGTCTTAAAGGAAAGGTTTCGAAAGAGGTTGTACCTTTTGTTCTAAGTAAATGCTTTTGAAGGGGGCAAAACCCCTAGCTGCTGCATCTTACCTTTCGAAGTAATGCCTTCGAAAGGGTTTCTTTGTTTTAAAACCCAAGCCGCTTCTCCAATGCTTTTGAAGGGTTGTTTTCGACACCATCACTTCTTTACTTAGGAAACTGTTTTCGAAAGAGTGATTTCGACTTAGTTGTTTTACGGCCCTTTGTTCTGTTGAAGGTAAAACCCAAAGGTTTCAAATGGAATAGTTTTAAATGGTTTCAAAAAGTTTCCACATGTTTTACTTGAAGCCAAAAGCTTTCGAAAGGTTTGATGTTTACAAAGGATTTTAATGCTTTCGAAAGGTCTAAATGAAGGTTTCGAAGGGGTGGTTCGCCAATAGTTTCGAAAGGTGTAAAAGGATGGTTTCTAATGTTTTCGAAAGGCAATGTTAAGTGTCTTAAAGATAGGATGTCTAAGGTTTTAAAGCTTTTGAAGGCGATGTATTTTAATGATTTCGAAAGGTTGATTATGAATAGTTTCAAAAGGTAAGTTTTGGCCTTTCGGCCTAAGGTTTCACTTATATCGAAAGGGGCACTTTCAATGGGTTCGAAAGGGGTACTTTTAAAGGTTTAAATGTTTTCATCAACAAATTTTTGTGTAAAGTATATATAACATGGCAAGGTGATTTCAGTAAAGCATAGAGTATATTTTCCTTGTTTAAAGAACGATTTAAAGGTTTAAATAAATTTGAAAGAAATGTTTTTCAAGGAAAATTTTGGGTAGATGACCCTATGTCAAATGACTTAGATATTAGAATACCAGATGGGACTAGTATAGGGTCGCGTCCTATACATTAGCTATTAGCCCCTAACTAATTTAGTCTAAAATTCCAATGTGTAGGGCTTTGCCATTGTAAGACTAAAATAATGTTCCACACAAAAAGGAATATATATGTACAGAGATAGGTTATTGGTGTGCCTGCAAAACCATTAGGATCAGTTGACCCTAGAGAATTAAGTTAGGGACAGACCGTCCAGAAGAGGAGTATCTAATAGAAGTTAGATTATTTGTTTATTTTGACTGGTGGGCCCGAGTCGGCCAAAGGTTAGTAGTTAGCCAAACAAAACTATATTGTTCGGACAGTTAGTCCATTTGTTACTTGATTTATATACTTTCATGATATTGATATTATTGTTTTAACCAATTTTGGTTACAGGATTAATATTTGCAAAAGATATGTTTTAAAAGGATATTAGTGAGGGGAAACCCGTTCTGCTAAGCGACATGGTCTCACTAAATATCAAATAACCAAGAAGTGTAGTATTATTCACACTAAGCTTTATGTCTGACTCGAAGTTTTTGTTTTTCCACTTAAACTCTTGGGTGCTCAAAATTGATTTGAGTAGGCCAAGGATTGAGGATTTTCTAGTTTTAGTAGGTGGACAAATAAAGCTTCTGAAGATGAGCAGGAGGCTGAAGTTAGCTATTTAGGAGTTATTATGTTTGTTTTATTTTGTTGTGTTGTATTAAGTCAGTTGTGACTATTTAGTACTCTGGTCAACCAAGGGGGCATCTTCATATGTCGCTCTTGGGATATTTTGTAATAATTATATTTGATATAAACTTGGGAAACGATTGGGATTATGTAATGGAATATGAAACATGTTTTGTGAAATGTTATCAGAAAAGTTGTTTTTGAAGTCTGTGATTTTGTTTCATATTCATGTGCTTCTGATATTATGGATACCATTAACATTACCGTATTTGGTCACCAGATGTTAATACTATGGATGAGTGCAGCATCTGTAGTGCTTAGCTTCGTGCCTCTAGATTGGGGATGTTACACCATGACACCTTTCTGTGATCCTTGTAATGTAGTTGTGGAGATGGCAATACGACATGAGGAGATGCTTGCTATTTGTGCAAGAGAAAAGCCGGTTGAAACCCAGGGTTCTTAGGGAAAGAAGAGAAAGTTCTTTAAGAAGAAGGGAGCTCAAAAGGGAGAAGCTGCCAAGAAGGCAAAGGCTGATTTAGTTTGCTTCAAGTGTGACAAGAATGGTCATTATGATCATGAGTGTCGGTCGGGCAAGGGAAAGAAGGCTGTAGAAAAGAATAACGTGAAGTGTTTAAACTGCGACCAGGTTGAGCATTATAAGAATCAGTGTCCAGAACCAGTCAAGGAAATATTTTTCTATTGGACCATCATTTGCCAAGCCAACTATAGCTGAAAAAGGGAAGACTGTGATGGAAGGTATGCTTTTGATTCAGAGTATACTAGTTAGGGTACTATTTGATACTGGTGCATCACATTCATTTATATCTCAGTGTTTGGTTGATAGGTTATGCTTAGAACCCTGATACCTTGTTACTTCCTTAAGGGTTGCGATTTGATAGGAGTGTATGCAACTCTAGGGATGAGATGTGACAAGTTAGAACTAGAATTGTTAGGTCATAAGTTTATGTGCAGTCTGTATGTTTTTGATTTCGTAGATTTCAGGATCATCTTGGGTATGGATTGGTTGGGTAAAAATAAGGCTAGGATATTTTGCCAGGATAGGGAAATATCATTGAGACACCCTAATAGTCATAACCGAATCATATTCTTAGTGGAGAATTCTAACCGGAGTAGTTGTGTCTTTGAAGTGCTATGGAAGTCGGAGAAGAGTTAAGTCAGGTTCAAGTAGCAAGAGATTTTGTAGATGTTTTTGAGCCGGTTACAGGACTACCACCAAAACGAGCCATTGAGTTTCGAATAGATCTTGTGCTAGGAGCTGAACTTGTAAGTTTACCACCTAGTAGGATAACACCGGCCAAGATGAAGGAATTAAAGGTGCAGCTTGTGGATCTAGAAGGAAGGAATTTTATTAGACCAAGCAGTTCGCCTTGGGGAGCGGTCGCGGTATTCATGAAGAAACCAGATGGGTCATTGAGGGTGTGTATCGACTATCGTAAGTTGAACGAGAGGACGATTAAGAATAAGTATCCTTTGCCGAGAATCGATGATCTATTTGATCAGTTGTGTGGAGCCAAAGTATTTTCCCAATTGGATTTGGCGATAGGTTTCCATCAGTTAAGAGTGGCAGAGGATAGTATTCCTTTAACAACATTTCAGACTAGGTATGGTTCGTATGAGTGGCTAGTAATGCCATTCGGATTAATGAACGCACCTACTTTCTTCGTTGATTTGATGAACCGAGTTTTCCGAGAGTACTTAGATAGGTTTGTGCTGGTATTTATAGATGACATTTAGTGTACTCTAAGGATGAAAGGGAGCATGAAGTATATCTTAGAGTAGTGCTTGAGAGGCTGAGGCAGCATCAACTAAAAGCAAAGTTTTCAAAGTGTCATTTTTGGAAGAAAGAAGTTAAGTTTTTTGGTCAAGTGGTTTCAGAGAAGGGCTTGTCAGTCGATCCAGATAAGATCAAAGCTATTAAGAATTGGAAGAGACCAAAAACAGTGATTGAGATTAAAAGTTTTCTTGGACTTGCTGGCTATTACCGGACATTCATCAAGGACTTCTCGCGGATAGCAACACCTTTGACTAAGTTATCCAGGAAGGATGTGAAGTATGTTTAGTCCGACAAATATGAAGAAGAATTCCTTAAGTTAAAGCATTTGTTGACCAACACACCAGTGTTAGTAGTTCTAGACGGAAATCAAGGGATGGTGGTGTATACCGATGCATGTGGGACTGGATTAGGAGCTGTGTTGATGCAGAATGGTAAAGTTATTGCCTATGCTTCACGACTGCTTAGGCCGCATGAAGTGAGATATCCTACTCATGATTTGGTGTTGGTAGCGGTGATTTTCGCATTAAAGATTTGGAGACATTATCTTTTAGGGGTGAGACTTGAGCTATATACCGATCATAAGTCCTTAAGGTATTTATTCTCTCAGAAGGAGTTGAATATGAGACAGCAGAGGTGGCTAGAGTTTTTAGCAGCTTATGATTTTGGTATAACGTACTCCTAGGAAAGGAAATAAGGTAGCGGATGCTCTTAGCAGAAGACATCAAAATATGATGTTAGTTATGTAGGCAGAATGGAAAGATTTAGAAGCTTTGACTACTTGTAGTGTGCAGTTAAGATCGATTGCTAGTTCTAGTCAGAGCACTTCCATGTTGTCTTGTTTAGAATTTTAACTAGTGTTGATCGAAAGGATTGCTTCTAAACAGAAAGAGGATCCAGTATTAGCTGAGAGGATTAGAAGGCTTGAGGTGGGATTAGAGATCGATGATTTAATGGATTTTAGTCTTGACCAAAGGGGATGATTGAGAAAGAAGGGACAGTTGTGTGTTCTGAATGTTGATGACTTAAGGAAAGAAGTTCTTGAAGAATGTCATCGGTTCAAGTTTACAAATCATCCTGGAGGGACCAAGATGTATCAATATATGAAGAAGAGCTTCTATTGGGAAGATATAAAGAGAGATGTTGGCTTGTGGGTTAGGCAGTGTGCAAACTGTCAACAAGTGAAGGCCGAATATCAGAAGCCGACTGGATTGCTTCAACCTTTGGAGATACCAGTATGGAAATGGGATTCAGTATCCATGGATTTTATAGATGGGTTGCCAAGTTCAAATAGAGGAAATGAAAGCATATGGGTCATAGTGGACAGGTTGACCAAGAGTGCCCATTTCATTCCAGTTAAGTCAACTAGGACGACACATGTTTTAGGTAAGTTGTCCATGAAGAACATAGTTAGACTACATGGGATTCCTATTAGTAGAGTCAGTGACAGAATGCTTTGTTTACTAGTGAATTCTAAAAGAGTCTACAGGATGTTTTAGGTACCAAGCTTAATATGAGTACTGCATATCACCCTCAGACGGATGGGTAGACGAAGAGAGTCAATAAGGTACTGAAAGATTTGTTAAGAGCTTGTGTATTGGACTTTGGTGGATCCTGGAAGGATCACCTACACTTAGTAGAGTTTTCCTATAATAATAGTTATCAAACTAGTATAGGAATGGCGCCTTTTGAAGCTTTGTATGGAAGGCCATGAAAATCACCAGCATGTTGGTTGGAGACTGGAGATAGATTAGTCTTAAGTTCAGATATGGTTATAGATGCGACAGAGAAGATAGAGGTGATCCGAGAAAGGATGCCGGAAGCTCAGTCAAGACAGAAGAGTTACAGAGATAAGAGGCGTAAAGACCTAGAATTTTCAGTTGGAGATAAGGTTTTCATTAAAGTATCACCACTAAAGGGTGTGGTACGATTTAGAAAGTCAGGGAAACTGACACCGAGATATGTTGGTCCGTTCCAAGTTATAGAGAGGATCGGGAGGCTCGCATACAGAGTAGAGTTGCCGAGCAGTATGGCAGGTGTCCATAATGTGCTTCATGTATCTCATCTTTGCAAATATGTGCATGATCCATAGACTACTATTCCTTCGACAGGGTTGGTAGATTTGATAGTAGAGCATAATTTAACTTTTGTTAGACAACCAGTTCGGGTTATAGCAAGAGATGAGAAAAGATTGAGGAACAAGACAGTTAGGTTGGTGAAAGTTCAGTGGAGCGACAACAAGAATGACTGTACTTGGGAGACAAAAGACAGGATTAGAGATACTTATCCCGGTCTGCTTTAAGGGAATGTCTATATTAGCTTTATAGAGATAGTTGCTAGTCAGGTAGGCTAGTATGGTTGTTAGGAGTGGTTACAGATGATTGTTATGTTTAGTATTTAGTCCTTACTGAATTTCGAGGATGAAATTCTTTAAGGGGGTGCCTGCAACACCCCTAATTTTTAATAATATTATTTAGGAGATTTAATTAGATAAATTAAATAGAATAATGTACATATTAGAGAGACAAGGGGATTGAAATTTGAATAAATACTTAGAGGCCGAGCTTAATTATATAAATGAGCTTATGAATGGTTTTATATGTTACTTAATTAAAACAAGGGCATATTAGGAATTGCGCACCAAAACTATATCCGGATTAAGTTATTGACAGATGTCAATAGGTTCCTAGTCAACCCATGAAAATTAAGAAAAGAGGAAAGTTATTGGATATACCAATAGGTTCAGGAAGAACCCATGAATAAGGGAGTTATTGGCAAGGGCCAACAGGTTCTTAGTGATTCCATAAAGACTATGAAACTAGACAGGTAGTCCATAAACATTAAACAGGTTATTAGACAACCCATGAAAACTATTAAGTTAATCGTGACCCTATAAACTATAACTGGGACAGACAGTCAAAACGAATGGGGATGGGTAATCCAGAATTGATTTATTTGTTTGCATATCATCATAATATTTTGAATTGTTATGTTTTAACCATTGTGGATGCAGGAGGATAGTATATGGTTTTTATAAAGTTTTGGATAAAATGCTAGTGAGGGGAAAACCCGTTCCGCTAAGCGACGCGGTCTTACTAGATATCTTAATGGTTTGAGATGGTAGATTATTATTCATACCAGGCTTTATGTCTGACTCGAAGTTTATAGTTTCCCCTTAAACTCTCGGATGCTCGATTAACTTTGAGTAGCTTGAGAGTTGAGGGTTTTAGGTACCTCTTTAGACGAATAAGCTTCCAGAGACGTGCAGGAGGCATGATAGCTATATAGAGTTCTTTTCTATTTTGATTCCCCTGTGTTTTGTTGTAAAGGTAAAAGTTGTTTAATTGCCTAGTTATATACTCTGATCATCCAAGGGGGCATCTTCATATGTCGCTCTTGGCGTATGTTGTAATAATTATATTTTCTTTGAATGTGGTTATTGAATATGGGATTATGTGATAAATGTTGAAATGATTTGAAATAGAATGTGAAAGTTGATTAATTATTTCAAAAATTTTCCATATCCATGTGTTTCTGTTATATCAATGTATCTAACATTACCGTATTTAGTCGCCAAGGATTTATAACTATGGATGACTGCAACATCCATAGTCGTTAGTTTTAGGCCTCCAAGTAGGGGATGTTACAAAAATGTCCCTTCCGTCTACTTACTACCTCTTATTGGATATGAAGCAAACCCCATTTCCTTAAAAGTACCAAGCCAATTAATACATCAAATCCAAGGCGAACCCTCGATACATTTTTCCCTACCTATCCGCAATGCATATTCCTTCCCTACGGGTCCTATGGTTTGAGATATCTCATATAAGTAGTAAGTATACACGACTGCTGGTAGCCACTAGGTGAAGGGCGGACTTCGGTTGTGTAACTCTACTAACCTCGCATCTCAATCCTTACAAAACCAAATCAAACACCCAAAGCTTGTGTGTTGGGCTAGGCCTACTAATTCATGCTTGTCCTAAACGTATAATTGAAGCTATATAATTTCTTACTATGAAAAATATATTGCTTTCTACATGTAATTAATAACATTAATACTTACTTATTCGCTACATAAATATTCCCAATTTATACGCTTAGGCTTTGGTTTCCTTCTAATATTTTATAATTGTTAGTTATCCGTAATGACTAGTCATTAATGTCAGGAATGTACATCCTCTAATCAATCTTTATTTAATTCCTTTAATATATTTACTAGTTTCAAAAATTAGCTATTATGTCTACCCAATTCCTCCATAAATGCCATATTAAATTCCATAATCAGTCCCCGCTTAATATTTTAACACTTCATCAATCACAAATTTATTGCCAGTTAAATTTGTAATTAATGTCCATAAATCCTAGTCCATTAATTATTATGCTAGTAATAACTAATACGTATATAGTAATAAATTACGCCATTTATATATTCTTATCTCTAAACGTTACGCACGTTCATATGTGTTTATATATATATATATTAACTATTAATTTCTAAATTAGAACATTCCTTTTTTAATTTATCAGAGTTGCCCTTTTAGAAAGGATGACCGCTATAATTTTCCATAAGTTAACCAAAAGTGAGATCTTTGCTACGTTTAAAATTACTAGGAATTACCTCTTTTCTTTTGTTAAAATAGATAGTGTAAACTATGAAAAAAATATCCATATCTTACACATCTCTTTCCCTTTTCGGTATATCCCTTGTTAATTCAAACGACACACATTTACACATATTTTGGAATTGAATAATCTATGAAGATTACATAGAACCTACTGTAAATAAATCAAAACATAGAAATTCACATTCCAATTTAACTAAGTCAACCTAATTTATAACCCAAGTATAAATATGGAATAAACTTTACAAACCTTTTGCAATAATAAATATTTGGGACTGAATTCAAATTTCCAGATTAGGTCATTCATACTATTCATATACCAATTACCGATTTTATTGAATATCCTATATAGTTATTTTAAGCCTATAATTCATCAGATTTTATTTAAGCATAACAATTAAATAAGAATTCAATGAGATAAATTTCAATGCTATAAATAAATTATATAATTTCTCACTCACCTTTTAAGCTTTCCAAATCTCTAAACCTGAATCCAATCCTTTACTTGACTCCTTTTTCCATTCTAATCCAAAAGAATATGTATAACAAGTTACATACATATTAGAATTACAGATCTGTGAAGAGATTGGAGGTTAAGGGGGAGTATAGATTGAAATTTACCTTTTTCCCGTAGTATTGATTCGTTTCTTCTCTTCTTCTCTTTTATTTTTTGCCCTTCTCCAATTTGTGTGTGTGTGTGTCTATACACATAATATTTTATAATTTTTAGAAGTAGTGGAGAAAAGAAAATGGCATAGCTTTGCTGCTTGAATTGGAAAATATGAGAAGAGAAGTGAGGGGTTAGGCCTTTATTTATAGACGCACGAACCAATCGTAATCGTTAGATTAAAATCATTAAATTCGAGCTATTGGCCAAAGTTCAAACCCTAGCTGTCATGCCTTAACCAATCGACCGCTAACGGTCGACCGGCTCATGGTGGGGGTTGACCAGTGGTGTTCCGAATTAATGTTTATTTATTTCCTTTTCATATTTAATTGTTTTCGCCCTCAAAACTTCAAATGCTAATAACTTTTTCATTTGAACTTCGATCGTGAAACTCCAAATATGAAAATTTCTTAGAAAATCATCCCGAATGCAGTGATACATTTCATGTCCAAATTTTAATGTTTGTTCAAATTCTATTTTTGGAGCTTTATTAATTATTTATTAATTATCATTAAAATTACAGGTTTTACATATATGACCTCTGCATTTGTATACCGGGTTATCTTGACAATGTTATATTGTTATGTATCAGCCATACTATATTAATTGTGTTGACTCGTTGATAATAGGAGAAAAGCAGGTTATGGTAAGATTCCATACCTTTGAGTTGGGTTTACTTTACTTGTTTATGGCCAGTTTGATTATCCCTGAGGTACGTTTATGGAGATGAACGGTTGTACTTTAGTAGTTTCCTATTTATTTATATATGGTTTTGATATATAGTCTTTTAAGATAGTTCTTCTCACACTAGGCTTTATGTCTAACCCATATTTTGTCTTTGTCAATTTGTGTCAAGACAACTCTCGAGTATTCGATGAGTAGTTTGGAAGCTAGGTGCTTTTGGGGATACGCTTCCAGGATAGTTGGAGCACTTTGGAGGCGAAGTTGATACTGTGGATATACTTGTTATTGTTGTAGTACATTACGGTTATTCTATATATATGGGGGACTTGTTATATGAGATAATGTATTCTAACTTTTTGTATTGATATTTATTTATCAATTACTTCCATCAATATAATCTCTTGTATATTTTTTATCCTGTTATGTTCATGTGTATTTAGTATATTACAAATTATCATTTCGCTATGATATTTTATCGTTGTGCGTTGGTTTGGTGTTTTGTTTATTTATTTTACTTCGACGGTTGTCTATTGTGGTATTCAGGAGTTGGATGTTGTCATTTGACATTGATTTAGGGTATTGCGAAGGCGAGTCATCAAAGTATCCCAATTTAATGGGCATGGAATAACGACCTTTTATGATGCTATTTCGTTTAGCTTTACTTACTGCAAATAAGCCACACTAGTGAGTTAGGGCTAATATAATAAGGTAGGATTTGCCACTTCTTTTGTTTATAAATAAATTTAGCTTCCTAAACCAATAGAACCGTTTTCTTGTAAGAAAAATCATATGCTGCATGATTAGTAGTACAATTAGGTACTTAGAGATAAGTACTAACCAACTCCTTTGATCTAGGATCAAGACAAAGGAGTATAAACGTAAGGGCTGATCGAATAATTTTCCCTTATCCCTTCAGCCTTGATTAGTGCCCAAAGTCTGGCAAAGTCAATGAGGGATGCCCAGAGTTAGGCACTCGAAGCACCAACTCCCAAAGATAGGAACCGGTGTACAACCAGGATTTTTGTGATCGTGCTTGCGGTCTAGTAAGACATGCTTGACCAAGGATAAGCGATGATTGTCGATGAAACTTCTCGATTAATAATCGGAGACAGGTGAGATTGAGAGTGGGAGCCTATAGATTTATGCCCAAAACACTAGTTTTGAGAGATAGGAATCAATGTATAATTGAGATTTCCACTACTATGTTTCAGCTCGGTAGGACATGCCCAACTGGGATAAAACGATGATGGTTGAGGAGTTATTTCAATCAACGCCCAAAGATTGGTGAGGTTAAATGCTGATGCTCAGAGATAAGCATCTAAACTATCGATTCTCAAAGTTAGGGATCGTGGGTGATTGGACTATCTATCAGTTAAGGCCTGGTGAGACATGCCTGGCCGATGGTGAGTGATGAAGAGCAATGAATGAATTTGATCAATGCCTAGAGCCAGGCAAGATTGAAATATGGTATCCAAAGACAGACACTCGGAATGTCATTTCCCAGAGATAGGAAATGGCAGGAAGTTGACCATTCCTTTGACTATGACCTTGTTCATGGCTAGATGGAACTTGGCCAAGAATGAACAAAGTCTACCGTGGAGATGGCCAAACGAATAACAAGCTCTATTTTCCTAAGGTAGAAATACTTTGGGAATAGTAAATAGTACCACACAATGAAATGTAATAGAGCAATCACAGAAATTTACTTATATGTACAGAACTACAATAAGTAATATAATTGCACAAACATGGGCATGTATAATATAAGTGGCTCACATTACATGCAGTTGTATTTTATATTCAGGTAGTTGTATATAGGCAAGAAAAGTAAAAGTACGGGAATGTAAATATGAACAAAGGTTGTACTAACAACAGTTTTTATTTATAATCATCTTCTACACAACGGATGTGGGGTTGGTCCTGCACACACTTGGCCTACATTCAAAAGGAAACCAAAAGAAGCTGTCTTCGAAGTACACCAAAAGGCGCTGAAGGTGCTTTTGCATTATCCAAATTAGAAGCCTACCTTTTCTTCTCTAGTTTACTGTTGCCCTTAGGATCTCCTGCACCAAGCACTTTTTCGAGTTTTTTCCTATGCTTGGATTTCCTTTTTTTAGGCTTTTATCTCCTACGAGTGGTGCCTTCCAAGTGTGTGGTCTCTCCTTCGGTAGTGATGACGATGGGGTCTTCAGGATTGTCGATAGCAGGGTTAGAGGATCTTGAGGAGCCACTGCAAAACTTAAGTAAAGCCTTGGGGTGACCTAGGTTATGCCATAGTCAAAGTCTTAGTAAAAAGTTGATCATCATTTGAACTCCAATCGCTCTTAGAAATAACCATCAAACATGGCAAGTGGTGACCTAACGACCGCCACTATGTCAATAAACTACAGCCGCCCACATTTGATTTTGAATCGAGATCTAGATCTATGAGAACTTGGGGTCGACTTCTCTTGTAAAGGCAACAAAAGTTGAAATAGGGATCTGGTAGCAGTGATTGCAAGGAAATAATGGAGGTGGCTCTATAGGTCGACGGCGGGCTGTTTTGATTAAGAAAATTGGTTTGTATGATTTCGAAACCGAAGTGATAAAGGCAAGGAAATGAAAAGTGCGTGGAAATTTTTTAAGTGTCGAGTTATATAGAAGCTGCAGCATTTGATGTCGGTACCGACAAGAACATATTGGTACTGACATGAGGTATTCATTACGCATAAAAGAGAAGAGAAAGGACAAAATCAAAAGGAATTCTCACCTAACTGAGGGTGTGGAAATGATCTTCGGAATAATATGGATCTTGACCTTGGCATAAAAAGTGATATGACTACTATTTAAAGCAATTGAATGGATGCTCGTGGAATAGAGACAACACTTTAAAAAGACTCTTGGATGATCGAAGGACTTGCATGGATGAGTACTGTACACTTGTTTTGGTTCAAAGCACAATTTGTTTCTAACAGAAGCATATTTAGAGGATAAATGTTATATGGCTTTTAGACCAATCAGGTTTTAAATGAATCTGAACATCAGGATGAAGACGAAATGGTTCAAGGACATTGAGGCAGGCCTGGAATGGGATTTGTTTCCTGGAGATTTGACCAGGCAACTAGTGCTCGGCATCAGGTAGTGCTCGGCATTAGGTAGCACTCGGCATCAACTAGTGCTCGGCATCAGGTAGTGCTCGGCATCGGGTAGCACTCGGCATCAGGTAGTACTCGGCGCCCAGTAGAACTCGGCGACAGGAGTACTCGGCGTAGTACTCGACATCCAGTAGAACTCGGCGATAGGAGTACTCGGCGTAGTACTCGACATCCAGTAGAACTCGGCGACAGGAGTACTCGGCGTAGTGCTCGACATCAAGTAGAACTCGGCGATAGTAGTACTCGGCATCCAGAGGCACGTTCGGCCTCGACTGACAACCATTCTGCACTTCCCGCACACCAAACATACCGTTCGGCATAGAAAGGATCGTTCGACATTATGGTGTTCGGCATATCTGGTTCGGCATGCAGCGACCACTATGCTTGGGCTAGAGTGTTCGGCTACCGAGCCCACCTGGGAAGTCCAGCCCATCTTTGTCTATAAATAGAGGGGCAGGGTCACAGTGAAGAGGGATCCTTTTTTGGAGAGAAAACACCGGGGAGACTCTGCCATTTTCAAGACTCATCTTCTCTACTTAACAACTTCACTCAAGCATTTGATTCACGAATTGTATTTGTAATCAACTATAAAGGAAATCAATAAAGTTGAACAAAGTGGACGTAGGCAATTACGCTGAACCACTATAAATTTGGTATTCTTACTTTCTGCATTTAAATTAGCATTGTCTTCTCTGTTTAATTTACTTTCATCACTTATATCTCTACACAATCTTTCTGAACGAGGTTAGTGACCAATTTTGGTGCTAACACTTTGGTGCTTTCACTTAGAACTGAATTCTCAGACCTCAAGGATCTGCTTTGAAGCTACTGGATTGAATAAATCCCCCAAAGAAGATCCGACTCACTGATAGGACATCCGTTGATTCTACTCAGAGTTCATACCGATAACTCTACATGGCAGGACCACGTACCAGGTCAGCTTCTCATAATGCGGATGCCCGCGAGACAGCTAGCGTGCAACAAGCAGGACCTAGCAATCAACCAGCAATTTCGGGTGAAGGAATTGCCGCCCATGATCAAACTCCAGTTGTCGCCAGAATAGAGTTCAACGAATTGATGAGAGAGCTCAGGGAAAGCAGGAGACAACTAGGAGAGCAGATGCAAGCTAACGCCAACCTGATGGCACAACTCACTCAACAGCAGCAACAGAATGCTGGGGGCAATCCCGCTCCTTATTCCTCATCTGACAGCTCTACTTCCTCTGATGAACCTCCCAGGCGCAGACGCCGCAAGACTGAAGCTGCTGTTCAAACAGTTGGAGACCGTGACCAAGCAAGAGCTGGAAACTTCAGGACAGGAGTACAAATGGAGGCTGGAGGCCCAAACCATCAGAACGCTCCAGAAAAGGCGTATGCCGAACGCTCCAGAAAAGGCGTAGGCCGAACGCTCCAGAAAAGGCGTAGGCCGAACGCTCCAGAAAAGGCATATGCCGAACGCTCCAGAAAAGGGATATGCCGAACGCTCCAGAAAAGGCATATGCCGAACGCTCCAGAAAAGGTATATGCCGAACGCTCCAGAAAAGGCGTAGGCCGAACGCTCTTCCAGGCCGAACATACCTCTGGGCCGAACGCTCTTCCAGGCCGAGCGTACCTCTAGGCCGAACGCTCTTCCAGGCCGAACATACCTCTAGGCCGAACGCTCTTCCAGGCCGAATGTACCTCTAGGCCGAACGCTCTTCCACACCGAACGCCCTAATGCCGAACGGTATTGTATGCCGAACGACTCGGTTGTGCCGAACAGTGTGGATGCCGAACAGCTTTGGCCGAACCACTTCTGGACGATTCACTTTGGACAAACAGCCTTGGCCGAACAGCTTTGGCCGAACCACTCCAGGCTGATCCACTCTGCCGAACAGCCTTGTGCCGAATAGCTTTGGCTGAGCCACGTGCCAACGCCGAACGCCCCAATGCCGAACGGTACTTCTGTATGACCGAACGGTACTTCTGTGCCGAACGAAGTATCCAGACCGATCCATGCACTGTATACCGATCTCTCTCTCAAAAAACAATCTGACTAGTCCATATACAAAAAAAAAATTCTTTTTCGGGTACGACCCAAATTTCCAAAAAAGAGGCTAAAAAAAACTTAGTAAAGGAACATTCTATCCACTTCCCTGACATCCCATGATCGACCAGGGCATAGAAGATCTAGCGGCAGCTTATGAACGACATCAAGGGAACAGACAAGCAACCGCTATTCAAACGGTACTCCCAAAGGTTGGAGAACATAGATGATGTGACTCTAGCAAACGTCAAGATGACTCCAAGCACCATTCTTCGCTGACCCAGCACTTCGAATTTAGTGACTCCAAGCAAACCAATGTTTGACTCTAAGTAATTTATTCCAAATACTAACAAGGGTATCATACTAATCACATTTGAGGAAAGTCGACCTCTAGGGATATGCTCTTTGAAAGATTCAATTGACAACCTCTACTTGAAGACTCATGACTCGGAGTGGTACTGGAAACCAACCTCGAGAGAGTACACCAAAGTCTAAAGAAAATTAGGGGAATGTTGTATATTCCCAGATGCTCACTGATCCTAACATGGGCAATTACAAACACCTCCGAGGTGTGATCGAAAAGATGACTTGGAAAGGAAAGCTTCAATAGTATGTACAAGTCCTGCAGAATGGAGGGAAGCGAATATCTGATGCCTATTAATAAAAGGCTATGATTATCAATTGGACGGTTGACGGCCGACATCCCTTTGAAAGGAGCCAAGGGCGGAGTCGAATAGCGAGCACACGATGCTGCTTCACATATCAATGAGATTTACCATAATCTTCTTTGAATTATTTCCATTTACATCTCTATTTCAATTGTTCTATGAACTACGACTAGCTTGAACTAAACTACTTTCAAAACAATGCAGGTGACCAGGTACTCAGATTTGGTTGCCAACCAATATACGCAGACCATGATCGGACGTGTGGAGTTACATCTGGACGAGCATAATTCTATCGCTCATCATCAACCATATGCCTTTGATTTGGGGATATGGGTTAAATACAATGTACAACATCATGATGCACGAAGAGCTGAATTCCATCCTGCAAGTGGAATTTATTCAAGTAGAGAGCGGCTGCGATACGGCCGGCCACTCGCTAAGTGAAACTCGAGCTCGGGGGCAAGCCATCACATCATGGCTAAAAATTGGTTGATACACGACGATCCTTCGCACAACTCCGTACTCCCAGAGTGCAAGACGGAGTATAAACATCTACTTAACTCCGTACTCCGAAAGTGCGAGACGGAGTATAAACATCTACTTAACTCCGTACTCCCAGAGTGCGAGACGGAGTATAAACATCTACTTAACTCCGTACTCCCAGAGTGCGAGACGGAGTATAAACATCTACTTAACTCCGTACTCCCAGAGTGCGAGACGGAGTATAAACGTTAATCAACTCCGTACTCCCAGAGTGCGAGACGGAGTATAAACATCTACTCAACTCCGTACTCCCAGAGTGCGAGATGGAGTCTAAAAATACATCAACTCTATACCCATCCCCAAAACTGGGGGCAGAACCAAAGCAAAGCACGCTAGTTGAACATTTGTCTAAAAGAAGATTGCAATGAAATGATTAAAAGACGACTGTCAAGCAATCAACTGAACGGAAATATTCAGCATGAAAGACTGCGGTTTTTCAAAGCACGTCATGTTTACACAAGACATCCTTTGGGGGGCAGATGTTATCCCGCCTTTTGGCAAGGACGTGACACCAAGAACTTGATTACAAACCAGTGACAATTCGTGTTGGAGATCGGTTACACAAAGGCTCACTATGGATATCGATGGATTTTGTCCAAGTCTGGATCAAGCCACGATTAACAAGACATAACAATCAAAGCCAGGGAAGCCAACGTTCCAAGTTTCAAGACGATCCGAGTTCATATGCTTAACTTATGATCGATTCGAACAACCGACCATCCATCCATCAACTTCCACATTTGACTTGGAGACCTAAACTGCTTGGAATGAAAATGGCCCGATCATCCACTCCAATCGAGTCATAGAACAAAGTTCGACAAAATACAGATACCCCTCATGAAGCTCAGTGACGCCGGGATCTGTCTAAAGTGGACGTGATTTGATCATCTACACATCAAATCCTACCCTGAACACGAAAGGTTGTTCGGAAGCCCAACTTGAAGTAGCTATGGTAGACGACGTACTCGCTAACCATCGCTGTCAATATATGGACACGACTGCACCTTGGAACGTATGCAACTTACTTTGTCTATTTTCCAGAAGGAGATACAGAGCAAATTGTAAGAGATTTGGCTATCTAACCCAACATGGATGTGATCCAACCATCCGTCATATACCTCCTTCCTTGACTTGATTGGAAGAGCTATAATCACCAAGCGGACGAGAATCGATCGTCCATTCATCAAATTCCATCCCTTATCCTGGGGGGCATAATCCCATTCCGTGAGCAAACGTGGTTCGATTGTTCATTCGACGACATTAGCCTCGATACAGTAGATGAATACAAATTAAAGAATGGAAATACAACTGCTCTCAACTTAAAACCTCTACGACTGCTCTCAACTTAAAACCTCCAAGTCCCCAGAGTGCGGACTGGAGTACTCTAGGTCCCCAGAGCGCGGACTAGAGTATAAAACGACTTAAACCTCCAAGTCCCCAGAGTGCGGACTGGAGTACTCTAAGTCCCCAGAGCGCGGACTAGAATCGAAACGACTAAAACCTCCAAGTCCCCAGAGTGCGGACTTGAGTACTCTAAGTCCCCAGAGCACGGACTAGAGTATAAACGACTTAAACCTCCAAGTCCCCAGAGTGCGGACTGGAGTACTCTAAGTCCCCAGAGCGTGGACTAGAGTATAAACGACTAAAACCTCCAAGTCCCCAGAGTGCGGACTGGAGTACTCTAGGTCCCCAGAGCGCGGACTAGAGTATAAAACGACTTAAACCTCCAAGTCCCCAGAGTGCGGACTGGAGTACTCTAAGTCCCCAGAGCGCGGACTAGAATCGAAACGACTAAAACCTCCAAGTCCCCAGAGTGCGGACTTGAGTACTCTAAGTCCCCAGAGCGCGGACTAGAGTATAAACGACTTAAACCTCCAAGTCCCCAGAGTGCGGACTGGAGTACTCTAAGTCCCCAGAGCGCGGACTAGAGTATAAACGACTAAACCCTCCAAGTCCCCAAAGTGCGGACTGGAGTACTCTAAGTCCCCAGAGCGCGAACTAGAGTATAAACGACTTAAACCTCCAAGTCCCCAGAGTGCGGACTGGAGTACTCTAAGTCCCCAGAGCGCGGACTAGAGTATAAACGACTAAAACCTCCAAGTCCTCAGAGTGCGGACTAGAGTACTCTAGGTCCCCAGAGCGCGGACTAGAGTATAAAACGACTTAAACCTCCAAGTCCCCAGAGTGCGGACTGGAGTACTCTAAGTCCCCAGAGCGCGGACTAGAATCGAAACGACTAAAACCTCCAAGTCCCCAGAGTGCGGACTGGAGTACTCTAAGTCCCCAGAGCGCGGACTAGAGTATAAAACGACTTAAACCTCCAAGTCCCCAGAGTGCGGACTGGAGTACTCTAAGTCCCCAGAGCGCGGACTAGAATCGAAACGACTAAAACCTCCAAGTCCCCAAAATGCGGACTGGAGTACTCTAACTCCCCAAAGTGCGGACTGGAGTACTCTCGGTCCCCAGAGCATGGACTAGATTATAGACGACTTTAGAAAAATCTATAAATCCCAGAAGCGGACCAGATTACTCTAAGTTCCCAGAGTGCGAACTAGAGTATAAACGAGTGGACGAAAATCTCTGCGTCTCGAACTGTGGACTAAAGCGTAAACCGTTTGACAAATCTCTAAGTCCCCGTAGCGTGGACCGAAGCATGAACACAAATTGGGCGCGAGTCAATCGGGGGGAGAATAACACTAAGTCACCAGAATGCAGAGTGGTATATAAACATCGATAAATAGACGAGTGGATTCCGACCATATTCTATTCCGCAAACTTCGACCTGGAACCGACAGGAGGATTATTAACCCGCCGAGGATGGAGTTCGACCATCCAACCAGTGACCTGGCCAAATCATTACTGGGGGCAGGGGTACAAAACACTAAAAAGCTGAATACGACAGCTTATTGTAGCTCTAGCGTGGCGTTCTTTATAACTTGAGGCAGCGACTGCAGGGAGGCCTCAATACAGAGCCAATCGAAACGGCATCCAAAGCTACGAGCGACCTACTACATCATACCTCAGACCAAGGGTCAATGCCGATCCGCACCAAGCACATACGAATGTGACTCGGATGTTTTTTTTGAAAAACTATGACCCCCAGAGTATGGAAAATAGGGTAAACCACGAATACTTGGTCAACAATTCTCCAGCACCCTCGTTCGATTCGTCAGGAGGAGTATGAAACTGGATGAGCATAACTCAACTGCATTTGTAGCCAACTTTACCTCGAGATCTGATTACAGAGCATGAACCAAAGTGGACGTGGATGACCATCCACTGTCCAAATTACGCCATGAAACTTACGTGGCATCGAAGTATTCCTCTTGGAATGAAAAACCACGATAAAATCCAAGATAGGCGGGACCTAGTCTCCCATCGACTGACATGATCCCACGATTCAACGGAAAAGAGAGTAAAGCTAAAGTGGGCGTGGTTGGCCTTCCTACATATCAGTATATGCCCCAGACCTGGGGGCACGAGCAAGAAGCAAGATGAATGTGAACCGACTTTTCACCAATCACCTCTATGTCTTTAGAGTTTAGGTGAAAACATATACATAGCTAGGACGAGACTCAACCGTCCATGCAGTACATTTATCAACCCGAGACTGGGAGAAGACGCATGGTCATCCAAAAATTGGCTACGATAGCTCAGTATTAAAACTTGTGTATAGTGCTTACAGCTACTCAAGGCAACGACCGAAAGGATGCCTAAAGATAGAATCATTAAATCAATGCCAAAGCTTGTGGGCAACTGACTGTCACTCCAACCCGAAAGGCGAGTGAAGGATCATGAATGCATTGAATAGAAAATGCGTTACTCGAATATAAAGGCAAATTCAAACTCATGGCAAGATCCAGCTATGCAGTTGCACGCAACTCGAGGCTGGCCCCTACTCGACGTTTCCTTCAACGCGCTTTTAAGCCTGATCTTTGGCCATTTGCTGATAATCTATTAGAGCATTCAGAGCCCTTCGCTATTAGGCTCAATAACTCATGACAAGACTCTAGGATTCGACTAGAGTAACCATCAACATTGGCCGTCCCAACCATATTTCACATTGAATGTTATGATAGTTACATCTTTACTCAAAGAATCTGGGATGGCACCTGCTAATCTGACGGTCGACATTACAACCAGCCATGGCGACCCTTTTCGGGCGCTGAATATCGGATCACAGCTCAGTGCAATGATGATAAAAGAATTAGTTGGATTTTTCTGAATAAATGATGTTATGTTCCCTTGGACCCATTCTGACATGCATATGTGATTTCATTAACTATCGCGAGCCATGCATTGGATATCAACCTGAAGCTACAAAAGCTAGCACAATCTCTATTGATTTCATCGTGAAAGCTCCACTCTTACTTTTAGGCTCACCCCATCAACGTCTATGCCTACCAGCCGTTGTGACAGGGCATACAATAACCTGAGACGTCTAAAAGACTACTTAAATAGAATATCGAACTATGCTAATTCGATATCACTTATTTCCCACGAAGGGCTATCCAAGGACGGAAATTAACAGACCTCACACCCAAATTCACTACCTCAGATGACTACTCGAAGAGTGGCAGAGAACCGACCATAAGATGGAAAATGTACGAGGATGGAGCATCCAATGATCAGTGTTATGGCTTGATAATGACTCCTGAGGAACGATCAATCAGCTACGTCCTAAAACTCGATTTACCTGTAACAAACAACGATGCTTAGTATGAGGCCTTGACTGTCAGCCTCAAACTTGCTAGAGGATTTGAAGTGAAAACTTTACATATCTTTTGTGATTCTTGATTGGTAGTATACAAATTTAAGGAAGTTGATCTTGCTAGGGGGCATTGTCTTGCTCCTTATCTCGGCCAAGTCCAAGAGCTACTAACCGACTTCACATATTACATCATTACACACGTACTCAGCGAACAAAATGAAAAGGTGTCATGGAAAACTCCTATCAAAGACTATCTACAATGAGGAATTCTTACTGAACGGAGGAATGGAAAACGACAGATCCTTCTCAAAGCTTCACGCCAAATCATCTAAGAATAATTCGTGTGTCAAAAGGAGTTTATCCATCCCCATGCTTCGGCATATCGCCCATGATGATATCTTGAGCAAAATCTATGAAGAAGAATGCGGTAATAACATCAGGGGGAAAACCATGATAAAGAAGATACTCTGCTACAGGTATTACTGTCCAACCATCAACCCAGATGCGGTTGATCATGCTAGACAATGTGACGAGTGCAAGATGTTTGCAAAGAATCCGGGAACCCCACCAATGGAAATTATTCAAATGGCTAGTTCATAGCCGTTTGCCACTTAGGGGCACTGAAATCATCTTCTTGTCGATCCTAAAGGTGGTGCGAAATACACCATCATAGCAGTTGATTACATCACCAAATGGGCAGATGAAGAACTCTTAACCACGACCAAGATGAAGAAAATAATCAACTTCTTTATCTGTAACGTCATCTGTCCTTATGACCTTCCATGATCTATTATAACCGCAAATGGACAGGTTGAAGCTGTGAACAAAATCATAGAGTCTGTACTGAAGAGAGGTTTGGAAAACTCCTCAAGTGGCTGATTGCAACCCTTATTTCACAGAAAATACAAACAAGGAATCGCGATTGAATTGCAATTAAACTAGATGGAGTTGGCGATGACTTATGAGCATATAAAACGCATCCGAGAGCCAATGGCAAGAACATGTACCCGAACGTGCATGTGTATGTCCGAAAAAGTTCGACTTCTTGAAATCAACAGAAATTGAATTCTCACTAAGGGTTATTAAGAGAAGACTAGATCAGATAGCCGAAGCCTAATAGCTCTGCAGAATTAGACACGGATGACCACTGATATTCTCAAGAAGGCATCTCCATTAGAATTTATTCAAGGATTTGAAACGAGACATGGAGGATACATAGTTCAAAGCGTATTACGTGCAGTCACGTAATACACTTTGGGGGGCAAGTGTTTCCTGGAGATTTGACCAGGCAACTAGTGCTCGGCATCAGGTAGTGCTCGGCATTAGGTAGCACTCGGCATCAATTAGTGCTCGGCATCAGGTAGTGCTCGGCATTAGGTAGCACTCGGCATCAACTAGTGCTCGGCATCAGGTAGTGCTCGGCATCGGGTAGCACTCGGCATCAGGTAGTACTCGGCGCCCAGTAGAACTCGGCGACAGGAGTACTCGGCGTAGTACTCGACATCCAGTAGAACTCGGCGACAGGAGTACTCGGCGTAGTACTCGACATCCAGTAGAACTCGACGACAGGAGTACTCGGCGTAGTGCTCGACATCAAGTAGAACTCGGCGATAGTAGTACTCGGCATCCAGAGGCACGTTCGGCCTCGACTGACAACCATTCTGCACTTCCCGCACACCAAACATACCGTTCGGCATAGAAAGGATCGTTCGGCATTATGGTGTTCGGCATATCTGGTTCGGCATGCAGCGACCACTATGCTTGGGCTAGAGTGTTCGGCTACCGAGCCCACCTGGGAAGTCCAGCCCATCTTTGTCTATAAATAGAGGGGCAGGGTCACAGTGAAGAGGGATCCTTTTTTGGAGAGAAAACACCGGGGAGACTCTGCCATTTTCAAGACTCATCTTCTCTACTTAACAACTTCACTCAAGCATTTGATTCACGAATTGTATTTGTAATCAACTATAAAGGAAATCAATAAAGTTGAACAAAGTGGACGTAGGTAATTACGCTGAACCACTATAAATTTGGTATTCTTACTTTCTGCATTTAAATTAGCATTGTCTTCTCTGTTTAATTTACTTTCATCACTTATATCTCTACACAATCTTTCTGAACGAGGTTAGTGACCAATTTTGGTGCTAACAGGATTGGAAAGGTTTCTGAGAGTTAGAGTGTAAAATATATCGAAAGGAGTGGTCGGTACCAACCATATTTCAGTTCAGTATCGATAAGTTTTCATGCACTTTGAAAACTCTAGAGCTATGGCAAGGAGTAGTTGGCTAAAGTGATCGTCCAAGGTCTATTTCTATTGAACAACTCCGAACGACTCAACAGAAAAGGGCAAGTACAGATGTGTCAGAACCTCTTGGCAATGACTTGATTTCTTAGGAAATAGTGCTTGAAACTTGAAGAATCAAAGATAGAAGATAGAAAATAGGAGAGTCACAAGGTTTGCAACTGGTCAATCATGTCAGTACCAACATGATTCATGTCGGTACTGACATGATTTTATGGCATAAGGGCCTTCATCTTGCCTTTTACTTTTTCAAATATGGAGTTTTACCTTGTATTTCATGGTCCAATTACTTTGTTGGGCAATTCTCCTATAAATAGCAGGCCTAGAGCAACTTTGAAGAATTTTGGGCATTTTTCTTCTTCATCCTCCACCTAAGTTTTGTCGCCTAGGAGACTATCATTTGATGTTCTAAATAAATTTAGCTATAAAACCCTTGTATTTGAGACAATTGTCTCTATAATAAAATTAAAGTGGACATAGGCCATAGAATTTGCTGAACCAGCATAAAAACATGTGTGTTTCTATTGATTTCTTGCTATTTTTACTAGATCTACTCGTTTTCATATATCTAAGGGGTACTAGGTCACTTTTTGGCCCAATATATACATCATCTAAAAAGAAACTATAATTATTTATAAACCGCTCCATAATTTTTAATAACCACTGCAATTTATAAACTGGCACTACAATTCATGAAACGTTACTATAAAGTGGCATTATAAATAGAAATATACAAAGCTATATTTAGTTTGAAATACAAAAAATATTATTGCAGTATCATTACTACTCATATCGAAAAAGCAGCTACAATTATTAATAAACTACTACTACAATTTTAAAAAAGCTACTACAATTCAAAAGTTGTTATTATAATTAATAAAATGCTACTATAAAACAACATTATGAATAGAAATATACATAACTATATTTATTTAAAGAAACTAAATATGATACTATATAGTAACATTACTATACTTATTTAAAAATAAGTTGTAATATAAATTACTACTACAACTTTAAATAATCCACCACAATTCAAAAATTGCTAGCATAATTCATAAAATGCTACTATTAAATTGCATTACAAACATAAATATACATGATCTAATTTATTTAAAAAAACAAACAACGATACTACATTATAACATTACTAACATATTTAAAAAGTTTCTAAAAATAATATTACAAAATGATGAAATGATACTACAAAACAAACATTTTGTTATCTACAAATGCTATTGCAAAATAACATTAGAAGCAGTAATATAAATATTTATTTCATTATTTAAAAACAAATATCAATCAGTATCAATATCCATTTCCATCTTCTTCTTCCCCAATTCCATATTGCTTCTCTTTCATCTTTAGCTCATGTTGAAACTCAAAATCATTGTTGCCACTAGAGCCACCCCTTCTCCATCCACACTCACTATTTTCACATCATCAAAGCCCTTCAATTTTGCACTTTCTCCAATACCTTAGCCAACCACCATCGCCTTCATTTATGAGTCTGCCACCACCACCGGGATCTGTTGCATCGTCACTGAGATCTACTACATCGTCACCTAGATTTGCCGCATGTCATTCCTTAAGTGAAAAGTTAATTTACGTTTAAAGTACCATGTCATTCAAACTAAAATTTTGTCCTTATCCTTTATTTAATTGAAAAGTTTATCATTCTCGCTAAAAAATCAAGGGAATGTCCTTGGAGCTAAACTTTTTGTAAGATTTGTCCTTCACACCATTTTCCTGTTAATTCTATTAGTTAGAACTCAAATAAAATGGAATTGATAATAATAAATTTCATTTAATATTGTATGATTCGTTATTTGAAGTTAGTTTGCTTATAGACATTAAAAGTAACTATATGTTAGTTAATCCTTAATTTATAAATATCTCCAAACATAAAAACGTTGAAACATCATAACATCGAATAAACTTTGTTAAACAACCAATAATTACCATATTGTATCATAAGATCCTTATGACATTTAGCGATAATCATGCATTTAGATGAAAAACCTTTGTTACTAATGATCATTTCATAGTTTATTGAACACCATCGAAATATATATTAAATCCTACATTGACTAATCAGATATATAAGATTTTACAAAAGATATATTCATGTCGACTATGACCACATAAAATATTTATAAAGGAATAAGTATACATCATATATATAATAACAAATTCTAAAGTTGGTTGCTATAACAAGAACAAAAATGTTACTTATACAGTCATACTTTTTTTCCTAAAGTACAATATGAAAATTTATTATTTGAATAGTTTTAACTATAGACGTAATACTCTTCACCCAACTTGATTTTCTTATATAATTTTGATGATAGAGATATAAATAGAAACCCAAATACTAAAAGTAACAGGTAACAGCTCGATCGCTATGATACATGACTAATATCATAAATATGATCGTGAATATAAAAGTGAAAAATAATTGATGCAAATTTAAATTCAATCATATGTATATAAAAAATAAAAAATTAAGTAACGATCATTTGAAAAGAATCTTTAATTTTATTTGGAGCAAATTTTAAAAAAAAATTGTAATATACATATAAAACTAAAAAGGGAGTGGTAGAATTGTAAAAATGAAATGGTATGGAGAAGAAATTGAAAATGAGAAGTAATGTAAGGAATAAAGAAAACTTGCATTGAAATTGTGGAGAAGACAAAGAAATTATAGTTAAATCATCAAAGAGTAATGAATGCGAAAAGCACGATAAATGCAAATAAGAATGGTGTAAAGGAAAATTTGAATAAAGAGTCAGTAGCCTTGAAAATAAGGATTTTATTCTCAAAATTAAGAGAAAAAAGAATACAAAAGATCAAAGATTAAACGTCTTATGCGATAGAGATATACTTAAACATACTAGAGCTCAAGGTAAGGATTTCAAATATGGAATGAGAGAGTTTTTAACATGTTTCAAATAATGTTTGATTTGTAAAAGTTTAGCGAGAATACTTACATGATGTGGGAATGGCAAAATTGATAGTAAGAAAATGTTAAAAAATGTTTTGGTTTTAAACAAAAAATGTATTTTTTTGGAATGAACTATATAATTAATTGTCACAATTTTGTTTCAAGTTGCACAAAGTTGAATAGTTCAGGGAAAATGCATGAGATTAATTTTCAATGGGGGAGAGGGTAAAACATGTATAACATTAATGTGCTATGACATATTTTTACAAATGAGGACGTTGTGATTGCAAACAAAAAATAAAGATTTATGAAGTAAATGGACATTAACGTAAAATTAGGCTACAAATTATGAGAACTAAGCATCTGGGATGAGATTAAAGGAGGTGAGAGATAAATTTGGATTGACTTGCCTTCTCAATCCCCAATATCGACACTAAAACATCCATGGTATTTACGTACTAAACACTCAAGTGCCGAAAGGGCAAATTGTTTGGATAAAAGAAAAAGTAAAGGAAAAAAAGAATAAGAAAGGAAGAACAAAACATCTGAATCTCACAATGGAACGATAACAATATAATATCAAAATACAATACAAAGTGCTACTCTAAGATACATGGCATTTTAGAGTTACAATCCTAAGTACTATCATCAGCCTGGACAGTTATATCTGCTTGTCCTCACAAATGCTGAGATATACATAGCAGTGCAGTGAAAATAAATTATTACTAGAGGTGAATGGAAGCATCCGGCTTGTCTTCTGAAGCTCTAAAGAATATCAACGAAAACCAGCATTTCTCAGACTACTTGAAAGAGCATCCATGGAATTATGGAAAAGATAAAAACCACGAGTCAGGCATAAGTTTATCATAAGAAACTCAAGAAATATGTGTACATCATATAGTCCGGAAGCACCGGAATGATTTTCCCTTCAAAAAAACCAAACCATCTAATAAATATATAAGGCGATATAATAGATAGTGTCTAGGGTGTAGAATATAAATGAAAAAATAGTTGTGCTACTTTCATCTTACAACAAACAATATTAGATGTACAACTAAAACCGCTAAGGTGCGTTCACAAATGGATTTCCATTGGAGGCGCCCCATTAAAATGAAGCGAACCTCTTAATAAGGGTCAGAAAGTACCTTCTAAGACTATGTATATCTCTAGATAAAATATATCACTAGGTAAAACATAGCTAGTCCACACTCGAACATGTGATACCGAATACCAAAAACTCCCACGCCCCTTAACCGAAAGCATCTCTAGATATTTGGAGTTGAGGTACCCTTTGGATTAGCTAAACCCCTTTGGCTATGCATCCTACTCTGTTTTTTGTTATTTCCGATGGTGAATTCATGTTCAACATCTCTCATATGAGCCTTCATCACTCGAACAGATCATGAATCTCTACACGGATCTTAGCATCTCGAACAGTTCATGAATCTCTTCATGAATTCCAACATAAGTCGTCCAACGAATGCTAATGCTAATCTCTCCCTTGGACTTAACCTTAAGATAGATAGTTTAACTCTATAGCATCCAAAATGTTAATGTTAACCTCTCCCTTGGACTTAATTTTAAGATAGATAGTTTAACTCTGTATCATTTTGCTCCACACCCGCTTCCAAAACATAGAACACATATACCAGTTTTGAAGTGGTTTTCGGTAAGTAATACATAAGTATACTTATCCAATCTCAGACTCTTCAAAACTAAATCAGTGAATTTCTGATTAACTCAATTTCGGTTCTTTTAGAAGTAAATGAATGGTACAAAGGAGTCCTCACAGGTGAATCTCGTTTATATACTGTAAAACCAATATTTTGGAGAGTCCATAATATGGAAAATCACTTTTAATTTAATTTAATTAATAATATGAATACATTATTAATTAAATTATTAAAGTGATTTAATTATAAAAATTGCTTAATAAAATTTTGTAAATTAAGTGGGGACATTTTAAAATTTAAATTAGATGGACCAAGAGTAATTAGAGCAATTCGGTTGGTCTTGATTAATGAAAAAAAAAAAATATAAATGATAAAGGGAATGATTTAAGTAAGGGGAATAAGTTAGTAAAGCCCAAACCTATTAACCCATGTTCCTTAACCCCAACCCCTCATTCCATCTTTATTTCATTTCATTTCACTAAAATGAAACTTCCTAACAACTCTATGCATAGCCAACATTTTCCAAAGAAGAAGAAGAGGATTTCAAAACTAAAAGATCAAGAGCTCTTAAACTTAAAGAAAGGGAAGATTTCTTAAGCTGGATGTGTAAAACCTTTCTCTAAAAACTATTTTAACCTATTAGGTTCAAACTTGACATTCGTATGAATGTTTTGATGATATTAAACATGTTTGGATATTTGAATATTATTTTAATTATAGTTTAAAATTTAATTAAAGTGAATTAGTTCATGTTTTAGGGTAAACACGGTCTAATTACATCCAAATATCACGAAATTTTGATATGATAAGCTTAATGATGAAATAGAGATGAGCTTTTAATTATATATTTTTTTGGAATTAATGGAATATTTTATGAATTTCTTAATTTTGGAATAATGGTTAATTTCGGTTAATTAATTATTAAAAATAAACAGAAATTTATTCTTATTGCTTAAAATTTTTACAAGAGGTAAACTATAATAAAAACGATTTTTGGTAAATTTTTGGGGTTTTTCCAAATAATTTTATATTTTATATTATTTAGTGGAGAAATGCATGAATTAATTAAGGAAAATTAATTAATTAATTTTGATGTTCAACCTTTTCTAAAATAAAACTAAAAAGATAAGTCTATTATATAATAAGAAATCGACAACAAATATGATTAGGTAAAAAGTTGTTGCTTGAGAAGACAATAATTAGTTTTTAATCTAATTACAAAACTGCCATTGAACCATTTTTGACAAAGTAAAACTTAGCTCACAAATCTAAACTTGGCATCGAGTCAAGAAAACATATGGATCGAAGCTAGAATAGAAAAGTGGCACCACACGGGTACCCAACACTTTAATTCATTAAGCAACAAATTCACAGCGAAGGCTTTATTTATTCATCTCGATGGCCTTTATCATTATATGCGAAGGCCTTATCATTATACATGAAGGCTTATAAACATTTCACGATGGCTTAGCAAGCGACAGCACAGTTGATGTAAATAATTTAAGGTGCCGGCTCATATTACAGTGCACAAATAAAACATGTAGCGATGACTAAGCAAGGCTTGAAGTGTACAAATGAACTCTTAGTAAGGCATATATCATGGCAACAAATGAACACACCGGAAATGAAAAGAAAGCGGAAGAAAACCATCAGCTATGACTTTATATATATTATTGTACACAAAGATATATATTAGTAAGCGAAGACTCATGCACAACGACGTGAACTAGTGGTGACAACACATACTTATATACCGCGATAGTATGTTACTTAACCAGCATCAATGACTAGGAAATCAAGCTCGAACGCATCATATATAAATATAAGCGATAGCTTAAATAAATAAGGACACTAAGTAATCAATGGAAGGGAAGTATATCACATGGAACCTATATATAAAAAATGAAAGCACGCAGGCCAATATATGTTTATCGCAAAAGCCTTGAAAGCTAAGATAATTAATGCATGCAGGTGGCCTAATACACACACATGCCACCTCACAAGCATGCAAATTGGAAACATATATATATATAACAACTCTTGCGAATAGTCAAGCAAAAAATATTCATTGTGCGTTAATATACAATTTCATGCACATAATTTTTACAAACACCTTGGAATGCACCAAGGCATGAAGGATTGCAAGCGATGGCATTTGTTAAAAAAATGGGCATGATGACTAAGGCTAAAACATGGGATGGCTACGGGTTTATTGTGTGATGCTATAAGGAAGTTAATAATTCATTACCATGCGCTTCTCTATCCTATATAAATTTACCCGGGGGTATGGGGGCTTGGATCAGCAGACGGTTTTACTATACCCTCCTCAGGAGTTTACCGGTCCGCCGGGTTCTCCTGGGTTTTCAAAAAAAAAGTTAATAATTCATGATGGCTCCGTTAAAATTGAGCTCAATAACTAGATAAGAAATCAAAACATGGTAGCTATATGTGTTAGCTTGGAATTTGCACGTTAAAATTGAGCACAATAACTAGATAAGAAATCAAAACATGGTAGCTATATGTGGGGCTAGGCCTGTCAATGGGCCGGGTTCGGTCCGGGTATTATAAAATCCGGACCTGACTCCGATTACAATAATTAAAACCTAAGACCGGCCCGAACCCGCAGGGGAATTTCAACCCAATTTCCGAGTCCGGTCCATCGGGCTTTTTAGGTCCGTTGGGTAATAACCGTATACCTAACTCAGAATATTTATGTTAAATCCATATTTTAAAACTGCAACTTTGGTAAAATTTTGTATATAAACAATGTTAACATATAAATTGGACGGTGATGTAGTCAAGTTCACAACAAATGTATGCAAAATATGCACAAGTAAACAAACAAAATGGTAAATAAATAACATACACACTCATGTTTTGATATGACGGAAAACTAATAGTCGGGTCGAGTCCTAGCCGGGCCGGGTTTTGATAAAACCGTACCCGACCCGGGTCGGGCCTGAGTCGGGCTTGGGTAGTAAAACACAAAACCCGTACCCGCATTAATAAGGCGGGTTCGGGCTGGGCTCAAGCCGAAACCCGTACCATGGACATGCCTATCATATATGTGTTGGCTTGGAATTTGCACGCGACCATAATAACGACTTTAACTAAACGCGATGGTTATGGGATGACCAATATACTATAAGTAAAATGCAACTTGTAATAGTTTGGAAAGCTATATTTTTCTAAGTAAAATAAAAAAACTTAAGGCACTTTGGATGACAATTTCCAACTGTTATTGAATTATCTCATAGGGATGAAATAAATAGTAGACTTTATAAATTCAAATTGTGTTAACTTATTTTTTAAATGAAGTAAGTTTAGAGAAGCTAGTAATGATAATTTTCACTTAAATAAAGGATAAAAATGTTTTATCTAAGGAATGATTAGTTACATAGTTAATAAATAAATCTGTTTATCCAAAAAATAGATCAATACCTTGGATCGAGTGTGAAAGCACCAGCCCTGTTCTTACAGAGAAATAATATAGAAAGTAAATGTAAAAAGAGCAAAAATAGTAAAAAGACAAGAAGATTTTTATAGTGGTTCGGCTGTTAATGAAGCTTACATCCACTTTATAACTTTTATTATGAACTGACTACAATTACAAGTTGAATCCGATTACAATTTGACTGGATCTCGTAAGTTAGATCAAGTCACCAGTGTTAGAGTTCACTAGAGAATGACAGCGAACCCTTTAAATGACGGTTGTGTGGGAAGGGAAGAGTGAAGAATTATTTCACAGGGTTTCAATAGCCAGTCCAGAAGATACCCCTTTATGTTGCAGGTAGAATTGTATTTATAGGGGCCCGAGAGCACTCGGGCCAAAGCCGCTTTGCTAGAGACCTACATTTGAAGGTATGAAGATGCTCCAAAAGTTTTGCAACGAACCAACCTAATATGATGGATCGCTAGCAATTCATGAAGTTAGTATATTTTTAGCTTATTTCAATTGGATCGTGTTTCTTGGCTTGCGTAAATGCACTCCATGTAATTTCATGACTAGACACTTTGTTTTGATGACGATTCATGTTCTAGTTGCAATGAACTTTTTCTGGAATCAGATGGATGCCCACTTCTCGATCAAGCTTGCTTGGAACATCGTGAAACTTCGCAAGCGTGCCTAGAAAAGATAATGCTTCATGATGCAAGAAGAATGGATGACCCATGAGCAATGCTTATGGATTGCTAGCAATCCATGGGTGATGGATCGCCATCACCTTAGGAAATTTTTGCCTTTTTCCTCTTGTGACTTTCTTGGTTCCTTCTTATGATCCTCCTGGTTGATTCTTGAGTCGTTTCGACTTGACATAGATGTTCTAACTTCTATTAAATTCTATTGTGCTAAAAAAATCGGATAACAAAAACCATTTATAAGAATATAGACCCCAACGGAAGGCTTTTGTGGTAATAAGAAGGATAAACTCAACTCCTTGTTCGATGATTATTGACGTAAGGCCTTTGTGGTAATCATATGTCTAAATATAACATTAATTAAGGAAGGTCCCGAGTGGCAAGCGAAGTCCTGTCTGGCTATCAAATAAATGATATCGTTAAGTCATGTGTGGCTACCAAATGGTTGGTACCGTTAAGGCCTAAATGGCTACTAAATGTGGGCATTATAATTGGTATCAAAGGCCCGAGTGGCTTTCGAATGTCAAACCGACGAAATTACAATTGGTATCATTGGTCGAAGTCCTATATAGCTCCCAAGTGTCAAAACAATGACATTGAAATTGGCATTGTTGATTGAAGGCTTGAGTACCATCTTATTGTTAAATTAAAATAATTAAGCAAGTACGGTGGAGTAAGTCTTGTGTTGCATTCAATTGTCCATTCATGATAAACAAACGAGAAGGGGGGAGTAAGGCTTGAGTAGCATCCAGTGGTCTATTTTGGCAAAACACGAGAATAGTGGTGTGAAGCCTATATGGCAACCTAGTTATATATTGATGATAAAATAAAGATAAAACACCAATGAATAAACCATAAACATAGGAATTGGAAGTTGAGTTAGGCCTAGGTGGAACCCTAAAATTAAGACTACAATGGATAGTCCCATACGCATGATGAATCATATATGAAATGGTTCTTTAATGGATAGAAGGTGTGGGATATACTTTTTGATTGAGTAAATGCACGTGATTGCATTCTATGGTATACATATTGTTGTTTATATATATATATATATTGATGTGTATTATGCTGTAAGGATAAAGTAAGGGGAAAACTCATTCCGCATTAGTTGCGTGGCCCCACTATGGATGCTTAGGGTAAAGGTTTTACTCATACCAGACTATTCTCTGATCCGTGTTTTTATTATTTTCCATATAACTCACGAGTAATCATTCAAATAGACCGAGTTTATGGATTAGATAGGTACCTCTTTTAAAGATGAATGAATATTTCAAAGACGAAGTAGGAGGCTTTCTCTTTAAATAAAAATATTTGAAAATTTCTGCTGTGTAAGACCAGGATTTATTACTAAGTATGGTGCTGGCATCTTCATATGTTGGACACACACTACTTTGATTTTCATATTATATATTTAACCCTACATGGGAAATTTTTGGGTTTAACGGTATACGAATCTTGTAATTCAAACTGATGCAATGAAAAAGATAATCAACTGCTCTGTTTACTTATATTGTTAAAAAACTAACATTGAACTCACTTTATCATTGGAAAATAATTTCGGTGATGACTACAACATCACCAATGTCTATTTTCGAGTCTCGAAGTAGGGGATATTAGAACCTGGTATCAGAGCTAAGTTTACGTAAACACCTAATTAAAACATAGCTAAGTATAAGTAAGCTAACTAGAAAATAAACACCTTGAGGAAGGGTATACACTATATATAACATATTTGTATTTTGATACACACACACATATGAGAATGTATCTACCCCTCTACGATTGATCTCATTCTCTTTACTTCCATTTTACAAACCTTGCTTATGTAGAAGCCTATAATGGATCTACATAGGCGATGTTTGACTATAGGAAGTACTAGAGTAAATACTAGTAGAGGAGATGACAGTACCCAAACTAATGGCTGAGGAAGGGAAGCAGCTCCGGAAGTTCATAATGAAGCTGGTACTCAAGTGCATGCCTCGACCGGAAGAGGAATGGATGTGAATGCTTTATTCCACCAATATCTAACAGAAATGATGAGGTAATAACTAACTGGAGCTGTTGAGACGAGATAGAAGGTAATAAGGGAAGTAGATTTCTATAAGATGAACAAATATTTTAAGAGCTATGGAGGAAAGGAGTTCATAGGGAAAGAGTCTATCTTGAAGGTTTTGAATCGGCTAAAAGTATGTGAGTGTATTTTCAAAGACTTGGGATATACTAATGCTCATAAGAGGAGGTTGGCTTCTCGTCAGCTCCAAGAGGATGCATTGGAATGGTGGGAGGTTGTAGTTACTAAAGTCCTAGAGGAGGAGATAACCTAGGAATAGTTTATGGAGCGATTCGAGGCTCATTTATCCCTGAATCTTAGAAAAGTGCTTCATGTAGGGAGTTTCCTGACTTAAAGTAGGGAGGGATGAATTTGGTAGAGTATATTCAACGTGTTAATGGTTTTTTGAAGTATGAAAGCGAGCATATAGATACTCTAGGGAAGAAGAATGAGAAATTTATCAAAGGACCGAGGAAGAGGCTGAACCATAAGGTGATGGCTCACTTGTTGGCTCCATTTCATATGGTGATGGAAATGACAAGGAGGTATGATCGTTTATTTCGAGGAGAGAAGAAGGCCGATATAAGCCCAAGGGTGGATAGAAGAAAAAGTTTGCTCTATATCAGAAGGGCAAGAAGGGTCAGCAGCGAAAAGGAAAAGCTCAGGGTAGTGGAGAACGTAAAGACATTGCAGAAATGACTTGTTATAACTATAAGCAAAGAGGAAAGCATGCTAACAATCGTCTGGAGTCGGTAGGGATGGTGAAGGTCAAGTGTTTCTACTATGACAAACCCGGGCACAAAAATAATAATTGTCCTGAGTTAGAACAGGCTAAGGTATATTCTCTAGAAGGACCTTCATCTTGACTAACTGCTAAGGAGAAAGGAAATCATGTGCTTGGAGGTATAATTTCGATTTCCAGTATATTGGTTAGATTTCTCTTAGATATTGGTGTTACACACTCTTTCATATCGAAAGACTTGGTTGATAGGTTAGGAATAGAAACTATTACATCCTTGCATGAAGCTAATCCGATTGATGGGTATGCCACTCTCGAGTTAAGTGCCCTAACCTTGAATTTCACTTGTGTGGCTTTTTATGTTTGCAACCCTTATGTGTTAGACTTTGTAGGGTCCGGGGTAATTTTGGGTATGGATTGGTTAGTGTGAAATGACGCTAGGATGTATTAGCTAAATAGGATTATTACCTTATGGAACCCTAGAGATGGAAAAGAATGTCGTCCAAGGAGATGAAGAATTGAAGAAGTAATTGATTTAAGCATAAGAGTTTTATCAGACTAAGTAGTCTGCTATGGGGAGCATCCACGACATTCGAAAAGGAGTCAGATAGAATTTTACGATAGTGAGTAGATGATGATTTGGAGACATTACTCATTAGGGATACGGTTTGAGTTGTATACAAACTACAAATCCCCTAAGTATCTATTATCGGAAGGATTGGATATGCAGCAGTAGAGATAACTGGTGTTCTTGGTGACATATGATTTTAGGATAGAATATACGCCAAGAAAGGGGAACAATGTTGCAAATGCTTAAAGTATGAAGCATTAGAATGCAGTGTTGGCTATGATTGAGAAATGGAAGATGTTGGAGATATTAGCCTCTCGTGGAGTGCATTATATGTAGAATACTAGATCGAGTAGAGATCTAGGCATGTTAGCGAGTTTAGAGGTACATCCAGCACACATAGAAGGAGTAGCTGCAAGCCAAAGGGAAGATCCATTGATTTTCGAAAGGAGTAGGTGATTGGAGATGGGAGCGGACATCGAGGACTTGAAAGAGTTCGAGATAGACTCGAATGAGTGGCTTAGCAAGAAAGGAAGAATTTGTGTTCTAGATATAGGATATCTTCGGAAGGAAGTCTTAGAAGAAAGTCATCGGTAAAAGTTCAGTATTCATTCAAATGGTATGAAGATGTATTGTGGTATGAAGAGAGTCTTCTTTTGGGAAGGGATGAAGAGATATAGGTGAATGCGTTAAGAGATGAACTACATATCAATGGTTGAAGGCTGAGAATGAGAAATCGAGTGATTTATTTCAACCTATGGAAGTACCAAATTGGAAGTGGAATTTTATATCTATGGATTTGATGGACGGACTGCCTAGGTCGAGAATGGGAAATGATAGCATTTGGGTGATAGTCGATAAACTGACTAAGAGTGCCTGTTTTAGCCCGTTGAAGTCAACAAGGACAACAATTAGTTTGGAAAAGCCATATATGAAGAATGTAGTGAGACTACCTGGGCTACCAAGTAGGATTATTAGTAATTAAATCTCATTATTCACCATGAATTCTGGAGGAGCTTATATAGCGCATTGGATTTGGGAGAAAGACTCGTGATATGACCCGATCTGATAAGAGAAGCTATTAAGAAGGTAGAATTGACTCGCGCTGGAATGAAGGCAATGCAATCAAGGCAGAAGAGTTATGCTGATAAGCGAGAAAAAGAGCTTGGTTTACAGTAGGCGATCACATATTCGTGAAAGTTTCTCCGATGAGGGGATTTATGGGCTTTGGGAAAGTGAGGAAATTGGCACTTAGATACGTTGGACTATTTCCAATGACTGAGAGGATCGGTAAACTTGTGTATAAATTCGAGTTGCCGAGCAATTTGGTGGGTGTGTATAACATGTTTCATATATCCCATTTAAGAAAATATGCGCTCGAGCCAAATTTGATAGTGGAACCGAGGATGATAGAAGGTTTATCTGTAGAGTCAAATTTGATGTATACGAGACAACCGGAAGGAATGACAGGTCATAATACGAAGGAATTAAGGAATATAGCTATAAGACTTGTTCATATCCAATAGAGTGACGATAAGAATGATTGTACCAAGGAGGTAGATGATAGGATTAAAAATATCTATCCCGAGTTGTTTTGGACATTCATATAGATGGCATTGTGCTTTGTTTGTCTATTGTATGGTCTAGTAGAGTACTAGTATATTCATGTGTGATATGATTGCATGATAGTTGTTGCACTAATAAATTTATGCTTGATAATTGATGATTTACATTAGTAAAGTACTAGTGTAATCTTTTGTACTTGTGTTCTTATATAATGACGACTATACACTTTCGAGGAGATAATGTAAATTTTGTTTTCCTTATTGAAATTTAAGGACGAAATATTTATCACTACAAGAAAACCTACTTTTAGTTGCAAATATTAGTAACGTTTATAAGGTAAGTGCAACCATAGGCTTAGGGCAAAAGCTAGGATAAAATTTTGCTTACCCCACCTAAATTTTTTGTCAAAACTATTTTAAGTACATATTTATTTTCATTTGGTTTACCTCCACTTCACAACACTCTCAAAAAACCTAAGTCGTCATCTTCATAATCCACCTCCAAAAACACACATCATCGCCACCAAATCGTTATCAATCCACTAACGCACAAGAAATCCTAGATCATCGATCCACTAAGGCACCCAAAAACTCCATCATAGTCAATCGTCGTCGATCTACCTGGCCGCAATAGACTAACTATCCAGTGTCAACAAGCGTCATCTTCGTCTTAGTCATAAACCCTAAATCATCTTCTCAGAGTACATGTAGAATTTATAGTTATGATACCCACGCGTTTATGTCTTATGCAATTTATTTCAAAATATACTAAGGTCTTTCATTGTTACATGTGTAACGTTTTCACTTGTTATGGTTAGCATTATCCACATGTATTTGTACTATCTCTATATTACATCGTTGAATTTGTAGTAATAAGATACGTATACTTTAATTGCAGTTGATATCTGAATCAGTGATATTTTATCTTAGTTTGCACTTTTTATGCACATGAAGTGTTTGAGTGAATGGGATTGCAGGTAGTAGTTGTATTTGATATCTGGTTCCCTGTAGTAAAATAATACTGCTGCAACAACTCACTTTCCCAACAAAAAGAAGGCTAATAGATAAAATAAGCTATATGAAAATGAAACATGATTTGTTATAGTCCAAACCCCTTTTTACCCTCATTACTTTCATTATACAATTCATCCAAGCTTCTATTTTATCTTTAATTTGTAGAATAGAAGTTTGGTAGGAAGAAAGAGTACTGAAGTTGGATGTAGTGGAGAAAAATAATAATAATGGGAAAGTGATGATGCAAAGACAATATTTGACCCTAAATTTCAAATTCAAAATTGTTGGCTAAAATTGACAAATTCCTATTCCCACGGCTTTATATTCGAGTTTACAAGTTGAGATTATAAGCATCGATGAAAGATTTCTACTTTACATAATGTTTGTTAATGTGCATGCCGTGTTTTTCTTACTGCTTGCATCATAAGTTTATTATATTTATCAAATTTTTGATATTTTTTTTGAAAATGGTACTTTATATACAACATGTCATTGGGACAACATATCACATGTCAATAAATGTTCGAATCACGCTACGCAAGTTTCGAACTTGTGACCTCTCGCACCAAAACTGAATAACTTAACCACTTGGATAATGGTGCTTGTCAAATTTTTTTGATATTCTATAATATTGCAACAATTTTTGGGTTTGAATTTCAATGTATAATATGTATTTAATCAAAGATATTCAACTCATGAAATTTACATAATCTTATGTATCTACTTTGAAACTCTATGTTGCTTCTTTGGGTTCACTTGTTCATATCATGGTTTCATAGAGTGTAAAAACTGGGAATGAAGATGAGCTTGGCATGCTTATGTCAAACCATGTTCAACCCATGATGTCTACTAAAAACAACTAAATAAGTTGTAGTTAAATGAAAAAAAAACTATTATGTTTGGACAAATTAAAGTTAGTTATGCACAATAACAAAATATAGATGATATAATTGCTAATTTGAAACTCTTTGTGTGTTGCTAAATAAGTGTATAAGTAAATTGTTTTGAGTAAAAAATTGTTGAGGTGGCCTCACTAAATCTATATCATATATTTCTTTAAGAATTAAACATTTTCTCTTATATTCATGGATACCACGATGTAAATGGAATGTTTGTATTGATCTGAGATTATGTGATAGTTTCCTTGCATTGATATATGTTGTGAATTGTTAATTTGGCAGTATATTTAATCCATCGCTAGCCCATGCATTGTTAGTTAAATATGAAGACATTTTCTAGTTCTACTCTTTGAATCTAAATATCGTGTTCATCACACACATGCTTCATCTTTTTACATTATTATTACCATAAGATTTCACTGATTTGGCCATTGATGAACTTCTACTTGTGCTATTGGCATATGATTTCAGAAACTTGGGCTTTGACGAATCTTTGTTTTTGCTATCAGCATAAGATTTTACAAATTTATTTCCTGATTTATTTCACTGATCTGTACAACATAATAGGTTTTTATGGACTTGTCCTTATACATATTTATTTCCTGATTTATTTCAGGTAGTATGATTAGTTGGAGATGCTTTGGTAATTCTTCTAGTAGATGTGTTCTCCTTGTACATCTCATAATTGAATTAGCTGATACTGTTTTGTAACTTTTAAGTTGTAATGTACTATGAGCTTTGTTAATGCTTTGTCATTAAGGTTAATGTGTCTGATCATGTTTAGAAATTGACACACACACATATATATATATATATACATATATATATATAATAATAATAATAATGCTATGTAAGGTGCATTGTATTAAAAGTTTTTGTTTGATGCATATGATATTTTTGTAGCACATTACTTATTTTTATTTACTACGAAGGTTATCTTGGGCTAGGCTAAATACATAATACAACCCATGTTCTACTTCCTGCCTTTTGGAGTTGTGTCATGAAGAAATCCCAAAAGTTTCTTTAATAGCTTCCAAATTTAGTGTGCATTGGTCGCATTGCATATTGCAACTTTTAATCTATTTATTTGTTTATGTTTTCTAAACTCTTGGTGGCATTTATCTCAAGTGAGGATCCATCTTCAGGTTACTATGTAGAGGTCTCAAAGAAGATTATCTCATGCATGTTTTGCATCATTATGATGGTCCTAAATTTCGAGCGATTTCTGAGGTAGTTATATTTTTATTTTTTGTCTTCTCCTTGGATTGTTTTTCTCCCCGTCTATTGTTTTTGCAAGCGTTTGCTACACTATGTAATTAAGAACTGTACTTTTCCATTTTATTCGTATATTTTTGTAGTTTGTTGTTTATTCTATTTAAGTAGCTACCACTAAGAGATTTTATGTGCAACAAAATTATAATAAAGAACTAATATTCAGAACTACTTTTGGCTTGTAAATAGTTTGTTTTTATGTTTTAATTGAAGGTATTTGGCCATGGCCTCCTCTGATCAGAATTTTAAGGGTTCTCCAATTCCTCTCCTCCATTCTCCAGCATCTCCTACTCCTCTTCCTTTCCCAAATCAAAAGGGTAAGCTCCCTGACCATGAAAATGATGGTTTTCAATTGGTCAGAAACCATCGCACGAATCCATCAGTGAATTTCCAAAGGCAACTTCAAAGACCTGCCACCTCTCTTCCAACAAGAATAGCACTAAGAGGGTTGAGTTTTAATCAGAGATATAATCAACAACCGTCAGGGAGTAGACAGGTTCATAATGCCTCAAAAACTCACTCATCTGAAACAACTAACATAGTAAAAACCATCATCTTCTTGGGCGGATCTGGTTAAAAAAGGTGGGCTCAATTCCATTGTTGATCTAGGTTACATAGCACCTATCAAATTAGGTGACAAAAGAATTGTTGTTGTTAAAGAAGAGATTGGTCGAAGAACCGAGGATAAATGGAGTAATTCTATAGTAGCCTATGTGTTTGGAACACGCCTCTATTATTATCATTTTAGAGATTTTGTTGTTAAAACATGGAATCCAATTGACAAATTTGATATTTATATAATAAATAATGGCTTCTTTATCATTAGATTTTTCAATGAATCCAACTGTAACAAGGTTATTCAAGGTGGGTCGTTCTTTATTAATGGCAAACTTACAATTCTGAAATAATGGGACAAGAAAATGATTCTTGATCGAGATTTACTACCTACATATCCAATCTGGATAAGATTGCCAGAATTAAATATCAAATTATGGGATAGAGAAGCATTTGCAGCAATAGCTAGTGTTTTAGGCATTCCAATAAAACTAGATGAGCCTACGGCTAATGAGACCAGGCTTACTTATGCAAGAATCTCGGTAAAAATCAAAGCCAATGAAGATCTACCAGTATTAGCCTACATCACTATGCATGATGGTGAAAATATTACACAGAAAATCAAATATGAATGTATTCCACGAAGATGTATGAAATGTGCTTGCTTTGGAAATCTCACTGAATCTTGCTCATCAAGGCCAGTTTGGAAGGAAAAAGAAAATACAAAACTCAATATAGTTTTGAGAAAATCACCAGATTTAGATAAATCAAGAAATGAGAGAGATCCTCCAAATCAAGAAAAGAATGAACATGTTAAAAACGTTGTAAACTCTAAAACTGATAGTCTTTCTGAAATTCTTTCTATTCTTGATAATATTCTAGTTTCAGAGAAAATTCAGTTCTTTGACAAAAAGAACATTTTGGGTTTAGAAATTTCAAAAGATGATATGGAAATTATATGCGTTGATGAGCAAACAGAGAGTTCATTTTTGAAAGCAGCTTCAGAAAGCATCAAAGATAAAGAAACATGCTTTAATGTAGCCAACGAAACTATACAACAGAAGACAAAAGTTGGTTCTACTGTTAAAATTGTTTCAAATGGCAATATAAATGGTAATACAGAGAACAATCAACAGTGCTCTGGGGATCATAATGTACAATTCATGGTTCTTCCCCCCAACAGGAAGAAACAAGTTTATTTATAGATAACAATATCTCAAATGGTATACAAAAAGAAAATTCTGCAAATCTTGGCTAAAAGTAGCCTGCATAAGGGCTCTGCCATCTCTGAGTCTCTGATTGAGAATGCAGGCCTTCTCTTATCTTCTTCTTCCTCTCCTGTCAAAAACGAAAGGAAAAAAGCCAGGAAGAAGAGTATATAGGAAATTATGGACAGTGATAATGATTATATCACAAATCCAAAAGGATTTGAGAAGAAATACATCATCAAAAATCCAGATTGGGAAGAACTTCTAAAAGTTAAAAACAAAAAGACTATAAGAAAAGAGGGGGGAAACATCTGAAAGTATAGAAGTTAGCAGCAACCTTTCTCTATAGCTGCAGTGATATCCTTTACATATATCATTTATAATATTAAATTATTATGTCAATAATTTCTTGGAATGTAAGGGGGTTAAATTCCCCTAAAAGGAAATTGGATGTCTCTAAGTTATTATTAGCCTATAAACCTAGTATTGTTGGTATTTTGGAGCATAAACTTAATGAGAGCAATCTAGCTAATTTTCAAAGCAAAATTTTAACTAACTGGAATGTTATCCATAATAATTCAATGGGGGGTAATGGTAGGATAATTGTAATTTAGGATCCCAACATTTGGGAATGATATCAATATACTCTTAATATGCAATACATTCATTGTAATTTTAAAAACAAAGGGGGACTTCAATTAAATGTGACTTTTGTTTATGATTCAAATTTTGAAAAAGATAGACTTTTATTGTGGAATAATTTGGAACAGTTAAATAATAATATTAGTAATCCATGGATTATAATAGGAAACTTTAACACAGTTATGAAAGCTTTTGAAAAAATGGGAGGAATTCCAATTCCTTTTAAGAAATTAGAATTCCTCTCAAATTTTATCTTAAAAACTGGTTTAGTTGAACCCTTTATTAAAGGAAACAAATTTACTTGGAAATCTGGAGAAGTTAGAAATATTCACTGTAAACTGAATAGAATTCTAGTCAATCAAACTTTTACAGAAAAATTTCCTAACTTCAAATGCTATACTTTACCTCAAGCAACCAACGATCATACCCCATTACAACTTATTTTTTCTCAAGAGAATATTATTAAGAATAACTTTCCGTTCCGATTCAAAAATGGATGGGTTTATGATAAGGAATACAGACTGGTTGCTAAAATTAGTTTTCAAATTTCAATAGAAGGCTCAGCTCAATACAAGTTTAGGAAACTTCTACAACAAACTAAGGCAAATGTCAAAAATTGGAATAAAAATAAAAAAAATAATGAAATCAATCAAATTAGGAAGGAATGTGAGAGATTGCAAGATAGTATTGATCTAGATTGCTCAGAAACTTTTCAAATAAGTAATTTTTTTCATTTGCAAAAAAAGCTAGCCAAATCATTACATGTTGAAGCTGTTAATTTAAGGCACAAAGCCAAAATAGATTGGCTTACTAGTGGTGATCTGCCAAGTAAAATTTTCTATGCTAAGATGTCGAGTAGAAAATACTGTAATGACATAGGAAAACTATTTAATGATAATGGGATTATTATTAATGAAGCTTCACAACTAGAAAAGGAAGCAATTAAGTACTTCTCTGATCTGTATAACTTTGATGGGATTCCAGGTATGTTTCCAAATATCACTCCTAAATACTTATTGCATGAAAATAGTGAAGAAATCTTACTTTCTCCAATTTGTTTAGAAGATATAAAAAAATAGATTTTCTGCTAAGGATGAAAAAAGCCTAGGCCCAGATGGCTTTGGGGCCAAATTTTATAAAACCCATTGGGTGGAGTTAAAAAACATTATTTTTTAGGCTGTTAATGAATTTTCTTCCGCGGGCAAACTCTTGAAAAATATTAATCACACTTTAATTACTTTGGTGCCAGAAAAAAAAGTTCCTAACAGCATTGGGCATTTCAGGCCTTTTGCATGTTGTAATTTCTTTTACAAAATTATTGCCACAATTTTAAGTAATAGAATAAATACATTTCTAAAATTTTTAATTTCAGAAAACCAAAGTGCTTTTATCCAAGGCAGATTTATTGTTGAAAATATTCTATTAGCACATGAGTTATTAAGAAACTTCAATCAGGCTGGGAAAAATAATATGTGTATAAAAATTGATTTACATAAAGCATTTGAAAAAATAAATAGGAATTTTATTATTTTTATGATAAGACAACTAGGTTTCAATGAAAATTTTTGTAACCTAGTAAAAGAATGCATATGTGATGTAACTTATTCCATTCTCATTAATGGTTCGCCCTGTGGGTTTATGCATAATAATAAAGGAATAAGACAAGGAGATCCTTTATTTATTTACTTTAGCCATGTAATACTTTACATTACAAATGGAAAAGGAACAATTGAATAAAAATTTAAAACCAGTTAATTCAATTATTCCTTGTATTACCCATCTACTCTATGTTGATGATTTATTAATATTTCTGAATGCAGATGTTCAAAATGCAGAAATCATAAGAAAAATATTTGACAACCTCAAACATTATGTAGGACTTCAAATTAATGAAAATAAGAGCAAGATTTACTTCAGTAAAGCATGCAAGAGCAAGAAGGAGATACTTAATGTTTTAAAGTTTCAACAATGTGAACTTCTAATCAAATACCTAGGACTCCCTCTCAGCTGTAATCAAATCAAATTAGAGACTGTGTTAAATTGCATGATATTATTCAAAGTAAACTTGATAATTGGTCTAGCAAGTTGCCATCAATTGCAGGAAGAGTTGAACTCATTTACACGGTCATCACAGCTGTTGTCATGTACTATATGCAATATCATAATGTCCCAATTAAAGCTATGGAAAAAATAGAAAAATTATGTGCAAACTTCATTTGAAGTGAGAAATATCATAAATTTTTTTGGAATACAGTCACAAAAACAAAGAAGGCAGGAGGTTTAGGAATAAGAAATTTTGCTGACTTGAATGAAGCTTGCAATTACAAACTATTTTGGAAATTCATTGAAGGCAAATTACTTTGGGCCAAATGGATGAAAGTCAAATATGTCAAAAACAAGAATTTTTGGTCCATGCCAATGGAAAATCATTACTCTCATACATGGAAAAGCATTCTAGAATGCAGAGAAATAGGCACAAAATTAATAGAAAAAAATTCAAAGAAGGTAAACAAACTAGTCTCCAGTTCGATCCATGTGTCAATGGAAAATCTTTGATCAATTTACTTGGCTGGAGTAATCTTTATCAATTTGGGGGAGCCAATACAAAAGTAGAAAGCATTATAAAAAATTCATTAAGGAATACCCAACTACAACCAGCATCATCTGTATTCAATTCCACAATAAATAAAATAGAAATCGATCCAAGCCAATATGAAGACAAGTGGATCTGGAAACTATCATCAAAAGGAAAATTCTCATTTAAAAACACTTGGGATTTCATTAAAGGGGAGGAAATGGAAATGGATTGGTACAAAACAATCCGTAATACAGCTAATGGTCCAAAAATGGCATGTTGCACTTACTTTGCAATTTTGAATCGACTGCCAACAAGAGACAGATGTGCAAAGTGAAATAAAAACAAAGGAAACATCAACTGCCTATTATGTAAAAAAGAGGCAGAAAATATTGAACATCTTTTCTTTGATTGTTCATATTCAAGGCATATATGGTTCATAGCCAAAAGAAAGTTAAATCTCAATCAACAATTGGCACTTCAAAATATTAGAGAAAGTATATAGCATATTCAAAAAAGTATTTAAAGGAAAGAAAAAAGAATTCAATAAAGCATGTGTAGTTCTAACTACAGTAGTATACTTCTTATGGAAGGAAAGGAACAATAGACTTCACAATAACATTGAAACATACAGTCTACAATTATGGAAAGCCATTGAAATAGAATATAATATTATACTCCAAAAGGCTTCCAAGTCAATCAACCTCGGCAGTCAAAGCCATAATATTTTCGCACAACTTTGAAGAAAAAGTTGAAGAATACTTACAGAGGGGAAAACTATCCTCTGAGAATTCTCTTCAATTAAGCAACAACAGATGGTAAAATGAGCCAATAGATCAACATTGCAGTAATTATAATCAAGCTCCAACTGAAGGCAGCCATTCCATAACACAAACCAGAAAGATTTCCTACAAGGGAAGCAAACAAAGATTTGTTATTTATAAAACAGATAATGTAAATATTTCCGAATCTAACAATTTGTTTTGGTTACCTGATTTGAATAGGAGCTACCTCACACTCAACTGCGAGCTCGAGCAAAATGATAACTTGCAACTCATAAGTAGCATCAAAAAGTCAAGTGCTAATCAATTAAAAACCAAGTTTGAATATAATAGCAACCACTTATCTACTTGGATTCAAAAGGAAAGCGCTTGCAACATAACCGAGGGTGGCCTTTTTCAAACACAATTCAAGAACGATTCCTGCAAGGGAAGTAACAATGCTATTATTAAAAATAAACTAGTTAATAGTGTAGATTCTTATACTAATCATAATTTATCTTTACCTCAGTTGAATAGGAGAAACTGCGTTCTCAATAATAAACTGGATCATGATAGAAAGTTTCTTCTGGCCATCAATGATCAAAGATTAGGATATTATCTTTACAAAAGCAAGCTCAATAACCATGTTTATCACTTATCTGTTTGGGAAAGAGGCGAAAATAGAAAGTCGCAAGAGATAGAGAATGTTCCAATCATTGTGAATAGCAACAAACTCCAAAATCATACGAAGTTAACAGCTAGCTCATATCTAGACTCAAATCCAATGACATCTGAGCATAATAATCATTATCGAAAGGCTATTGATGTAATTCGAGAACCCAAATAGATTTTCACACGAAGGCTATAGATTTTGAAGCTTCTACTATAGATGCTTTAAATCTAAAGCTCGATGATGCTTCGGTTAACAAAGCGACTCACTCTTAGGAAGCTGAAGCAAAAACAACTCATTAGAACAATTTTTGCTTAGATCCAAGGCTACAAGGACTAAACCGCAACAACTTAAAGGCTTGGAAGCTTCCTTGATTCTCTTATCTCATTTTATTTTGAGTTGTGAGTTGGAAGATTTCGTCTTCTGCCATGACTTCATTTTGTTGAGAGTCGGTATAATGGAGGCGCTTTGTAACCCTAAATGAGTTAGGGTTAGTTTATGTTATGGTGTTTTGTATTGGGTGAGTTGTATTCGGGTTATACCCAATTTCTTTTGGGCTTAGGCCTTTCTTGTTAATAAAGTTTCAAAAAATAAAGAACTAATATTCATATATTCAATCACATCATACATTTCAGATGGATAATCTTTATATTATTGAATAAAACATTAAATACTTTTGTATGTAGTATCTTGTAGTTTGGATTGTAATGTGCAATCTAATTGTAGACATCATATTCACTTGTTTCAAAACTTTTAACTAATAAAAAGCACAACCACTTTTTAGTTTAATGATGGAGTTTGTAGCTTTGTTAACATGTATTAATTTACTGTTTGTTGTTCAGTGCATCATTCTACATGCTGGCTTCTACTTAGCATGTGCCTATCGTATACGTTTTAATAGAAATCATATACACTTTTTCAGTTTAATCTATTCCTTAGGTTGTGTTTTTATTGGTCATAATCACATGTTATAATTTTCCAAACAAACCAAATGATGTACAAATTCAACTCATTTAAGTACAAGTATATTTTTCATACTATGCTTACAAAATAAGTAAATAAATACTCTATATTATATTTAATTTTAAACTTTACCATAGCTTGATAAAGTGTTATAAAAACTTTATTTATATCTCATTTATTGCTTTTGGAAAATCGAAATCCAATTTTACATTTGCACTAATAAAGGTTGCCTTTTTTCTAAAGGAAGGCCTGAATGTTGGAAAAGGTTGCAAAAGTTTATCTGGATATGTATGGATGAGATATTTGATGGTCTGCATTCTTTCCATGGAATAGGTCTTTAAGCTGGCAATTCTAGTAATTTTATCTAATCTTCGAGCCTAGATTTTACTCGCTATCCCATGTTATACCATATCATATTACTCATAAGTATAATTACAGGTAGACAGACTATATGAATCTATCCAAGTGTTACTGATTCATATCCATATATGTTTTTTTTTAAAAGTAATTTTTTCACCCTAGTCTAGTTCCAGTATGTCCAATGCACTTGGAAACTGTAAAGCGCATAATACTGAATCAGTTATAGTAGTGTTTTGAGGCCAACAGTACACCAAATCTGTTAGAATGATACCTGAATTCCAATTCGCGATTTGAAGAAGGAGCAAGGCCATTGGAGAAGCATCGATGAGGAAGGAGGAAGCCCTAACCTTAGAAGCAGAAGCAAGCTCCAGGAAGAATTGCCGAATCACTATTTTGGTTCGGTGGAGCTAGAGCAGTGTAGGATGGAGACCGAACGAGCTACTTCGTTCAGTGGTGTTTTGTTCGGCATTGAGGAGAACCGGACGAAATATCCTGTCCGGTGGCGATGACTTCAAAGATGCAGTATGTTTTGCCGAACCAAAAGTCTGGAGCAGTGAAGCTAATATGTCGATCCAGAATCAAGAAGTTGACCGAACCAAATAGAGTGATGTGTCGCTCCAAATATTTGGTTCGGTGTTAGCATGCCGGACCAAACTATGTGCGCTGTTTGCAGGACCAAACATGCTGAACCAAGACTGCTGAACCAAACCCCAGGGCTACTATATAGTAGCTACCCCTCCTTATTTCTTCACTCTATAAATAGTGGAGCTTCTGGACAACAATGGCAGCCATCCTAGAGAGCTGAAACTCTGTAGAATTTTGTCTGTATTGTTAATTCTTTTTAAGTATTGCCTTCAAAAGTGAATCAATCTTGTAACTCTAATCTTTAAGTGATTAATAAAATCTCCTCTCCCAAGTGGACGTACACTGCCTCGTGGTAGTGGAACCACTATTAATACCGGTGCTATTTATTTTTCTACATTGCATAGATCTGTGACTGTCTGTTCTGGTGTTTATCTCTGTTTGTTTCGTCTCACTACAATCACGATCCAGTTGTTTTCCGCTGCATTGGGTTTTTTATTCCCTTAGACTGATCATCTGAAGGGATTTTCCCCAACAATCTGGTATCAGAGCTGCAAGGTTGATTGATGAGTGTTAGATGTTATGGCAGGAGATAAAGTAACTCCAGTTGTTACAAGACCCTATAGTAGAGGGATGTATATCACGTCAGGATCACAGTTGGCAATTGAGAAATGGAATGGGGATAAAGACTTCGAGAAGCGGCAATAGAGGATGAAGGCTGTTCTAATGAGGAATGAAGTCCATCCAGTTGTGTTTGCCCCTGAGGAGTTGACGGCTGACATCTCAGTCGCGGAAAGGAAGGAGATGGAGAAATGGCCGTTTACTACTTTACAACTAGCTATGGGAGAGAATGTTATCTCAGAGACTAGCAGTGAGACCACTACTAGCGGTATTTGGACCAAGCTAGAAAATCTCTACTTGAAGAAATCTCTGACTAACCGTCTGATATTGCTGAAGACGTTTTTCACCATGCGGATGGGAGAGGGTACTTCAGTAAAGGAACACCTTAATTTCTTTGATGATCTCGTGATGAAGATGAAGACTGTTGCCTTGAAGATGGATAAGGAGCAAATGGCAATGATTCTTTTTTGTTCTCTCCCAAAGCGTTACATAGGTTTCGCTAACAGCCTTATCTTCGCTAGAGACACATTGACAGTGGAAGATGTGAAGTCAGGCCTTCTATCTTAGGGCTTGAGAGATCAGATGAAGGAGATAAATGAAGGAAATATAGGTGGAAGTAGTAGTCACTGTCTGTTTATTAAATGAGGTAGAGAAGATAAGAAGAATTGGCACTCTATAGGGCATTCCAAGTCCAGAAAGCCCGGTAATGGCAGGAGAGGAAAGTCTAAGAACGGAAAGTGCTTTATCTGCAAGAAACTTGGTCATTGGAAAAGGGACTATCCGGATTTGAAGAAGAAGAAAGAAGATGGATCTTCATCTTTTGTGGTGGAGAATTTTGTATCGACGATGTGTTGTCTGCAGTAGTATCAGATGTCTCAGACCATTGGGTGCTGGACTCGGAGGCGTCTTTTCATATGATGCCTAATAAGGATTACTTCAGTTCTTTCGTTGGACGAGAGGGAAGCTCTATTCTTATAGGTAATGATGCTAGCTGTAGAGCAATGGGTGAAGGTACAGTGATGATCAGGATGTTTGACGGAGTGATACGCACTTTGACAAGTGTCCGGTATATTCTAGGTCTTTGGAAGTCCTTAATTTCTTTAGGACAATTGGCATCTTTGGAATGCAAGGTAACTAGCAAGAAGGATAGTTTGAAGGTTTCGAGAGGTGCACTAGTCCTTATGAAAGGAGATGTGTTCCAAAATATGTATTTGCTAAAAGGAACCACAGTTCTTGGAGAGTCATGTGATGGAGTAGATAGTTCTTGTGCATTGGATACTACAAAGCTTTGGCATCTCAGGTTGGGTCATATTTCAGAGAAGAGCTTAGAGTTGCTTCGAAGATGGAAGATGATCAAAGGAGAAAGCTTTAACAAGATGGACTTTTTCCAGGAGTGTGTGTTAGGAAAGCAAACTAAAGTATCTTTTGGAGTTGGACTCCATAGATCGAGGCGAGTACTTGAGTACGTGCATATAGATGTTTGGGGACCGGTTGTTACTCCTTCTCTTGGAGGAGCAAAGTATTTTTTCTCTTTCATTGATGACTTTTCTCGGAAAGTATGGGTGTATGTGATGAAGGCCAAATCAGAAAGTTTTGAGAAGTTCAAATACTGGAAAGCGCTCGTTGAGAACCAATACGGTTCTAGGTTGAAGGTGCTGAGATATGATAATGGCGGTGAATTTGTCTCTAGGGAGTTCCTCGATTTCTCTAGACAGCATGGCATTCAGAGACATTTCACTACACTTAGAGATCTGCAATCCAATGGAGTTGCAGAAAGGATGAACATGACTCTACTGGAGAAGGCTTGTTGCTTGAGATTGACGGTGGGCTTATCTAGAGGCTTTTGGGCTGAGGCATTATCAACTGCAGCACATATCATAGATCGAATTCCATGCTCAGCCATAGATGGGAAGATTCCAAAGGAAAAGTGGAGAGGTAAAGCAGTGTATCTTGGTTACATCCGAATTTTTGGTTATCCTGTGTACGTTCACCATACAGGTGATGACAAGTTGGAGGCTCGAGCATACAAGGGCATACTAATGGGATATACCGATGGTATCAAAGGTGATCGAATTTGGAACCCTGTTGATCGGAAGATTGTTCATTCCAGACATGGTTCTTTTGATGAGTCTTCTATGTTCAATCCGAAGGAGAAGCTACCTACCATATCAGAAGATTCTGATAGGCCTAAGGAGATGGAAGATGTTCCCGTGTTCCAGCCAAATAGTTGAGTTGTTGTTGATGCTGTCAAGGAAAACGCAGTTCATGAAACATCACAGGATAGTCCATAGATTTCGTCCAGTAATGCTGGTGATGTGCATGAATCTAGAGGAAGTTCAGTTCAAGGTGGAGCTGAAAGAAGTTTAAGCGAAGCAGTACCTACCCGGGTCAGTCGTAGGACTATTAGGCCACCCTGAAAGGTATGGTGATTAGCAGTTTGTGAACCTTAGCCTTGGCGATCAATTTGACTATACCTTACATGTGGTTCTTGAGGAGCCGCTTGACCTTGATGAAGCTTTGAAGTCATGTGACAGTTTGAAGTGGATGTGCGCTATGGAAGAGTAGTTAAAGTCATTAAAGAAGAACAAGACTTGGGATTTGGTACCACCTCCTTAAGAAAGCCGAGCCATAGGTTGCAAGTGGGTGTTCAAGGTGAAGGATGATGGGAGATACAAGGCTAGACTAGTCGCTAAAGGGTTTTTACAAAGAAAGGGATTGGAGTATGATGAGATATTCTCTCCAGTAGTGAGGCATACGTCCAACCGCATTTTGCTCGCTATCGTCGCAGCTCATGACTTGGAGCTGGAGCAACTGGACGTGAAAATCACTTTCTTGCACGGAGACTTGGATGAGGCCATCTACATGAAGCAGCCAGAAGAATTTGTTGTAGATGGGAAATAAAATTGGGTTTGCAAATTGAAGAAGTCATTGTATGGACTTAAGCAGTCACCTAGACAATGGTACAAGAGGTTTGACTCTTTTATGCTTTCACTTGGTTTTGATCGTAGCATCAAAGACATTTGTGTGTACTTCAAGCATTTAAAGAATGGTTGATGGGTGTACCTACTCTTGTACGTGAATGATATGTTGATTGCTTCCAAGGATAAGGCTAAAATCGATAGTTTAAAGCGAAAGCTAAAAGCGAAATTCAAAATGAAAGACCATGGAGAAGTAAAGAAAATTTTGGGTATGGAAATCCAAAGGGATAGAAAGCTAGGACTTTTGAGCCTCACTCAAAAGTAGTACATTCGAAAGGTGCTTGCTCGGTTTAGCATGGAAGGGGCAAAGGCAATCAGCACACTTATGCCTTTGCACATACAGCTTTCTAGTGAAGGCTCTCCGATCTCAAAAAAGGACAAGGCTTATATGATAAAGGTCTCATATGCAAGAGCAGTTGCCAGCTTGATGTATGCCATGGTCTGCACTAGGCCTGACATTGCACAGAGTGTTGGATTGGTGAGTAGATTCATGGCGAATCCAAGAAAGACGTATTGGGAAGCAGTGAAGTGTATCTTCGGATACCTTAGAGGAACTCCAAACCATGGACTTGCCTTTAGCGACAGAGGAAGAGATTTCAGCTTGATTGGATTTTGTGATTCCGACTATGCCAGTGATAGAGATCGAAGAAAGTCAACCTCCTAATATGTGTTCACCATTGGTGGGACAATAATCAGTTGGAGTGCGAGGTTGTAGACGATTGTGGCTTTGTCTACTACAGAGGCAGAGCTCATAGTTGCGGTTTAAGCAGCTAAGGAGACGCTTTATTTAAGGCGATTGTTGTGTGATTTGGGTTTCACATACGAAGGAGCAAATGTACATTGTGACAGTCAAAGTGCAATTCACTTAGCTGAAAATCTGGCATTCAGCTCGAGGACGAAGCATATTGAGGTGAGAGAATCGTTCCTTGTCTCGATGAGTAAAGAGAAGCTAGTTCGTCTTCAGAAAGTTCACACAAAGAAGAATGCAGCAGACATGTTTACCAAGTCACTGCCTATTGCTAAGTTCGAGCATTGCTCGGACTTGATTCACTTAATGAAGTGCTAGGTGCCACAGGGTGACACAGGGGGAGAGTTGAGATGGTTCATGGAGATGTTTTTTTTCATGGTGGAGATTGATAGGTTCTACACGGACTGGATAGTTCGAACACTTTGTTGACAGGCGGTGGCCTTGCCGGAGTTTGTTGACAGAGTGTAATGGGTGATGGCATTGTCGAAGCTCATTGGGTAAGTATCCATTACTTAGAGCATAAAGGTATAGATGGAGTTAGATGACTTGTTTGGAATTCTATATAAGGTGGAGATTGTTAGAATGATACCTAAATTCCAATTCGCGATTTGAAGAAGAAGCAAGGCCATTGGAGAAGCGTCGATGAGGAAGGAGGAAGCCCTAACCTTAGAAGCAGAAGCAAGCTCCAGAAAGAATTGCCGAATCACTATTTTGGTTCGGTGGAGCTGGAGCGGTGTAGGGTGGAGACCGAACAAGCTACTTCGTTCGGTGGTGTTTCGTTCGACATTGAGGAGAACCAGATGAAATATCTTGTCCGGTGGAGGTGACCTTTTATTTATATTTCAAACACCCTAAGTTTAGGGTGTTAGAAATATCTCGTCCGGTGGCGGTGCTCCGGGTACCTGTACTTACTCAATTTAAACACATAAGTACCAAAATATGAAATGCACTAACATTTTATTTATTTAAACAATTACAACACATGAATTTCAATAACCAATCATGCTAAACATGTATTATAAGCAATTATAAGGTTCTGACATTCATTTTATTACTTTCAATCAATCCATACATCATTTCATTCAATTTAAATGATTTACAACTCAATTTTCTTGCATTCACATTACTTTCATACCAACAAACCCATATTCATTCCATATTGATTTAAAAATCAATTTTATTCACTTCTACTAATTTATAGAATTTTATTTACTTCCGTTTACGCCCAACACCAAATTTTCTATGCAAATCCGATGATATATATTCAGTAAAACAATCACTTAAGCTTATAGCCATCTATATTGACTTCAACCCAATTTATTAAACAACCATTTCGCAATTCATTTGAGCTAAGCTTTCATTCAAATATTAATTTAAGTTAATCCATCTATTTTCAATTAGTTCACTATATAACTTAAGTTTATTTTCCTTTGCAACCAAATCCATTTCAAATCTTTGATTTGATCTTTATTCAATCAAATTTCATCCCAATTATTAATTTATTTAATTAGCTCATTCATTTTATCCACTTTAAAATTTAGTTCCATACTCGAATTCATTTTTGAATTCATTTAAATGATATCAAGGCTAATTTCAATTTATTTATACTCAAATGGAATTTATTTGTACTTAAGTCACTTCTTTCCCAATTCATTTTTAATCCACACCCAATTTTAACTTAACCAAGTTAAATCCCACCTTCATATTCATTTAACTAATTAATTATCTAATTAGTTTGCTTCAAATTTATAACTTCTTCTAATTTTCTTGAGTTCAAATTCCTTTTTATAATTCAAGATTGGATTTAATTTCCTTTACCAAAATATCAAACTATTTTTTTTTGGTTTTTTGTTTCACTTTTCAATTTTATAAGTCACACGACTCATTTTCCATAATTCTATCAATTTTATACTCGAATATATTCACTTTTTATTTTTAACTCGAGATTATACATTTATTTATAGCCTAAGTATGTTTTTATTCCATTAGTTTCAATTTTTATAAGCTATTCCAATTTATTTATTCACAATTCCAATTTTTCACTTGAATTTTATTTCATTCAAAATTCATCCATATGTTTATATAGTTAGTTCACAACTCGAAATTTATATTTTCTTCAATTCAACATTATTTCTAATCCAATTCAAACTTTATAACTCATAGTTATATAGTCACTTTATAGTTCACATTTACATATTTAATTCAATTCCATAAGGTTCAAATCCAATTCGCTTTTTATTTAAATTTCAATTCCTTTTAAATAATATTTCAAAACCATATTCGAATTATTCATATTCAAACTAATTTCACTCGAAACAATTTATTTTTAATTCATTCAATTTCATTATATATTCCAATTACTCTGCTAAGTTAACTCCCATTTCATTAATACACTATTAATTTAATTCAAATCCAGCCTATCAAATTTTCAAAATTTAATTTATCCAACTTAACTTAAGTTGAATTTCCATTTCAACTTTCTCACTTTAAATTTTATTCCAAACTTCAATTTTCCACACTTCCTTCCTTATAAATATCATCTTCTACAGGATTCCAGAAATTTTTAAACATCCGGTATTTATTTCAAATCACTTTGAGATCAAATATATATATATATATATATACATACATACATAAACATATATATATATATATATATTCTCTTTTTGGTTTAACAAACCACCTCCTTCAAATTTTAAAATCAACCTGATTTTATCCAAAACAATTCCTTTCGAAAAAATTTAATCAAGACTTGTTTGCCCACAAATCTGAATCAAATCAATTTCGGCAGTGATCTGTTACTTAGAAACTCAAAAATGAATACTGATGATGCGACCGTCATCATCAGACTTATTTTCCAGTGACTTAAGTGCTATATCACTTCCAAAATCCATTTAAAACTATTTTCTTTCAAAAATATCTCCAAAATAATATTACTATTATTTATTTCAAAATACTTCGGAAGACACTTCCAAAAATCTCCGGGATTTAATTTTTTTTCCAAATTCTGGTTTGAATTCATGTCCTAGTTTTTTAATTTAATTGTATAATCCATACTTATGCAATTTCCATTTGGTTATATATATATATATATATATAAATCCAGATTTTATAATCTTGTTTTTATTATAATATTATCATCCAAACACTCCAAATATACCATAATAATTTTAGTAAATTATTTCCTTTATATAAGAATATAATTTGGGTAAAATTATTTCATTTACCCGCTTCAAAACCATACTGTGTCAGTTTATCGTGTTCAAGTGTTTAGAAACTCCTATCGAATTAGCGGCATCCCACTACTCGACCAGAATTTATATGCCACTCAACAAATAAATTAACACAATATAAAACAATTTATATCCACTGTCAAATACACGCTCATATCTATTATTACACTCAACTCATTCTAGAGTACTACTGACTCTATCTCTAATGAGTAATCCCTACCAGAGCCAAGGTTCTCGCTTAACCTTTAGCTCTGATACCAAATGTAGTGACCCGAAGTTCCGTACCCCTTGAGTTGATAATAATTCTCCTCGCTCAACCCAAAGTGTACGAAAGAGAGAATAACTAGGTTAAGAAGAAGAAAAAGGTAGATGAAAAAAATAGAACAACAACAACAACAGAATCTCACAAACACAGCGGAACAAAATATAGTATATAATAACAAATTTTTATACAAGAGAATCTGTAACTGTTTTATAATTACAATCATCAGAGTACAACAATCAATACATCAATCTGGACAGTTATTGTAACTTGTCCTCATATAGTGGAAATATAACCAAATACGAAAATACGTCTGAACTCCTCCAGCTCGCCTCCTGAGCTCCACAGCATTTAAACATGAATCTATAATACTCGGTCTAACCCGAGCATTATAATAAAATAACACCCGAGTCAGTCTGGAAAACCAACGTGAGAAAAACACACTCAATTGAATTATTAGAGTTATCAAAATCCTTTGAAAAACAAAGGTATCTCGTAAGATCGCATCACACATAAACACGACGGGTTTTTACCTTACGATAACCAAAACATTTGATAGAAAATCCAGTGATATTATATAATAGTGTCTAAATACAAATACTTACCCAAATAGCTGAAATTGTTACATTAATTAAATTCCAGCATACTAGGTTCTACAAACAAAACCGTAAGCTCGTATCGGAGAATGGATTCAAACGAATGACTGGGCCACTGGGGTACCGCCCGTCACAGTACACCTCTAGAACAATGTACCGAGGACCACGTCGGGATCCCTTGCTACACAAGACTGGCCTATCCTTAACCTGGATAGACCGAATATGTTATCATCCCGGGTGTTCCCACCCTTACTATCGAGCGCTTCTTCTTTCATGTATACCCATATCTAAGATAAATAGGGTTCTGAGGACATCTAGAAAAGTGATAGCATACCCTACTTGGGTGCAACCCACTTGCCTTGCTGCATCTCCCCTATTTTAGTCAATCCCGGTTGATGAGGTTCGAGGCTAAGCATTACCTTTCAAGAACAATTTTACTTAGAATGCTCATCGTCCCCCAATGACGATGTTTTGATAGCATTCATCCATACAAGTTGTCCTGGGTCTGGACAAATCGAATCACCGTCTTCATCATCTTCACGGTATTCATTCGTTACGTTCAAACCGGATCGAAGTGATTTTCGGATAATTAAATCCGATCCCGGTCTCTTCGAAACGATTAATGAAATTGGCCAATATTAATAGCCGGTTATTTAACTATCAAATAACATCCAAAAGCAACACTAGGCCTTATTTTATAAATCTCCAGAATATTTATTTCAAAACATCTTTTCTCAGATATGTATTTAATCTCTTCAAATTTCTATATTTGAAACAATTTCAACACTCGTATCCATAACCGGATATTTCACCATTTCCAATACTTAGAAATATTTCCAACTTCTATTTTTATAACACTTAGAAAATATTTCTATTCCAAATCATTTTCCACTAAAATATTTCCAAAACCTTCTTTTCAATGCTTAGGAAAATATTTATACGTATAATTTCCAAAATCATTTTTAAGATTTAACTTGGAAATATTTCACAACTTATCGCATAAGTTCCAGAATTTTTAATAAATTCTTCCTACGATTTCCAAACCGATTATACTTAATTATAATCCCACCAACCATTTATAACTCCTTTAAAAGAATTCAAAATCTTCCCGAAGTTATCGCATCTAGACATCAGAAATTTTCTTAAGTCCCTAACATTCCATTTATAAGATTTCTCTTATAAAATCCCGTCCTTTGATAAACCCGTTTACACATTTCGAGAGAATTTACAAATAAGTTTGCAATCATTTCAAACTGTATATATATGAGCATTTTTAAAGAGTATAATTTTTTTTAAAATACGCTTTAGGTTATTATTTAAAATATTAAACACTTCTAATAAACCATCAATAACTCATTTAAAATAAACAAATCAATTTACAAGCTGATTATAGAATTTAAATTTTTTATTTCAATACATATTAAATATTTAAAAATCCATTTTTCCGAAGCATTCCAACACTAACTAGTTAAATTTCATAGTTTTAATAATAAAGTTTTCCATTTAAAAACAACTTAACCTATTAAAATGTATTTTAAAATATCAATAACCAATTTAATTTATAACTTCCTCTCGATTTCACAACATATCGATTTATTTTCGCTTCCCTAACCGTTCTCATTTCAAAAATATAGAATCTACTATTTTTCCCAACCCTGTTTTACAAATTCTCCCAATTTTCATCTGATATCTAATTCCTTTATTTATAAACATCGTTTATAAATTTCATAACCCTTTTGTTTTACCTGTTCATAAAACAAAACTTATTTATTAAAGTCCATTATATAAATTCATTTTTTATAATTCCTTTGTACTTCCAATCTATTTTCAATATTGATTTTAACTCCTTCTTATATTTCCAGAATATCATTTATAAATTCTCTTATATAGTTCATTTTTAAAAATCTCCATTTAAAAATTCACAACAGTAAAGTGTAACCAAAAAAATCAAATATATTTTTTTTTCTCTAATTCAATTTCTTAAAATAACTCCAATTCCAATATATATTTTTATATCAAATTCCTTTTAATTCCATAAATTTAAAACTATATTTATAGTATTTTAAATTATCAAAATTCAGGCCAATGCTATAATAGCATCCAATAATTCCAATCACTACAATAATCTATAATATACTATTCTACACAAATCATATATCACAATATATAAAAAATAACCAACATATTTGAGGAATCCAGTTGGATCCCTCCAACCTGTTTCTCTGCATCCACAGATGTTAATACAACATAAAATAAAATACCCATCCCACTTCGATGGGGATATCGTGGTATATAGGGTCATCCGCTATTATGCGGGGCGTATATGGTCTCATCCGCTATAAAGCGCAGGAATATCACTCCAAATACCAGTATATATACTACTATATATATATATAATATAATATCATTCAACAGATAATTAATTCAACCAAACATCCAGAATTAATTTTAACTATTTAAAATTAAAATCTAGCAATCCAAAAAGAGTGAGATTTACTCACCATTATTTTTAATTGCAATCCGTCCCAAATTTTAATCCCATTGCATAGCCTAAGTCATTATGGATCCAATACCACCGTCTCTTGCAAATTTCCGACCTCGTACAAGCAAATTATGGATTTTATTAACATCGAGATAATAAAATTCGTTTTGAATTAAAGTTAGCTTAAATTTTAAGCTGTTTTAACTAATTAAATTTCCCTTTTGAAACCACATACATTGATAAAAATTTCGCGCATTCGATTTTTAATGATATAATTAACTAAACCAAATTCAGTAATTAAATAAATTAACTTTCTAATCACCGTAAATTAAATATTGCATTTATAAGTTAAAAATAATATAATTATTTATTATTTAATCACATCATTAACACTTTAAACAAAACAAAGAAAACATAACGTTACCCACTTCTCCAGCCTGCGTTCACCCTCCCAGCATTCCATCGTACGCTCCAGACATCGTTGCCGCTCTTCTACCTCAGCTTGCCCCTCTAGTCTCGATTCGTCGTCCTCCAAAAACCCCTCTGTCGCGACCCCACCCGAACGTGACTTTGACCCAAAACACGACCGCCTCCGCTTACCGCGCGTCTAGACGAACCTTCGCCAGTCACTCGAAATCTTAAGCTCGAAGTCGAAAGCGAGCCCTCACAACCGAACCCAACTCGCGACTACCAAAATCCCATACCAACGACTCCGAGCCCCCCTCCTCTGCCTTCGGGTGTGTAACTCCAAGGCGAAGTCGCGGTTCCATTGCCTCACGCGCGCGTACGAGCCTTGCTTGTTCGACATATATTTATTTTAATATAAATTTGAATATCTCTGGAGAAGGAGAAGACGCGATTTATCCCATTTGATTTGATTTCGTTCGCCCTCTTCCCTTTTTTTTATACTGATCGAATGAATTGGATTCCTCTTTTTTTTCCTGTGATTTCTTCATTATATAAGAACGAGATTTCGTTCTCATTTTTCACTTTTTTTTTTTAATTTTGAAATCGAACTGAAAGAATGCAAAGGAGGGGGATGTGATTTCAAGATAAAAGGTAGCGTATTTCAAAAGGGAAGAGACGTGATTGAACGTGACTAGGCCGCTATGACTTGATTTTTGATTTTATATATATATATATATATATATATATAATTTTATCCCAAATATTTCACATTACATATCAAGAAATTTTGAACCCCTATGAAGGCATGCCGCCAGATGTTTACAAAGTTATACCCCTATTCCGAATGCAATGGAAAAGGTTACGAGTCCTAATTCGATCGTATGGAGAAGATAGCTTTTTGAACCTAATTATTATTTTGAATTTTCGATATTAAATTCAACGTGTTTATGTCCCGTTCGATAAAACGATAACTCCAAACGCTACGAAATTTGAAATTCGATAATAATATATTATTACGGATCCGATGGAACTAGTTTCGTCAAATTTCGAGACTGTGTCCCGGATTGCTAATTTTAAATGTCTATTCGAACAAATTATTTTTAAAATTGAACCGATCGCTTTTAATTTCAATTTTAAAACTTTTATTATCTTCATTATTATTAATATAAATTTTGCAAGCCTTTAAATTATTTTTATCGAGCTTAAAACTCAAGCTACAATAATTTACCCAATATTCAATTATAAACCTCAATAAATAATTTATCCAATAAATGGCTATATTTAAAGTCTGAATTTATTTTATAAATAAACCCAATATTTTCATATTTAAAATCAATCTATACTCAAATTCAATATTTAAAACCATTTAAATATTCAAAAGCGAACAATGAAAAAATCCGGGTCTTTACACCTTGTTCAAAGTTCCTTCTGGATTCGCTTCGTGTTCTTCTTTGTTAAGGGCTGAAATCATCCATCAAATGGCATCGAATGGCATTTCTTGTTCCTTTATCATCTGCATTTGGCTTAATTCTAAGTGTCTTTGATTGCGAAGGATAACAGTAAGTATGTTCTTGAAAGATTTGAGAGTTTCTTCAAGATTTCTCACTTAGATTATGAATATGAGAGGCCATTTTTGATAAAATATGAACAAATTCAATAGAAAATAATGGAGAATTGAAAATGTGCATTTTTCTGGAAGAAACGGGTATTTAAATAGATAGAAAGTCTTTTGAAATGAAAAGACACAAGGTAGTTATGTCAAATTCAATTTCAAAACAAAAAAACACTTTCTGGTCATTACATGTCAACATGGGGGGGGGTAGGAGGATGTCGACATGCCCCTGTTGATTTTGGCAATTTTCTTTGTTTCTTTATATTATGAACAAGTCTATATATATAAACTTATATAATATAAAAGCAAGCATTCCAGAGATATTTTAGAGCTAATGAATAGAAATAAACGATTTTCATATATAAATTTTAGTTAACATTACATAAACAATACATAACATTAACTGTTTCCTGGGGAATTGACCAGGCAACTTAGTACTCGGCCTCCCCATCGATCAGTTAAACAATGAGCGTTCGGTATGGGATAGCGTTCGGCATCTAGGAGCGTCCGGCATCGAGAAACGTTCGGTAGTGAATACCGTTCGGCCAAGGAAGAACGCTCGGCATAAAATCGTTCGGCATCCATGAACGTTCGGCCTACAAGGTACACTCGGCATTCCCGGACTGTTCGGCATTCCAGCCTCATTCGACCTACATCCCTCACTCAACACCACATCTCTTCCGATACGTATCTCGTTCGGCAATCACCTGTAGCTCGCCATCCAAGGTCATTCAGTACAAATGGATGTTCGGCATTCAGAGTGTCCGGCCTCACCTCGTTCGGCATAAAGGGGGAGGCTCGGCATTCTGTCGTTCAGCCTATCTGGTTCGGCATACGACGACCACTCTATTTGGGCCGAGGTGTTCGGTTGCCAAGCCCACCTAGGAAGTCCAACCCATCTTTGTCTATAAATAGAGGGGCAGGGGCACAGTGAAATGGACCTTTTTTGGGAGAACAATGGGGAGACTCTGCCACTTTCAAGACTGATTATTTTCAGTTCAAACTTGTATTCAAGTCATTAATATATGGATTGTATCTGTATTCAACTACTTGTGAAAGGAATAAAGATCAAAACTCAAAGTGGATGTAGGTAGTTACGCTGAACCACTATAAATCCGGTGTTCTTACTTTCTGCATTTAAATTAGCATATTCTTCCTTGTTTAATTTAACTTCATCACTTACATCTCTACACAATCTTTCTCAATGAGGTTAGTGACCAATTTTGGTGCTAACATTAACTAATTGAAAGATACAAACTAATACAACATGAAATGAAAACTAGAATTCGATAGAGGATGATGAAGATGATGATAATCCAAGTTTGCGACTTACTTTCCCGAAGAACTTGTTCATTTTGGTGGAAATTTTGTCCAACCTTTTACTAACGGATATTTTGAGAATCCGTTAGTTTTCCACTATTATCTTTTGGTTTTTGAGAAGTGTCTTGTTGGATGGATTGTTAGGAGTGATAGGGTATTCAATACTTTCCAATAATGTCTCTTCCTCCTCCTCTCCTTCTTCTTCAATCTCCATCTCCTCCACTTCTTCCTCCTCTTCTTCTTCTTCCTCCGTTTCTTCACGAGCCAACTGTTCATCTTTTTCCGCAAGTGTTTCATATGGTTGAAACACAAGTGGGATTTTCATAAGAGAGATATTTGCATGGTTAAACACTTTTTGAGAGACAAACTCCTCTCTCTTATAATCAACTCCAAAATAATTAAAAATCCAAGTAAGATAGATTCCATTTTACGAAGTGTTTTCTCCCATGGTAAAATTTTTGGGACGAAGTTCATCCAAAATTACTTGCACCCAATCAATGTCATAGTGCCCATAAATAGCACAAAGAGCCTTATAAACTTTTAAGGTCGGGTAATTGAAATTTCCCGATCTTGGAGTTAGGTATGTTGCAAAAGAAGGATAATAATTCTTACTTTAGGACAGAAATTTCTATTTATAAATTCAAAATTATCATCCCCTTTAAAAATGCAATGAAATGTCTCACGATCATGTTCATCGATTTGAAAATCCGAAAGATTCATTCCCGTATACTTACAACCAAACAAATTTCCCAAAATCTCACTATTCAAAACAATTAGTGTTCCTTTAACACTACTCCAAACTTCTCCTTCATTTCCATTATAAAATCCACGATTCAAATTAGCATAAAACATTTTAACAAGATTTGGATAAAAAACAAAATCATTTGAGAATCATCAATTAAACTGAGAATTTGATTCTCTTCGAAAAGAATATTGAGTTCATATGAAGGAAAATCACTAAAGATAGCAAATTTTCCCGTTTGGACTTTTCCAAAGTTTGCATAGCTTATGTAAGCTTTGATAGCTTCCAGGTCATTGTAGAGGTATTCTTTGATAGCTTTGGACAGCCTAATGGTGGAGGGAGTGCTTGAGGAAGCCATTTTTGAAGAGAGTAGAGAGCTTGAGAGTTTGAAAGAGAGTTTGAATTTTGAAATGAAAGTGAAAAGATATGATAAAGTTAAGGAGATAAATATATATTCAATAGTCATGTTCTCTAGTCAAGAGACACCTTTTCAGAACCTTGAATTGGTGAAAAGGTGGAGGGAAATTCAAAGGTTTGAATTCAAATTTGATTTTCAAAATTCTGGTAGGGATGTCGACATAGGAGGTAGGGCCATATCGACATGGGTCCAGTAATACATGTGACTAAATTTTTATTTAGATTAATATATATATATATATATCCTATTATCTTATTTATATTTTCTCTGAAATAATATTAAATATTATAACACTTTAATATTAATATTTTAATATTTTAAATATTATTAAAATAATATTATTTTGAAAATCAAAATTTTAAATTCAAACAGCAAGCAATTTCAAAACATACGATCAATCAAACATTCAAACATTCAAGCAAGTAATTTCAACCAATATAATTTAAATGCATACCTATTTTTAGATCCATGTTTTCGAGATCATCAGATTCGTGAATAGTTGTAAAGCATATATTTTAATTTTTTGTCTTTTGATCTTCATCACTGGAGGATGAGTCTGAATCGTCTAGTGTAGAAGTATATTGTTATCCCGCCTTTTGGAAAGGCCATGACACCAAGGAATTGACTAGTTACCAGTGACGGTCCATCCTAGAGATCCGTTATACACAGGTTCACTATGGATATCGGCGAATTTTGTCCGAGTCCGGATCGAGCTAAAATTGATATGACACGACAAGCGAAGCTATGAAAGCCAACGTTCCAAATTTCAAGTCAATCCGAGTTCGTATGCTCAAGTTACGATCGATGCAAAATTGACTAAAAACAGCCTCGCGTTCGAATCCATTGAATAGCCTCTGTTCGACTCGCTCCGCTTCGCATCCATCAGAGAGCATCTATTCGACTCGCTCCGCTTCGCATCCATTAGAGAGCATCTTTTTGACTCGCTCCGCTTCGCATCCATCAGAGAGCATCTGTTCGACTCGCTCTGCTTCGCATCCATTAGAGAGCCTCTATCCGACTCGATCATCCAATGTCCACTTCGTATCCACATAACAGAGCATAACCATTGATGCGAACTGTGCACCTTCAATCAATGCGAACAGAGTCACCATCATTGATACGAACGAACCATCTCCATCGATTCGGACAGGGCAAGCTACAGATCGATGCGAAGGAACAAGCTGTTGATCGATTCGAACTGGGCAACGGACTTTGATACGAACAAGGCAAGGTCCAAGAATGACTCAGCCAACTCAGCATCAAAGGCGGAGTAATCCAGAGATTCAAGCGCCACGCCATCGAGTCGAATAGGATCGAGTCGACATGAGGGAGTAGAACGAAACAGCCAACCAAAGATCCTAATTCGTATCGATCATATCTCCTAGTCTACAAGTCCAAATGATATGAAATTTTCACAGAAGCTTACATACATGCAAAAGAATGTCCACGCCAAATTTCGACTCCATTGGATGAAATCTTGATCGATACGAAATCTGTTCGTATCGATCACGGATCGGATCGAAACTTCACGGGCTTGCGCGTGCGGGCCTAGTCACGTGCCAGAAGGTGTCTTCCGAGATCTGAACGAAATATCAGCCTCCTACACCTATAAATAGAGCCCCATGGCATGCAGAGAAGGGGTTCTTCTTCTCCTTTGAATTCTCCAATGCCCAGACTGGATCCAGATCTAAACTCCATAGCTGCTGCCAATAACGAATTTCACTGCTGTAAATCATAATTATCTGCTGTAACTCACTGAATTCACTTGTAATCATCAAAGAAAGGTCAATAAATCAATCAACTTCATAGTGGACGTAGGCAATATGTCGAACCACTCTAAATTCTTGTGTCTCCGTGCATTTTAATTATTTTCATTATCTGCTTTTGGAGTTTTTGTTAGATAATCCTCTTTTTCCATTTAATTTCTTCACTTTATCTCTTCAAAAATTTCCGAAGAGTGTTGTGCCCAATTTTGGTACAAACACTTTCGTGCTTTCACTGAGAAAAAACCCAACTTTTCTCCTGCTCCTTGGATCTCCTATCGATATCGGATTGCATAAATCCAAGAAGAAGATCCAGATCTCAGACTTCGAAGCCCTTCCATGCTATTCAGATTTGCAATCAGATCTAAGAAAGGACTTCCACTAATTCACTATGGTAAGTACACGAACTACCTCTACAGCTGATGATCAAGGAGGGCATGACAGGCAGAATCCCGTGCAATTGCCTCCATCCAACCGAGATGCCACCGGACCTTCAGATCCATCAGGCCCGGTCACCAGACAAGAGTTTCAGATGCTGCTTCAAGAATTGACCCAGAGTCGCCAACAACTAACTGAACAACTGTGCGCCAACATAGAGTTATCCAACCAACTGAATCGCCAAAGGCGAAGAAGATCCAGAAGAGACCAAGGATCTTATTCTTCCACAGAGAGTTCAGCCTCATCTGACGGTCATCACAGATCCACACGCCCACGACTGGATGTAAGTTACACCCAGGCCACAGGACACCAACCTGCCTCGAATCCAGGACAACCCAGAACCGGACCATCCACCAGTAATCATACCGGACCTTCATCTCGAGGAGGTGCTGCTCCTTACCATGTCACATGTAACATTGCTACCACCACCACTACTGAACAAGGGGTTGATGCTGGAAACCAAACCGATCCTCGTCGAAGCCAGCGAGAGCATACTCCAGAGCCTTATGTCCCTGAGAATGTTGAACCAAGGAGGCGATGCACGGACTGTCGACCGCATCCGGTCCAGACTCGCGCTGTGGAACCCGACCACACCTTGGCACAACATGCACCTAATATCCGAATGCCGGATATACCAACGATGATTCATCAAATGATTCGTGAGAGTCAGGGTCTCAGTAATGACGATTGAGGAATCTCCCGGAGTCATACCCCTTTCACCGATGACATATTGTATGCTGATCCACCTCGGCGCTTCAGGATGCCAACTTTGCCAGTTTATGAAGGAAGTTCTGATCCCAATCAACACATCCTGAAGTATGAATGGCTAATGAATGCTGCGAGAGCTGACGATGCAGTAAAATGCCGTAGTTTCCCCATTTCTTTGGGGGGCATTGCAACCATGTGGTTTACTCGTTTGCCACCATGATCCATTTCTAATTTTGACCAGATGGCCACCAAGTTTGTTGAACAATTCCTTATGCACATGGTGAGGCCTAAAGACGTTAACACTCTATCTAGTGTTACACAAGCTCCCGGAGAAACACTTAGACGTTACTTGGAGCGATTCCATGCTGCGTGTGCAGAAATAAGCAATCCCAATGATAACTCTATCCTAATGGCATTGACTAAGGGGATTGAGTTGATTTCGAGTTCGGAAATTGGTTAGCTGGAAAACCACCTACGTCATTGGACCGTTTCTATTCCAAGGCAGCCCAATTCTTGAGAAGGGAAGATGCGAAATAGTCTAGGAAGCAGGATGACACAGGGCCCAACATCGAGGGAATCCAGAGTAACATCGCTGTTAAATAGTCCGGAGAGAGTTCTGGAAAATTTCAGTTGAACGTACAAAATAAACAGAATCAGCAGAGGGACAATGGAAATCAAAACAAAAAACGCGATCAGAATCGTGGTCCACGGCGTAGAGCTTCCATGTACGATAATTACACTCCATTGAACACGTCGTTGGAAAATTTGTATTTGCAGACCTGCAATACCATGCAATACAAGAAACCTGCCTCGAAACCTCCAACTGAAAGACAAATCCAGACAGGGAAGTTTTGTTGGTTCCACGAAAGATATGGCCATAATGCAAATGAGTGTCGTCATTTACAAGATCTCATTGAGAAACTAATACGTGAACGGAAATTGGATCAATATGTGCGGGCGCCGTAGTCTGGTGGTACGGGCCCATCAAATCAGAATCATTTACCAAACCAAGAAAGGCAAGAGGAACCCGCTCGAACTGGTGGGAGGTTGGTTATTAATACAATAAGTGGTGGTCCTCATCCAGTAGACCGGAGCTGGAAGGAAATGGAGTCGTACGCCAGCTCTATCAGGCATGCAGACTTCGAGTGTTATAGTAGTTTTGATGAAGGGGCTCTGACCAAGCAACAAAAGACGATGACAGATGACATCGTGTTCAGGAACAAAGACGCTGATAAAGTTGAAGCCCCCACTATCGATCCACTGGTCATCTCAGCTCAAGTAGGTCCTGCTTGGATGAAGAGGATCTTAGTTGATAGTGGAAGCTCTGTGAATATTTTTTTTAAGCAAGCCTATGATCAAATGAGAATGGAAGCCACGGACTTGAAACCTTGTTAATCCCGAATCCATGGTTTTGACGGAAGTGCTACTATACCCACTGGAATGGTGGAACTGCCAGTAGAGTTGGGAGTTGGAGAACGTCGGAGAGTACGGATGTTATAGTTCATTGTTTTGGACATAGACTCCCCTTATAATGCTTTCTTGGGCCGACCGGCCCTCGCTGAATTCAGGGTAGCCATTGCCCCTTTGCGTTTGACTTTAAAATTTCCCACTGATCGTGGAGTGGGAATCATTCAAGGAGATCAGGCCGCGGCAAGAGCCTGTTATGTTGCCGAGCTGCGAGATGCGCAGCGAAAGGAAAAAGGAAAGGGCGTAGAGGAATCTCTCTCTGTCCGCTTTGCTGATAATTGACAATTAATGCCCGAGCCTAGACCCGGGCACCCCAGCCAATTCCAAAGGGATCTTGACCCAAGAGAAACTGAAGATGAAGGAGAATCTGAAGAAATTCAAGCATCCCCGGCCGAACTGACAATCGATGTCCCAGTTGACCATGATGATGATACGAAGATGATAAAGATCGGGTCTCAGCTAAGTCAGCAAACTCAAGAGGAATTGGTTGAATTTCTACGGGCGAATCTTGACGTGTTCGCTTGGATGCACTCTGATATGTGTGGGATCTCGCCGGATATCGCGAGCCACACTCTGAATATTGACCCGCGGCATGTCCCGGTCAAGCAGAAAAGGCGTGGTATGGATCCAGAGAGATCTGCCACCCTTAAAGAAGAAGTAGAAAAGCTTGAAGCGAACGAGTTCATTCGAGATGCGCTATACCCAAATGGGTTTCGAATCCCGTACTCATCCGAAAACCGAACGGAAAATGGAGAACATGTGTCGATTACTCCGATCTGAATAAAGCTTGCCCCAAAGACAGTTTCCCACTTCCCAGAATTGACCAGCTAGTAGATTCAACAGCTGGGCATAAGCTTTTATCTTTCATGGACGTGTATACAATCAGATACCAATGCATTTACCCGATCAAGAACATACCAGCTTCGTAACCAATCAGGGACTTTATTGCTACAAAGTTATGCCATTCGGACTCAAGAATGCCGGGGCTACTTATCAATGATTGGTTAATCGGATGTTTACCAATCAAATCGGGAAAACCATGGAAGTATATGTAGACGTCATGCTTGTGAAGTCACGACTCTCCACCGACCATGTTAAAGACCTGAAAACCATGTTCAACATACTTCGAGAATACAAAATGAAGCTAAATCCACTGAAATGTCACTTTGGAGTTGTATCCGGAAAATTCCTTGGGTTCATTGTCAACGCCCGAGGAATCGAAGCTAATCCTGAAAAGATTTGGGCAATTAGAAATCTTGAAACTCCAAAAACTATAAAGCAAGTCCAGAGTCTCAATGGGAAAGTAGCGGCATTGAGTAGGTTCATTTCAAAGTCCACTTACAAATGCATTCCCTTCTTCGATCTGATCCGAAAAAGAAAACGAAACTTTGAATGAACCACGGAGTGTGAGGGCGCTTTCCAAGCACTAGTTCAGCATCTATCCACACCACATATCTTGCCAAAGCCTATTGATCATGAGAAGTTGTTCATATTTTTGGCGATATCAGAAAACGCTATTAGCGCTGCATTAATTCGAGAAGAAGACAGGATACAGAAGCCAGTATACTACGTCAGCAAACGATTGACTGGAGCTAAAAGAAATTATCCAAATCTAGAGAAGTTGGCTTATTGCCTTGTTATTGCATAGAAGAAGCTCCGACTATATTTCCAGGCACATCCCATTATTGTTTACACCGACCAGCCGTTACGACAGGTCCTTTCGCGGCCTGAGACGTCTGGTAGGATACTCAAGTGGAACATCGAATTGCGTCAGTTTGATATTACTTACACTCCAAGAGGAGCGATCCAAGGACAAGTCCTAGCCGATTTCATTGCTGAATTTACTATTCCAGAGGACTTGCCTGAAACCAGTGAATCCCCAGAATACGTCTGGAAGATTTATACCGACGGTGCATCTAACGACCGGTGTTCGAGTGCTGGTGTTGTACTTGAAATGCCCGAAGGCCGGTCTGTATGTTATGCTTTGAAGTTCGATTTTCATGCGACCAATAATGAAGCTGAATATGAATCCCTCTTAGCTGGACTAAAGCTTGCTAGAGATTTGGGAATTATCGCTGTGGAAATTTACTGTGATTCGCAGTTAGTTGTGTGTCAGGTACGGGGAGAGTATCAAGCAAGAGATCGAAGGCTGGCTGCTTACTTAGCCCGAGTTCAGGAAGTACTGAATCAGTTTGATTATTACGCCATTTATTGTATACCCCGAGAACGGAACCAAAAAGCCGATTCATTGGAAAAGTTAGCCAGCACAGGTGAAGCTTAGCAAATGGGACCCATTCCCGTAGAGACGTTACCTTCTCAAAGCATTGACCGGGCAGAAATAGACTGGGTATGCGAAACTGTCCCCGAAAAGGATTCATGGATGACTCCACTCAGAAATTACATTGAGCACGGAACCCTGCCAGAGCGCAGGAGTGAAAAGAGACAAGTCCTTCGGAAGGCCTCACGATTCACTATCCAGAATGGAATCATGTACATAAGAGGGTACTCTGTTCCTCTGCTCCGGTGTATCGCTCACGATGAAATTAAACGAGTATTGCACGATGTACACGAGGGAGAATGTGGCGATCACACCGGGGGGCAAGCACTTGCCAAGAAAATACTTCGGTACGGATATTTCTAGCCGACTGTGAATCGTGATGCGTCGGATTATGCAAAGAAATGTGATAGGTGTCAAAAGTATGCTCGAATTCCAAGAGCCCCTCCTACCGAGATAACGCAAATGGTCAACCCATGGCCATTTGCAATGTGGGGCATCGACATCATTGGTACTCTACCTCTGGCAAAAGGTGGTGCGAAATACGCCATCGTCGCAGTTGATTACTTTACAAAGTGGGCCGAAGCCGAAGCTCTTGCTACCATAACGACGAAGAAAGTAATCAACTTTGTAGTCTACAACATCATCTGTCGATTCGGTCTCCCACACACCATTATTACGGACAACGGAACCCAATTCGATAGTGCTGAATTTAAAGATTTCTGCAACCAATTTCACATCCAAAAGAAATTCTTTGCAGTTGCACACCCACAGGCGAACGGACAGGTCGAAGCGGTTAATAAAGTTATAAAGTCCATTCTGAAAAAACGACTGGAAAAGGTCGGGGGCAAGTGGGTCGATGAACTTCCTATGGCTTTATGGGCTTACCGAACAACCCACAAGACCGCGACCGGTCACACTCCATTCTCTCTCTCTTATGGTTCAGAAGTCGTTATTCCAGTCGAACTAGAAGTACCTTCTCATCGTGTGACATACTATGATCCAAAGACAAATGCTATATTACTTGCTGAATCTCTCGATCTACTAGATGAGAAGCGTGAAGAAGCTGATTTGAGGGCAGCTGCGCATCGAAGTCGAGTCGCCCGATTGTATAATGCCAAGGCCCGCCCGCGAACCTTTGTACTAGGCGATCTCGTCCTCAAAAGAATTTATCCAGTTCCTTCGCATATGAAGCCGACATGGGAAGGACCGTATGTTATTGAATGAAGACTTGGAGACGGCACATTCAAGTTATCGACCGTCGACGGTCTTACTCTGCCAAGAGCCTGGAACAGCGAGAGTCTTCGTCGCTACTACACATAACAGGCTATGTTTATCCATTTAATTTACTTTCCGTTTTGCAATTTGTTTCTGCATTTCGAAATTAGAATTTGTAATAAGGCAACTGACTTTGCCATATTTTCTTATTTCAGCAATAAAATGCAAAATCTCTTCGAGCCAGAGCTGTGATTTACTTGAAATGCTTCATATGATCATCACTATGCACGAAGAGCTAAGTTTTGCCGTATGGTGGAATTTATTCAAATAGGGAGTGACTGTGATGCGACCGGTCATTCGCTAAGTGAAACCCGAGTTCGGGGACAAGCCATCACATCAAAGTCAAAAAAGGATTGATACACGACAATCCTTCGTTCAACTCCGAACTCCCAGAGTGTGAGTCGGAGTATAAACATCAACTCCAGATTCCCGGAGTGCGAACCGAAGTACAAAAATACGTCTACGAAGAGGGTGGATCCGTTCGCCTAACGACTTCGTCTGTATCTGCACCAAGTTTGAGGAGGGTGGATCCGTCCATCTAACGACCTCGCTTGTTAACTCAGGGTGGATGTGATACGACCATCCATGATCCTGATACAACTCCGAACTCCCAGAGTGCGAGTCGGAGTATAAACATCAACTCCGAATTTCCATAGTGCGAAACGGAGTATAAACAACAACTCCGGATTCCCAGGGTGCGAAACGGAGTATAAACATCAACTTCGAACTCCCAGAGCGCAAGTCGAAGTATAAACATCAACTCCAAACTCCCAGAGCATGAGTCAGAGTATAAACGTCAACTCTGAACTCCTAGAGTGAGAGTCGGAGTATAAACATCAACTCCGAATTCCCAGAGTGCGAAACGGAGTATAAACAACAACTCCGGATTCCCAGAGTGCGAAATGGAGTATAAACATCAACTCCGAACTCCTAGAGTATGAGTCGGAGTATAAACATCAACTCCAAACTCCCAGAGTGCGAGTCGGAGTATAAACGTCAACTCTGAACTCCCAGTGTGCGAGTCGGAGTATAAACATCAACTCCGAATTCCCAGAGTGCGAAACGGAGTATAAACATCAACTCTGGATAACCAGAGTGTGAAACAGAGTATAAACATCAACTTCGAGTTCCCGGAGCGTGAATTGAAGTATAAATATCAACTCCGAACTCCCGAAATGCGAGTCGGAGTGCAAATGTCGATTCCAAGTCCCCAAAGCACGGACGTACAACTTAAACTTACGCCGGCGTGACCAACCGCCGATGAACAAATGAGAATCCCAGGGGTGCAGATATGATCATCGACAATCGGACAAGCATGCATAAACCGCTCAATCTCCGCTTATCCCAGACATCCATTCAGCGGCAGTAGACTCAACATGTTATAAGTAAGAAGCAATCACTGACTGATGTTCTAAAAATCATCCCCGAGACTGGGGGGCAGGACTTAAGCATCGACCATTGACTGAAGCGATGCGACGTCAAAATTCAACATGCTTCCCAGCCGTGAACCATGTCCATAGTTTCCAGACTTGGTGCAAAAAGACAAACTTGACTTGGAAGCTGAAACTTTACAAGTACATTTCAAACATTGAAACACTTAAACAAAGGCACAAAGAAGCTCAAAAAGAAAAGGTTTCATTTCTACTATTCATGAAAGAAATCCATGTACAAGTTTGTTCCAAAAAAAAATTACTAGTAGGGGCCGAACCCGCATCTGTACATGGCCAACAAAATGCAAGTCAAAATGAACCGAGGAAGCATGCCTAATCTTTCTTTTTCCTCTGCTTCCTCCTCGGTATGGACCCATTGGAACCGCCATCACCTTTCCTCTTTGAGCCTTTGCCTCTCGATGGTCGGTCTCCAGGCGGGGGCATGATCTCAACATCCTCCTCCGAGCTCGTATGAATAAGAATGCTTCCTGCGGGTAGAGTCGGAGGAACAAGATCGAGTGCAGAAGGCGGAATGGGCATGCTGGTGATAAAAACGGTACCACCAAGAGATATCATTCTAAGCAGAGCTGGTCCCGGTGCTGCCATCCCGCCTCCAACGCTGCCACCATGAGCCGCTGCTGCCATTTCAGCGTCAATTAGGGCGAACATCTCCTCTTTAGTAACTGCTCGAGCCCCGTTGGGGGCATCAGTAGTCGGCATTAAAGAACTTGTAGCAGGAGCGCCTCCGCTCATGACAAATGGCAAGTCAGCTAAAGGATCGCCATGACAGCGAAAGAGTTCTTCCATCAACTTCTCATCAAACACAGGCGTGCTTCCCTGCATATCGTCAAGTGGGGCTATTGTAGTTATGGTGATCGCTTCAGTAAAGATAGCCTCCTGTGTCTGATGTGAACAGGAGGCCCGACATGTGCAGCATCGATCACTGGACAAAGAATAAGAGAACTGTTAGAACTTAACTCGAGCGAAGATTTCGACTTAAGAAAGATATGTGGAATGCTCAGAATACCTTCCTCAGTTTGACTCGTTGTTGGCAGAGCGGCTTCAGTAACTTGCTCTGTAGCCGGAGACATCTGCGGCTGATCTGGATTGTAAGCAGGAACGGCTTGGGGATCGACCGCGGACGAGGATTCGGGCTGCGTTGACATTGGAACTTTAAGACTCGCCTCATGATGTTCAACCCCTAAACCCTCTCCTATTTCGAAGTGCTGGGCGCCAAGTCTTTCCTTCTCATGTAGAATCATTGACTCGTGAAGAATCTTCCTTTCATCTTCATTCAGAATGCGATTCTCGAGTTCAAATTCATCCACAGACTCACCCAGATGCGCCTCCTTCTCTTCCTCGACCAGTCGGCCCCAAGTGTTGTAAAGATGCGTCGGATAATCATCGAGCCAGGCTAGACCCCTGTGCCTCAGCACATTAGCGTTGTAAACAACGATAAGGTCTTCGATGTCAGCCTCTAGCCTGGACTCGGCCGACTTCACTTTCTCCTCAACCTCAGTCTCCACCTTATGGACTTTAGCCACAGCTGCATCTCGTTCACCCCTAAGCAGAACAGCTTGTTCGCACACCTCCTAGGCTGCGTTGTTCGCATGATCTTTTTCTTTGGCCATGTCGGCAAATTTGGCCTTGAGCTCATTGAGTTCCTTGACCGCCGCATCCCGCTCGGCGGTGACTGTAGTGTTCCGGTGGCCCATCTCCTCCACCAAGGCAACATGTGTCTGCCTCAACCTCTCCATGGCCACATTCGCTTCGTCAGCTTTTTTGGTGGCTGCAATTTCAGATTTCCGAGAAGACTCAGCCTCAGTAGTGAGCACTTGAATGATCCGGTCCCTTTGAGCGAGTTCGGTCTCTATTTTCTCAAGCTCTTTGGCTCGCTCAAAGTCCACCTTAGAAGATTTCTCTACAGCCTTTACCCACTCTCTGTACTGGGTGTAGATGTCATGAACGTAATCATGCATCGTGTTTTCCACTCCAGATGGAATTCTCTTTAAGTGAGGTGGGAAGACATAGCCATCAAAGCATATGTTCGGAAAATCCTTCCTCATCTGAGCTAATTTAAGGGCCCCTTCTCCTGTGGGCTCAGTTGGGACCTGCTCTGCAATTATGGAGGCCGTGGTTTTGACTCTCTGGAGGTGAGTCTCGGATCTAGAAGTATGAGACGATGGCCTATGATGTGGAGGCTCTGGTGGATGTGGAACAAGAACAAGAGGTGGAGACGGAAGTCTAAGAGGAGGAGAGCGAGATCTAGATCGATGTCTATATTCTTTGTCCCTGTCCCGCTCGTACTCTCTTGACTAGAGTACCCGCGATCGCAGTCTCTATCCCAGTCTCTCCTGCGGGAGTCATAATAGGTAGAAGACTTTCGGGCCGAACGAAGATTCCCAAGCATTGAACTCCTCCCGGACATAGTATCTGAAAGTGAGAAATGAAAGAAAATTTAGCGATCTCTTGAACTGGACGATTCACGATTATGAATTATGTAGTGTAGTGAATTGTATGCATGTGCATCCCCCCGACCAACCGGAAATGTCGGCCGCACTCGTAGCAAGCGACCCGCTCAATTCAAGAACATTATCAAGCTCCTCCATCCCGGCGTCGTGTTGAAACGACACATAATCCGGAATCGGAATATCAGCAAGCCCTTCAAAAGGATTCTCTACTTGCGGGGGAGAAGCCTTCGAAATTCTAATCCCCTGAACTGGCAAAGACATAACCACAGATTTCAGTCTCATTGATTTAGAACTCTTGTGAGCAACGGCCTTGCCTTTTCTCCTTCCTCCTGAATCCTGGACATCGGAAGAAGGCCCAGCTTGGAGCTCATTGTCAGTAGGCGTTCTCTCCGAATCAACTGCTTCAGCTATTACGACTCCGGGCGCCTTGCATTTCAGCCGCTTCTTCGAGACCGCTCTGAGCGTCCCTTCCAGTCGTATGCTTTGTTTACGTTCAATCAGCCTGACAGTTCTCAAGTTTCTATCGGTTAGAACCAAGTCGATGTGCCTCTCTTCGCCCGGAACCGTTTGGAAAATCCGAACTAGCTCTCTGAAGTATGCACCGTCGGGTCGAGAGATTGCGGCTATAAAAAGAAAGAGAAGTATGTCAAATTTGAAGTCGATTATTATTATCTCGATAATTCAAGAGAAAACGCTTACGTCTATCCAACCATCGCCTAGCAAATCCAAGGAGGCACCGAACGCAGAACCATTCGGTTTTAAAGTAACCTAGCCTTCCCTAGGAGCCCATTACAATGTGGCAGTTCCTGACCGCTTCCAAGAAGGTGAAAGAAGGACTGTCTCCACGACTCTTAACATTAAATAGATATCTAATCTCGATCGGCTTTGGTGGTCGAAAGAGAATCTACATAAACAAAATAAAGGTGCTATTCAACAGGGTGTATCCGTTGGGATGCAGCTGGGATGGAGCTATTCCAAGGAATGATAACATCTCCCTTATATATTGGTTGAAAGGAGTAAGTGTTCCCGCCGTACAGGCTTGACGGTTAAAAGTAGTAAACCCCTCCGGGGGATCATTCGGCCTGTCATTCGGCCCAGGCAGTAGCATGTCATCAAGCGACAAGCCGTGCCTTAAACAAATCCATTCCAGCATATCTTCGGAGGTACCGGACGGCACATAATCTTGTGGACGACAAATGAACCGGGCACCTGGATGCTCATCCGGAGCTGGGTCTATAACCTCAGCTTCAATGACCGGTATTTCGATGGTTGAAGGAATTGAACTCAGGAGTTCCTGCTGCTGAGAACTTGAAGGTTCCATGACTAGCTAGCTTATGAAAAATCATTGTTAAACAGACAATAACGCTCGTGCATCCCCCAGTGTAAAGTGTGTGAGTGTGTTGTGTAGTGCGGTACTGTATGTCACTTGAAAAGTTCTACTGAATTGGAGAAAACATGAAAACGACGAGACTTCGAAATTCGGTCGGAAGAACCGTCATCGCTAACCGTCACAACCGTGCCATCGATCCAAGTTAAAGTTTGTTATCATTTTGTTAAATTATAGTTCATCCGAGGAGCTTTGCAAGACAGTCAGATGTGCCATTCTAAGGTGAAGTCCAGTTATGCAAGTTCGAAGCTCATCGGAGTTAGTTTCTCAAGTGTACAGGGAATTACGGGTTCTTTAACGTTCAATTCGTATCGATCGATAGAGCCATGTTCGCATCGATAATTCCTATTCATCTGCGTGTAAGTTCGACTCGGTCAAAAGGCTGGGGACTTCGAATCGATCTAGGATGGGTGTTCGCATCCATCGATTGGGACGTCGTCGTATCGATCCTTTTCGACTCGATGATTTCGAATCGATCGAGGACCCTGGGTTTCGAATCCATCAGACGCAACCCCTTCGTATCGATCAACACGCTCGAGACAATCGCGTCGATCATCTCGACTCGATGCAACAACATCACCATCGATCGATACGAAGGCCACCATCTCAACATCTCGAAGCCCTCCGGATCGACACAAAAATAAGGACCAAGCCATCTTCCTCCACACTCCATCTTCCCCAGATCGATTTGAACTCCATTCTCTCCTTCCTCGACCTCGCGCAATATCTACTTCCCCAAACCACGTCCGGACAATAATTCGAGTGGAAAGGAATGAGAATCTGAATCTCGTCATTTTAGGAGTGACTTTGTTCAATCGATTACCTGACTTTGATAACTGGTTAAAGGTTTCTGAATCGATTCGAAGACAAGGGTTTTTTCTTTTGAGAGGCTCTGGAGCGATACGAAAGCAAGGCAGAAAAATAAAAAGTAAAAAGTGAAAAGTGGCTAAGACCATGGTATTTATATGGACTCGAAGTTGAAAGAAAAAACGATTCTCCTGCCAATGGATTCAACCGGTCACAAGGCGTCATCACGGGATCGATTCGAACAAGATGTTCGAATCCATGAAATCAAGTCTGCATCGATACGAAGTCTTCACCAAATCCCTCGATGCGAAGCCCTTCTTCGTATCGTTCATCTTCGACTCCATCCCCAGAGCATCGATACGAAAGATCAGTTCGAATCCATCAGATTGCAGCTCCCAGAAGCCAATGCCCATCGATGCGAATTGTCCATTCGCATCCAATGACACCAGATCCATCGATTCGAAATACACAACAAGGGCTGTTCTGAAGACATTAAACTCTATCGATACGAATGACCGCTTCGTATCCATCAAACCCCACATCCATCGATTCGAAATGCTCATTTCGTATCCATTAATACAATGAATACCGATGCAAAAGCAATGTTTTAACCTTCTACACCGATCCAGGAGAGGATCGATATGAAGGAACAGTCAAAAACAACCATCGAGCGTTGTTACAATGAATTTCACGTCGATTCAAGAGAGGATCGATATGGAATTCAATACAAGATAAACTGACAACGACTCGTGAACGTCAGCGAGAGTCAGATTAACATATATGCATATATGTCAGACTAATGTTCAATATTCCAGACTTACAGGAATTAGAAGCTCATTTGATAACGATTACAACAACAAACGGCTAATCAATAGTATACAACAATCAGATGCAACAATACAAGGTACATCAGTTGATAGTCAACAGTTTACATTATCAAGAAAATCAGTCGAAAATTACAAATTTTGTCGAAAAGACAATAACTATTCAGGATGAAGATTGCAGCATTTCAAAGCACATCATGATTCCACAAGACGTACTTTGGGGGGCAAATGTTATCCCGCCTTTTGGCAAGGCCATGACACCAAGGAATTGAGTAGTAACCAATGACGGTCCGTCCTAGAGATCGGTTATACACAGGCTCACTATGGATATCGGCGAATTTTGTCCGAGTCTAGATCGAGCTAAAATTGATATGAAACGACAAGCGAAGCTATGAGAGCCAACGTTCCAAATTTCAAGTCAATCCGAGTTCGTATGCTCAAGTTACGATCGATGCAAAATTGACTAAAAATAGCCTCGCGTTCGAATCCATTGAATAGCCTCTGTTCGACTCGCTCCGCTTCGCATCCATCAGAGAGCATCTGTTCGACTCGCTCCGCTTCGCATCCATTAGAGAGCATCTGTTTGACTCGCTCCGCTTCGCATCCATCAGAGAGCCTCTGTCCGACTCGATCATCCAATGTCCACTTCGTATCCACATAACAGAGCATAACCTTCGATGCGAACTGTGCACCTTTCATCAATGCGAACAGAGTCACCATCATCGATACGAACGAACCACCTCCATCGATTCGAACAGGGCATGCTACAGATCAATGCGAAGGAACAAGCTGTTGATCGATTCGAACTGGGCAACGGACTTCGATACGAAAAAGGCAAGGTCCAAGAATGACTCAGCCAACTCGGCATCAAAGGCGGAGTAATCCAGAGATTCAAGCGCCACGTCATCGAGTCGAATAGGATCGAGTCGAAATGAGGGAGTCGAACGAAACAGCCAACCGAAGATCCTAATTCGTATCGATCATATCTCCTAGTCTACAAGTCCAAATGCTATGAAATTTTCACAGAAGCTTACATACATGCTAAAGAATGTCCATGCCAAATTTCGACTCCATTGGATGAAATCTTGATCGATACGAAATCTATTCGTATCGATCACGGATTGGACCGAAACATCACGGGCATGCACGCGCGGGCCTTGTCACGCGCTAGAAGGTGTCTTCCGAGATCTGAGCAAAATATCTTTCTCCTACACCTATAAATAGAGCCCCAAGGCATGCAGAAAAGGGGTTCTTCTTCTCCTTTGAATTCTTCAACGCCCAGACTCTGCCGGATCCAGATCTAAACTCCATAGCTGCTGCCAATAACGAATTTCATTACTGTAAATCATAATTATCTACTGTAACTCACTGAATTCACTTGTAATCATCAAAGAAATATCAATAAAGCAATCAACTTCATAGTGGACATAGGCAATACGCCGAACCACTCTAAATTCTTGTGTCTCCATGCATTTTAATTATTTTCATTATCTGCTTTTGGAGTTTTTGTTAGATAATCCTCTTTTTCCATTTAATTTCTTCACTTTATCTCTTCAAAAACTTCCGAAGAGTGTTGTGCCCAATTTTGGTACAAACATATACGCTCCCTTCCTTTTCTTTGAATCATTACTTGGAGGAAATTTCTGCTTATCTCGATGCAGACAATCTCTTTTCAAGTGGCCTGGCTCATCATAATTGTAGCATTTGACGTTGTTGAGAGTCTCATTATTATTTCCAGAATTCTTGTGATCATTTCTCTTGTAGTTGTTCATCTTTCTGTATTTTAGAAACTTTCTAATATTTCTTGTCATTAAAGCTATTTCTTCATCGTCGTCACTGTTTGAGTCTGAACCATCTGTTATTGCATTGAACGCTATTGACTTCTTTTATGAGGCCTTGTTTTCTCTTCTCCCTTGCATTTGTACTTAAAACGACATCAAATTCCCAATTAATTCTTCAATTTTCAGCGTACTGATATTATTAGCCTCTTCAACTGCTAGTGTCTTCTGATCCCATTCCGAGTGAGTGAATTCGAAACTTTTCTAACTTGATCTTCTTCAAAAAAGTTCTTTCCTAATGCAATTAATGAGTGCACAATGTCTTGAAACCTATTATACATGTCTGAAATGGACTCATTTGGATTCATCTTGAGTAATTGAAACTGATTGGTCAAGATTGATATTTTGGTCTGTTTAACTTTGCTTATTCGTCCATGAGTAACTTGCAATGTTTTCCATATCTCATATGCAGACTTACAGAAAGACACTCTATTAAACTCATTCCTATCAAGTGAACAGAATAGAATATTCATGGCTTTGGAATTGTTTTGTGCAATAGTCTTTTGCTCAACGGTCCACTGTGCAAAATCAGTTGTGGGTTCAATGTACTCAGTTTTTGTGATATTCCAGGTGTCTAATCTTATTGATTATAAATAGATTTTCATCCTAAATGCCCAATATGCATAGTTACTACCATTTAAAAATGGTGGTCTTGCAGTAGACTAACCCTCTATAATGAACTAGTGACATTACCAATGTTAGCAGCCATTTGAAACATTTCAAAAAATCAGATTATGAAAACTTTGAAAACTAATGCTCTGATACCAAACGTTGGAAATGCAGATTAAGGATCTTAAGGCTCGATTAACACTAGGGTGGGGGTGAATAGTGTTTAATGGATTTTATGGAATATTTGAAATATTTTGAAATTAAATACAGATAGATTCAATTCACAAACAAAGAAACAATCACAGAATCAGACACATATGCAAATAGTAAATAAAAGCAGTAAAGGAAAGAACACACTAGAATTTTATACTGGTTCGAAGTCACCCTACTTCGAGTCCCACATAATTTCTTATGCATATTTTTTTCAAATATAATGTCGATATTACAACCTCGATTTCAAGGCCACGAGATACACCCTCCTGTCTTCGAGTCCAGGGCAAACACTTTCGATTTAACCAGGCTACAAGATCACCTAATTGATTTACGAGCTACAATCACACTTTGATAGAGAGAGACTCGATACACTTTGATCTTTCAATCTTTGATTACAAATGATCCTATAACTCTGAATAGCACTAAGATCTTTGAGAGAGAGTGGCAGAGAATCAAACTAGAGTCGATCGAGTTTGATTCACTTAGGATTTCGGTAGAGTTTTGTTAAAGCATTTGAAATATAAGAGAATCTTTTTATGGAGAAGAAGGAGTGCAGGAATGAAGAAAAACTTATGTAAAAATTTGTTCAAAACATCAGTTATTTATAGAAGAACAACAGTCGTTTCCATTCATGAAAGGTTATGACGAATAGACACTTCTTTAGAAAATTTAAATTTTGAAATAAACGGCCACCATATCGACATGGGGGAATGGGGTATGTCGACTTGCCCATGTATATTTTGAAAATTGATTTTTCTTTAGAAATGATTTCTATTCTAAAACTTGTCAAAACAATTTCTGAAGTTTATAAACCATTTTAAATATAGTCTAAACTTATATAAGAGATTTAAAAAAATAATATTAAAATATATAATCTGTAATATTAAAAACTAAGTATAGCATATATTTTGAGATTTTAAAACATATAATATTAAAACCAGAATATAGTTTAAAAACAAGTGATGATTTTGAAATCAAAAAATAAAAGATGATAAACATATTTTTAAGGCTAAAATATTTAAACCGAGAGAGATGACTTTTAAAAAGTTTTCAGAAAAATATTTAAAATAAATCATTTTGAAAATTTTATGGATTCCATTCCACTAGAGAAGGTCGTGGGTTCCATCCCACTAAAGAGGTCGTGGGTTCCATCCTACTATTAAAGCGAGAAGGTGGATTCCATTCCACAATTAAAATTCAAATAAAGATTTTAGTGCTATTATGAAGTTTTAACATAAATCTAGACTCTATTACTTATCTTGATGTCTTGAACTCTTGAACTCTTGATACTCATGAGTATTCAGTCTTAGTTTCTTCAATCTTGAATTCGCCAGTCTTGAATCTCCATGCTCGGTCTTGAATCTTTATACTCAGTCTTGAATCTTTATACTGTACAGTCTTCATTCTCAGTACCTGCATATATATATATATATATATATATATATATATATCCTGCATACACATATATATCTAGACAAGAATATTAGTATTTCTATTTTATAACAAGTCCTAAGGTTGTTTTCATCAAAACCATCATCTCTAGAACTAACATAAAGGAGTCCTCCCTGGGATATTTCGTATATATAAGAACAAGAGGCATTTCATACCAATGAGCCCTCCCTATGGGATCTCAAACTTTATGAAGCCGCAAAGCATTTATATACTCCCTAAGTTTATCTGATTATGTTTTATAACTGACTAATCGACTATCTAGTCCAATAATGATCGCATATGGAAATCAAGTCTCATGTACTTATCACGTTTCCGACCTTCTCAACTTACTCTATCCCTCGGTAAAGAGTGAAGCCAGTAGGTTAGAGCAATTTTTGTTTCTAAGCCCTACTCAAAAATCATTCTTAACTCTCACAAATAGAACAAGTCTACTTTGTCTACTTTTAGTGCTAAGTATAGGATTAAATACTTTCCATAAATAAGTAGACAAACAAAGCATGATTAAGTCAAATAAGCGACTCCTAGTACCCTTTTTAAAATATTTGCATATAATTTAAAAACCTTTTTAAAATTGATATATATACACACACACACACACTAATTTATTTATAAAGCTAATATACTTAATAAAACTATAAAACAATTTAAAAGATAATATGTTACCTATATCTTTTAACACTTTAATAATATTTAAATAATTTTCTAAAAATATATATACATAAAAATACTTTTAAAATACTTATAAATTTGCTTTAAATATCCATTAAAAATATTACTTAAAAAATCTAAATATGACATTTGTTAAAAACTTCTAAAAAGCATGTTTTACATTAATTAAACTCTCTTACTTCAATAATTCATAATTAATTATTAAAAATATACTTAAACTTCAAACCACTTTTAAAATACTCTAATTAATGTTGTTAAACACTACTAAAAATATTATAGAAAAATACCTTGTTTAAATGTCATTTTAAACCATTTAATGTTTCAAACAACAAACACTAGCATTTATAGAATGCTATCCTACTAAGTGCGTAACAAACCATGGATGAAAGTAGTTTTAAATGTTAGAAAGTTTGGTCATTTTTCAATACGTTAACAATCATTTAAGGTCCAATTCTTTTATAGTAAGTAACATACTCATATTACATCATAACCATGCCAAGAAATCTCTATGAATGTCTATACAAAATATTATAGAAGATCATTAAAATAAGGCATTTCAAAATGCTTATATAGCGACTATTTACTATATAAACCATTCCATATTCAAGTCCAAACCAACCACCATCCAATCAACAATATATGAACAATACCAAGGCCATGTCACATTTTATAGAAAGTCATAGAAGTGATGATATGCAATATTTAGAGTTGTCATTTGCTTTCAAAAGCAAGTATGGTCCAAATATATTTAATTAGTTAGTGCTATTACTATAGTTTAGCAACCATACTATACAACTTCATATACAATCAAATAGTGACATAACTCACTCCTTTTCAAGTCTACAACTAAGCACAAGCCTCTACCTTACCACCACTTCCTACCTTAACCAAAGCAAGCTCTAAAATCCAACTTTGCTTCTTGTTGCTTATAGCCTAGCCTAGAAATAGTTATACTTCTTCACGTCCCTAAGATGTTTGGGGTGGTTTGCTCCAATTCTTCAAGCTAAGTGTTGTTGTTCTTTGTCCTTATGTTATGTTAGGCCTATAGCTTGATTTTGGTAAAGTTCTTCTGTGATTTAACATTGTTTATTTGAAGAGAGAAGAATATAAATAGAATTTGTTTATGTTTAATGAATTAGCAAACCCATTTCCTAAGCCTTAAGGGTGCTTATATAAACTTCACTAAGAGGTCACTTAGCACCTCCTACCTTTCATGACCAGCCAAGATCCCACTCTCCCTTCACGTGCTTTGCTTTACACCTCATTCTCTCTTTACTTAGTCCTTAAGCCTTTCCAAAATACCCCTCCTCCAAAATAACTTCATTTGACATCATCAAAGTGATCAGTTAGCCATAACAACAAAAATATTACTAGTTATGACACATTAGTATATAAGGCAAACACAAGTTCGAACAATTTCTATCGAGTAAAAAGACATTTATTGATAAAACGATTTTCGGTCACATTATCAATATTTCTTTGAACTACTTATTTTTGCAAACGCTTTTCAAAAATAAGTTTACCATAATTAGTTATTAATTAAAAGGGAGTTAACAAGGTTATACAATCACTTTGAGCACATTAAACAAAGATTAAATTATTTAGACAATTCAGATATTTAAATATGAAGTGTTCGAAATTCTGGGTCATTACAAATATTGTCTCAATATTCAACTTCTTATATATATAATAGATTAGATATGACATATAGAAAAGTATGGTCAAAATGTTAAAATCAAATTAGTTGGCTTAATTGCTAAGTTCCCACTAGAAACCTCTAGCTTTAAATATATAATCCATAAACTTGTCATTTATAAGCCTAAATTTTACTTTCCCACATTAAGTAAATGAAAATTGTATCTGACATAGTTTCGAAAGATTGATAGACATCAAATTATTATACAAAGACACACATATTTAAATACATATAATGATTTTCATAATTTGATATATAATATTTTGTATTAAAACAATAGATATAATTTATCACAAATTTAAAAATCACTTGAAATTTAATCCTTCACTTTGAATTATCAATTACATGAATTCAGTCTAAACCCCGAAATAATTTAAATACAAATAATAAAGTCAATACTCAATAAAGAAATAAACAGAAATTATTTGGACTCTTTCAATATTATAATGTAATAACTTATAATAAAAATAGAGATAATTTATCACAAAATATAAAGATCACATGAAAATCAATCCTTTTGTTCTTTAAATTATCGATTTCATTAACTTTGTTTAATACTAAAATAATTTAGATACAAATAAAAAATCAATTCAAATAAGAAACTAAACTAAATTAGTTGACAATGAGCCAATAGACATTCATTAGTTATTGTTTTTTAAAATGTAAAACTCAAATTGGAATGAAATAAACAAATGGAAGTAGGTAAAGTGAAATTAGTGGTATACTATAGCCATTAATGGTATAAGTAATATCTAAGATATATGAAAATGAAACTATTAGGAGGGTGTAAATGTTGGTGATCCCTTAAATCATTGAGATTTTAGTATATAGGATGAGGTAAATTGTAAAAGGAGTATATAAAGGGTTATATATTCTCTTTTATATATAAATGAAAAAAGTCAATCCTAGATAAGAAACTTAAAAAAAGTGGATAATGAGCCAAAAACCATTCGTTAATCATTATTTTTTAAATGAAAAACTCATTAGAATGAAACAAACAATTGGAAGGAGGTTACATGAAATTAACGGTATATCATAGCCATTATGGTATCATTAATACCTGAGATGTATAAGAATGAAATTATAAGGGAGTAAATGTTAATAATTGATGTGCATATAAAAGTGTATATTTTTACTTTCATATTTAGTCTACTTTTATTTAAATAAATGAGCATATTAGGGTATTTTACATGTTTAAACCAAAATGCAATTTTCTTTTTCAAATTATCATTCATTCATCTTTATTTGGGGGTAAAATGGTAATTTTTTGTATGATTTAATTTTGAGAAAATTTATTTGCTCATTTTTATTTTTATTTGTAGGAAATGGGGTGCAAATATGAAGAGGTTTCATGGCTGCATGCATGCACATATGTTGAAAGCTAAGGAAGAAAAGAAATAAAAGAATTCATGCAACATGGAGGAGCCCACATATCTACTAACTAATGGTTCATAATTAAAAGCACATGAACATGTTGGCTTAAAGGCATGTTAGTGGAGATTAATTAATTCCCTAATGATTACTTGGAGGTTGCACTATTTCAATGGCATTTTTGGTAGTCCCCTAAAATATGAATTAGTGTTTTAAGCATGTATAAATACCCCTTATGTTTCATGTAATCATCTTCTTCTTTTTATGCAATATTGTAGCCACAAATCGATGATAAATAAAATATCTCTTTAATGTCTTCTTATACTTATTCTTACTTTCATGCAATTTTTATTTCATGCTTTCTTTTATTGCTATTTTTTTTATGCTCTCTTATTTACTTTATGCTCTCTTATTTCATTCAGTAGCATAGATTTAATTCTTCTAATTAGTTTAGTTTTATTTCATGCAAGTAGTTAGTTCTTTTTTCTTTTAATTAGCTCTCTTTTTTCTTGTTTTTTAATGTTGAAATCATTTTATGTTAATATGTATTCAAATATGAGTAGCTAAACCCTTCAATTTAGGGGCAATGAAGCTCTCATGAAACATATTAAATTAACATAATGATTTCATTTGTGATCTCTCTTATGTGATTAATGGAAATTATGAATAATGGTGGTTTATGTTTTTCTTTTAGTGAATTTGATAGCTATGTTGACATCTCAAATAGGCTATGCTTAATCTAATATAACATAAACTATTTGATCATTTGCCTAAGTGATTTTGATAACGAAAGTCAAACTAGAATCAAAATTTGATGGTCTATGTTATGAATTCATAGTAAATAGATCATGCTTAAAATAGATTTTATTTTTAATTTCATGTCATTTTCATGAGTGTTGATAAGTGGGTTTGAATGGTGTATTAGAGTTTGATGGTTTAAGTTGTGCTAATTAATAGCACAAATAAACCATACTTATAATAAACACATCAATCATTTATACTTAATATTTAATGAGAGATTATAAATGAATTTTGTGTTGTTTATATGAATGATTGGAAGTGAATTTACCTCTAAATTGCTCCTTAATCTCATAGTTTTATTCACTTTTGCTCTAGTTCTATAATTTTCTAGTTTAAACCAATTTCAAAAACTTTGGGCTAATTGAATTGAGTAATATTAGAATTTAATTCTTTCCTTGTGGATCGATCCATACTCGCATATGTATTACGATTGTACGCCGTATGCTTGCGGTTTTATAACGATTATATTTTCTCGGCGGTTTTCCAATCGATAGAAAATTCATCATTTCAACAATAATCACTAATAATTTAGTATGCAGGATGAGATGAAGTGTGAAAAGAGTACACAAATGGTCAAACATTTTCTTTTATATATATTGTAGAATAGATTTTATATATAATAGATGTTTTGAAAATTCCAAAACACAGAAAACAGGTCATCAAGGTTAAAATGATACATGTTCTACATGAATATGGGTTCCTAAACATGTTTAACTTATGAGTTGTTTTAAAAGATGAAAACTTTAATGATAATACAACAAGACGATCAAGGAATGGATTTACCTTTCATCAATGTTGGGCCTTTCAGTTCATTCATCAACTGTAATTTATAGTCCTGTACAACTTAAGATGTAAGCTTAACTTAAAAGGTATTATAGACAAAAAGAAATCATTCACCGATATATCAAATAAAACCTCCATAAAATGATATAGATACCCTCATATTATTCACTTGCATAATTTATTTATTTTAGAATTAGGCTATTACGTTATGATATATTACGCCATCGTACCTAATAGCGAAAAAGTTGTGACTGGAAAAAAAATCTAAAAGCGAAATCAATTAGCAAAGATCAAATTCTCTAAAGATGAAATGAAAAAATAAATAAGATGAAGAAGCAGTACCGTAGTAGGGATGCGCCACAATCTTAAACTAACATTTCATGTAGCAGGATTACACCGCACTTTTATATCGACATCAAAGTAATAGGGATGTGCCGCCATCTTGCTGTGACAAAATAGTGGCACAATCCTAAAAAAGCTACCCACAAACATAGGGACTCGAGGGATATTGAATAAGAATTAATGTTCTTCACATGAAGTTATCATGCACTTCTTAGAATAAAGAATGAATGTAGTGACCAGATGGGTATAAGAAATGGGAACGAGTTGAATGAGGGCAATACGAATGGAAGTTAGCCATTCATGAAGAATTCAGATAGGAGGGAGGTAAATTCCGCACCAAATATGCTCAAGGGTAATAGAAATGAAACTAGTGGGGGCATATGAATACGTTCATGAGACTTCGGTACCCTACCCACATAACCCTTGAACCCAAATTGATCGAGAATACCCTCTATTTCCCCTAATTTAGTTACCCTAGACAACAATGATTGGGGAGAGGATGAAAAGGTTGTCATATCAGCTACCACTAAGATATAAGAAAAAGAAACTACAAAAGAGAGAATGACCTTACTATCATTTGGAAAAAGAGCGGTTATTGGAAAAGACGAGATTGAAAATTGGGTTTTTCGAAAGCAGGTAAAGAAATGAAGAAGAAGGGGGAAAGATATAAACTTACCTTAATTAAAATATCGGCCACACAATCGTAGTGATGAAAGAACTCAAAAAGCGTCAACTAATTAATGAATAAGGAGATTCATGAGAGGATCCACATAGATTTCTTAGGAGTCAAAAAAACTAAACTAACAGCTTTTCCAGAAAATTAGCCAATAAGAGAATGACACGTGTATTAGGGCATTAAATGTGAAACAATTGTAAAGACTTTTCTCTTGGAAAGGAGAAAGAGAAAAGATAGAAAGAGACGTAGTACATAAAAATATGGACATAGAGACAAGTCCACACCAATCTACGATCATTATAGATTGAAGGGCAAGTGTTACACTTATATTTTTATAACTATATCTAAGATAATATGATGCAAGCACCTAGCTAAAAGAACCACCTCACGAAATAAGCTGAACCAGGAAAAGAAAGTAAGAACAAAGCCCAAGTGGGATAATGCCAAAGTCTCAAGACAGTATCAAAACAAGAAAACTGTGCCATTCGATCATGTATAGCATTTGCAACAACCCAAAAATTAACCCGTAATAATTAATTTGTTAATTAATTAAATAATAAAATAACTTTGTGAAATTATAAGAATTGAGCCATGGGAGTAGCACCATTGTGTCCGTCGTAATTTTCTGGTCAATTTCCATATATAAAACGTCAGAATCTAAGTTAATATGAGCAAAGAACGAAATAGTCAAAGAAACGAAATATATATATATATATATATATATATATATAATACAGGTCGACCGGCCGGTCAACGAGGGCAAGGGGGCGTTCAACCGCCCGGTCGACCCGCCATGCCTTTTGGTAAGCGAATGAATGTTCGTTCGTTCAAACGATTCAGCAACGGCTGAACACGTATTTTGCATCGTTTTAACTGATCTGGTCCTTCCGTTTCTGCATCCGATGGCCCTTATTCAGCCTATGACGGGGTTGCATCCTATTCAATCTCCAAATCCAATTGTCCGAGATCCACTTCTACACCTATAAATAGACCTCTAGACCTAATACTTTTTCTCATTCTAGGTTTTCTCCAATTGGGTTCACCTTTCTAGGAAGGACCCTAAATGGAATAATTTTTCCAAGGAGAGAATCATTATAAATTAAATTATTTTACAACTCCAAGTGGATCCGGAAGACTAAAGGAAGAGCTTAGGACCGGAGGTGAGTGATTGTAATTATTTCAAGGTTTCTTTAAGTAATTTAAAACAATAGGGTTTCCAATAGTTGTAGTTTTACTATGATTTTGGAATAGTTTTTTTTTTAGTTTTAGATCTATTTTTCAATCCATTCCCTTGTAGTTATTCTTTTTCAGTTAATTATAATTTATTACTATTAAGCATAGCTTTTTATTTATTTATAGTATATTTACAGTATTTAAGTTTATTTACTATTATTTATTTCTTATTTACTTCTTTTTCGACGTTTTGGATTTTATGCAAGCATCTATTCTCTTCTTCCTCCTTTTCTTCGCGTATGGATTAGAATAAATTAAACGCGAATATGGATTATATAAGTAATAAACTAAGATGTAAATTATAAAGATTGTAATAAATAATGGAACTGGACTGTAATAAATAATGGAATTGGACTGTAATAAATAATGGAATTGGACTGAAATTACGCCTAATTATAATTAGAATTGAACTAATTAAAGATAATTGGCATAGTTATAACTTAGAATTATAACTAAATAGAGTAAAAGATGATAGAAGCTTATTTTCACACTTAGACCTTGGGTTAAGTAATAAGCATGATTACAACGTAGTTCATAGTAAGAAAAAGAATAGAATGAGGCTTATTTTAAGACTTAGGATAAATTAATGAGCGTAGAAAGTAGAGATGATAATAAAAGCTTATTTAAATAATTTATCTAAGTTAACAAGCAAAAATATAAGTAGGACCTGTAACAAATAGCATTCCCCTATATTTTCTATGAACACGGTGTTTCACATTACCCTGAAGTGAGACGAGGGGCACACTTATGCTAATAGTGGTAGTAATTGGTCAATAAGTAGATGTTCAAATCACTGGGGGATTTGGACAAGGGGCACTATTAAATATTGTTTGGATGAAGGGCAAAATACTGTGTAAGGAGCTATATATGTCATCAAGTCTACAGTAACCTTCTATGTAGGGAGTTATATAGTATCTAGTCCACAGTAAATTAATGCTTTCTATGTAGGGAGCTATATATGTCGTCTAGTCCACAGTAACCTTCTGTGTAGGGAGTTATGTAGCATCTATCCACGGTAAATTAATGCATTTTGTATAGAGAGCTATATATGTCGTCTAGTCCATAGTAATATTCTATGTAGGGAGTTATATATCATCTAGTCCATAGTAAATAAATGCCTTCTGTGTAGGGAGCTATATATATCATCTAGTCGATAGTGAGTGCTTTGTGTATCTTTCGTAGTTACCATTAGCATTCTGCGTAGGGAGTTATATAGCATCTGGTCCGCAGAAAGGTACTATAGAGTAGCAGGCCGATCAAAAGGGTAGAGTTAGGGGTACAACCTAATTACAAGATTGGGGATTCAGTCTAATCAAAGCAGCAATCAAGGACAAGTGCAAACAATCAAAGTTAACCTATATTATAAATTGAGCAATATATACTCATACTTATTTCTAGTTTATCCCTTTCCTACTTCCTATGTTTTCCTTATTTATGCTAGAACTGTTGTAGAGTCTATTATATTACCTTGCTTAAAGACTCTAGTAATTACTATCATTCACCAGACTTTTAGTCTGACCCACTCCTCTATTTTCCCCTTTCCCCCTATAGGCCATCAAGGGAGAGGACAGTAGGCGTGTGGTTGCTTGGAGATTTTCTTGGAGGAGTTTTCTATCAAGTATTTCTTTTATTTCAGCTTTAGTTCTTTTTGTGTACTGGCTTATTATGAGGGATATTATGTACTCTGATTTTGAGACTATGAATTTTTATTTCATAAGACATGATGGGTTTTGAGATATGGATGTTGTATTTGGTATTTGACTTATTTATGAAGAAATTATGATAGTTTTATTTTAAATAAGTTATTATTTTAGTTTCCCCTGTTTTTACCTGTTTTTGTCTTGTGAATCTTAGTCTCTGTTAGTTTCAGTTATACCTACAACGCACCACGCCTTTTAATGTGTCCTTTTGGGTATATTAAGGGGTGGTGGGGTGTTTCATTTGGTATCAGAGCCTAAGGTTATAGGGTTCCTAAAAATTTATTTTTAAAAGCAAAGTGTTTTTCAAAATAACTTGTTTTAAAAATATTTTTCAGAAAAGAACTCTTAGAAATGTTTTTTTTAAAAAGAATTTTTATAAAAATCCCCTCATAAGTCCAGTTCAGTCTCCCTTTGACTCTTTCCTAAACTATCCTTTTCTTTTCGTAGAATGGATGATGCCCCGAACCTTCCCGAGGGCATCCCAGTTCCAGCTTGGTTTCGTAGGTACTTACAAGCCATGACTCCAGAGGTGCACGGACTAGCGCCCAATCCTGCACCAGCGGGTGGGAAGCACATCAACCCACTTACCGCCATCAATTTCTCTAAGCTTTGTAAAGATTTTGCGAGTTTGGACGGGAAGACTTTTTCTGGCAAGGAGACTTTTGTAGAGACTAGAGCATGGCTTAGGGACACAGAGAGGATTTTTGGTCTTTTGGGATTAGATGGTCAGCAGCGAGTTCAGCTGGCCGCTTGGCAGCTGAAGGAGGAGCCATCTTATTGGTGGGAGGTGATCGAGTTGGAGGGAAGAAATGTTACTTTGGATGGATTCTGGGAGCGATTCGATAGGAAGTTTCTATCTCGGGCGGAAGTGAGTGTTCAGCTGGAGAAGTTTAACAATTTGAAGCAAGGGAGTTTGGCTATTGAGGAATACATCAATCAATTCAATGAGTTGTAGCAATTTGGTATGGATTTGGTGAACATGTCGCATAAGAAAGCTATGAAGTTGCGAAGGGATTGAATCAACCCCTTCAAGGATTATTGCTGGCTCATGTACTGATGGGAGCTACTTATGAGTCTTTGGTCAAGATGGGGCTTATGTCGGATGCAGTCAAGGAAGGAGGGTCTAAAGAGGTGTTTAAGGCAGAAGGTTCAAAGAAGAAGTGGTGGGATAAAAAGAAGAAGAAAGGCAATGGCCCTCAGAAGCAGATTAAGAAGGAAGGATTGAGGTGCAATAACTGTGGGATTGTTGGACATCTTGCCAAGGATTGTAGGAGAGATACGATGAAGGGTAAGTGCTATGTTTGCGGGCAGCCCGGTTATATGAGTAGGAGTTGTCCTCAGAGAGCTGGTCAGGGAGCGAGTGCGCCAGTTGCACAGATTCAGGCGTTAGATGCAGCACCTTCAGGCGGTGTTCCAGATAGAGGTAGGAAAGTCACAGTTGAAGGTTTGTTTTGTATATCTGAATTTTCCCATTCGGACTTTATTCGATTCTGGAACATCACACTCTTTTATCTCTAGCTCTCTAGTAGATTGTTTGCACTTGGACATATCATTAGTAGTAGACCCCATTATTGTTTCAAACCGCATAAGAGGATCGACACACTTATCTATGGTTTGTAGGGGTTTGAAAATCTTTATCCTAGGCATAGAATTTGACTGTGATGCCTATGTTTTGGGATTCTCGGGGTATGGGATGACCTTAGGGATGGATTGGCTATCCACATACGAAGCTATATTAGACTGCGAGAGGAGAGTCATTAGACTTGAGACTTGCAGTGGTAGGACTCTAGAGGTATCTTGCGACTTGCAAGGGTCAGTCATGTTGACTTTTCTTTATTCCCTCGATTCATCTTCATCAGAGATTTTGCAGACGTCTTTGAGGAGGTTAGTGGACTACCCCCTAAGAGAGAGTTGACTTAAGGATTTATTTGTCCGAGAATGCTAAGCATGTAGTGTTACCTATGATGCACATGGTACCTAGGGAGAGGAAAGAATTGAGCAAGCAGATTCGTGAGCTTTTGGAGAAAGGATTCATTGAAGGAGCATATCGGAGTGGGGAGCGTCAGTAATCTTCGCCACTAAGGCGGATGGTTCTCTTCGAATTAGCATGGACTATAGGGAATTAAATAAGCTCACCAAGAAGAACCGATATCCACTCCCTAGGATCGATGATCTTTTTGACCAGTTAGTAGGTTCTTCGGTTTTCACTCAGCTTAATTTGGCCACGGGATTCCATCAGCTTAGAGTCCCTTATGATAGCATAGATAAGACTGCCTTTAGGACACCAGACAGATTCTTCGAGTGGTTGGTTATGCCTTTTGGGCTAACCAATGCTCTTGCCTATTTCGTTGATTTGATGAGTCGCGTCTTTAGGGATGTCCTAAATAAGTTTGTGGTGGTATTCGTTGATGATATCTTGGTATTTTCCAAGAATATGGAGGAGCATGCTGTTCATTTGGAAGAAGTCCTTCGCACACTTCGTAGTCATCATTTGAGGGCTAAGTTCTCGAAGTGTCATTTTTGGAGAGAGGAAGTACGTTTCTTGGGGCACGTAGTTTCGAAGGAAGGTTTGGCCATGGATCCCGCTAAGGTTATTGTAGTGCAAGATTGGAAGGCCCCCAAGAACGTCACCGAGGTTAGGAGCTTCCTAGGATTGGCTGGCTATTGTAGGAAGTTCATTAGGGACTTTGCAAAGATTTTGGCACCACTCACGCGCCTTACTAAGAAGAATAAAGCTTTCATGTGGGACGTGGATTGTGAGGATTCCTTCACAAGGCTTAAGAAAGCCCTTACTAGTGCATCGGTGTTAGTTTTACTCGATGGAGCTAAGCCTTTCGTGGTATACACTGATGCATGCAGGATGGGTCTAGGAGCAGTGTTGATGCAAGAACAAAGGGTAGTGTGTTATGGTAGTAAGCAGTTGAGGACGCATGAGAGGAACTACCCTACCCACGATTTGGAGTTGGCTGCCATAGTTTTTGCACTCAAGTCTTGGAGGCACTATTTGCTTGGAGAGAGGTTTGAGCTTTTCACAGACAACAAGTCCTTGAAATACCTATTCTCGCAGAAGGACTTGAACTTGAGGCAACACAGGTGGATGGAGTTTTTAGCCTCGTATGATTTTGAGATTGCTTATACCCCTAGTAAGGGTAATGTGGTTGCTGATGCATTGAGTAGAAGGAAAGCAACCCTTAGTCCTATGTTCGTAGAGTGGAGAAGCTTGGAGTTTATTTCTACCTTTGATTTTAAGCCCTCTACGGACATTACCCCCGGATTGTTGGCAACATTAGAGGTGAGGCCTAGCCTTATGGATCAGATTGGCTCAAGGCAGCGGGAGGATTCAGAGCTCATGGAAATTATGGATAGGATTAGCCGAGGAGAGGTCTCTAGACATCTCCAACGCTATTCCATTGATAGTAGAGGATGGCTTAGGAGAGAAGGGAGTCTTTGTGTTCCACGCGCCAGTAACTTGTTGAGAGCAGTTTTGGAGGAAGCACACCACTCCCGTATGACTATTCATACGGGTGGTGACAAAATGTATCAGGATATGAAGAGGATGTTTTATTGGGGTGGCATGAAGAAGGACGTGGTAGAATTCGTAGCTAAGTGTCTCATATGCCAAAGAGTAAAAGCAGAGCAGTAGAAGCCCGGTGGATTACTTCAGCCCTTAGATGTGCCAGAGTGGAAGTGTGATAGTATTTCTATGAATATCATTGATGGTCTACCCCGTTCTAGGAAAGGAAATACTAGCATTTGGGTGATTGTTGATAGATTGACCAAGAGTGCCCACTTCATCCCAGTTAAGAGTAAGCGTACAGCTTCATATTTGGCATCCTTGTATATTCGAGAGATAGTCCGTCTACATGGAGTTCCTTCTAGCGTTGTTAGTGATAGAGATCCCATTTTCACTAGTTAATTTTGGAGAAGCTTACAGGAGGCGATAGGGACACAGTTCAGGTTGAGTACGGCCTATCACCCCAAACGGATGGCCAAACTGAGAGGGTCAATAGGGTGCTTGAGGATTTGCTACGGATGTGCATTTTGGACATTAGAGGTACTTGGGAGGAGCATCTTCCATTGGTTGAGTTTTCCTACAATAATAGTTATCAAGCAAGCATAGGGATGGCACCATTTGAGGCTTTATATTAGAGACCTTGCAAGTCCCCATCATGTTGGGTTGAGTCTACGGAGAAGTTATTACTTGGGCCCGATATGGACAGAGAGACATCTGAGAGGGTGGATTTGATTCGGCGGAGGATGAAGGCAACCCAAGATAGGCAGAAGTCTTATGCGGATAAACGGAGGAGAGACATTGAGTTTGAGGTTGTAGACTTAGTTTTTATCAATGTATCCCCGCTTAGGAAGGTGGTAAGATTCGGATCGAATGGAAAGTTAGCCCCCAGATTTGTTGGACCATTTCCTACCATAGAGAGAGTTGGGAAGATGGCTTACCAAGTGAAGTTACCAGATAGGCTCGCAGGAATGCACGACGTTTTCCATGTTTCGCACTTGCGAAAGTGCTTACATGACTCGGTGGAGGTTGTAGAGCCTAGTCAGTTAGAGGAGGTGGAGGTAGAAAAAGAAGCATATGTTCGGCGTATCCCTACGAATGTTATTGGAAAAGACATCAAGCGACTAAGGAATAAGGATGTTCCTCTAGTAAAGGTGCAATGGGGAGATGATGTTGCAGACGCCACTTGGGAAGTAGAAGAGAAGATTCGTATTTCCTATCCTCATCTTTTTTTATAGTAAGTTTTTAGAATTTCCTAATTCTATCTTTAGTTTTGAATAGGTTCTTTCCATTATTATCCTTTGGGAGGGTAGAACTTAGGATTTAACCTATGGATGGTAGGATTTGATGTAAACATGTTATTAGAATGTGTTATAAATGATGTATGCTAGTGGTTGCAAGTGTTTGCTAGTGGATGCTAATGGACACATATAGGTACACTAGGCACTATTTTTCTTTAGGGATCAGCCTAACTAAGACACTAGAGCATATGTATATGGACGTATGCGCATTTTATTCTATTTTTATGGTTGCTATAAATGGATGATTATCATGTGATTGTTGCATTTAAATGATGTTTGTAGCATGCATATAAAACTATCAGTTGCCATTAGGGAATTTTTGTATTCATTTGGATACATGGCACGAACATGATTGCATAAAAGGAGGTCAACTGAATCAGTGGACCACCTAATCTTTTGCATTAGATAGAAACATTTACACTACACTAATTGCATAAGTATCATAAATTGCATTAGAAAAACCTAAGGACAATGGATGAATGGTTGATGATTGAGTAGTTGGTTGTAGAATTGGATGAAAACGTTTAGCACATTCTTTTATCCTTAGAGATTTCGGGGACGAAATCCCTTAAGGAGGGGAGAATGTAACAACCTAAAAATTAACCCGTAATAATTAATTTGTTAATTAAATAAATAATAAAATAACTTTGTGAAATTATCAGAATTGAGCCACGGGAGTTGCACCATTGTGTCCGTGGTAATTTTCTGGTCAATTTCCATATATAGAACGTCAGAATCCAAGTTAATATGAGCAAAGAATGAAATAATCAAAGAACAAAAAATATATATATATAATACAGGTCGATCCGTCGGTCGACCCACCTTGCCTTTTGGCAAGCGAACGAACGTTCGCTCATTCGAATGATTCAACAATGGTTGAACACGTATTTTGCATCGTTTTAACTAATTTAGTCCTTCCGTTTCTGCATCCGATGGCCCCAATTCAGCCTATGACGTGGTTGCATCCTATTCAATCTCCAAATCCTACGGTCCGAGATCCACTTCTACACCTGTAAATAGACCCCTAGACCTAACACTTTTTCTCATTCTAGGTTTTCTCCAATTGGGTTCACCTTTCTAGAAAGGACCCTAAACGGAATAATTTTTCCAAGGAGAGAATCATTATAAATTAAATTATTTTACAACTCCAAGTGGATCCGGGGAGACCAAAGGAAGAGCTTAGGACCGGAGGTGAGTGATTGTAATTATTTTAATATTTCTTTTAAGTAATTTAAAATAATAAGGTTTCCAATAGTTGTAGTTTTACTACGATTTTGGAATATTTTTTTTAGTTTTAGATCTATTTTTCCGTCTATTCCCTTTTAGTTATTCTTTTTCAGTTAATTATAATTTATTACCGTTAAGCATAGATTTTTATTTATTTACAGTATATTTACAATATTTAAGTTTATTTACTATTATTTATTTCTTATTTACATCTTTTTCGACGTTTTGGATTTTATGCAAGCGTCTATTCTCTTCTTCCTCCTTTTCTTCGCGTATGGATTAGAATAAATTAAACATGAATATGGATTATATAAGTAAGAAAACAAGATGTAAATTATAAAGACTGTAATAAATAATGGAATTGGACTGTAATAAATAATGGAATTGGACTGAAATTACGCCTAATTATAATTAGAATTGGACTAATTAAAGATAATTAGCATAGTTATAACTTAGAATTATAACTAAATAGAGTAAAAGATGAAAGAAGCTTATTTTCACACTTAGACCTTGGGTTAAGTAATAAGCATGATTATAACGTAGGTTATACTAAGAAAAAGAATAGAACGAGGCTTATTTTAAGACTTAGGATAAATTAATGAGCGTAGAAAGTAGAGATGATAATAAAAGCTTATTGAAGTAATTTATCTAAGTTAACAAGCAAAAATGTAAGTAGGACCTATACCAAATAGCATTCCCCTATATTTTCTATGAACATGGTATTTCACATAACCCTGAAGTGAGACGAGGGGCACACTTATGTTAATAGTGGTAGTAATTGGTCAATAAGTAGATGTTCAAATCACGGGGGATTTGGACAAGGGGCGCTATTAAATATTGTTTGGATGAAGGGTAGAATACTGTGTAGGGAGATATATATGTCGTCTAGTCCACGGTAACCTTCTGTGTAGGGAGTTATATCGTATCTAGTCCACAATAAATTAATGCCTTCTGTGTAGGGAGCTATATTTGTCGTCTAGTCTATAGTAACCTTCTGTGTAGGGACTTATATAGCATCTAGTCCACAGTAACTTAATGCCTTCTGTGTAGGGAGCTATATATGTCGCCTAGTCCACAGTAATATTCTGTGTATGGAGTTATATAGAATCTAGTCCATAGTAAATAAATGCCTTCTGTGTAGGGAGCTATATATGTCATCTAGTCCACAGTGAGTGCTTTGCGTATCTTTCGTAGTTACCATTAGCATTCTGTGTAGGGAGTAGTATAGCATCTGGTCCGCAAAAAGGTACTATAGAGTAGCAAGCTGATCAAAAGGGTAGAATTAGGGGTACAGCCTAATTACAAGATTGTGGATTCAACCTAATCAAAGCAGCAATCAAGGACAAGTGCAAACAATCAAAGTTAACCTATCTTATAAATTGAGCAATATTTACTTGTACTTATTTCCAGTTTATCCCTTTCCTACTTCCTATGTTTTCATTATTTATGCTAGAACTGTTGTAGAGTCTATTATTTTACCTTGCTTAAAGACTCTAGTAATTACTATCATTCACCAGACTTTTAGTCTGACCCACTCCTCTATTTTCCCCTTTCCCCCCCATAGGCCATCAAGGGAGAGGACAGTAGGCGTGCGGTTGATTGGAGATTTTCTTGGAGGAGTTTTCTATCATGTATTTCTTTTATTTCAACTTTAGTTCTTTTTTTGTACTGGCTTTTTTGAGGGATATTATGTACTCTGATTTTGAGACTATGAATTTTTATTTCCTAAGACATGCTGGGTTTTGAGATATGGATGTTGTATTTGGTATTTGACTTATTTATGAAGAAATTATGAAAGTTTTATTTTAAATAAGCTATTATTTTAGGTTCCGTTGTTCTTACCTATTTTTGTCTTGTGAATCTTAGTTTCTGTTAGTTTCAGTTATACCTACAACACACCATACCTTTTAATGTGTCCTTGTGGGTATATTAAGGGACGTGGGGTGTTTCAGCATTGACGTGGTAATACTGCGCCGATGAACTGAGATAGACATAAAAGTGCAAGAACTGATCTATAATCCACACTCAAGGGGCAGGACTGCGGCACAACCTTCAAATTTCATAGCTCCCAAATATCAAATACAAAGGTTACATCGTGGTTCCAAAAGTAAGCCATCACGGGTCAAAGCTGTGGCACAATCTTAAAATAATAGTAAACCAAAAAGATTGTGTTGCAGCCCAAAAAAAGCAACCTTGGTAACATAGAACTGGGGCACCATCCTTAAAGCAATTACATGCAGTAGGGATGCACCACAATCTTAAACTAACATTTAATGTAGTAGGCTTGTGTCGCAATCTTATATCGACATCAAAGTAATAGGGATGTGCCCCATCTTGATGTGACATAATAGCACCATAATTCTAAAAACACTGCCCATAAACATAAGGACTCGAGGGATGAGACGATGAGGTAAGACTACTTCATAACCAAGAGTTGAGCCTTATTCCTTGATTCCAAACAAAGAGATCCCAACTTCGCCCCTAAGATCATTAAACCTAGCTCAAAGATAAAGGCGGTGGCGCAGTCCTCTATTGATAAGAATGGCTCGGAATAGGTTCATGCAAGGTGGTCACTCTTTAAAATAGCAGCACAATCTCTTCTACCAAGCCATACAACTCAACTCCAACCGTCTCCGACACTACGCTCTGTAGATGTTTTAGATTGAATAATGCAGTAAAGCTTTAGAAGTATCAATGTAGTTTGAATAATATATGGTATCACTACCTCGAACATAATGAAGGTGCAATTCCCAATAAACTAAAGCAAAGTTCTGAAGTACTGATAATGATGTAGTTCTTCCTGAAATGGAGGGCAGTTTCTCATTGCAGCTTCATTTACACATGTATGTAATCCACTATCCCGTTGCTTTATAGAATCGTAAAGTCGTGGTCAATTAAAAATTGTGTTTTCCTGCTTCAATTTCAAATTTCCTGCCGAAGTTCAAAATTCACCAACTCAAATCGCAGTTTCCTATCGAAGACCATGTTGGCAATCCTTGCATAGTAAATCAACAAAATGGACATTTGACATGTGACAAGATCCAAATGAAGAAATTAAAAGAGCTGAATGCCACTTCAACAATCCATGCATAATAAACAAGCAAGATGGATGGGTTACATGTGGCATAATCTAAGGGTCAGAATTATGGATATGCGTACTTGACGAAAGCAATTCCTGTAATTCTTTGTAACATAAAAGCAGAAGGTATTATAGCAGACATGGGAGGATTTTGAGACTTTACTCTTTTTAGAAACATTGAAATCAAAAATTGTACTCACGACCGTTTTTTATTTGTACTAAGGACAAAAAGGAAGAAATTGGCATTTCCCCATGGATGTAGGATTTATTAACTTACGAACCACGTAAATTCTCTGTTTCACTTTTATTGCTTTCAGTACTTGATTTTACTTTTTTCTGTTTTGATACTATCTTGCTTAACGGATTGGACAATGACTTGTCATTAGATTTTGGATATTTTTCTCATAAATGTGTTAGCACTATTACACATTATTACCGCCTCTAAAGGCAATTTTAACATTACTTAATTTTGTTGATTCCTAACATGTAAGCTTTCAGCGACGTGATTACTTCAAAAATACTTGAGTATTTTTTAGATGAAAAATCTCATCAACATATGGAAAATATTTTTAGTTTCTAATTAATTACACATTAGTATGTTAGGAAAGCACTACAAGTTCAACAACTTCTACCGAGAAAAAGGCAATTTATCGATAAAACAATTTTCAGTCACATTATCGATATTCCTTCAAACTATTTATTTTTGTAAACACTTTTCAAAAACAAGTGTACCTTCATTAGTTTTAAATTAAAAGGGGTCAATAAGACTATTAAATCAATTTAATCACATTTAATCCAAGATTCAAATATTTAAATAATTTAGATATTTAAATATGAAGTGTTCGAAATCCCATGTCTTTACATTTCAATTTCAATATCCAGTATTAAATAACCAAACTAAAATGATTTAATACCAGTACATTGTTAGCAATCATAAGTTTGTAATTTAATTATAGTTTTAGAAATACGTTAGTACCATTGTAGTTTCTTCTTACAAACACATGCTTCCTCTACATTTTGATTGAAATTTAAATTGTTTGATTATTCTATTAAAATACTTGCTCAACTCTGATGCTTGTTGAACGCAACTATTGTATCAGTCAATGGATCCTATCCAACAACCCATAAACTTAGAATCGCTCCCACTAACTTCGAGACACTTTGGTTACTAAGCTGAAATAAGATATTCAAAATTATTATTTAGAATTTTTGTTTCAACATACATATACCAAAACTCAAAATCATATCGAGCATTAATTTTGCGAGTAAAATTCGAAATAACTTCAGTACACTGAATGACGAATATGTTATGTTAATTCCAACAATAGAAATTTACGATGTTATTCCATCAACATAGCTTATTGTATTCCAACTGCATTAGTGCTCTTCTTGGAGAACACTTTTGTAGCCAATGGATCTTATCCTTTTAGGTACAACTATCAAAATCATATTTTTTCCAATGTACTTGGAATCCATTATAGATTTGCGCATCATGCCATATGGTAAAGCTAACACCCTTAATGGCTTATTGATAGCCGAGGGAATTCTTTTCTCAACATCGATAAGAGAATCATAGTTTCTATTTAATGTATAAGAGGTCTCATTCGACATTCTAATTAGTTGCATCCGTTTAGGTTAGGTCAATTTTATTTCATCCTTTGAAATCAATTATATTTTTGGATCGTATCCAAATCCATTTTACTACTAATAACTTCTAAGAGAAATTTCTTTGTCGTGAATTTGGTGTTTATTCAATATTTGTTTCTCAGTACAATGGAATATGATTTCATAAACATTTGATCAACTACCTATATATATATATGTATATGTATAAATCTGATTTGTTTTTAAGTTTATAAGCTTATTTTCATAACATAAATTAGTCGATCAATATTGATCCATTCCAAACTCATTTGGGGTGGTCCAGATGAGATCTCTAACGAACAAGTATTACATGCAGTCTCTCGACTCACACTACATGTCAACTCCTTGACCTTGGATATATAGCGGTTGTCTCATCAATTCTTATCTTGTATGATTTTGTAAACTACGCTTTGGATGAATTAAATTTGACCTAATGCACTTCCACTTAAGCACATAACATTATAGTAAGAAGTGAACTCAACTTCACTCATTATTAACTGTACTCTATCCAATGCCCGGTTACTCCTTATCGATACATCATTATGTATCATAGGGAGGAGTGACTTTTGAGATAGAAACTTATTCTTTTTAGGTACGTTTGGAAATCCTTTCCAATACACTCACCTATTCAATCAAATCGAATTGTTTTTATTTGCACTTTACGTTATTTACTTCTATTTTATATTCTATGAACTTATCATCGACATGCTACATGTGTATTAAATACATATTTTTTACATTTTTAATATTCTTCGATAAATTTAACAAAGTATGTGGAACCATTTTGGTATCATTAGATCTATGATTGCATACATCTATATGTATCTATTTTAAAAGTTCACCAACTCTTATGTCACTTCCACCGAATGGGTACTTTTCCCTTCATTTGAGATATAATTCAACAGTACCATATGATTTATAATCATATGATTATTTTCCGATTCCTTAAAGATATGGCATGATCCATAATTCTGAAATAGTTGTAAAAAAAATCAGATACTTATGTATTTTCTAATGCAGCACTTTTGTTTTAATTACCATTACTATAGATTTATTTAAAACAAATATTCACAATATTCACATTAAAAAAATAGTTATTATTTCATAAATAATATTTGGTACGGTTACAAAAACATTTCGTACTTGATGCATCCACTAAGAAGCATTATATGGTATGCTCCCACTATTTCTATTGTTGCTATAGTAGCGTATGAAATACAAAGCTCCATTCAACTACTTATTACGTAATTTTATTTCATTTTCTGTAGATATTTTATAGTCGTGAGTTCTAAACTCAAAAAAATAACTTATAGAGAACAATTTCGATATGAAAATATATTTGCAATGGAAATCACATTTCCCTTTCTGTATTAAGTAACTTTTAGAATTTTATGCAATTCTCGTTTATGATACCTCATTATGAAGTAGAATTGTCTATTCACTCCCTTCATCCCAACTAAGCCTAAGTTACATCCATTCTTGTACATTCGCTTTCTTTTCCAAAATGGTCGAACCATTCAAAGGAAATATTTATTGTAATCAATCGTATTGAATACACGATTTCATATTAAGGTTTATTTACTTATTTTCAATGAAGTAATTTCATTGAAGTTTCGTACATTATGAACCATAACCGTTCACCATATAACATTTATATGTGATTGAATATGGATCTAATACATTCTTGTATTGCTATTAGAGTTTGACTCTCATAGAAGACAAGACACTATCTTGTACAAATAAGATGTTAAGCGATTAAAGTATGAATGTTTTAATGGTTAATTAACTCTTGCATAGGTTTTGAATTGATAATATGTAAAAGATTTTACCAGTAAATATTTTTTATATTTCCATAGTAATATTAATTCAGTTCATTTGTATATTTTAGTTGATAAACATTTTATCAACTACAATGGTTGCACAAATTCATTTAGGTATATTATTTTGACTTATATAACATATATCATTACAATATTAGAAATATTAAATGTTACCATTTTATTTTTATAATAAGACCCCTACTAAATTTTTATGTTTCTCAAAATCTTAAGGAAAACAAAGAAATATTTTGATTTCTCTAGTGAGTGTTCGGACTCGCTTGCCTTGGGATTTTGTTGAGTTTTCTCAACAAATCATAAGCCTACAAACGATGGATAATACTTTACCAGTAGTATCATATACAACTCCTAACCCTGCTCTTTGTCATATACTCAATCTTGACCTTGAGTTTGCTCAACAAATAGAAATAGATTATTCACTCATGCCCGTCATTTTTCGACGGCCTAAGTTTAGTGCACGTAGCTTGAGTTTGCTCAACAAAAACTTCTATGTATCTTATCTCGTCCAATGATATATTAATAATATTACACATAACATCCCTAGCTTGAGTTTTCTAAACAACTATAGATTATGTAAGTAATTTATTAATGTGTAAATGGTAGAGGGCGACATTTATATTAGAAATTCATAATCTTTAATATCATTTATTTGGGTGATATCGATTAAGGGAATAATGTATTTCTTATGAAATATCTTCGTGGTTCAAATGTTAAAGTCCTTTGAAATCACGATATACTTATTATACATATGTATTTATTTTTTTAATCTGATTTGAGTTTGTTTCCAGTTCTACCTATATTATACATTTATATTATATGAATTTAATTTATTTATAATCTTTTATAATTTAATTAATCTATACAACGTATTTATATTATTTATTAAGCTTGTTTAATTAATTTTAATTATTACTAATTAAATAATATTTAATTAATTTATTTTATTTTATATAAAATTTCTAAAATCTTACATTACTCATTTTAAACAATTTAAGATAGTTAAAAACTACACCATTTATAGTACGTTTATGTGTACATATCAATATAAGTATACATTTTAATTAACTAACTTTTAAATAATTTTATGTAATAATTTTTTTTATTAAAAGATTTAATTAAATATTTTAATTAATTTGAAAAGTTTAACTTAATTTACCATAAACAATTTTAAGATAAAAGAAAAACTACAACAACTATAATTATACACATATATCAACATATATGTTCTAATCGATTAGCTTAAATTAATTATTAATTTAATTTAATTATCATATTAATTAAATTTTAAATTTTCAGAATTATTTTTAAAATTTTTAAAACAATTTTAAAAATTTGAATGCATTTTATAATTTTTTATAGAATTCACTTTTATACTTTTAAATTCAAAATACCTTTTAAAGTTTCAAAAAGAATTTGAAAATTAGCCTGTGACGACCCGCCTTTTTGGACGATTAAATTCGACAATAAACCACACATGTCTTACTCAAACCATTCATAAGGGAGATTGTCAATGGGGTTAAATAAGAAAATAAGAAAAAAGAAGGAAAACAAAACACAGAACCTCGCAGCGGAATGACAAAATATGATAATCGAATAAACAGTTCATGAAGCTATTTTACAGTATACATTTGATTACACGACTTTTAAAACATAATCAGAGTACAAACAACAACATACCAATAGTGATGCAGTGGAATAATACTAATAATATAATATACCAACTCCGTCTTCGTCCTCTAGAAATAATATCTTCAAACACTGAAATACTAAGGTTGACCCAAGCATAATGAAAAGACAAAACACTCTAGTCAGGACTAAAAGATCTTATGTAAGTTAAATCAATAACACCAATAACAGGAATATAATAGCATCAGAGATGTTTACGGGGTTCTACACCTCCTATCCAGTATATAACGTGCGTGCAATAACTTAAGAGATGTTATGGGATTTTCCATCTCTTAAGGATCCGTTAAACTATCTATATGTAGTACGATACGCTATATATGTAATGTCTAATCAATAACATAAATATTTTTCCTAGCGTTAAGGCTTTACAGTAATCCCCCTTAACGCATTTTAATCATTGTCCTATAGTTTTCCTTGTGACACAACCAATAACATCGGTAGTCAGGGAGGCGTCGTGATAAGACAACACTAAAACAAATTGTAGTGGGCGCGAATAAGGATAAAGAGTATGACAAGGCACGTAAGGCGATGCCCAAGGTATGATACTACCGCTTTGCGTTTCTTGACTAGTGGTAACCCCTAACGGCCCACCGTGAACATCCATCCGATAATCAACAAGGTGCACCGATCAAGTCAAAATCAATATAGTAATATGAAGAACATATGTCGCTACAGGTAGCTAGCCTCATTGGTCAAGTATGGTTCCTGTTTTAGTCATTTCAAATTGACACAAGTGTCGGGGTCATCCATCATCGTTATCTTTCTTCAAATCTAGCAAATGCCTCCAATTTAACCACTTCATTCTAGATAACATCCACCGCGTACACAGTTGTTAAATTGGTTCCAATATTGATAGAGAGTATGCCAATAAGAGGTCGCGGTCTCTTTAACAACCAATTGTCATTTTTCGCACCAGTTGGTTCTTTTACATTTCAAAACGATTCATATTTGATATCAAAATATCATATTCACTTCAAAAATACCACTTCATTTCAAAATACCATATTTACTAAAAATATGTCATTTTCACTTGAAAATATCATTTCAAATTCCAACTTAGGTTATAACCTCATTTGCATTTAAATCAATGATTTAAATATAAACTTTCCAACTTTGCACAGTTTGAATTTTTAGAACATAGTTTGAATAGTTTAAAGATTTAAAAACAGTTTGATATAAAAGGGTTTGAGTATTGAAGGTGGTTTACATAGTAAAATAGTTTGGAAAATCTAAATAATTCGAATATTAAAATGATAGATTTTAAACAGTTTATATTAGAATAATTTATTTTGAAAATATTATCAAATCAAACTGTTTCCTTCCATTTCAACAATTTGGACCCATGTCCAAACTTCAAATAAAAAAACTCAATTTCCAACTTTTCAGTTCAATTGACTCAATTTCGATTTAGTTTCAAATCAACTTGATTTCAATTTCAATTCGAATTAACTTCAATTTTTGAAACATTCATTTTTAACTTCAAACTCGAGTCAACAATTCAATTCAATGATTTAAAATTCCAATTCAATTCTTATTTTAAACCATTTCAATTCATATCGATTTCAAGTCTAATTTCAATTTACTGATTCAAACCCCTTAAGTAAATTTAAACTTCATTGTTCAATTTAAGGTTCAAACTTAAAAATAATCAATTTTCCAAAATTAAAGTCATATATCGATTATAACTTCATATTTCAATTTTAGCTCGTTAAAACAATTTCTTTTAACCAATTTCGATTCCAACATTTCAAAGCTTGAATTAGAAATAATTCAATTCATATAAATCCACAATTTATTTTCTTTAAAACAAAATCCATTAACCAATATCCAAATTCAAGATTTTAAACCATTTAATTTAACCAATCCGGTGTCCGTATATAATTTTCTATCCGATGGCTAAGTGAATAGTTATTTCAATTTTCAAATTTCAAGGACGGATATATACCATTTCAATCCAAATCAAAGTGTCATAGGAATATATCATTTCAACCTATTCCTTAATTTATTCGAAATAATTCAAAATAACAGTTTATACACTATCACTTAATATATATAGTGATAACAGGGATATATATAAATAAATAAACATCCAATCATCCAAATGTCAACAAATAGACATCCAACACAATCAACATCAAAACCAGCTAATAAATCACAACAATTAACTGGTTAACAATATCAGGTATTTAACTAGCAATTCGATTTCAATATTAATTTAAATGGCAATTTAATTTAATAAAATTCAATATCAATTAAAATAACAACTTAAACTATCAAACAACAACCAATAATATTCTTATCACTTCTTAAATTTAATTCAACTAACATAAGAAGATTTAGTATTGCGTGAGTGGGTTAAATCACTTAATTTTGATTTAAAGCCCATTTAAAATCCAATAAAATCCCAAAATTTTTATAGTCTCCAAACTCGATCAAATCAGTTTTATGTTGTTTGGAATTTCGATACGAACCAAACGGATGAAACCGCACGTCAATCAGAGTTCGTATGCAAAAGTTATGAAGGTTAGAACGTATGAAATTTAAGATTTAAATTAAAATAAATGAGGGACAATAATGTAATTAACTATCACCTTCTCAAACCCTACCCAGTCACGACCACGATCAAACAACAACATCAACTGCCACTTCTTACCACCAACCACTGCCTATCCATGCCGCCGTAGGCCAATCCTAGCTCGCAGCCGCATTCGCCTCCTTCAACCGCTCCTTTGGGCCCCACGCGGCCAGCCGCCCCGCCTCCTAGGTCACCGCGACGCCGCCGCCTATGGTCGTGATTTTTGGCGATCTCGTGCCTCCTTGCGATGATCCAAACCTACAGACGCATTCGCCTCATCGCCCTCTACGCTCCAGTGGCCTCCGATCGTCGATTGGTCGACGATCCACCGTTGATTTGCAAACCCTACAACGGATGACCGAGAATGTTTTGCCCAGTTCTGGACAAACGGAGCCTCCAATCAAAAAATGAATTGCAGACGCAGATTATGTTCATCGAGAGCTTCACGATGATATATTATATGATAAGATTTGAGCAGTTTTGATTTTTTCGATTTGATTTGGAAATGTAATTAAGGTTTTGGCTAATCTCCATTGAAAAGGAGCAGACAAGAACAAAAATTGTAAGTATAGAAAATAAAATAGAGCTGCTAGAATTTATGACAACATATATATGTGCAGAGATGGATAAGAATGGATGGAATAGATCGATTGGGCCAAAGCGATAACAAAGACCCGAAAAGCCCGTTTCGTTCCCAAAACGAAAGTAGGTCATCCTATATATCGAAATATAGGTTTTCAATATTTTTAAACTCATTGGAACTAATTTCAAACTCTAATTCTATTGTATATAGATGTTAGCTATTAAAATCAAACTATTTTAGTTAAATTCCTTTAATTGATTTCTACGCTTTTGGAGCTCGCACGATCAAACGATAAGTCTGATCGCTACGAAACTTGAAATCCTATAACAATTCACTATTACGGATCTGATGAGACTGGTTTCGTTGAAATCTGAGACAGTTACTAAAAGGACTAATTTTACACATCAATTAAAACAATCTATTTTAAAAATCAATTTAATCACTTTTAAATTCAATTTTAAAAGTTAACAATTTTCATCATTCTTGATTACACGGAGATTTAATGATCATTTGAAATTCAATTTTCCATGTTAATTTCAAGATTTAAATAATAAATTAATTTCAACGTTAAATTACAATAGTAATAACACCCCAGTTTATTATATTTTAATTTCAATCAAATTCTTTTATTTTGATTTAAAAGTCTTTTATATAAAATCAACAATTCCTTATGTAATTTATTTATTAACATAAGTTTCCATTTTATTTCACTAAACTCTACAATTAACATCTTTTCTTATATTAACTGCAGTATTTAATTACATAAATTTCATTGATTTCCAAATTAGTTCCAAACGGATTTAATTAATGAGATGAGAATAATTCAATTGTTACAACTTGGTAATTTAAACACATTTCAGAATTAATTGTCTACAAACAAAAGCTAATAAATTTTCGTACTAAATAATTGATTTCAAATTATATATTAGAACCAGTTTTAATTAATCACATATGATTTCTCTGTTTAATACAACATTTAATTTTTTCCTTATTAACCTTCATTATTACCAATAATTGGAAACAGTTGTCAATTACATTCAATCAACATTATTAAATTATATTCTAATAATTATTTCCATTAATAAGTCATAAATTTTAATCTTTGAGAATATTAAATTCTAAAACCTTATTTAATTTAATATTTTTAATTGTCAAAAATACGGGTCGTGTGACGACCCATATTTCGGAAGGTTTAAATCGACAATAATCCACACATGTCCAATTCAAACAATCCAAAACATAGATAATCAATGGGGTTAATTAAGAAAAAAAAGAAAAGAAGAAGGAAAGAAACACAGAATCTCGCAGCGGAATGACAAAATATAATAATCAAATAAACAGTTCATGAAGGTGTTTACTATACTTTTGATTATAATTTATACAACATTTATCAGAGGTATAAATACAACAGAACACGTAAAATAATGCAGCAGAACAAACAATGATGGAATAATACTAGTAATAATATACCAAATCTCGTCTTCGTCCTTCAGGGAATAATCTTCGATAAGCTGAAAAACTCAGGACTGACCTGAGCGTAATGAAAAGACAAAACAATCGAGTCAGGACTAGAATATCCTTATGTAAGTCAAATCAATATCGCATATAACATGTGTGTAATAGCGTCAGAGATGTTTACGAGATTTCACATCTCCTATCCAGTGTATAACGTGCATGCAATAACTCAAGGGATGTTACGGGATTTTCCATCTCTTAAGGGTCCACTAAATTATTTATATGTAGTAGAATACGCTACATATATAATGTCTAATCGATAAAAAAAAATTTCTTAGCGTTAAGGCTTTACATTGATCTCCCTTAATGCATTCTTAAGCATTGTCGTACAGTTTGCATATAAAACACCAGTTAAACGGTCGGTGGATAAGGATGGGCCTGATACGATAGCACTGAACTAAAATCGTAGGGGTCTCGTTTAGAGATAAAAATATGACAAGGCACGTTAGGCAATGCCCAAGGTAGGATATACCGGTTTACCCTTCTCGGTTGGTGGTAACGCATCATAGCTATGATTGTCCACCACGTCCAACACTCCCATAATTCGAAGGGTGCGCACCAATAAATCACAATGTAAATGATGGTAATACGAAGAAGTGCGTCCGCTCGGGGTAGCTAACCTACTTGGCCGGTACGGCTCCTGTTTTAGTCATTTCAAATTGGCAAGAGTGCCTGGCTAATCCATCATCGTTCTCTTTCTTCAAATCTAGCGAACATCGCCAAATCCAACTACTTCGTTCTGGAGTCTCCTCCGCGTACACAGCTGTTAAAGTGGTTCCGGTATCGACAAAGAATATGCCCATATCCGGCTCCGTTCTCTTTAACAACCAAACGTCGTTTTACACACCGGTTGGTTGTAACGCCCCACTCCGAGACCCACATTAGAAAAGAGTATTACTAGGTAACACCGTCTGCTAATGTGGAGAATAGAGCTGGATAGGAGCGACCATCTATAACCTTGTCTTAATTATCTATTGAATACGCCGACAATTACAACTTCCTTCTCAAATGGATCGACGTCTCCAATAAATACTTAATACAAAGCCATAGGTGGCTGAAGGATCTATCCGAATAAAATATAACAACTCAAATGTAATACACATCACAGAATAGTAGATCATCACATACATTTACACATATACAGATACATTACAGAGTATACAAAATGATACATGTCAAGTGGTAAAGTAAACCACAATATACAAACGAGTCAAAAGAATACAAATCAGAGTTACAGACAAAAAGGACTACACAAAAAGCTATAACAAAAAGGAGCTAGTGGAATAGTCCATGCGGAAGCAAAATAGGCTAAGTCCAATGTACCTAACCTGAAACATCTCGGTCTGACCCGAGTATATAATACACGGGTCAGTCTAGCTAAACAAATCAGTTAGATAAACCAAATGATAATGAACATACAAGATCATAAAGTACGACAATCATCTCCAAAGGAGATAACCAAATCATCTAACAAAAGATGAATCATAGCAAGCCTCATCTCATAGGCAACTCAAATAAACCAAGGATATCATATTCCAAAACAAGCCAAAAGGAAAATAACAAATACCAGTAAAGGTAACACAAGTTTCCTCAAGGTCATCGCTATATATCGTGTGGTTCAAAGAACCTACTCCGAAGGGCGATACTCTAGGGAAATATAATTGTCAAAGAAACAAAAGATGCTCAAGCTCAGTACTGTATAAGAAGGATCCATACGCCCGAAGGCAACGCCAGAAGGCAATGCCCGAAGGCAACAAACTGTAGTGGCGGTACTGGATACCACTGTCTAGCGGAATGTGTCACAACTCTTAGTAAGGAACCCAGAAAATGTTAACATGAGTCCCATACCCCATGTTCGCAGTAAACGGTTTACTAACCGTTAGTCAATTTCACACTCAAAGCAGTACAAAGTTCACCTCATCTCATCGATAAACCAGACCTAGAGGTCAAAACGATCAAACGAATAGATTAGGAATTAACTGAAAAGATGAACACACGTGTTCATAGCACGCGTTTTATCTAATCATTTAATTCTCCTCCCTCTTCGCTCAAAGTGCAAAATTGTGTGTGTTTTATATAGAAATTATAAATTGGAGAAACGAACTTTTAATATAATTTAAAAATCATTTTATAAAAACCCGTGTACGAAATCAAAAGGAAATCATCATAGTCAAAATGCGATAACCACTGATTGTAATCGGCAAGAATCAATTAAATTTGGAAACTAAGCGAAATAGGTAAATTGGGATGAGACAAGCGGATTCAGACGTCTGAATTGTATATTTCAAACATTTGAAACTGGTGCTCAGGCAATACTTTGCCTAGGCCAAAGATGGTCAAATCATATCGAAAGCAATCGGATGAGTGATGATAGCTAGGGGTTTATGCCAAATGACTACCCAACCTTAGAGACTCACCAATACACTCCGACCAACATGCCCAAACAACCATATAAGAATTTTCATAGATTTTGACTTCAAACGCCAAAAATTGGAATATTCATTTAACCAATTCAATTCAATAACAAATGGACAAGGATTATATGTTACGAATTGCTACCTAACACTAACAAAGATATAGATGTTGATGTGAGTTCAAAAACTCACCTTTTAACCCCAAACACAAATGATAAGCTCTAGAACAAGCAATAGGTTAACCTCTCTTCAACAATACCTCAAGAACTTCAATCTATAAACAAAGATGAAGTTTTCCCTAAGTTAAGATATTAGGAATTTCTGAGAATTTGAAGAGGGATTGAGATGGAGAAGATGAATTGAAGGCTTACCTAAGCTTCTCTTGGATTTTGGACTTGAATTTGAGTTTGCAAAGGAAACTAGGGTTAAGAATTTTAATTTCCCATTCCTCTCCCCATTTTCAGTTGAGCTTGAGTGTTTAGGAAATGAAGTGAGTGAATGGAGAGGAGAGGGTTGAGTTAGGTTATAGAATGAGTTGGGTGAAGCCCAAACCCAAAAGCCCAATAGAAAATAGCAAAATTCACTTTCTCCAAACATATCGAAGCTTATACTCAAAAAAGTCTCAAACAACATTTTGACTTCAATGGAAATAGTCTCAAGTTCAAATTGTTGATTCTCAACTTCATTCCTGATTCAGACGTCTGAAATTTCCAAACCAGACGTCTGAATCTGGAAAAATATGAGTTCTCAAACTCCATTCAGACATCTGAAGTGAACGATTCAGACGTTTGAATCTGGAAAAACAGATGTTGTCCAGAACAATATTCAGACGTCTGAATCATCCATTTCAGATGTCTGAAAATGGCAATTTTAGCCTATTTCCTTTCTGGATTGACTCGAACAATTTCAGACGTCTGAATGAAGCATTTCAGACGTCTAAATCCCTATTTGACAGTTTTTCACAAATAAACTCCACCGAATCACGATCCACAAAGACTTTTCACTAATTCGACTGTTCTTTGATGAATAGTGACTTTTCGGACTAGAATCCGACTAACGACATTATACTTAAATTAAACATTTAAATCTAAAATCGTAAAATATGCGGGTTGTTACAGATCTCCCCTCCTTAACAAAATTGCATCCGCGCAATTCCTAGAGAAGAAATTGGTAACAACTACATATTTACATCACCCAAAAAGAAAAGAAAATAAGCTTGAAATAAAAAGATATTCTCACCATTGCTAAGAAAAGATAGAAAACTCGGATAGGATCGCTCGATAAACTCTCTGGTTTCCCAAGTACAGTCATTGGGATTAGCAGATCATTGAACTTTAATGAGCGGCACGTCCTTGTTTCAAAGGTGTCTCACCTCCGTGGCAAGTACGCGAATAGGCTGCTGTACAATAGATAAGTCTGGTGAGATCTCAAGCCTTTGCAAATCAGGAGAGTCGATAACAGAATCTGATTCTCGAAGACATTTCCGAAGCTGAGAGACGTGAAACACGTTGTGAACTTCGGATAGATGAGCTAGAAGTGAAACTCTATAAGCCACAGGGCCAATACGTTCGGTAATAGGAAATGGTCCCACAAAGCGAGGAGCCAATTTCCCTGTCACATTGAAGCCCATAACCCCTTTCAAAGGAGAAACACGAATAAAGACGAGATCATCAACCGAGAACTCGAGAGGCTTTCTACGGTTGTCCGTGTAGGATTTTTGGTGGCTCTGTGCCTCTTTCATTCTCTGCCGAATAAGAACAATCTTCTTAGAAGAATGATGAACAAAATCTAGGCCAAGAATAAGCTTCTCCCCAGATTCCAACCAACAAGAAGGTGATCGACATGGCCTTTCGTATATGGCTTCGAAAGGAGCCATACCAATACTAGACTGAAAACTATTATTGTTGAAGAATTCTACAAGGGGTAGATGATCCTCCCAACTACCTCCAAAATCAAGAATACAAATACGGAGGAGATACTCTAAGATACGATTCACCCGTTTAGTCTGTCCATCAGACTGTGGATGATAAGCTGTGCTGAAATTAAGCTTTGTTCCCAAAGCTTGCTGAAGACTCTTCCAAAAATGACTTGTGAACAAAGGATCACGGTCACTCACAATCGAACTAGGAATACCATGAAGTCTCACGATTTCCTTGATATATAACTTAGCCAAAAGAGAAGCAGTCCTATTAGATTTAATAGGAACAAAATGAGCTGATTTGGTGAGGCGATCAACAATAACCCAAATGCTAGAATGGCCCAATCTCGTACGAGGTAGGCCATCAATGAAATCCATCGAAATATGATCCCATTTCCACAATGGAATCTCTAGAGGCTGAAGGAGACCAGAAGGGTGCTGATGTTCGGCTTTAATACGTTGACAAGTCATGCAATTACTCACATAACTCGCCACATCGCGCTTCCTGCCTTCCCAGTAATAAAGGCGATGCATATCGGCATACATCTTACTACTGCCAGGATGAATGGTATACTTAGAACGATGTCAGTCATCAAGAATGTCATGCCTAAGTGCAGAATTAGAAGGCACAACAAGACGGTTCTTCTTGCGAAGACACCCATGAATATCAACGCTGAAATCCTGCAACGCCTCATCACGGGGTTCACTCTCACAAAGCTGAATAAGATGCACAAGATGAGGATCACGCCGTTGAGCTTCGGCAATATGATCCAACAAAGTGGGTCGAGCTTCCAAACTGAATAATACTAGCGGAGAATCAGACGATGGAGCTCGATCACGAATATCACAAAAAGATAGAGTCTCAAGAATATCCCAATCGGCGAGCATCATAGAAATGACAGCCGAATGTCTGCACTAAGCGCATCAGCAACACAATTACCCTTACCAGGGGTATATTGGATATCAAAGTCATAGGAGGCAAGAAACTCGAGCCAACGCTGTTGCCTTATATTGAGTTCCTTCTAAGTGAACAAATACTTCAAGTATTTATGGTCGGTATAGAGAATGAAGCGATCGCCTAATAAATAGTGTCGCTAAATCTTCAAGGCGAAGACAATGGCGGCTAACTCAAGATCATGTGTGGCATAGCGAACTTCATTCGGACGTAGTTGCTTAGAAGGATAAGCAACTACCCGATCCTTCTGCATAAGCACGGCACCGAGACCAATACCACAAGCATCAGTGTAGACAACAAGATCATGATTCCCCTTGGGAACCACAAGAATAGGAGCATTAGTGAGAAGTTCCTTTAATGTCTGGAAGGAAGCTTCACACTTGTCGGACCAAATATAACGAATGCCTTTCCGAGTAAGGCTAGTGAGAGGAAGCACAACACGGGAAAAATCCTTAATGAACCGACGGTAATAACCCACCAATCCAAGGAAACTACGAATCTCATGAATATTCTCAGGCCTCTTCCAATTTTGGATAGCTTTGATCTTTGAGGGATCGATAGAAATGCCATCGGAAGATACAACATGGCCTAAGAACTTAACCTTATTCTCCCAAAAATGGCACTTGGAGAATTTGGCTTTAAGCTGATGGTGACGAAGAGTACTCAAGACAATTCTCAAGTGATTAGCATGCTCGGCTTCTGATGTGCACGTAAATGTGCATATTTTTACCACCATATTTAATCTAATTAATTCAAATAAATGATCATATTGGGTATTTTAACTTGTTTTAACTAAAATCCATATTAATTCCAAATTGTCACATATTCATCTTCATCCAAGGGCAAAATAGTCATTCTTTGTGCATAAATTAACTTGAGAAAATTTAATTAGAAATTTCCGTACTATTTTGTAGGAATTTGATTTCCATTACAAGTGGTTTCATAAAGAAGATATTCATGCACAAAAAGAACACAAAGGAATGAAGATGGAAATAATTCAATGTGAAGATCATGGAGGACCCCACCTACCCACCTACCTTAATGTACACATTAGAGGCTAATGCACATGCTTATGGAATTAATGGCTTCATGTACACTTAAATGATGATTAAGGGATGCTAATGGTTACTTGGCCACCACACTTCCTAAGGGGTAGTTTGGGCATTCCCAAATTATGGATTAGGGTTTCATGCTTGTATAAATAAGCCATTATGTTCATGTAATCTCCCCTCTTCCTTAGTCTCTCTTAGTTTAGTTTTAGATCAAATAAAAGAAAGCTCTCTTCTTTTTTCCATGGCTACTTAGCCATTTTATTTCATGTAATTTTTCTTTCTTTTATGCAATGTTAATTCTCTTTTATTTACATGCTTCTTCTATTCTTATGTTACTAGTGTAGTTTACATTCATGCAACGTAGATTAGTTTTAATTCTTGTTAATTAGCTTCTCTTTTCCATTAGCTTTCATTTTCCTTTCTTTTTGTTTTCATGTTGCTAGCTACATTTGTTCATATGATAACAAAAATGAGAGCTTAACCCCTTCAATTTAGGGGTAATGAAGCCTCTAATCATGTAGCTTCAACATTTTGATAATTTTGATCTCTTTTGTGCTTAAACGAATGTTGATGTGATTTATTGTTTCATGTTGAATTTGATAGTCTATGTTGTTCATAACAAATAGGCTATGCTTAAACAATCACAAGCAATAATTACCTCTTCATCTACATATGATGATGGTAATGAAGTGAATGTGAAATTAAAATTTGATGGCCTATATTTCTAAACAATAGTTAATAGGTCATGCTTAAAATAGATTTTATGTTCAACTTTGTTGTTGTTTTCATGAGAGTTAGTAAGTGATTTAAGGGGTGTGTTATAGTTTGATGGCTTATGTTGAGCTAATTAATAGCACAAATAAGCCATACTTATAATAAACACATCATTTAAACTCACTTATGACCAAAAAAGTGATCATAATTTCATTAATTGTTGAATTATATGATCTAGAGTGTGGATTTATCTCTAAATTGTCATTTAACTCTCATATTTTTATCTATTTTTCTTTTGCTAGTTTTTGTTAGTTTCTTACATTTTTAGCTAATCACACTTTCAACTTTGGTTAATTTGATTGAATAGAATTTTAAAACCATCAATTCCCTACGGATCGACCCGTATTCGCCACGTACTACAAGTGTACGCTATGCGCTTGCGGTTAATTTTTAATTTCTAAATTCGTTCGACGGTTTTCTAAACCGATAGAATTTCCGTCGACAAACAAGTTTTTGGCGCCGTTGCCGGGGAATTGCTTTAATTTTGATTTTCTATTCTTCGAATTAGTTTGTTTGATTTTTGTGTGTTTTTGTTTTGTGTGTGTGCGCATTTAAAGAAGAAAAGAAATTGTGTGTTTGTTGTGTGATTTTTGTTTGCATTTGATTTGTGTGTTTGTTGTTGCTTTTCTAGTTCTAGTTGCATTTCTTTCTTTCTTTTTCTTTTCTTTTTTTTTATTAAAAAAACAATACAACTTCATTTGAAAAAGAAATTTTTGTTCCATCACAATTTTGCATTTACATTTCTTTTTACAGTTTCATTTTCTTTTTACAACATTGCATTTACAATTTCCAAAAAAAAAACATCACTGTTACATTGCTATTCACTGTGCACTCCTCATCTCTGTGCATTTGCATCTCCACTCTTCAACTGCTGTCACTCCCCGAATAACAATTTGTAAATTGCATTTACAAACAATTTCGACTTCACTTTCCTTCATCTGCCACACTTACTGTCATCCCCATTCCACCACCCCCCTTTTTTTGACCGCATCATCCTTCCACTATCACCCTCTCTACTGTGTCATCTACTCACTGCACATAGACAATCTCCAGTGTGCACATCCCATAACCAGTGCATCTCAACACCTCTGACCTCTACAAACAGTCTCTGTCCTTACTTCAATTGAAACACACATACCACCCAAACATACCACAAACAACAATCTTCACTCTACCACCAACAATTCGCTCCAGAACTCACAATTACTTCCAGTAATCACATCATCACAAAAAGAAGACACAGCAGCCTCTCTATACCTCTCTGCTTAACCAAGTCGACAAACTACCCAAACCATACACACTGACCATTGCTACTGCTTCCACAACCATTCTACACCATACTATACCACACTTCACTGCTCCATCAATTTCCCAGTCACCATCACTTGAACCATACGAACCATCCACTGCAGTGTTCACCTCTACCCCTTTGCTACAACATACCACAGTTCACAACATCTATAAACCCCTACATTGCAGTTCATCACACTAGCCTTCAACACAAAACTGCTACTTCAACCCAACTCAAGACAATTGTGCCTCCACCTTCTTCTAAACAAACACATCACTGCAATCTCAACCACTCTGCCAATTTTCTACTTCTCATTTCAACCACAGCCACCAACGATTGATCACCAAAGCAGCAACAACACTCCATTAACATCCTCCCACCACCGATTCTATCTGCCTTCACTTCTCCACCAAAACCAGAGCAACACAACTACCATTTCACCAACCTCCTGCAATCTACTACCCAACCAGCCACCATTACTTATAACTTCACCACAATTGCATATCCCACAACAAACTTCCCACCTTAAAGCATCACGACCAAACCACCCTATTACCGCACATTTCCCAATTCATCCCTTTTGCCCTCACCAGAAACTGTCTGTCATCCCCTTTCACTTCCACTCACTAGCCAACTGTCTGCACATCAGAACTGCCTCCATTCATTGCAATTCATCACTGAAACCATACTTTACCCCCACCATCAAACATCACCTGACAGCAAACAACTCAACTGCATACAACCGCGAAGCAATTCCTCCCCACATCCTCCTTCTTCATAACCAACGATACCAAAGCAACCATCATTCCTCCTAAAAATCGCGACCATTCACACACCGACGGCACACCACAAATTGCATCAGCAAACTCCACCTCGACCATTCGCAAATCGCCCTCGCCTGAAATCACCTTACCCATAGAGCAAACTCCACTCCAAAACCAGAACAACACAACCTCCTGTTTGCCTAACCTGACCTCGCCACTTCTTCTCAACCAAACCCCAAACCAAAACCCAACTGCGACACCAACCACCGAGCAACCTCAAACCATAACCAAAATCGATCCTTTATTCACAATCGCTTGTGAATCGAAATCATCCCGGTGGCTTAAGTTTTCGAACGGGGATTTGGATTTAAACCAAAAAAAAAATTCTCAAGTGGACTTGCGAAATTAGTTTGTATTGAAGAACTAATATTTTATAACTTTGGGCCGGGCCGGGATCTATTCCTTGCTTTTTATTGTTAGTTTTCCTTTCTTTAGTTTAATTTTCATTTGGTTCTCTAATTTTTTTTTACGTAAAACGCTACTTTTAAATTTTCTTTCCTTTTCAAAAAAAACTATGTATATATATCTTGTTTTTAATTTTCAAGTTGCCAAAGCAGGAAATAAAGGAAGAATAGCTTGCTGAAAAGTGCCGCTCCGCTTCCCAAAAATAATTGCTTCTCTTTGCTTTATAAAAAGAAAAAAAAACTACTTGCTTGATATATCTATTGTTTTTATTTGGCTTGCATTGTATATATCTCTTGTTTTTATTTTAGTTGCATTGTTGATTGCTTGCATTTGCATATATATATTTAAAAAAATTCAAAAATTAAAAAACAAAAAAATTACATTCGTAGTTGCATTGTTAATACACGTTTATTTTCTGCTTTGCATTTCATCCTAGATTTTGATTAGTAATAACGATTAGACATCGATAACTTTTAATTGTATATTGACAAGTTGTCTTCTTTGAACAATATAATTTCTTGGTGACTAGGCTACGGTAGAGTAATAACCATTTATAAATATTACGGTGATTCGTAAATATTATAGTGGTTGTTCCTCTGAAGGTACTTAAACCTTCGGTGCATAGCTACGGTGATTCGTGGTGCACCGATAACTCCTGCCCGTTACCTGGCCGAGAACTATCTTGTTGATCTAAGACAATGTGTAATTATACAATTTTGGGTTAACTTAGGATAAATCATTTGTAATTAATCCTTGCATTCATTTAGTTGCATTAGTTCATGCATATTTAAAGAAAAAAATTCAAAATCCAAAATTAAAAAAAAATTGTATATATTCCTTTTCCTTTAAAATTTTTAAATCCTTTTTCTTTGAAATTTTAAAAATAAAAAAAAATATTGAAAAAACCAAAATCCAAAAAAAAAAAATTATAAAACCTTTTCAAAAAAAAATTGAAAAACCAAAAAACAAAACAAAAATCAATTTCCCTTTTGAAAAATAAATTTTATTTGTAAATATTTTTCCATTATAAAAAAAACCAAAAACATTCTTGAAAATGTCTGAATTTCCATATTCACTTGAATTTTACGATAGTTGTGAAAATCAATATAATCCATATAATTTCACTTCAAATTTTTATGGATATTTCAACAACGACTATTGTTTAAACGATTCGAATTTCGAACCACAAAATTTTCAAAATGACGAACAACCCTCGAATCTTGAAAATAGCATTGAAATGATTTCATCTTTACTCGAACTCTCTACACAACAAAATCGAGAGATAAATGATTTGTGTAATTCATATTTGGGCAATGATTCAAATCTAAGTTTTCAAAATAATCAAAATTTGAATTCACTTAAAAATCAAACGATTTCGAGTATAACCCATGCCAATTCAATTTTGAACTCCAAAATGAATTTCAAAATCAAAACGAAAATGTGATCCACTTTGCAAATAATTTTGGCAATGGGAATAATCTCGACTATGATGCAAGTGAAAAATTTTGTTCTCAACAAATCCAAATCGAAAATTCTGAAGTTAATAATTATAAATTGGATTTTGTTGAACAAATGAATGAAATTTACGATGATCACACGGATTCGTTGTTTGAAACATATATGAAACAACGTGAGAAACAAAATCAAATCCCAACGTGTGACGAGTTAAGTAATAATCCATCTTTTACCTAAATCGACGATTTTCAAATAACAACTTTTGAAATTGAAAATAATAATCTTAATGAAGTTGTTGAAAACACGGTAATTGAGTTGGATTTCAATTCTTTTGAGGGTGTGGAACCAAATTTAAAATTTGATCTTCCTTTTCTCAATTTCGAAAATTTGGATACAACAACTTTGGATTTTGAACTTGAGATACGCAATGAAGTTGTTGATAATCCAACAAAGGAAGATGAATTTAATGAACATGAATTTTTTGGACTTTTGGATGACAAATTGTTAAATTTTGACGGGGAAGATTTAAATCACCACTTTGATTTTGAAATCAATAATTTTGAAGAAGTTTTAAATGATAAGCTCGAATTTCAAATTGGTGAAAATGAACGTGAATTTCAATCAATTGTTTTATCGACCCCAAAAATCATCGAAAAGGAAACGACTCGTAAGATTTTTAATAAAACGACATTCGTTTTCCCAAATCAACATTCAACTTTGAAATCATTTATGGTTTGGTTTTCCAAGCTTAAGCTGTGTCTCGCATACTTGACGAGACAAATGAATCGGTCTTTGGAAGACCATTTCATTTACTTTTTGACGATATACTTTCTGATCTCGTGTAAATACCATTCATTTTCATATAAATAAAGACCATTTTTATTTTTATTTTCTTTTTCTCATTTCACTTGGGTTGACTGTGGGGACACAGTCAAAATCAAGTGTGGGTGGAGACTCATCATCATTTTCGATTTTTCATGGTTTATTTTTAATTTTTCTTTCCAAAATTAAAAAACAAATCTCAAAAACAAAAAGAAACAAAAAAAATACATTTTTTTAAGCATTTTGATTTATTTTTAAAGAAACACTATAAGATAAATATGTGGTTTTGGTTTATTAAATTGAAATTTTTGAAAATTTATTCGTCTTAACAAAAATAAAAATGAAGTTTGATTACAAATAATAATGGTTTAACTAGTATATAGGAAGATTCATACGTGATAATTATGAAATATATCCTAATTGAAAATCTTTGTTTTAAAAAGTGGTTGATTTAAAGTAAAGGATATAACATTTTTTTTGTCTTCTAAGTTAAATAGTGCTAAGATAATTTTGCGAAACTCTCTCTTTCAAAAAAAAACAAAAAACATATTTCTTGTATATTTGTATATTTTTTTAATAAACACCTAGAGTCATGTGTTCACACTCGTGTGTTCACTCGCCATGCTCTGTACCCTTCTCACGTAAGCCTGAAAGGCAGTGCATGATCGGTATATCTGGCCTCAGTTTATCTGAGTTAGGTGTATATATATATAAATTCATTTTAATAACACCTACAGTCAATAGGTGTTCACACTTGTGTGTTCACTCGCCACGCTCTGTATTCCCCTCACATCAGTACGCAAGGCAGTGCATGGGTAATATATCTGGCCTCAGTTTACTTGAGTTAGGCATATGTAAATATTGCTAATATCAATAAAATTTTCAAAAAATACAAGAAAGAGTAAGCAATTGAAATCCTAGCACTATTTTTAACTTATTTGATTTGACTTGTTATTGAAAAGAAATGAATATACCACTTTGATAAACTTTGATAATCAACTAAGGATCCATTTCAAATTACACTGTGTTATCAACCAAAACAACGAGTTAAACTATTGTCAATTTGTTACGATAACTTCATTTTTGTTGGAAATTTTGACAAGTAAATGACTTAAATTTTCAAGATAATAACCAAACCTATATTTAACTTATTTGTGTTAATTTAAAAGTAAATCCTTCATTCGTAAATATTTTCAAAAACTTGCATTCATCCCATTGTAAATAAATCTTGCATTTTGTAAATATTTTCATCCTACATTTGGATTTTGTGGGTAGTATCCGCGGAAAACCCTCACGAGACAACACTCGTCCTACTAGGGACACCCAGAGGTTTAACGGCTTGTTGCATACGCTCAATGCAATCGTGCTCCCTACGAAAACGGATTTATCTTAGTTTTTTCTTCTTTATTCGAGGACGAATAAAAAGATAAGTGTGGGGGTATTTGATGTGCACGTAAATGTGCATATTTTTACCACCATATTTAATCTAATTAATTCAAATAAATGATCATATTGGGTATTTTAACTTGTTTTAACTAAAATCCATATTAATTCCAAATTTTCACATATTCATCTGCATCCAAGGGCAAAATAGTCATTCTTTATGCATAAATTAACTTGAGAAAATTTAATTAGAAATTTCCATACTATTTTGTAGGAATTTGATTTCCATTACAAGTGGTTTCATGAAGAAGATATGCATGCACAAAAAGAACACAAAGGAATAAAGATGAAAATAATTCAATGTGAAGATCATGGAGGACCCCACCTACCCACCTACCTTAATGTACACATTAGAGGCTAATGCACATGCTTATGGAATTAATGGCTTCATGTACACTTAAATGATGATTAAGGGATGCTAATGGTTACTTGGCCACCACACTTCCTAAGGGGTAGTTTGGGCATTCCCCAAATTATGGATTAGGGTTTCATGCTTGTATAAATAACCCATTATGTTCATGTAATCTCCCCTCTCCCTTATTCTCTCTTAGTTTAGTTTTAGATCAAATAAAAGAAAGCTCTCTTCTTTTTTCCATGGCTACTTAGCCATTTTATTTCATGTAATTTTTCTTTCTTTTATGTAATGTTAATTCTCTTTTATTTACATGCTTCTTCTCTTCTTATGTTACTAGTGTAGTTTACATTCATGCAAAGTAGATTAGTTTTAATTCTTGTTAATTAGCTTCTCTTTTCCATTAGCTTTCATTTTCCTTTCTTTTTGTTTTCATGTTGCTAGCTACATTTGTTCATATGATAACAAAAATGAGAGCTTAACCCCTTCAATTTAGGGGTAATGAAGCCTCTAATCATGTAGCTTCAACATTTTGATAATTTTGATCTCTTTTGTGCTTAAACGAATGTTGATGTGATTTATTGTTTCATGTTGAATTTGATAGTCTATGTTGTTCATAACAAATAGGCTATGCTTAAACAATCACAAGCAATAATTACCCCTTCATCTATATATGATGATGGTAATGAAGGGAATGTGAAATTAAAATTTGATGGCCTATATTTCTAAACAATAGTTAATAGGTCATGCTTAAAATAGATTTCATGTTCAACTTTGTTGTTGTTTTCATGAGAGTTAGTAAGTGATTTAAGGGGTGTGTTATAGTTTGATGGCTTATGTTGAGCTAATTAATAGCACAAATAAGCCATACTTATGATAAACACATCATTTAAACTCACTTATGACCAAAACAGAGATCATAATTTAATTAATTGTTGAATTATATGATCTAGAGTGTCGATTTATCTCTAAATTGTCATTTAACTCTCATATTTTTATCTATTTTTCTTTTGCTAGTTTTTGTTAGTTTCTTATATTTTTAGCTAATCACACTTTCAACTTTGGTTAATTTGATTGAATAGAATTTTAAAACCATCAATTCCCTGCGGATCGACCCGTATTCGCCGCGTACTACAAGTGTACGCCGTGCGCTTGTGGTTAATTTTTAATTTCTAAATTCGTTCGACGGTTTTCTAAACCGATATAATTTCCATTGACGAACAGCTTCAGACTTAGAATAAACAAGAATGTCGTCAATGAACACAAGGACGAATTTATCGAGATGTTCCCAGAATACTCGATTCATAAGATCAACAAAGAAAGCAGGAGCGTTCGTCAAACCGAACGGCATAACGATCCACTCGAAAGAACCATATCGAGTGCGGAAATCTGTAAGAGGTATGCTATCTTCCGTGACTCGGAGCTGATGAAAACCAGTGGCAAGGTCGAGCTGAGAGAAGACCTTAGCGCCACTCAATAGATCGAACATATCATCGATCCTCGGCAAAGGATACCTATTCCTGATGGTCAAATCGTTAAGATTGCGATAGTCGATGCAAAGCCTAAGAGTTCCATCAGACTTCTTCACAAAGACGACCGCGGCACCTCACGGTGAAAAACTGGACTGAATCAATTGCTTGGACTCAAGCTCAAAAAGCTGCATCTTGAGTTCCTCATTTTCTTTTGTAGACATCCTCGTGGGAGGACGCCCAAATGGCTGCGCGCTTGGAAAGAGATCAATGCGAAACTCGATCGCCCGCTTGGGTGGCAAACCCGAAACCGGCTCAAAAACATCAAAGAAGTCACAAACAATTGGAATACGAGATATATCATCATCATCTCGTGAGTCAAGAGAATATAAAGCCATTTCGGTATTATCCACATTCCGAAGAACAAGTGATAGCTGAATAGACGAATCTGGATGTCGAAGATGTAAAATTCTTTCAGAACAAATAATCCTGGCATCATATCTCACTAGCCAGTCCATACCCAAAATCATATCAAATCCCAAATAAGAAATAATGTGCAGATTCACACGAAAAGAAAAGCCATATAAAATAATCTCAATATCATCACAAAGCATGCTAAGGGTTGCAGATCCCCCAATAGGATTTGCAATCCTCAACGAAGTAAACATACAAGAAACATCCAAAGACAAATCATCGACGAGCTTTTTCTATACGAAAGAATGCGATGCACCCGTATCGAAAAGAACTCGAATACTACTGTCATGAAATAAAATTGAACCTTCCAAAATAGATGGAGATATACCTCTGGGCTGAAAAGAACCTCCAGAAGCCTTAGCAACATAAAGCTTGCCAGACTTGGCACTAGCAGGAGCAGTAGGGCAAGTGGAAACATGGTGACCTTCCTTCTTACAATAATTGCAGAAGAGAGGCTTAGGACAAGATTGAATCATATGATCGGGAGAACCACAGTTGAAACACTTCCGAATGGAAGGTGTTCCAGTAGATTGAGAGTTAGAACCAGATTCAATAGGCTTTTTCTTCTTAGAAAGGAGAAATCCCTGCTTATGAAATGGAAACCTCTTCTTATTGGGGTTCTTGCGAACCTCAACATCATCACCACTATCACACTCCTTCTCAATGGCCTCGAGATAAAGTGCCGAATCAACCAATTCCTCAAAAGAAAGCTTAAGCTGGAGCATTAAGGACTTCTTAAGATATTTCTTAAGACCAGAGACAAACTTCATATTCTTCTTATAAGAAGTGCTAATGAATTCAAGACCATACTTAGATAAGGCCTCGAATGATGCCACATATTCAGAAACGGAGGACTTCCCTTGCTTCAACTCAAGGAAGCGACGGGCCAATAAAACTTTCTCAGATTCAGGAACGAATTTGAGTTCGAATCGTTCCTGGAACTGAGTCCAAGAAAGAGCAGACTCATCAAGTTCGGCTACCAGAAGCTCGTACCAATCAAGGGCACGCTCTTGCAATAAGGTAGAAGTTACAAGAACTCGATCGTGGTCAGAAAGATCCATACGAGAAAAGATACACTCGCATGTGCGAATCCAAGCTTGGACCTCAAGAACGGACTCGGAGCCTTTGAATGGCTTTCCACCAAGATGAGAAAAATCACTGCACAGGCGTGCAAAGGCAGACTTGCATGGAGGAGATGCATGAATAGGAGCTGGAGGCTGAGTTCTCCTAAATAACTCCAAAAACTGATCGACAGACATATAAACGCCGTCCGGATGCAAGCCACTTGATTGCCCAGCATCCGAGCGTCGTCCTATGCCTCTTCTGGCCATTAGCTGAAAGATAAGATAAGATAAAGATTATTCACAAGGTAGATATCATTAATTCAAATATGGAATACTATGGAAAAATGCATTCCTAGACGTATTCCCAAAAATTCTATCTACCCCAAAGGCACGAAAAGAATAAAGGCACGAAAATTGAAACATTCGTAACATTCGTACTACCCTTTGATGTACCATAATCTGTGTCTCTGTTCTATGTTTATCATATTTTGTTCCGAACTCAGCTCTGGTACCAAGCTGTAATGCCCCACTCCGAGACCCACATTAGCAAAGAGTATTACTAGGTAACACTGTCTGCTAATGCGGAGAATAGATCTGGATAGGAGCGACCATCTATAACCTTGTCTTGATTGTCTATTGAATACGCCGACAATTGCCACTTCCTACTCAAGTGGATCGACATCTCCAATAAATACTTAATACAAAGCCATAGGTGGCTGAAGGATTTATCAGAATAAAATATAACAACTCAAATGTAATACACATCACAGAACAGTAGATCATCACATACATTTACACATATACAGATACATTACAGAGTATAGAAAACGATACATGTCAAGTGGTAAAGTAAACCACAATATACAGGCGAGTCAAAAGAATACATATCAGAGTTACAAACAAAAAGGACTACACAAAAAGCAATAACAAAAAGGAGCTAGCGGAATAGTCCATGCGGAAGCAAAATAGGCTAAGTCCAATGTACCTAACCTGAAACATCTCGGTCTGACCCGAGTATATAATACACGGGTCAGTCTAGCTAAACAAATCAGTTAGATAAACCAAATGATAATGAACATACAAGATCATAAAGTACGACAATCATCTCCAAAGGAGATAACCAAATCATCTAACAAAAGATGAATCATAGCAAGCCTCATCTCATAGGCAACTCAAATAAACCAAGGATATCATATCCCAAAACAAGCCAAAAGGCAAATAACAAATACCAATAAAGGTAACACAAGTTTCCTCAAGGTCATCGCTATATATCATGTGGTTCAAAGAACCTACTCCGAAGGGCGATACTCTAGGGAAATATAATTGTCAAAGAAACAAAAGATGCTCAAGCTCAGTACTGTATAAGAAGGATCCATACGCCCGAAGGCAATGCCCGAAGGCAACGCCCGAAGGCAACGCCAAAAGGCAACGCCCGATGGCAACGCCCGAAGGCAACAAACCGTAGTGGCGGTACTAGACACCACTGTCCGGTGGAATGTGTCACAACTCTCAGAAAGGAACCCGGAAAATGTTAACGTGAGTCCCATACCCCACGTTCGCACTAAACGGTTTACTAACCGTTAGTCAATTTCACACTTAAAGCAGTACAAAGTTCACCTCATCTCATCGGTAAACCAGACCCAGAGGTCAAAATGATCAAACGAATAGATTAGGAATTAACTGAAAAGATGAATACACGTGTTCATAGCATGTGTTTTATCTAATCATTTAATCCTCCTCCCTCTTCGCTCGGAGTGCAAAATTGTGTGTGTTTTATATAGAAATTATAAATTGGAGAAATGAACTTTTCATACAATTTAAAAAGATCATTTTATAAAAACCCGTGTACGAAATTAAAAAGTAATCATCATAGTCAAAATGCGATAACCACCGATTGTAATCGGCACGAATCAATTAAATTTGGAAACTATGAAAAATAGGCAAATTGGGCTGAGACAAGCAGATTCAGACGTCTAAATTGTATTTTTTTTCAGACGTCTGAAACTTGTGCTCAGGCAATACTTTGCCTAGGCCAAAGATGGTCAAATCATATCGGAAGCAATCGGATGAGTGATGATAGCTAGGGGTTTATGCCAAACGACTACCCAACCTTAGAGACTCATCAATACACTCCGACCAACATGCCCAAACAACCATATAAGAATTTTCATAGATTTTGACTTCAAACGCCAAAAATTGGAATATTCATTAAACCAATTCAATTCAACAACAAATGGACAAGGAATATATGTTAGAAATTGCTACCTAACACTAACAAAGATATAGATATAGATGTGAGTTCAAAAACTCACCTTTTAACCCCAAACACAAATGATAAGCTCTAGAACAAGCAATAGGTTAACCTCTCTTCAACAATACCTCAAGAACTTCAATCTATAAACAAAGATGAAGTTTTCCCTAAGTTAAGATATTAGGAATTTCTGAGAATTTGGAGAGGGATTGAGATGGAGAAGATGAATTGAAGGCTTACCTAAGCTTCTCTTGGATTTTGGACTTGAATTTGAGTTTGCAAAGGAAACTAGGGTTAAGAATTTTAATTTCCCATTCCTCTCCCCATTTTCAGTTGAGCTTGAGTGTTTAGGAAATGAAGTGAGTGAATGGAGAGGAGAGGGCTGAGTTAGGTTATAGAATGAGGTAGGTGAAGCCCAAACCCAATATCCCAATAGAAAATAGCAAAATTCACTTTCTTCAAACATATCGAAGCTTATACTAAAAAAAGTCACAAACAACATTTTGACTTCAATGGAAATAGTCTCAAGTTCAAATTGTTGATTCTCAATTTCATTCCTGATTCAGACGTCTGAAATTTCAAACCAGACGTCCGAATCTGGAAAAAATATGAGTTCTTAAACTCCATTCAGACGTCTGAAGTGAACGATTCAGACGTCTGAATCTGGAAAAACAGATGTTGTCCAGAACAATATTCAGACGTCTGAATCATCCATTTCAGACGTCTGAAAATGGAAATCTTGGCCTATTTCCTTTCTGGATTGACTCAAACAATTTCAGACGTCTGAATGAAGCATTTCAGACGTCTAAATCCATGTTTGACAGTTTTTCACAAATAGACTCCACCGAATCACGATCCACAAAGACTTTTCACTAATTCGACTGTTCTTTGACGAATAGTGACTTTTCGGACTAGAATCCGACTAATGACGCTATACTTTAATTAAACATTTAAATATAAAATCGTAAAATATGCGGGTTGTTACAGGTTGGTTCTTTTACATTTCGACAACAATTCGTACTTGACATCAAAATATCATCTTCGCTTCAAAATCAAATTCATTTCGAAATCATCATATTTACTCAAATATATACCATTTCATTTCAAAATCCTTTTCGCCTTAATATCTCAATTTTGATTCCAAAATTGTTTCGAATTTTAATTTGGTTTATAACTTCATTTAACCCAATTCGTATTTAAATCCATGATTTAAAAAAATAAACATTCCACCCTTGACCAGTTTGAATTTTTGAAAAATAGTTTGAATAGTTTTAAAATAGTTTAAATAATTAAAATAGTTAAAATAGTTTAAATGGTTAAAAATAATTAAAAATAGTTTTAAATGGTTAAAATAGTTTAAGTGTTAAAATGGTTTATATAGCAAAATAATTTGGAAAACCAAAATAATTTGTATATTTAAGAAGATAGATTTTAAAAAATTAAAATAATTTATTGAAAATAGCTTTAAAGTCAAACTAATCCAATTCCAACTTCTCAACTCGAACAAATTACGATTTCCATTCAATCGATTCAATTTCAATTTCGATTCAAATCAATTTTAACTTCGATTTCAAATTTGTTCAATTTCGATCTCAATCTCAATTAATTCAATTCAATTCCAATTTGAATTAATTTCAATTCAATTCTCACTTTTAAACCATTTCGATTTATATAAATTCGAGTTCGATTTTCAAAAATATTGATTAAAATCACTTAATTCAAATTAAACTTCAATCTTCGAATTAAGATTCAAAACATAAAACAAAGTCCATTCTTGAGTCCAAATCTATATATCCAATTAAATTACTTTTACTTATCAATAATACAAAGTTCGAATGAAACTTCAAATCATTTTGAAACAAATCAATTTTCGAAATTCAAATCATATTTCGATTATAACTTCAAAATCTTAACTTCGATTATTTAAACAATTTCGATTATTTAAACAATTTCGATTACCAAATTTAAATTTCAAAATTCAGGACTCAAGTTCAAAAATAATTTGATTTCTATAAATCTAATTTTTATTTCTTTTAAATCAAAATCATTAAAAAAATTCAAATCAAAAATTTTAAAATCGTTTTATTTAACCAATCCGGTGTCCGTATATAATTTTCTATCCTATGGCCAAGTGATCAGTTATTTCAATTTAATTTCAGGGATGGATATATATCATTTCAATCCAAATCACAGTGTCATAGGTATATATCATTTCAACCTATTTCTTAATTTATTCGAAATAATTCAATTTACAGTTTATATACTGTAAATAATATACAGGGTGATAATAGGATATATCAGAATAAATAAACATCCAATCATCCAAAATATCAACCATTAGCATCCATCGCAACCAATCATCCAAACAGTCAATATAATTCACAACAATTTCATAGATAATAATGTTGGGTAATTTACTGGCAATTAAACCCCAATTTCAAATCTAACTGTCAATTTTAATTTTTAACGGTTAATTCGAACGATAATTAAATTTTATCAAACAATGACCAATAAATTTATATCACTTCATAATTTCGAATTTAACTATCATAAAAATATTCTAGTACGTTTTGAGTGTTATAAAACACTCACCTTGAGTTTTCAATTTCAAAACAAATCAAACGACGTTCGATTTAACATAAAATTTTAACTAGCTCCAATCAACTCCAAATCACTTCTAGAATGTTGTGCTCGTCACCACGATCCTGTCGCCTCTTGTTTCATCCAATTCCAACCTCGTATGGAGAAGTTATCAATTTATTATCATCACACATATTTATATATATATAATTTACGAACATTTTTTAAAAAAAAATATCAATTAATCCAGGCCGCACGTTCAAAATGATAGCAGATTGGCTGTTGCTTCCCTTTCTTCTTCTCGTTCCAGTTCATGTACGCGAACCCAAAGCCGTCGTTCACAAATGCTAGCCGCGCCCTCCTTAGTCGTGGAGTCATTGATCAGGCGATGCCACATAGTAGCTCATCCCCCACTCCATCGACGTCTGAAGCCATTCGAAACTTGGCCTCCCCTGCTCCTCGAGAAATGCGCACGAACGGTCGGTGAACGCGGTGACCTCCTGACCTCCACACTCCACTAAATCCAATCACCACCGTATGGATCTGACGAGCTCGACAAGCTCTTCGATTTTTGTTCATGAAGTTTTGTCTAAAAATGAGTGGATGAGGAGAGATTAAGGGAGGAAGGAAATCAATTTTCGGCCATTGGTGTTTAAGTGGAGGCACGGCTGTGAAGAATGCTAGGGTTTACTGTGGACGTGTATTTATATATGTCCATATATTATTTTATTATTATTTTCTACTTTTTTCGGACGAACTCCAAACAAAGCGTGCCGCTTGACATTTATAATGTTTTACCCCTATTCCGAACACAATGGAACATGTTTCGGGGCCTAATTCGATCATAAGCGGAAGATAGACTTTTGAATCGAATTAAAATATTAATTTCGATATTTAATTCAATGCGTTTCTATCCCGTACGACCAAACGATAACTCCAAACGCTACGAAATTTGAAATCCGATAATAATACACTATTATAGATTCAATGGAACTAGTTTCGTCGAATTCCGAGACTGTGCCCTGGATCGCTATTTTAACGTCTCGATTATAATATACAATTTCCAATTTCTAATCATTCACTTTTAAATCCAATTTTAAATGTTAACAATCTTCATTGTTGTTTAAATAAAATTTACATCAACTTTCGATATCATTTTCAATCATATTATATTCAGAATTCAATTATTCAAATAATTTTCAATATTAAATTTTAAACAATTTAATTGTTCAATATTCAACAAATTTCAATATTAGATTTTAAATGAATTTTAGTTATCAATCGATTACTTTATTTACATCTAATGAATTCAATATTTATTATTTAATCCAACTATTGATCGTAAACACATTCAATACATAGCATTATCTTTCAATACTTGTTATTGCTTAAATCTTCGAAATTAGTTTATTTCAAAATTTTATTCAAGTTCATATCTAATAACTTACATTCAAAATCATTAAAATTTTATTTTTTTAACAATTTTTATTTAATAATTACATTAAATTTAATAATTTAAAATAGCTAAACATACGGATCGTTACAGGTCGTTACATAGCCTAAGGCCCAAAATAAATTCGAGCCTTTATATTAGGGGTAACCTTGGGCTTATTTCATCCTTTGGGATAGGCCAATAGCAAGGTTGGGCAGAGTACTTGATTACCCAAACCCAACCTTCAGCGCTATCTTTCTAGACACCATACTAAATGGGCAGGTTTTAATTAGTTAGGTCAAACATTGCTAATTTTAGACCTCATATACCATTAGGTTCTAATATCATTTGATGGAACTGAACTAGTTGGAAGCCAGTAACATAGGTAGATTAAAAAAATTTCTATTTTGGATTTACAGTAGCCTATGAAGTCCAGTAAGTTTATTACTAGGTCCAATCTAATTATCATTACTAAAATCATATTTTATAAATATTGATCTACTTTGGTTAATTAATCATATTAATTTATTTTAAATTGATATTTATTAACATTTCAACTAAATGCTTTAGTTTTATTTTTTTAGCAAAGCTAGCAGGGTTGACCGGGCCCTTATCGGATTTATTCAAGAAGAAAGGAAAATAATGGGTATAAACATGCTTATACCCAAAAAAACAAAAGGCAAAATAATATACAAGCGAATTAATCCCAAACAGCAAGTTTTACCTCCTGAAGGCCTAAGTTAGAGTTGGTTAAACAAGACCTAATATGATATAAGATACACTGATACATAACATCACTAGATTTCCTAAGCTTCTCAAAAACCCTAGAATTCCTTTCACACAATACTTCATATGTGAAAATCTTCATGGTTATCAACATCTCATATTATTCTTTACTTCTACATCTTGTTGTAGTAAACAAATGGTTCCATTCAGTTTTGCTATTTTCACTAGGCTTGTGCTTGCCACCTTTTAACAAAACTTGATACCATAAATCATATATAATCGAGCAATGGAAAAATAGATGTAGCGTGTTCTCTTCATAACAACTGTAGAAAACACACTGATTAACTACCTGAATACCATGCTTAAATTCGTCAAAGTGTTTAAACCATTCTTCGAGACTTTCCCAAGGGAAAGGTTGTGTTTTTGAGGGCTCATTAAGTTACAAACTCTCTCATTCCACCTAAACTATCTGTCTCCAACCTGGTAATTAAGACATTATATAGAGCGGAAATAATGTGTCCCTGAGTACTGTTATTCCACACATATTAATCTTGCAGCTTAATGCCATTCAACTTGCTCCGAAGAGTTCCGACTATCACATTGCTGGAAGAAGGCAAAGTGATGACACCATTCTGGATATAGTCACAAGCATTAGCTTCAAAGGGAATACCAGCTTGACATTTTTATTCACCACTTAGAGTATTACACAGTAAAAGGCCTTGCAAAGCCCAAGGCACATACTAGAATTTGACATTAACTTCAAAACACAGTCTCATTTGTAACAAAGGCAGAAATTCCTCTCTGAGCTTCAAAACACTCCTCCAAACCCATCCACACAAAGGTGAAGGCTCCATGTTCCAAAAGTTCTTACTTCCAAGTTGAAATTTCCTAGCCCACATGGCCCATAAACTGAACTTCTTGTTAATAAAATTATTAAAGTGTTTTGAAAAGGCTGCCTTGTTCCAAACTTTTGTATTTTTAATGCCCAGACCATCAAAGTAGCGAGTTCTTTCAACTTTATTAATTGCTAGAGGAACTAATTTTTTTGAAAACATGTTTCCAGTCCATAAGTAGTGATTCATAGCTTGTCTAACTTGATTCACCGTTTCAAAAGGAGAATAAAAACCCTGCTCCAGTAAACAGTCATAGAGTGTATTATTGAGTTGATAGCTATCAATTATCCTGCCTAACTAAGCATTCTGTTCATCCAACTATTCATGGTGGAGGTGATCTTTTCAAACAAAGGAAGGTAGTCAGAGTACCCAATTTTCCTGGTACAAAGAGGCAACCCAAGGTATCTCATGGAGTGATTCATAGGAGGCAGGGAGACCGAAGGTCGAAAAGCACCATACCTATCTTTAGGAACACCCGTAATATAAATATAGACTTGTCTAAATTAATTTCAAGTCCCGGAATATTGAAGAAAGATTAGAGAGTAGAGTTGATATTTAACAAAGAAGTAACTGTAGGCCTAGTAATAAGATGAGATCGTTAGCAAACATGAGTGAGGTTATTCTTGGATCTTTACATTTAGGATGAAGTGAGAACTCCTTGTCAACAATAGATTTATTTATCATTTAAGTGAGCAACTTTATTATTAAAATAAATAAATATAAGGATGCAGGATCTTCTTGTCTTATTCCTTGAGTACTAGAGAAATAATTGACATTCTGATCATTAATACCCAAGAAGTTAGAGGCAATATGGATACAAGTGTATATCCAGCTAACAAAGTGGCAAGGAAAGTTCATTCTGGCCATCATAGCTACTACAGATTTCCACTGAAGAGAATCAAAGGAATTTTTATATCAAGCTTGAGCATGGCCCTAGGAGAGATATTAGTCCTGTTGTAGCCATTCATGAGCTTATGTGCAAGCAACACATTATCAAATATACCCTTTTAGGAAGAAAAGTAAATTGATTAGGTGAAATTATGGAAGGCAGAATAGACATAAGTCTAGAAGCTATGACCTTAGAGATACATTTGTAAATTACGTTGCAGCATGCAATAGGCCTAATGTTCATAACAGACTTGGCTTCCTTGGATTTATGAATTAAGGCAATGGTAGTTGCATTTATTCCTCTCAACATTTGACTATGATTGAAGAAATTGTGTATAGCTCTAAGAAGGTCAGGAGAGATAACAACCCAACAATTTGTAAATAACATGACATTAAATCCATCAAGTCCTCCAATGGAAGACATATTCATATTAAAAACAGCTTGCTTTATTTCATCATCAATGATCTTAGCTGACAAGTAACTAACTGCTTCATTATCAAGCATCGGAAGACTAGTGGAAATGAGGTCATCAAAATAGGTAAATTGGTTATCATTGCCTAAAAGCTTAGTGTAGTATTTCAAGAAGGTAGATTCAACTTGGTCAGGAGTGGTATAAATAGAACCTTGTTCATCAGTTATCTAGTAAATGTTGCTAGCAGACTTCTTAAGCTTTAAAGCATTATTAAATAGTTTGGTGTTTTTATCTCCCTAAATGTGCCATTCTTTCCTCAGTTTTTGTTTGGTCATGTCAAGTTCCATAGTTAGAGCTTTATCAAGTTTTGTTGTCATATCTTGTTCCAACTCATAGAAGGGAGGATTGTCAGGGTGCTCCAGCATATTGATTTGAATTTCCTACAACTGAGTTGTTAGTTGCCTAGATAGTGAGTCACCATCCACAAATTTCTCGTTAACCCGATTTCTCAAAGCAATCTTGGTGGCTTGAAGTTTTTTTTTTGAAAGACAAACATAGGGTTACCAAAGTATACAGTAGACCATGAATTTTGAACAACATCTAAGAACTCAGGATCTTTAACACAAGAGTTAAAAATTTAAAATTTGATTTTTTTTTCTCCAATGGCAATGTCAGCACATTTCACAAGGATTGGAGAATGGCACGATGGTAAAAGGGGGAGAACATGGGTATAAATGGATGGCCAGAGGTCTAAAGTAAGGGAGTTGATGAAGGAGTGATCCATTCTACTCATTGTTCAAAAAGCTAAATAGCTCTTATTGTTCCAAGTGAAGTGGGGACCAATCACAATTGGTTCAAGAAGGCTAGATAGATTCACTGCTTCATCCAGGAGGGTAGTATCCCTATTAATAAGAGGAGAACCACCGCTACGATATGAAGCTCTCAACATACAGTTGAAATCTCCAAGGACAATCCATGGGTGGGAGTTCTGGCTTAAATGAGGCATATAGTCAAGCAAAATTTGTCTATAAGGGGTGGTTGTCTCCATAAACAAAGGTAATGTACAAGGAGATAGAAGATGAAATGTGAATAACATGGAAGTGCATAAACTGGCTGTGGAACAAGATGGGATTAAGGGAAAAATAGAAGGATTGGAAAGTATAGGTATTCTACCATAAGGAGAATGAGAATGACTATGAAAAGATTCCCAAGTGGAATCGATGTATGAAGTTGCTTTAGTAGTCAATGTGAGATTAAGCTTGGTTTCTTCTAAAGTAAAGATGGCTAGCTTGTTGTCAGAAATAATGGCTCTAGCTTGATTAAGCTTAGATTGATTAGAGCTCCTCTAATGTTCTAAATTCCTATGTTGTGTAACATAATTATACGATTGGGTTTTTGGAGGTTGAGCTTCTAGTTCTTCTAACAGAAGAGGGGCGATCTTTATGCAACTCAGGATATGTGTCCTCATAACTTATTTCAAGACAATCATTGTGGTCAAGAGAAGATTGAGCATGCCTTCAGTTTTTTTTATGCTTGTCTACGTTGTGCAACTAAATTCTTTATTAGGAATGCATCATATATACATTCAAGCATACAGCGTCATAAATAAACTAATATAACCATGTGTGTGTATACATACACAAATATACATACTCCAAATATTGGGATTTATATCCATTGTATGGACATATATATTATATTTGCATATACATGTAATAATTTTACATGCATATATGTGTATGGTTTGTAAGCTCATATATGTATATGGTTTCCATACACATATTGATAGCACAACATGTGTATAGTTTAGATATACATATATATAAACACACACACACATATATATGTAATCTTTATTGTCACTTATATAAAATATTATTCATATACATATATATGTATGTATGTATGTATACTTATAAATGCAAGAAATTAATTCACAAAAATTAGATATTTTAAGTAAGAGTAAATTTGAAAAATGAAAAAGGATTGGTAATTTATGTTACAATTAAATCTAGTTAAATTCGAGTTAAAAAGGGAAATAATTATGCAGTGCAACTTTACTTTACTTTTCTCTATAATCAATAATTTAACAACTAATTTAATATCATATTGATTTGTAAACTTAATTATTGCAAACATCCAAAACATTGAAAACTTAAAAGAAATTATGTTATATCTGAATCTAAGAAGTCATACAATTAACATAAACAAAACTAAAATTTTTACAGTTTAATTTATTATCCTTAATGATATAATTAGATTTGAAACATAATACTTATATTTATGTACATATATATGCAATAAACTGAAATTTAATTTTTAATCATGAAACTGAATTAATTTAAAACAAATTAATCAAACAAATGATGTAGTTTTAATGTTTGTTTACAATTTAAATAAGAGCCGACAATATATAAACAAAAATCTTCATAATATAATCTACTAAAAATTAAATCCATTTAAAAGGGAAAAAACCGTAACAACAACAATAGTTTATTAAAACAAAATAGTTTATAACAACACAAAGTTTTCGATTCAACAAACAAAAGGATATATTCAAATTCTGAAATGAAATAAAGTATGAATTGTTTGGCTGAAAGAATAATTAAATAACTATAAAAATGGGTGAAAATTCTCCTTAAAATCAATTCCACAATAATTCCAATTGCACAAGAATTAATCAATTTAGATCTAATTAAAGCATAATATTCATATAAAACCGTACACATAAAATTCATATTCAATCACAATACATAGAAGAATTTTAGAGATCTTAATAAGTGGCTACAATATACATATACATGGATTATCATTATTTTCAAAATCATGAATAAATAATAAATAAGGAAAACATACCAAAAAATCTTGCCTCTTGTCGTACTTTGATTTGTGTCTACTCTTTTAGATTTCAAGAAAATCCACACCCCACCATGCAAGAGAAGGATGAGCCACCTTTGTTTTAATTTAATTTGAACTTGGATATAAACTATAAAGTTGTTATTGGTTTTTTTGTTCAAGGGAAGATATTAATGACCATTATTTTGACGAGGAGAAGGAAGGATTTTCTATAAAATGAAAGTAAAATGTGGAGATTTGTTTTTAATGGGATAAAAGAATCTTTCTGCATTCTCCTTATATAGTTTCCTAATCATTCCTTTCATTTTCTCCATGTATTAGCTGCCCCTAGCATGCATCCAAAGTGGGAAGAATTCCTAAAACCCATATGTAATTATTTACTAAAACCCCATTTGAAAGGTGCACCGATACCGAATATTAATATTTGAAAATGATATTTATACATACATTTAAGTAATTACTAACAACATATAAAACATCAAATAAATAAATTATAATTAATATTTCACAAATATTAATGTAACACCTCATATTTTGGAGAGCCAGAATATGGAGAATTAAATAAATATATGATTAATTAAATCAAAGCATAAAATAGAATAAAGGAAGGCTTAACCAATGTAGAGTAAATGAATGAAGATTGAGGAGTAATAGATTTACTAAGACTAGCCAGAATTGGCTGTAACAACCCGCCCTAGAATGGGTCTAAATTCCAACCTAGATAAGGCCCATCGAAACTTAGAACCATCTCAAAGCTGGCTATTGTTGGTAAAAAGAACAATACAGAGCTATTTATCTACATATTCAAAATCTCACAGCAGAAGGATAAAATATAATAATAACAGTAGTACCCATTTTATTCAAATTTCAAATTGTCATTTAAAACCATAACAAAATATCCATAATACCAAATCCTAACAATAACCGTACATATTCGCAATATTTCAAAATTACAACATTGTTTTTATTTCATGGTTACATAAAAACTGTAGAAAATAACAAATAAATAAACTACTGCCACAAGTCTCATCATCGTCTCCGCCTTTAGCATCGTCCTTCTTAAGTTGTGTTGTAATGAGGAGGGAGTCAAAACAACATATGTCTGGTGAATAAAAATCTCAAGCCTTACTATATTAATACTTGGGCAGTATAATTCAAATAGGAATATATGTTAGTTTTCTTCCTACAACATAAATCTTCCAACTATAAGCCCAAAGGCTTTTCTTAAACTTAAATAAAAGGCTTTCTGAATATATGCCCATAGCCAACTTGCTATCAACCTAATAACCCATATCTATCATCCATAATGTCATATCAATGTAAGAGATAGTAGTCAAGTCATTTAATACCTTTTAATGGGATTTGGGCATACTTTGACCATTTATTACCTTAACTAAGGCTGGTCCACCACATTTACTGCCTATAATCGTAAAGCAGACTCCTCACTAGTAAATGTCTAGCTAACATTGCATGGAATCTTCTCAGCCACTTAATACTTCCTAAAAAAGCAGGCCCTTTCCCGAGATATCTTCTACCGTGCCTAATCCATAATCCCGAACATTTACTACTTCCTACATAAAGAATTGGTAGGCCCTCACACAACCAGTTAATTCCTTCAATCTCTGAAGGGGGTCCTTCATATTATGACTCGTACCCTATGGTGACGTCACACATTAGCCCGATTATTCTTAGGTACTGGTGGTCGGATTAGTTGGTTAGATTTACCCTACAGAATTTGGGACTAACCTTGAGTCATCGAGTTACTTATTATAGGTGATGCTTCACATTAGCCCCAAATTCATATTGTTGGTAGCCAGATTAGTTATAATCTATATCACACACTACATATATTATCACACATCTCACAGTTTCCATAAACAAGGCCTTATAAAAAATCTTTCTTATTTTGCCTTTAACATTAATTACCTTCCCAATGGGAATTTTTAATAAAATTAATAACCTATTTAACTACGCAATTATACATTATAATTATAAGTTAATTACGCATATATATATATATAATATATATATATATGCGCCTAGTAATTTCTAAGCGTGCGGAGTTTCTCCTTAAACTAGCATTTAAATGTCAATTTCTTCAACAATTATACAAGTCTTATCCCATATTATCAACATTACCAAAATTCCAATATTCATATCTAGAAATTCCAATTAATAGACTTGTATACAATAAAAATTTAAACTCAACTTATTACACCAAAATAATGGAATATATATTAATACCTACAGTTTCAATTTTTACTCTCTATTCACCTTCCTTTTCACATAAAAATAAACAAAGGAATTTCTATTTAATTCAGGGGAATGAGCAGTGTAAACTAAAAATAAAATTTGTACCTTACACACTATTCCTTAATCATAATCCTTTAACCAAATTCGAAGAAAAAGAATAAGGAATGGAACAGAAGGTAAAATTGTCAAAACTACAAATCTACACTATTTCCATTATTTTTCCATAAACAATTGAGATTCCAACGTAGAATTAACATTTTGCATTGAAGGAGTTTTGGGGGTTTATAATATGATGTTTTTGCAAACCAAACCTCCCCAAGGTATATTCAAAACCAAAATATACTAATCAATTACTAAAATAGGAAAGCTAAACTTTCCACCACAATATATCTTGAGATTTGCCTCCTTTGGATTTGACATGCCTTTCACAATCTTTATCAGATCTCTTCTTTTTATATATATAGCAATGGATTTGTATATATGTTAGATTCAGAAAATTAAAGGTTTAGAGGAGAAGAAGTCTAGAAAATAAATAATAAACAATGATAGATTTATATGATTTCTTACCTGAAAGCTTAATGGAGTTTTTCTAAATCTTGAAGAGATGAACATACAGAGCTTTGCTAATGTCTCCGAAATATTTGTGAATAAAAATAAGAGGTCTAGGTCTTATTTCTAGTGGTTGGAATGCACTGGAACCGTTGGATGCAGGTTGGTTAGAAATTATAAAATCCGGAACGTTCAAATTCAAAAACCATAGCCTCATTTCACTGTCAACGATTGATTGCCCTACCCTAGGTCCTAGGGAGCGGTCGACCGTGACATTTATTTTGGGAAGATTTTTAATGCCGTTGTTTTTTATTTATTATATTCCTTAATTATACTTTAATATTAACATTAATTTTCATGTTTACTTAACCTCCAAGCCTAATTACTATTAACTTTTGAATTTCAAATTTTAGAATTAATTATTTATTTGAATTTGGATTCTATTTAAATTATTTTAAACCTGAAAATTTCAAACGTCCATAAATTTTCCGTTTGACCTCCGTTTTCAACATATTATATATGAAAATTGATTCGCCACGAACACAGTGGCATAACTTTCATGGTCAAATTCCAACTTTTACAACATTTCTATTTTTATCCCTATCTTATTTAATTTAATTTATCCAATTTATTTATGGTTGATTTTATGAGGTGATATGTTCGTCGACGGAAATTCTATCGGTTTAGAAAACCGTCGAACGAATTTAAATTAAAATTTACCGCAAGCGCACGGCGTACACTTTGTAGTACGGGGCTAATACGGGTCGATCCGCAGGGAATTGATGAGATTTTAAAATTTTCAATTCAATCAAATTAGACGAAAGAGAGATGAAGTTGTTAACTACAAAAAAGAAGCTAAAGCTAGAATTAAAATGTGATTTAAAGACTATTAAACTAGAGGACAATTTAGAGGTAAATCCACTCTCATATTTTTGTAAATCAACAAACAACGAATTTATGATCTCTAACTTTATATTAAGCGAAATAATCGTTGCATTGATCATAAGTATGGTTTGTTTATGTTATTAATTAACATAACTCAAACCGTCTAACTATAATACAACAATTATACCACTTATAACTCTCATGAAAATGAAGCCAAAGCAAAAGTTATTTTAAGTATGATCTATTTACTATTGTAACTAGTAATATAGATCATCAAATTTCATTTTTACTTTCATTTCAAAATCAAAAATGGATTAGCAAATGATGATGCAACTTGTGTTTATGTTGAATAAGAATAGCTCATTTGCAAAAGCAACAAAAGCTATCAAACCCACTTGTATAAACTTGCATCAAAATTTACTTCCATGAAGCATAGACAAAGAGATCATAAATCATAGAAATGTTGAATTCACGTAATATTTGAGAGCTTCATTACCCCTAAATTGAAGAGGTTTAGCTACTCCTTTGTGTTATCATTTCAACACATAGAGATTTCAACATTGAAAAAGAAGATTAACTACTAGAAGGAAATGTATTAAACTAGTGCATAAATATAAATCTAAACTATGAACATGAAAAGAAAGAGAACAAAAAAATAAACATCAACATAAAAGCAAGGAAAATCATGTAGAAAAGAGAGAAGAAAGAGGCTTGGAAGCCATTTTTATTTCATGTAACATTGAGCTTACAATTTGATCTCTTAATTTCCTAAGTAAAATGAAAGAGTAGATGATAGTTTCATGTACATAAGAGGGCTATATATACATGCATAAAACCCTAATTCTATTTTTAGGGGCTTCCTAAAATTCCCTTTAGGAAGTGTGGCCACCAAGTAACCATTAGCCACAAATTAATCCATCATTTGTTGTGCATGAAGTTTTAACCTCCACTTAGTTGTCCATTAGCTCACAATGTACATTAGGTAAGTGGGTGGGGTCCTCCATGATCTTGAACTTGAATTATTTCCTCATCATTCCTTTGTATTTCATTTGTGCATGCATGTATCTTCATATAAGTCTCTTTCATATGCATCCAAATTCCTATAAATTATCAAAAAATGTCCAAGTAAAAATTCTTAAATTGACACAAGCACAAAATTGACCATTTTGCCGCTGAATGAAGATGAAAATATGATGGTTTGAAATTAATTGAATTTTTGGTTTTAAACGTGTTAAAATGCCCAAATATGATGTTTATTTAAATAAAAAGAGATAAAATATGGATATAAATATATGCACATTTACGTTCACATCAAATACCCCCACACTTATCTTTTTATTCATCCTCGAATAAAGGAAAACTAAGATAAATCCATTTTCGTAGGGAGCACGATTGCATTGAGCATATGCAACAAGCCGTTAAACCTTTGGGTGTCCCCAATAGGACGAGTGTTGTCTCGTGAGGGTTTTCAGCGGATACTACCCACAAAATCCAAATGCAAAGTGAAAATATTTACAAAATGCAAGATTTATTTACAATGGGATGAATGCAAGTTTTTGAAAATATTTACAAATGAAGGATTCACTTTCAATTCGACACTCGTAAGTTAAATATAGGTTTTGGTCATTGTCATGAAAATTTAAGTCATTTACTCATCAAAACTTCCAACTAAAATCAAGTTATCATAGCAAATAGACAATAGTTTTACTCGATGTTTTGGTTGATAACAAAGTGTAACTATGAAATAAATCCTTAGTTGATTATCAAAGTTTGTCAAAGTGGTATTCTCATTTCTTTTCAATAACAAGTTAAATCAAACAAGTTAAAATGGTTCTTGGATTTCAATTGCTTACTCTCTCTTATTTGAAAATTTTATTGATATTAACAATATTTACATATGCCTAACTCAGGTAAACTGGGACCAGATATATTACCCGTGCACTGCCTTGCAGACTGATGTGAGGGGAATACAGAGCGTGGCGAGTGAACACACAAGTGTGAACACTTATTGACTGTAGGCATTATTAAAAAGAATTTTTTATCTGTATACACCTAACTCAGATAAACTGAGGCCAGATATACCGAGCATGCACTGCCTTTCGAGCTTACGTGAGAAGGGTACAGAGCAGGGCGAGTGAACACACGAGTGTGAACACATGACTCTATGTGTTAAAAATATATATATACATATATACAAATGCTTTTTTTTCATTTTTCTTTTTTTTCTTTTTAGAAAGAGAGAGAGTTTTGCAAAATCATCTTAGCACCATTTAACTTAGAAGATAAAAATGTTATATCCTTTACTTTAAATTTACCAATTTTTTAAACAAAGACTTTCAATTAGAACATACTTCATAATTAACACATATGAACCTTCCTATATACTAGTTAAACCATTGTTAATTGTAATCCAACTTCATTTTTATTTTGTTAAGACAAATAAATTTTAAAAAATTTCAATTTATTAACCAAAACTTATACTTATCCCATAGTGTTTCCTCAAAAATAAATCAAAATGCTAAAAAGAAAATGTTTTTTGAGATTTTGAAATTTTGAGATTTTTTTTTGAAGTTAAAAGAAAAATTCCATGAAATTAAAAAAAATGAGAATGAGACTCCCCCACACTTAATTTTGACTGTGTCCCCACAGTCAATGCATGATATAATGAGTGTAACGGGGAAAACTATGTACATATTTACAAAAGAGGGTTAACATTCTTACTAGACGTAGCTTGGCTCATGAAGGATCATGAGCTCCTCCTCTTAGTTATTTGGCAATTCCAAGAAAGGTTTCAGACGATGACCGTTGACTTTGAAAACCGATCCATCCCTAGGGTTTTCTATTTCTACGGCACCATGTGGAAAAATAGTTCGTACCACAAACGGTCCGGTCCATCTTGATTTAAGTTTCCCAGGGAATAAATGAAGTCTTGAGTCATATAAAAGAACTTTTTGGTTAGGCGAAAACGTTTTCCTTAGGATTGACTTGTCATGAAAAACTTTGGTTTTTTCTTTGTAAATTTTCTCATTTTCATACGCGTCGTTCCTAAGTTCTTCTAGTTCGTTGAGTTGTAGTTTTCAATTTTCGCCAGCTTTTTCAAGATCAAAGTTTAAGTTCTTTATTCCCCACAACGCTTTGTGTTCAATTTCAACGGGTAAATGGCAAGCTTTACCGTAAACTAAACGAAATGGGGACATCCTTAGGTTAGTTTTAAAAGCAGTATGGTAAGCCCAAAGCGCGTCAGTCAATTTCTGAGACCAATCTTTTCGATTTTTATTGACAGTTTTCTCCAAGATTTGTTTTATTTGTCGATTTGAAACTTCAACTTGGCCACAAGTCTGAGGATGATACAGAGTGGATAACTTGTGGGTTATCGAGTATTTTTTCATTAAAGTTTCAAAAGAACGGTTGCAAAAATGGGTCCCGTTATCACTGATTATTGTGCGAGATGTGCCGAACCTCGAAAAGATGTTTTCCTTGAGAAAGTTCAGAACAATTTTATGGTTGTTGGTTTTGCAAGGAACGGCTTCAACCCATTTTGAAACGTAATCGACAGCGAGAAGGATATACAAGTTTCCAAAAGCATTGGGAAAAGGTCCCATAAAGTCGATACCCCAAACATCAAAGATTTCAACCGTAAGAATGTGGTTTAGAGGCATCATATCTCGTCGAGAAATTCGTCCTAGCATTTGACATCGATCGCAAGTTTTGCAAAATTTGAATGAGTCTTTGAAAAGAGAAGGCCAATAGAATCCACACTGAAGCACTTTTTCTGCAATTTTTCGAGGACCGAAATGTCCACCGCACGCTTGGTCATGGCAAAACAAAAGAACACTCCTAATATCATTATCCGTAATGCAACGTCGGATGATTTGGTCGGGACAATATTTAAACAAGTATGGATCGTCCCAATAGAAATACTTCACTTGGGACATGAATTTGCATTTGTCCTGTTTAGACCACGATGAGGGAGTTTCTTTAGCGACTAAGTAGTTCACTATATCAGTGTACCATGGGTCGATAGAATTGAAAGGAGTTGTTCATCGGGGAAGTTTTCATTGATTGGAAAAGAAGATGGTGCGTTCGGATGACGAGACAAGTGATCGACTATGAGGTTATCGGATCCTTTTTTTGTCTTTAATTGTAAGGTCAAATTCTTGAAGTAAAAGGATCCAATGAATCAAACGGTATTTAGCATCCTTTTTAGCGAAGAGACATCTAAGCGCAGAGTGGTCCGCATACACAGTAATGTGTGAACCTATCAAGTATTGTCGGAATTTTTCCAGAGCAAAAACGACAGCTAGAAGCTCTTTTTCGGTTGTTGTGTAGTTGAGTTGAGCGTCGTTCAAAGTCATACTCGTGTAGTAAATTACATGAAGGATCTTGTTGATGTGTTGTCCTAAGACAGCACCAACGGCAAAGTTCGAAGCATCACACATTATTTCGAAAGGAAGATCCCAATTGGGCGCACAAATGATTGGAGTAGAAATGAGTTCATTCTTAAGACGTTCAAAAGAAGAGATACAATCAGAGTTAAAATCGAAAGGAACGTCTTTTCCAAGAAGAGTCGTCAAAGGACGCGCAATTTTGCTAATGTCTTTCACAAAGCGTCGGTAAAAGCCAGCAAGTCTACGAAATGATCGAATGTCTTTAACAGTTTTGGTAATGGGTAGATTTGCAATAACATCGATTTTCGCTTTATCTACCTCAATGCCTTTATTTGAGATTATATGTCCAAGGACTATGTCTTGTTTGACCATAAAGTGGCATTTTTCCCAATTCAAAGTCAAATGTTTTCTTTACATCGATTTAGAACCAATTCGAGATGATGTAAACATTGGGAAAAAGAATCGCCAAAGATTGAGAAATCGTCCATAAAAACTTCTAAAAAGCGTTCAATCATGTCGGAAAAGATTCCAACCATGCAGCGTTGGAAAGTCGCAGGAGCATTACAAAGTCCGAATGGCATACGTTGATAAGCAAAGGTACCGAATGGACACGTGAAAGTCATTTTCTCTTGATCTTCGGGAGCGATTGGAATTTGGTTATAGCCCGAATAACCATCAAGGAAGCAGTAAAATTCGTGGCCGGCTAAACGTTCGAGCATTTGGTCAATGAAAGGAAGGGGAAGTGATCTTTTCGTGTTGCGGCATTTAGTTTTCGGTAGTCAATGCAAACACGCCAACCCGTTTGAGTATGAGTTGGAATAAGTTCGTTTGAATCATTCTTGACAACGGTTAGCCTAGACTTTTTCGGTACAACGTGAATTGGGCTAACTCATGAACTATCAGAGATTGGGCAAATGATTCCGTTGTCGAGAAGTTTAAGAATTTCGTCACACACTGCATCTTTCATTTTTTTATTAAGCCTTCGTTGCGCGTCATGAACAGGCTTGGCATCGTCGATTAAATGGATGCGATGTTGGACAAGAGCGGGACTAACTCCCTTTATATCGGAGATCGACCATCCCATCGCTTCCTTGTTTTTCGAAAGAATAGAGAGAAGAGAAGCTTCTTGATCAAGAGAGAGAGAGAGTTGTAGAAATTATGACGGGCAACGTTTTGTTATCACCTGAGTATGCGTACTTAAGGTGATCGGGAAGTGGTTTGAGGTCCAACTTCGGGAGTTTTTCGATCAAAGAATTGGGTTGAGATTCGGACTCTACTGGAAGCGATTCAAAGGGAAGAGTGTATTCAATTTCGCTTGGAATTTCATGAAACAATTTTTCATATTCAGCTTCGCGTTCGTCGCTATGGTCAATTGTCTTGTTTTCGAAGTTTTCGTGAATGGCACTAACTTCCAACGTTTGGTCATGAGGTTCGTTCGATTGGCTTTCAAGATTGAAAATGTTGAGATCCAAAGTCATGTTTCCAAAAGAAATTTTCATCGATCCGTTACGACAATTGATTAAGGCATTTGAGGTGGCTAAGAATGGTCGGCCTAAAATTAATGGAATTTGACTCGAGGGATTCGTTACGGGTTGTGTTTCGAGAACGATAAAATCAACGGGGAATATGAATTGCCCTACTCGAATGAGCACGTCCTTGATTTCTCCCACGGGTTTCTTAATCGAGCGATCGGCAAATTGAAGTGTGACTTTTGTGGGTTTGAGCTCACCTAAGCCTAATTGTTCGTACACAGAGTATGGAATCAAATTTACACTCGCGCCTAAGTCTATTAGACATTTGTTAATTGTCTTGTCTCCAATTGTACATGAAATCATAGGGCAGCCAGGATCTTTGTATTTTACGGGCATGGATTGGGACAAGACTTCACTCAAACTGGCGGCGAAGAAGACTTTTTTGGGCACTTGATTGTGTCGCTTTTGGGTACACAAGTCCTTAAGGAATTTCGCATATGTTGGGACTTGCTGAACGATGTCAAGAAGCGGAATGTTAACTTTGACTTGTTTAAAAATTTGCAACCTCTTTTCCATTTGGTCCGAGTGTTTCTTAGGTCGAAGACGATGTGGAAATGGGACACGATACTCGGTAGGCAGGTCTACTCAAGTAGAAGAAGAAGAGTTTTGACTGGCATTCGATTCAACGTTTGGCTCCACGTTCTGTTCAGATTCATTCATTGTTTTAGAAGTATCGAGAGAAGTTTCCGGTAAATCGTTTGGATTAACGACTTGATTATCGATTTGTTTCCCGGAACGAAGAGTTGTGATAGCATTCAATTGGGTGACGTTGCTATCTTGAACAACATGGGCTTGATTTAAATTTGCATTTTGATTTCTGGGATTTGAAATGGATTGGCTTGGGAATGTTCCTCGTTCACGTTCGCTCACAGACGTGGCTAATTGACTCATTTGCATTTCGAGTTTTGCAATTGATTGGTTCGTGTTTTGCATATATGAAGTCAATAAATTTTGAAAATTGCTGTTTGATTGAAGGCTTGAGTGGTTGCTTTAGCCAACGTTTCAAGAGTTTTCTCAAGTGAAGTTAAACGTTTATCGTCTTGGGGAGGATGAGCAGCATTTTGTTGCGGTTGATTATGCGACGGACCTACAAGGTTTGGTTGAAAATTGTTGGGCTGAATGGGAGGATTCGAAGCATTATTCGGAAGTGCTTGAAAATTGGGACGAATCGTATTTGTGTTGGGATTGTTATGGTTCCACGCAAAATTTGGATGATTTCTCCAACCAGGGTTGTACGTTGGAGAAAACGGGTCATTTTTGGCTTTATTGAAAGCATTGATTTGTTCGACGGAATTGGGACACTGATCGGCTATATGATTAGGAACGTTGAATTTATAACACATCGGTTGGGAAGTTTGGTTCATTTGATTCGATGAGAAAACGTTATCGAATTTTTTAATCATTGCGTCGTCTTAGCTTCCAAAGCAACAGAAGATCCTATCGAGTGTGCACTCGATCGTGAGTAAACTGATTTTTCGTTCGATCGTTCCCATTGGGATGATTTTTCGGCGAGGTTTTCAAGAAATTTCCAAGCATCATCGTGATGTTGGGCAAGAAAGTTGCCTTATCACATTGATTCGAGCATGGTATGTGAGCTATTTTCGAGTCCATCATATAAAATTTGGCAAATCGTCCATTTTTTGAAATTATGGTGTGGACATTTTATTAAAAGCTCTTTGAATCTTTCAAAATATTTTCCGAATGGTTCTCCCTTGAATTGATGAAAGTTTACAATTTTGTTTCGGATTCTACTTGTTTTTTCCAAAGGGTAGAACTTTTTTAAGAAAGCTTTACGAATTCTTCCCACGTTTTAATAGAGTTCGATGGTAAGCTGTACAACCATTTTTCAGCGTAATCCGTAAGAGCGAATGGGATTAATCGAAGTTTGATTCCGTCATCAGAAAGTTGTTGAAGTTTAATTGTTGCACAAACTTGTTCGAATTTAGTCAAGAAAATGTATGGGTCATCATGCTCGAAATTGCCAAATTTTGAAAGCATGGCATTATGGTTTGAGTGAATTTTGAAATGGTTACCCGTAGGGGCGGGTAACGTGATGCAAGATGGAATAGAAACTCTATCGGGAAAGATTCTATCCATAGGAGTTCGAGGGGCGTTCTCGTTCGCCATTTCGGGAGGATCGTTTTTTCGAGTTAAACGGTTTATAGAAGGGTCGCGAGTCCAATGATTTATTGTTGTGTCACGAGTCCAAGTACTCATGCACAAGTGAAAGTCGAGAAGAGAAAGAAGTTAGAATCGAGTTTAGTGAATGAAAGAAGATTTTGAAAATCGAAGTGAAATTTTTTTTAAGTGAAATTTATTTTCAACAGAGAAGTTTGATTTTTGGTTTTTTCAAATTTTTATATTATTTTTTGTTTTTTTAAAATTTTTTTGTTTTTTAAAAAGGTTTTAATTTTTTTTGTGGAATTAAAAACTAAGTTAAGAAAAATTTACAATTTTTTTTTATTTTGGATTTTTTTGAATTTTTTTATATATGCATGAACTAATGCAACTAAATGAATGCAAAGGACTTAATTACAGTTTTCTGTCCTTAGTAGCTCCTAACCTAAAATTGTATAATCACACTTTGTCTTAAATCAACAAAAATATTTCTCAGCCAGGTAACGGGCAGGGGTTATCGGTGTACCACGAATCACCGTAACAATGCAGCCGAAGGTTTAAGTACCTTCAGAGGAACAACCAGTATAATATTTACGTATCACCAAAATTTTTATAACTGGTGATTACTCTGTCGTAGCCTAGACACCAAGAAATAAAATTGTTCAAAGAAAACAATTGTGAAGATACAATTAAGCCCTAGATGAGCTCACGACACCCTTAAGTCGAATATCTAACATTTATTATTAGTCAAATTCTACGATGAAATGCATTTGTGGGCTAAGGAAATGGTGATGAAATCCCTCATCTTATGTGAATTGGGGTATTTCCCTTAGAAAAGGAAATAAGATGAGATGGTTGCAAAATAAAAATTAAACGTGAATTTACAATGCAACTAAAATGAAGTTTGTTTTTGTTTTTGGATTTTGAATTTTTTTTGTATATATAAATGCAAATGCAAGCAACCAACAATGCACTAGAGATGTAACGACCCTGAATTTTGAACAAATTAAATTGAGAATATTTAATTAATTTTAAATGTTTGAACGATGATTTAATTTGAATCCCGAATATAACTTTGAATTTGGCGATTAAATTATAAAATTTAATCTATTGTAAGTTGAATAAAAATTTGAATCTTCAGTTTTAAGCTGCAGAAAATATTTCAAAAGCTTTTAAAATTCGTATTGATAATACTGAAGACAATAGAAGCTTCAGAAATTGATTTGGAAACAATTTGTTCAGTTTTGAAATTAAATCGTTCGAATCGATATTTAAAAATAGCCGTCCGGGGCACGGTCTCGGAATTCGACGAAACCAGTTCCATTGGGTCCGTAATATTGAATTATTACCGGATTTCAAATTTCGTATTGATCGGAGTTGTTATGTGATCATACGACGTATAAACGCGTTGAAATTAAATCAAATTCAATTTAAATTTAAAATTTAAATTTTTGGTCAACATCAGCCACCCTAGTATCTGATTTGCGTCGACCTACTCTCTGTTAATCGCGTACTCTTGTCTCCTCCCCATTTTTTTTTAAATATCACCACGCAACTTCCTCAGTTTCAAAAGCAGAAACAAAGAAAATTTCGTTCAAATTAATGGCCACAGCTTCAAAACGAAAGAAAACAAAATTTCCCCTTTCACAGTTCAAATCGAAATACATGGCCGAGCTCCCCATTTTCCAGTTCCTCATTCAAATGGAAAAAATTGCCGAGCCTCTTAAATTCAAACCCAAAGATAAAATGGCTGATGATCAAAATTCTCTCGACCCAAAGTAAAAAGTAATAAAAATCGAAATTGTTTTCGATTTCAAAACACTATCGAGCATCGGCAAATCGCGCATTGCGATTTGGAGTTGAAGTGGGTTCGCAATGGGTTCAAAGGTGATGGGGGCAGCAGTTGTCAAATCGGGGTGCGCGACCACTCGCGTGCAGGTGAAGGTGGAGTCGCGACTAATCGCATGAGGGAGAGGCACTCGCGATAGCAGTTTTCAGGCGATTCGACTGAAGGGTTTCTCGATGTCGAGGCAAATGGTAGCGCGCGTTCGTCAGAGGAGGCGTGGTTCGAGCGGCGATGAAGTCGCGATGATTTTCAGTGGGTGGCGCACGCGATGCAGAGGCTAGGGCAACTCGATCGTGGAAGCATTGGAGGCTCGAACCAGGGGCAATGCTGGAAGCGTGGGAGGCGAAGTCGAGATTTTGGGTTTGCTCGATGTGCTGTAAGGTCAAATGTTTATCTTTAGTTCAAATAAATAGGTGCATATCTGAATTTTACAGTAAAATATAAATGAAAAGAAAATTTATAATAATAATAATAGTATATATATGGATATATATAGTAAAACAGAGAAACATATGTAAAGTTTTGGAAGAAAACAGTAAGTTTTAAGTTAGTAATTTCAAAACAGAAAATATATTGATTTAAAATTCACATTTAAGTATTTTCAGTTATTTTATTTAGTTATATACATTTATATATATAAATAGTCAAGGAAATGGAAAAATCTGTTAAAAGGAGAAATAGTTAAATTAAATTTAATTGGTTTAAATAAATTAACAGATGATAATTTATTGTCAATTTATTCAAATATTAATGAAATAGTAAATTGTTATACAAGGTCAAATAAAGTCGAGAAAACAAACTGCAATGGAAATGGATGGAAAAATTAAAGCTAAGGTGAGATCTTCTCACTCAAAATAATTTTGTATTGCAGTTATTTATTGACTGATTGATTGCTATTTGGATGTGATATTAGATATAGTAGGATATATCTATTATATATATAGCAATATATACATATTGGCATATGTATATATTGGATTGATTGATTTCCCGCCTCGTATAGCGGATGAGACCCTATTGCGCCGTTAGTAAGCGGATTATTTTTATAAAACCCATATACCGCGATATTCCACCTCGAAGTGGAATTGGTATTGTGCTAACGTCTTTGGATGCAGGGAAACAGGTTGGAGGGATCCAACTGGATTCCTCACCAGTATTTATTTATTTACAGATATTGATGTATATTCTGTTATCATATGTTGATTTATGATGTTTGTTGTTGTGATTGACTAAATGGTGCTGTTGCATCATCGGATTCAAGTTTTGAACTTTAAAAATGACGACTTTTACTTTAAAAGGATTTTAAAGTAATTTTTGAAAGTAGACGTTTTATTGAATTGTTGAATTGATTTATTTTAAATAAATAAACGTTTAAAATTCTAAAGCTATAAAAGTTAAGATTTTTGTGAATTATGACCGTAAGGTGATTTTTGAAATAAATAGTTTAAGCAATTTATAAAATGGTTTTAATTGGAATTTTTGAATTATTAAAAACGATGTATGTAAAAGATGTACAAGATTGATATTTATAACTCTAAAATGTTGGTATTATAAAACGAGTTTTTATAAGCGTTAAAATGAATTTTTAAGAATTTATAAATAAATGGAATTTATAAATTGTGAACTTATAAATGGAAACGTTTTGGTTTTAAAATAAAGGAATTATAAGTATTTAACTTATAATATGGATTGTTGGTATAAGATTTGAGTTATGAATCGAATTGTTAATAAAGGAGATTTATTAAATTGAAGTTGTTAGAAAATAGAAATAGATTTTATAAACGTTGTTTTATAAATTCGAAATCAATTGGATTTGATAAATTAAATATAGAAGGTTGTTAAAGGAGATATATTCGCGATTTTGGATAGCGAATTATTATTGAAATAAAATGTGTAGAAAATAGTAAAATGTAATTAGTGAAGTATATTCACGATTTTGGATAGTGAATATATTGTTAAGTAAAAATGGATAGTTTTGGAAAAGTGACATTGAAAATGAAGTTAAACATTTAAAGATGTTTTAAAAATGTGTTAAATATCGAAACCATAGATTTCAACGTTCATTATTGAAATAGATGTTTTCGAGAAATAAGGAAATGGTGGACTATAACACTGTTGTTATAGTAAATGATTTTCGAAAGGAAATGTTTTATATAGTATTGGGATTTATATATATATATCTATCATAAAATCTGAATCCCTATACTAGTGATTTCGAGTCGTCGTAACGATGTTTTACGCAACATTCGTTTTGACTCAAATAGATGTTAAAATTAATGATTTCCTTAAAGAATGAATATATACTTAATATTGATTTAAATATATAGAATATTTTCAAATGTTGAAAATAAATAGATTTGTGAAATACTTATTTTTAAATAAGTATGGAAATGCTTTTCCAATATGAAATGAACTGTTTTGAGATTTTATCTTCAAAGATAAAATGAAATGTGGAAATTGATTTGAAATTGTTTTCAAATGGTTAAGTGTGGAAATTATATATCTAGTAAAGATATTTTGGAAAAAAAAATATAATTTGGAAAATTATTTGGAATCTGATGATGTTGCGCATCTTTATTGATAGTTAAATAACCGACTATCAATAATTACCTTTAGATAGGTATTTTTTGTGAATTGGATGAATTTGAATGCCACACTTATTTTTGAATAAGCGCTCACTATTCGGGTTAGCCGGTAAAGGACCATGGGGTCGTATAACCCATTCCGAATATGTGATACGTCGTTATGAATTGCATTTGAAGACCGGTGTTGAAGACCGGATATTTTTGAAAACGGAAGGATTACCGTCGAGTTACTCTACATCGGCTGATCTCCGGTTTAGAGGTTTTATCACCCTTAGTGACGGGAAGTCCGGACGTGATTAGAAATTTATCCGGATGTGCAAGGGCTTCGTGAGAAGTGCCTTCGGTTCTGTTCGATCCCAGAACAGACTTGTATGGATTGTATGTCTGACGTTACAATTTGAGATATAAAGCTGATTTCTTTCAAATACATTTCTGTTGGTGGCGGAGAATTTATTCTCTTAGCTTAACACCCTTCTCTGAGACGTACGAGCTCAGAGGTTATGTAGTTGAAATTTATCAGCGATATACTCCCAATTTGGTAACGTGGCATACTAAGTGTTGCTGTGAAACGATCAGTGTTTGATCATTTGTGATATGATCATTTGTTTGATCTTATATCTTTGTGATCATAGGTTGATCATTTGTTTGACCCGAAGCATGGCTTTGTAGAAAGCGTAGCTTTGTGGACGAGACTTCGTCAAGCCTCACACCCCGGAAATGGTCAAAACAGGAAGGATGCGGCAAGGTTCTAGGGAGTAGCGCCCCTTAGTGTATGTCATTCCTTCTGGATAGAGGTGGTATCATGGTATGGAGCCCAGATACTTAACCTATGTGGTTGCTGCATTATTATTTATGTGGTTTGTTGGAAATCGGGGATCCTCGGGAAGATCCGTTACGATCGGGGGATGACATACGCGTGTCAGTAGTTACCTATTTTTGCAGAGGTAACCCGGCCTTGTGTTGGCAGAGATCTAACCGTAATGTTAGGTTATTTCTCGGGTCGTCTATTCCAGGGACGTACCCATCGTGGCATAGGAAGTTCCTTAGCCTGACCATTTGTTGGAAATCCAAACTCCAATACGAACCTTGTACGGTATTAGTTGTAGAACCTGCCATTTACGTACGGTGGTCACCACTGTTTAGATGGTAGCTATAGTAGGCATACGATACTGGTCGTATGTTGGCTAAGATTAATATTATACTTTCGAAATGTTTTCTACACTATGCACTAATAATAATATCAAAAATATTTGATTTTGCGTAGTAAGCATCTTTGACTATCATAAGAAGAAATCTCCTCCAATTCTGCGTTTGCATTGTGTGTGTGGCGGGAGGTCTTATGGTAGTTTCATTTTCCAAAAGCATTGCGAATTTGTTTTATTTTCTTTGTGAAAAATAACTGTTTTACGATCTCACACCAGTCACCATGACTGACTCGGAGTTTATTGTATCCCTTCTAAACTCTGGGTGCCCACCAATTTCCACACGGGCAGCCTAGAGTTATGTTATCAGGATATTCTGGATATTCTGGAGCTTTGGAGATAAGCTGGATGATGAGACGTAGTATTTGTATCTGATAGTATTTATTCCGCTGTGTATTCTGTATGAGGACAAGTTTATATAACTGTCCATTGTTGTATCGAGTTGTATATTGACTCTGATTGATGTATGTATAAACTGATATAGTTCTTTGTTTTAAAAGACTAGTGTTTATCTATTATATATTGTTCCGCTGCGATATGTGAGATTCTGATATTGTTTCTGTTGTTCTATTGTTTTTTTTCTTCTTCTTCTCTTTTTCTTCTACCTTTTCTTCTATTTCTTTTTCTTAAAACCCCTCAGGGTTCGTATTTCCGTGCATCTTGAGTTAATCAATGGAATTTAGGGTTAAATCAAGGGTACGGATTTGCGGGTCTTGACAGCGTGGTATCAGAGCATATGGTTAAGCGACAACCCTGCTCTGTTGAGTGTTACTCATTAGAGATAGAGTCAACAGTACTCTAGAATGAGTTTGAGCGTAATAATAGATATGAGCGCGTATTTGTTAGTGAATATGAAATTGTTTTGTATTGTGTTGACTTATCGGTTGATTGTTTATGGATTCTGGTCGGTGCAGTCTAGCTAACTGTAATCGATAGGAGTTTCTAAACTCTTAAACAAGATAAACTGACATAGTATTGTTTTAAATAGGGTAAATGAAATAATTTTGCCCAAAACTATTTTTTGTATAGAAAATAAATGATTTTCTATGAATTACTATAGTATATGGATGCTTGTTTGTTAGGAAAGTGATAACATTGAAATGTTATCATTATTATATGAAATTGGATAAGAAATTGAAATCGTAACTCCAAAGTTAAGAAATAAATTCATATACAAAAGGAATTTGAGAATATAAATTATAAATGTGATTTGTAATTTGAAACGGAATTCCAGAGAAGTATTTGGAAATGTTTTGAAAAGAATTTGAAAATTTTGGTGATTTGGAAAGTTTAAATCTTTTTAGAGTTGAAGATGAATTTCAAAGGTTTGAAAAGTATTTTAGAGAGATGAAAAGCTCTAAACTCTTTTCGATCGCTGGAAAATAACTTCGATGATGACCGCGGCATCATTGGTGTTCATTTTCGGATTTCCAAAAGAGGAATTGCTGCTAAATTGTTTTAAATGGAGTTGTTTGAAAAATTTGGATTTTGTTTTGTAAATTCAAAGGATAATTTGAATTGTTTTCAAAATGATTTTTGAAATATTAGTAAGACTCTGGAATACTATATAAAGATATCTATGATATATTATGAAGTTGATAACTTGTAAAGTTTAAATAAAAATCTAACTTAAAGAGATGAATTCATATATGAATAAAATTGTGAATATAAATTGTAAATGAATTTATGATTTGGAATGGAATTCCAAGAAGATAATTGAAATTAAAAGTCGTTAATGAAATGAGACTTGAATCAAGTGGAATAAAATCCAAACCTGAGAAAAATGAATAAGGATTGAATCCGAATAAACTACTTTGATAATTAATTAATTCATGAAATGGAAGTTGAATTAGTTAAATTGAAACTTGAATTGTGAGCTAAATGAAAAGAGATGGTTCGAATTTAAAGATAAATTCAAGTAAGTAGAAATAAATTTTCAATGAATGGAATTCACAATTGTAAGTGAATAAAATTGAAACTGAATGTTTAAAGCAAATTTGAATAAAGTGATGATGGATTAGTAAATGAAACTAATCTAAAATAGTGTAGTTGAATAAAAGATAGCTGATGATAAATTCAATATTCAAAAGTAAATTGAATCCAAATTAAATTGAAATTGTGAATTGAATTCAAATGAAAATTGAAATGTAAAATTGAATGAAAATAGATAAATAACTTCAATAGTGAAGTAAAGATGATATAAGAAGTAAGTATCAAAGATTTTTGTAATGGAATTTGCAAAATGGTTTGAATATGTAACTAGATATTATGGCTAGTAGGATATACAGGTATAGAGGAATGGGAAATTTTGATTTTCAAAGATAAATTTGAATTGCTCGACAAAAGGTACGTATTTAAATTTTAATATGAGATTTGATGACTTTCTTGTCTAGCCGCTTGGCTTTTTCTTTTTCTTTTTGAAATCTGAGAGTCCGTAGGGATGTTTTGTAGTCGTGCCGTATTAGCCGTGCAAAGGAGACGCTGGCGAAATTTTTTGAAAATTTCGAGTGTTAGAAAAATTTTTGAGAAAATTTTGAAGTTTAAATTTGAATTTGAAATTTAAATTGAATTGAGAAGTAAAACAATGTTGTTTTGAAACTTAGAGTTGAGGTTGAAATTTAGTTGATGAATAACGAATCTTTAGTAAAAGGATTTGTTTTGACAAATTGATAAAACTATTGAATTGTGAAAAATAGTAGACGAGTTAAGGACCATTTTTCCTAACTTGTAATTTCGGGACGAAATTCTTTTAAGGGGGGAGGTTTGTAACGACCCTGAATTTTGAACAAATTAAATTGAGAATATTTAATTAATTTTAAATATTTGAACGATGATTTAATTTGAATCCCGAATATAACTTTGAATTTGGCGATTAAATTATAAAATTTAATCTATTGTAAGTTGAATAAAAATTTGAATCTTCAGTTTTAAGCTGCAGAAAATATTTCAAAAGCTTTTAAAATTCGTATTGATAATACTGAAGATAATAGAAGCTTCAGAAATTGATTTGGAAACAATTTGTTCAGTTTTGAAATTAAATCGTTCGAATCGATATTTAAAAATAGCCGTCCGAGGCACAGTCTCGGAATTCGACGAAACCAGTTCCATTGGGTCCGTAATATTGAATTATTACCGGATTTCAAATTTCGTATTGATCGGAGTTGTTATGTGATCATACGACGTATAAACGCGTTGAAATTAAATCAAATTCAATTTAAATTTAAAATTTAAATTTTTGGTCAACATCAGCCACCCTAGTATCTGATTTGCGTCGACCTACTCTCTGTTAATCGCGTACTCTTGTCTCCTCCCCATTTTTTTTAGATATCACCACGCAACTTCCTCAGTTTCAAAAGCAGAAACAAAGAAAATTTCGTTCAAATTAATAGCCACAGCTTCAAAACGAAAGAAAACAAAATTTCCCCTTTCACAGTTCAAATCGAAATACATGGCCGAGCTCCCCATTTTCCAGTTCCTCATTCAAATGGAAAAAATTGCCGAGCCTCTTAAATTCAAACCCAAAGATAAAATGGCTGATGATCAAAATTCTCTCGACCCAAAGTAAAAAGTAATAAAAATCGAAATTGTTTTCGATTTCAAAACACTATCGAGCATCGGCAAATCGCGCATTGCGATTTGGAGTTGAAGTGGGTTCGCGATGGGTTCAAAGGTGATGGGGGCAGCAGTTGTCAAATCGGGGTGCGCGACCACTCGCGTGCAGGTGAAGGTGGAGTCGCGACTAATCGCATGAGGGAGAGGCACTCGCGATAGCAGTTTTCAGGCGATTCGACTGAAGGGTTTCTCGATGTCGAGGCAAATGGTGGCGCGCGTTCGTCAGAGGAGGCGTGGTTCGAGCGGCGACGAAGTCGCGATGATTTTCAGTGGGTGGCGCACGCGATGCAGAGGCTAGGGCAAATCGATCGTGGAAGCATTGGAGGCTCGAACCAGGGGCAATGCTGGAAGCGTGGGAGGCGAAGTCGAGATTTTGGGTTTGCTCGATGTGCTGTAAGGTCAAATGTTTATCTTTAGTTCAAATAAATAGGTGCATATCTGAATTTTACAGTAAAATATAAATGAAAAGAAAATTTATAATAATAATAATAGTATATATATGGATATATATAGTAAAACAGAGAAACATATGTAAAGTTTTGGAAGAAAACAGTAAGTTTTAAGTTAGTAATTTCAAAACAGAAAATATATTGATTTAAAATTCACATTTAAGTATTTTCAGTTATTTTATTTAGTTATATACATTTATATATATAAATAGTCAAGGAAATGGAAAAATCTGTTAAAAGGAGAAATAGTTAAATTAAATTTAATTGGTTTAAATAAATTAACAGATGATAATTTATTGTCAATTGATTCAAATATTAATGAAATAGTAAATTGTTATACAAGGTCAAATAAAGTCGAGAAAACAAACTACAATGGAAATGGATGGAAAAATTAAAGCTAAGGTGAGATCTTCTCACTCAAAATAATTTTGTATTGCAGTTATTTATTGACTGATTGATTGCTATTTGGATGTGATATTAGATATAGTAGGATATATCTATTATATATATAGCAATATATACATATTGGCATATGTATATATTGGATTGATTGATTTCCCGCCTCGTATAGCGGATGAGACCCTATTGCGCCGTTAGTAAGCGGATTATTTTTATAAAACCCATATACCGCGATATTCCACCTCGAAGTGGAATTGGTATTGTGCTAACGTCTTTGGATGTAGGGAAACAGGTTGGAGGGATCCAACTGGATTCCTCACCAGTATTTATTTATTTACAGATATTGATGTATATTCTGTTATCATATGTTGATTTATGATGTTTGTTGTTGTGATTGACTAATTGGTGTTGTTGCATCATCGGATTCAAGTTTTGAACTTTAAAAATGACGACTTTTACTTTAAAAGGATTTTAAAGTAATTTTTGAAAGTAGACGTTTTATTGAATTGTTGAATTGATTTATTTTAAATAAATAAACGTTTAAAATTTTAAAGCTATAAAAGTTAAGATTTTTGTGAATTATGACCGTAAGGTGATTTTTGAAATAAATAGTTTAAGCAATTTATAAAATGGTTTTAATTGGAATTTTTGAATTATTAAAAACGATGTATGTAAAAGATGTACAAGATTGATATTTATAACTCTAAAATGTTGGTATTATAAAACGAGTTTTTATAAGCGTTAAAATGAATTTTTAAGAATTTATAAATAAATGGAATTTATAAATTGTGAACTTATAAATGGAAACGTTTTGGTAAAATAAAGGAATTATAAGTATTTAATGTATAATATGGATTGTTGGTATAAGATTTGAGTTATGAATCGAATTGTTAATAAAGGAGATTTATTAAATTGAAGTTGTTAGAAAATAGAAATAGAATTTATAAACGTTGTTTTATAAATTCGAAATCAATTGGATTTGATAAATTAAATATAGAAGGTTGTTAAAGGAGATATATTCGCGATTTTGGATAGCGAATTATTATTGAAATAAAATGTGTAGAAAATAGTAAAATGTAATTAGTGAAGTATATTCACGATTTTGGATAGTGAATATATTGTTAAGTAAAAATGGATAGTTTTGGAAAAGTGACATTGAAAATGAAGTTAAACATTTAAAGATGTTTTTAAAAATGTGTTAAATATCGAAACCATAGATTTCAACGTTCATTATTGAAATAGACGTTTTCGAGAAATAAGGAAATGGTGGATTATAACACTGTTGTTATAGTAAATGATTTCCGAAAGGAAATGTTTTATATAGTATTGGGATTTATATATATATATATCTATCTTAAAATCCGAATCCCTATACTAGTGATTTCAAGTCGTCGTAACGATGTTTTACGCAACATTCGTTTTGACTCAAATAGATGTTAAAATTAATGATTTCCTTAAAGAATGAATATATACTTAATATGGATTTAAGTATATCGAATATTTTCAAATGTTGAAAATAAATAGATTTGTGAAATACTTATTTTTAAATAAGTATGGAAATGCTTTTCCAATATGAAATGAACTGTTTTGAGATTTTATCTTCAAAGATAAAATGAAATGTGGAAATTGATTTGAAATTGTTTTCAAATGGTTAAGTGTGGAAATTATATATCTAGTAAAGATATTTTGGAAAAAAAATATAATTTGGAAAATTATTTGGAATCTGATGATGTTGCGCATCTTTATTGATAGTTAAATAACCGACTATCAATAATTACCTTTAGATAGGTATTTGTTGTGAATTGGATGAATTTGAATGCCACACTTTTTTTTGAATAAGCGCTCACTATTCGGGTTAGCCGGGAAAGGACCATGGGGTCGTATAACCCATTCCGAATATGTGATACGTCGTTATGAATTGCATTTGAAGACCGGTGTTGAAGACCGGATATTTTTGAAAACGGAAGGATTACCGTCGAGTTACTCTACATCGGCTGATCTCCGGTTTAGAGGTTTTATCACCCTTAGTGACGGGAAGTCCGGACGTGATTAGAAATTTATCCGGATGTGCAAGGGCTTCGTGAGAAGTGCCTTCGGTTCTGTTCGATCCCAGAACAGACTTGTATGGATTGTATGTCTGACGTTACAATTTGAGATATAAAGCTGATTTCTTTCAAATACATTTCTGTTGGTGGTGGAGAATTTATTCTCTTAGCTTAACACCCTTCTCTGAGACGTACGAGCTCAGAGGTTATGTAGTTGATATTTATCAGCGATATACTCCCAATTTGGTAACGTGGCGTACTAAGTGTTGCTGTGAAATGATCAGTGTTTGATCATTTGTGATATGATCATTTGTTTGATCTTATATCTTTGTGATCATAGGTTGATCATTTGTTTGACCCGAAGCATGGCTTTGTAGAAAGCGTAGCTTTGTGGACGAGACTTCGTCGAGCCTCACACCCCGGAAATGGTCAAAACAGGAAGGATGCGGCAAGGTTCTAGGGAGTAGCGCCCCTTAGTGTATGTCATTCCTTCTGGATAGAGGTGGTATCATGGTATGGAGCCCAGATACTTAACCTATGTGGTTGCTGCATTATTATTTATGTGGTTTGTTGGAAATCGGGGATCCTCGAGAAGATCGGTTACGATCGGGGGATGACATACGCGTGTCAGTAGTTACCTATTTTTGCAGAGGTAACCCGGCCTTGTGTTGGCAGAGATCTAACCGTAATGTTAGGTTATTTCTCGGGTCGTCTATTCCAGGGATGTACCCATCGTGGCATAGGAAGTTCCTTAGCCTGACCATTTGTTGGAAATCCAAACTCCAATACGAACCTTGTACGGTATTAGTTGTAGAACCTGCCATTTACGTACGGTGGTCACCACTATTTAGATGGTAGCTATAGTAGGCATACGATACTGGTCGTATGTTGGCTAAGATTAATATTATACTTTCGAAATGTTTTCTACACTATGCACTAATAATAATATCAAAAAGATTTGATTTTGCGTAGTAAGCATCTTTGACTATCATAAGAAGAAATCTCCTCCAATTCTGCGTTTTCATTGTGTGTGTGGCGGGAGGTCTTATGGTAGTTTCATTTTCCAAAAGCATTGCGAATTTGTTTTATTTTCTTTGTGAAAAATAACTGTTTTACGATCTCACACCAGTCATCATGACTGACTCGGAGTTTATTGTTTCCCTTCTAAACTCTGGGTGCCCACCAATTTCCACACGGGCAGCCTAGAGTTATGTTATCAGGATATTCTGGATATTCTGGAGCTTTGGAGATAAGCTGGATGACGAGACGTAGTATTTGTATCTGATAGTATTTATTCCGCTGTGTATTCTGTATGAGGACAAGTTTATATAACTGTCCATTGTTGTATCGAGTTGTATATTGACTCTGATTGATGTATGTATAAACTGATATAGTTCTTTGTTTTAAAAGACTAGTGTTTATCTATTATATATTGTTCCGCTGCGATATTTGAGATTCTGATATTGTTTCTGTTGTTCTGTTGTTTTTTTCTTCTTCTTCTCTTTTTCTTCTACCTTTTCTTCTATTTCTTTTTCTTAAAACCCCTCAGGGTTCGTATTTCCGTGCATCTTGAGTTAATCAATGGAATTTAGGGTTAAATCAAGGGTACGGATTTGCGGGTCTTGACAAGAGATGAAAGCACAATACCAGAGCGTGCAGATTATTAGCAAATTTTTTTAAGCGGCAAATTTTTTTTTATAAGCAAGCAGTAATTAATTTTGGGCAAGCAGATCTTCCTTTTAATCTGCTTTGGCAACCTGAAATGAAAAACAAGATAAATTTAACAATTTTTATTATTATTATTTTTTAGTATGTTTGTCAAAGATGAAAAACAAAATAAGAGAAAAACAAAACAATTTAAAATAAAATAAATGAAAACTAAACAAGTGAAAACAAATGAAAAATGAAAATTAAACAAAGTTGAACTTGTTTTTTTTTTGGATTTTTCAAATTTTTTTTTTGGAGAGGAAACTTAAAAATGCAACAATTTTTATTATTATTATTATTATTTGAAAAGGATGGACTAAGAAAATTAAAACAAAACAAAATAACTTAATATAAAAAAAAGATTAAAAAAATTGTACTAATTTTTACAAGAAGACTGGCCAAACCTAATGCCCAAACTAATCGACAGTTCAAAAATCACAATGTGGTTCCTCTTTCCCAAAACCCACTGAAATTCACAAAGTTAATTCACAATCAATTGGCGATTTCGATTAACACAGAATTCACAAAGTTGCGAAGTTCACACAATCAATTAAAAAAATCAAATTCACGAAGCTTAATTCACGAGAATAATTGCAGTTCGAATTGCAATTACGGGTGCTTGAAGAGGTTGAATTGGCGCCTGGGTTCGCGAGTTTCTTGGCAGTGAAGTATTAATGCAGAAGAAACAAGGATGGTCGATTAAGCATAGAGGCAGGATTGTAGGAATGGTACTGGAGATCACTTGTGATGGCGAAGTGATTGAGTGGTCGCGAGTTGAACTTGGAGGCTCCGTTGTGGTCGCGTGCTTGCTGATGAATGTGTGGCGATTGCGTGAGGAAGGTGGTGACGTAAGATGGTGAATGTTAACAGAGGTGGATTGGATGTTGTGGTCAAGTAATGTATGTTTGGTTTGATGTCGGGTCGAACTGTTGATGGAAGGTGATTGTGGGTTTATTGATGGTGAGCGGCTGCTTGGTTTTGAGTGTGAATTGTCAGGCAGTTTAGCAAACTAATTCGACAGCAAGTAGTAGGCAGCAAGTGTTTGTACAGGGTTGTTGTCTAGTGTGTCTTGTGTAGCTGCTGTATGCAAGTAACAGAGGTGAATGCTGCAGATTCTTGGTGCAATTGCAAGTTCAGGTGGAAAAATGTATGCAAGTTCTGGTGAGTGGAAATGGTGGTTTGTGGTGTTTTGTGGAGAGGAATGGTATCGGGGAGGAGCAAGTTGTAGCAGAGGTGTATGTAAAGTGGTATCAGAGATATGTATCAGAGAAGGTATGGTGATGGTAATGTTTGGATTGGAAGTGGAAAATGGTTGAGGAGATTCACAATGCGACTGTAGCTAGTAGTGAAATATGTTAGTGTGGTAGGAATGGTGATGTGTGAAGTGTAAGGAGGTTGACAGTTTTGGTGATGGTTTGGTTGTTATAAAGAGGAATAAGGGATACGTAGATGTTGTTGTCTGATGGCAGTGTTTGATATGTGCAGTGATGGTAGGAGAGGAAAATAGTGGTAGGCAGTTGGCGGTTGTATACGTTGAATTGCTGCACTGTGTTGATGCAGTGAGTGTCAATGTGCGACTGAATGTTGAGGGAAGTGGGTGATGTTTTAGAAGTGGTTAGTTTGGTTGTTGATCTATGAGAAATGAGTGGAGTCTGTAGTTGAATGTTGAGAGGCAGTTGTGGCTGATGTGAACTTGGCTGCTGTGTTTGTTAGTTGAACAGACAGGAAGGAAGGGAGAAGTGATATGCAGATGTGGTACGAAGGTTTTGAGATGATGAAAAGCAGCAATTATCTGATGTGGAAATTCAGATATGGTGATTGAAGTGGATGTTAACTGAAGTGTAGTGGGTTGTTGCAGTTTTGATGGCAGTTATCTGATGTAGAGGAGGGCAGAGGATGTAAAAGGAGATAGTAGCAGAATTGATGTTCACTGTTTGGGTTTGAAGGCAGTGAGTTCGAGGTTGATGATGATGGGGAAGTATGTTGGAGGTAGGAGGTCGGGACTGCTGTGTGTGTAATGAATAGGGTGTAAGGGGATGGTGGTGGTAGCAACCAGAGTTCACAGAAATGTTTGCAGTGTGTTGATGGTTGCAGTGTTAGCAGTGGGTATGTGCTTGTTGTTGAAGTATGTTGTAATGGTGGTGTGATGAGGCAGTGACAGTGGTGATGTGGTGGAGTGAATTGTATATGGAGATGATCGGCAGCAGTGCACTGGTTTGGGTTGAAGAATAGTTGAATGGCACAGTGGTGCACAGTGTAACAGAGAGGTTATTGTATGATTGAATGAAAGCGATGCCGAGTGTGGTTTGGATGGAGATGGCTGTTGAATTGATGGTAGGAGTAGTAGTAAGCAAGAACAGAGAGAGTGAGGCAGAGAGCAATAGCACAAACAATGAATAGTTTGTAATTAGGCAGTTTGAAAATGTAAATTTAAAAAAAAAAAACTCAAAATGTAAATGGAAAATTGTAAATGTAACTGAAAATGAAATGGAAATTGTTTTTTCCTTTTTTTTGAAATGAACTTGAGTGTAATTTTTTTTTAATATGCAAATGCAATCAAAACAACAACAAACATACAAAGCAAAATGAAAGCACAAATCACACAACAAACACAATTTTTTTTATAAATGTAACACACAAAAATTAAAACACACAAAAATCAAACAACAAATAATCCGAAGAATAGAAAATAAAATCAAAACAAATTCCCCGGCAACAGCGCCAAAAACTTGTTCTTCGATGGAAATTCTATCGGTTTAGAAAACTGTCGAACGAATTTAAATTAAAATTTACCACAAGCGCACGGCATACACATTGTAGTATGGGGCGAATATGGGTCGATCCGCAGGGAATTGATGAGATTTTAAAATTTTCAATTCAATCAAATTAGACCAAAGAGAGATGAAGTTGTTAACTATAAAAAAGAAGCTAAAGCTAGAATTAAAATGTGATTTAAAAACTATTAAACTAGAGGACAATTTAGAGGCAAATCCACTCTCATATTTTTGTAAATCAACAAACAAAGAATTTATGATCTCTAACTTGATATTAAGCGAAATAATCGTTGCATTGATCATAAGTATGGTTTGTTTATGTTATTAATTAACATAACTCAAACCATCAAACTATAATACAACAATTATACCACTTATAACTCTCATGAAAATGAAGCCAAAGCAAAAGTTATTTTAAGTATGATCTATTTACTATTGTAACTAGTAATATAGATCATCAAATTTCATTTTTACTTTCATTTCAAAATCAAAAATGGATAAGCAAATGATGATGCAACTTGTGTTTATGTTGAATAATAATAGCTCATTTGCAAAAGCAACATAAGCTATTAAACCCACTTGTATAAACTTGCATCATAATTTACTTTCATGAAGCATAGACAAAGAGATCATAAATCATAGAAACGTTGAAATCACATAATATTTGAGAGCTTCATTACCCCTAAATTGAAGAGGTTTAGCTGCTCCTTTGTGTTATCATTTCAACACATAGAGATTTCAACATTGAAAATGAAGTAAAGTAGAGAACAAACAAGAAAAAGAAGATTAACTACTAGAAGGAAATGTATTAAACTAGTGCATAAATGTAAATCTAAACTATGAACATGAAAAGAAAGAGAACATAAAAATAAACATCAACATAAAAGCAAGGAAAAGCATGTAGAAAAGAGAGAAGAAAGGGGCTTGGAAACCATTTTTATTTCATGTAACATTGAGCTTACAATTTGATCTCTTAATTTCCTAAGTAAAATGAAAGAGTAGATGATAGTTTCATGTACATAAGAGGTCTATATATACATGCATAAAACCCTAATTCTATTTTTAGGGGGCTTCCTAAAATGCTCTTTAGGAAGTGTGGCCACCAAGTAACCATTAGCCACTAGTTAATCCATCATTTGTTGTGGATGAAGCTTTAACCTCCACTTAGTTGTCCATTAGCTCATAATTGTACATTAGGTAAGTGGGTGGGGTCCTCCATGATATTGAACTTGAATTATTTCCTCTTCAATCCTTTGTATTTCATTTGTGCATGCATGTATCTTCATATAAGCCTCTTCCATATTCATCCAAATTCCTATAAAAATTATCAAAAAATGTCCAAGTAAAAATTCTTAAATTGACACAAGCACAAAATTGACCATTTTGCCGTTGAATGAAGATGAAAATATGATGGTTTGAAAATAATTGAATTTTGGTTTTAAACATGTTAAAATGCCCAAATATGATGTTTATTTAAATAAAAACAGATAAAATATGGATGTAAATATATGCATATTTACGTGCACATCATGTTACATTCTTTCCCCCTTAAAAAGGATTTCGTACTCAAAATCTTTCCCAAGAGGTGAATAACATAACGCATACTAAACATCCATGATATACCACCAAGTTATCTACACATCCATCTACTTAACCAAAAATGCAATGTGATTATGTGTTATAGACATACTATAAGTGAGTTCAATCCTAGCGTGAGTGTGTGATTGTGACATATAAGTATGCATGCAAAACACCTTAAACAAATGTATAAAATTGCTACATGAGTGCAAAGTGATGGTGAAAGGTGTAGCGACCATCTTTTACCATCCAATCTAGCAACCACGATGCAACCAAAACCTTATTTTGGGAGAAAAAGTTACCAATGAAAATCTCGGGGTGAGAGATCCTCATCTTTTCTTCGGTCTTCCATGTGCTTTCCACTGAGTTATCTCCCCGTTGTACTCGAACCAACCTAATTTTTTTATTGTGGAGCTTCCTAGTTCCATGCTCCATAATACGTGTGGTGGCAATAGCATGGGATGCTATTGGCTCCGTCTCAATATCCCCAATTGATCAGGCTCTACCATAATAGCTGTGTTATGAAGGCATTTCCTCAAGTGTGAAATGTGAAAAACATCGTGGACTCCTACAAATTTATCGGGTAGCTCCATTTAGTAAGTCGGTCTTCCTATTCTTTCCACAACTTAAAAAGGCCCAATGAATCTTGGTGCCAACTTTCTTGATTTTCCAAATCTCACAACTTTTTTAAGATGGGAGACTTTGATCAACACCATGTGTCCAACCTCGAACTCCAATTCTTTCCTTCTCTTATCCGCGTAGGATTTCTGGCGATCTTGTGCTGCCTTCATTCGCTACCTATTCAACCTTACCTTCATCGAAGTCTCACGAATCAAATCTGGTCCGAGTAAAATTATGTCGGGGGTTTCCCACCAACAATTTGGTGATTTGCATGGCATCCCATAAACGCTTCAAAGGGTGCCATACCAATCGTTGATTGATAACTATTACTATAAGCGAATTCCACTAAAGGTAGGTGCTGCTCCTGATGTCCTCTGAAGTGCATGATGCATGCTCTCAACAAGTCCTCCAACATCCTACTTACTCTTTTCGTTTGTCCATCTGTCTGCGGGTGGTAAGCGGTACTAAGATTCAATGATGTCCTAAATCTATCCATAAACTCCTCCAAAACTCGCTACTAAATAAGGGTCCCTATCACTAACGATGCTAATGGGAATTCCGTGAAGTCGAACACGCTTCCCTAATATAAATTTGGGCTAAAGATATTGAGGTCCTATTATTCCTAACGGAAATAAAATAGGCGCTTTTTGTGAGTCTATCCACTATGATCCAAATTGCTTCATTGCCTCTTTGACTCCTAGGCAACCCATGTATGAAGTTCATTGAAATGTGTTCCCATTCCCAAGTCGGGAATTCTAATGGCAATAACAATCATCCAGGCTTACCTTGCTCATCTTTAATTCTTTGACACATCAAACACCTAAAAACAAATTTAGCTACTTTCTCCTTCATCCTTGGCCAATATAATATATGTTTCATATCCGTATACATCTTATCTCCTCTGGCATGAATAGTCATTCATTAATGGTGACATTCTGTCAGCACTTCCTCCAATAAACTATCAATCCTTAGGACGAAAAAGCATCCATCTCTCCTCAAACATCCCTTCTCGAAACTGCATATCTACTGACGTGGGAAAATTGCTCTCCTCTCCTTAGCTTATCCAAAATATCAACTATCCCTTCATCTTTATTTTGTTCAAGTCCAATACAGTCCATTAGTACTGGTCTAACCTTCATAGCTCCCAAATAATTTTGAGTTAGTCATGTTGGCGGTTGGAAGTTGAAATTCGAGAGGAGCTCCAATTTCCTCTACTCATATATAGCACCAGAGGTAGCATGCCTTCGGCTAAGGGCATCTATGTTGACATTCCCTTTTTTAAGGGTATATCATTTCCCAAAGTCGTAGGATGTTATAAACTCCATCCAGCTCTGCTGCCTAAGATTTAAGTCGTTTTGGGAAAATAGATATTTGAGTAATTTATGGTCAGTAAACAACTCAAATCTTTCTCCCAAAAGATAGTGCCTCCACATATTCAAAGCGAAAACAATAGTTGCCAACTCCAAGTCATGCAGCAAGTATCTCTTCTCATGGTCCTCCGGTTATCAACTAGCGTAAGCTATTACTCTTCCTACTTGCATAAGTACTGCTCCCAATCCTATGCCACATGCTTCGGTATAAACCATAAAAGGCTTTATTCCATCAGGTATGACGAGTATTGGTGCACTTATCAATAGTTGCTTTAGCTTCTCGAATGCTTCCGTGCATTTCTCATCCCAAGCGAAGACTAAATTCTTTTTGGTCAAATAGATAAGAGGAGCTTCTATCTTTGGAAAATCCTTTAAGAATTTCCTATAATAACCCGCTAATCCTAGAAAGCTTCTAACCTCTGTGGCATTCTTTAGTCTTCCAATTTTGAATAGTTTCCACTTTTGCGGGGGCCACCACTAATCCATGTTCCGAAATAATATGCCTAAAATATTTCGCTTTCCTCTCCCAAAAGTAGCATTTTGAGAATTTGGCTTTAAGTTGGTGCCTTCTCAAGGTTCCTAATATCTCCCTTAAGTGACTTTCATGCTCTCTTTCACTTTTGGAAAATACCAAGATGTCATCTACAAAAACTACAACAAATTTGTTTATATGTCCGATAATACTTTATCATCAAATCTACAAAGTATGCGGGGACATTTGTCAATCAAAAGGCATCACTTCCCATTCGTAGAGCTGGTGTGCAAAATGCAGTCTTTGGTTTGCCATACTCTACAATCTTTAGCTGATGAAATCTAGTTGCCAAGTCCAATTGGGAGAAGACTTTAGCTCCCACAGGGTGATCGAACAAATCATCTATCCTGGGTAAGTGATACCTATTCTTCTTTGTCAACTTGTTAAGTACCCTATAATCAACACAAAGCCTCAATATGCCACCTGCCTTAGTGGCAAAATCAATAGGGGCTCCATATTTCGAGGTACTTTGTCGAATGTATCCTTTCTACGGTAGCTCTGAGATATGTTTATCCAATTCTCGCCTTTCCTTTGGGGCCAGTGTCTTAGTGGAAGAGCGACTGGTCTACCATCCTTCTCAAGATCAATCCTAAACTTAATCTCCTTGCGGGGTGGAAGCCCCGAAACTTCTTTGAAGACATCAGAGAATTGTCGAATTATAGGCATGGATGAAAGATCGTTTTGCGATAGATATATTGAGCATAGATAACTTAACTCGACTGAGTTCTAGGGTGTATAAGGAACGTCTAGGTCTCGCCCATTACAACTTTTAAGCCATACTACCCTCTTATCACAGTCTAAGACCGCTCTGCAGTGTGACAACCAATTCATACCCAAAATAAGTCCATACCCCTTGAAATTTAGAATGTATGCATTACATATGAAATCAAAATCACATATGTCTAACAATTGGTCTTTACAAACTGAAAAAGATGTGTGATTCCCCCAACAGGATTTGAAACTACTATTGGATAAATGACAGTTTGGGTTTGAAGATTTAAGGAGTTAATTGCATTCCTAGCTATGAATGAATGTGATGCTCTAGAGTATATATTCTATTTCCAAAAATAAGAGTTATACCTTCCATAACTGCCTTTCCTAGGTCTCTAGGGTGGTCTACTCGAGATAAGGGCAGTCTCAATGGCATAGGCTTGCCCACTCTAACCTCCTTTTGCCATCTTCCGACATTGATTTTTGAAATGCCTTTCCTTATGGAAATGGTAACACTTCCCCTTGAAAGCTTCTTTCAACAACTTTACTCTACAATCCTTTGCGAGGTGTCCTTTCTTTTGGCATCTATTACACACTTCACCTTCTTTCTTAAATTTCCCTTTAGGCTTCTTATTTGCCTAAAAATTTCCTTTCTTGGCACCTCCCTGATTCTGTGTGGGTCCTGCCTTGATTCTGTGTGGGTCTTGCCTTCTTCTTCTCCTTCTCCATTTCTTTCTCCTCAGCATTCATCGTCTATAGTAAAGCCATCTCAACAAGTATCTCGCACGCAGCTCTAGTAGGTATTTGAATCAACAACCACTCCCTAAGTGGGGATTTCAGGCCTTCGACAAACTTTGTGGAATTTCTCATTGGTTTATCAATCAAACTCATTTTGAATTTAGCTAGTTCTATAAATTTACTAATGTACTCCTTTAGAGTGGAGTCTCCCTGCCTAAGCTATATAAATTTCTCTAGCTGTAAGCTTAGTTTTTATCTTGATATAAACCTTCTCTCAAATCAGTTCTTAAACTCATCCCAGGTGACAATCCTACTAGAGTCCTCTTCAGCCACTATATTCCACCAGTCTAAGGTTTCTCTTTTAAAATGCCAAGCTATCATTCTCTACTCCACTCGATCCTCATAACCAAGCTCCTGAAATATCCTCTTGCGGTCATTTATTTATGCCTTGGTCTCCATGAAGCTTTCCTTTCCAAAATTTACTCTTCCTCCTATATTCATAAAATCCTTACACATTTTGGGAAAATCGATAGGACGACGTGCTGGCTCGACAGGCGGAAGAACGAGTGCCGCCGGTGCAGTCTGTTGGGGAATAGGGACTCGGCCTTCATGCCTGGGGTATTGTTTAAACCATTCGCGCATCTCTCGAATGGTGGTCATTGCCTGGCGGAGTTCCTAGTCTCAGAAGAAGAAGGATTTTCAACCATAATCTACTATCTGTAGGTTAAACTTTTAGTTATAATTTCCTAACATAGTATTATACGCGGAAAGAAAGATTTGCCTAGTATATATGTGTATGTCCATAGTAAAGTGAGTGTGTGTGTATATATATAATAGGGGTTTTTTGGAAAAATATTTTCAAAATTGAAAAGTACATCTCTAATACCTATACTTTTCCCATTGATCGGGTAACATAGGATCTGATATCAAATGCAACAACCCACCCTTGAATAGGCCTAAACTAAAAACCAGAAAAGGTCCATCGAAACCTAGAACTATCTCGAAGCTGGCTGTTGGTTGGCAAAAGGAACAATACAAAGTTATTTATCTACACATTCAGAATCTCATAGTGGAAGGATAAAATATAATAATAACAACAGTAACCATTTTATTCAAATTTCAAATTGTCATTTAAAACCATAACAAAATATCCATAATACCAAATCCTAACAATAACCGTACATATACCCAATATTCCAAAATTACAACATTATTTGTGTTACATGGGTACATTAAAAACTATAGAAAATAATAAGTAAATAAAAAGACTACTATCGCAATTCTCATCCTCGTCTCCACCTTCAACATCGCCCTTCTAACTTGTGTTTAATGAGGAGGAAGTTAGAACAACATATGTCTGGTGAATAAAAATCTCAAGCCTTACTATATTAATACTTGGGAAGTATAATTCAAATAGGAATATGTCTTACATTTTCTTCCTACAACATAAATCTTTTCAAATATAAGCCCATTGGCTTTTCTCAAACTTAAATAAAAGGCTTTCTGAATATATGCCCATAGCCAACTTGCTATCAACCCAACAATCCATATCTATCATCCATAATGTCCAATCAATGTAAGAGATAGCACTCAAGTCACTTAATAACTTTTAATAGGAATTATGCAGACTACGACCATTTAATATCTTATTTAAGGCAGATCTACATCATTTACTGCCTATAATCCCAAGGCGGACTCCACACTAGTAACTATCTAGCTGACATTGCACAGAATCTCTTCAGCCATTAATACTTCCTATTGAAGAGGGTCCTTTTCCGAGATATCCTCTACCACGCCTAACCCATAATCCCGACCATTTACTACTTCCTACATAGAGAAGAGGTAGGCCCTCACACAACCACTTAATATCTTCAATCTCTGAAGCAGTTCCTTCGTATTATGACGGTACCCCACGGTGACGTCTTACATTATCCCCACTATTCGTAGGTACTAGTAGCCAGATTACCTGGGTAGATTTACCGTATAGAATTTGGGACTAAGCTCCCACAATCGAAGTTACTTATTATAAGTGATGTCTCACATCAGCCCTAAAGTCACACTGTTGGTAGCCAAATTAGTTGGGCCGACTTTCGAATGTTTTTTACAGTCCTTGCATCCCTGTAACTTAGTTATAATCTATATCACACTCTACATGTATTATCACACATCTCACTGTTTCCATAATTAAGGCCTTATAAGAAATCTGTCTTACTTTGTCTTTAACATTAATTTTCTTCCTAAGGGGGATATTAATAAAATTAGTAACCTATTTAACTACCCAATTATACGTTATAATTATATGTTAATCACAATAACATACGCACACACAAATATATATATATATATATATATATATATATATATAACACACATACATGCGCCTAGCAATTTCTAAGCGTGTGGAGTTTCATCCAAAACTAGCGTTTTATTGTCAACTCTTTTAACAATTATACAAGTCTTATCCCATATTATCAACATTACCAAAATTCCAATATTCATGTCGAAAAATTCCAATCAATAGACTTGTATACAATAAATATTTAAAGTCAACTTATTAGACCAAAATAATGGAATACATCGATACCTACAATTCCAATTTTTACGCTCTATTCAACTCCTTTTTCACATAAAAATAAACAAAGCAATTTCTATTTAATTCACGGGAATGAGCAACGCAAACTACGAATAAAATGCATGCCTTACACATTACCCCTTAATCAAAATCCTTTAACCAAATTCGAAGAAAAAGAATAAGGAGAAGAATATAAGGTAAAATTATCAAAACTACAAAGCTACACTATTTCCATTATATTTCCGTAAACAATTGAGATTCTAATTTAGAATTGACATTCTGCATTGAAGGAGTTTTGGGGGTTTATAATATGATGTGTTCGCAAACCAAAACTCCTCAAGGCATATTTAAACCCAAACTTACTAATCAATTTCTAACATAGAAAAGCTAAGATTTTCACTCATAGTATATCCTTAGCTTTGCCTCCTTCGAATTTGACACGCCTTTGACAATCTATATCAGATCTCTTCTTTTTGATATACATACAACAAAAGATTTGTATATACGTTAGATTCGGAAAATTTAGGGTTTGAAGGAGAAGAAGTTGAGAAAATAAATAATAAACAAGGATAGATCTATAGATTTCTTACCTGAAACCCTGATGTAGTTTTTCTGAATGTTGAATGTTAAAGTGACAAACTGACAGAGCTTCACTAACGTTTCCAAAATATTTTTGAATAAAAACGAAGGGTCTAGGGTCTTATTTATAGTGATTATAACGCACTGAAATAGTTGGATGAAGGTCGGTTGGAAATTATAAAATCCGAAACGTTCAAATTCACAAACCATATCCACAATTTCACTATCTACGGTCGACCGCCCTACTTAGGTCCTAGGGAGCGGCCGACCATGACATTAATTTTGGGAAGATTTTTGGTGTTGTTGTTTTTTATTTATTATATTCTTTAATTATACTTTAACGCTAAAGTTAATTTTAACATTTACTTAACCTCCAAGTACAATTATTGTTAACTTTTGAATTTCAAAATTTAAAATTAATTGTTCATTTGATTTTGAATTCTATTTAAATTATTTTAAAATTAAAAACTTCAAACGTCCATAATATTTCCGTTTGAGCTCCGTTTTAAACGTACTATATATGGAAATTGATTGAAATTTCACTATGAACGCAATTACATAACTTTTATGGTCAAATTACAACTTTTGCTAAATTTTCGCTTTTATCCCTATCTTATTTAATTTAATTTATTCAATTTATTTATGGTTGATTTTACGGGTGTTACAGTGGTTTTAACTCAAACCCCAAAATACTAATTCCCTATACTCCAACTTTACTCATTATCCCATTTCCACAAAAACTAAAGAAAAGAAAACAAAGAGGGCCGACTATACTTTCTAAGGAAAGAAGAAGAAGATAAAGATAAAAAAGGGAGCTTTCATCATAAAGAAAACTTTGAACAAGGCTTAATCAAACAAAAGATGAGTAAAACTATCTCTAAAATCTATCCTTACCCATTTGGGCTTAGATTTGATTATGTATGGATGTTTTGACAATGAAAAACTTGTTTTAATTATTAAACATCATTTGGTGTGTTTAGATATTAAATGAAATAATTTAGTTTTGTTTTAGGGTAAAACAAAATGTAACCATAATTAAATGATTCAATAATGAGACATTAAGTTCCTAATGATGAAATAATTATGGGTTTATAATTTCACAACTTTTGGAATCAATATGGAATTATTATGAATTTTCTAAGTTAAGAAAAAGGTTGATTTTGGGTAAATTATTTACTAAAGATAATAAAATTTATTATATTGACCTGAAATTTTTGGATGACGTAAAATATGATGAATTTTTAGGACTTTCCCTTATCAATTTTTGATTTTATGTGAATTTATTAGTAAAGGAATGGATTGATAATTAATTAATTGAGTGGATATGTAATTAGTCAATTATGAAATGTAAATTGTATAGAAGGAAGTTAACCAATGAAAACTCAACACCAGATGGAGGTTGGTGGAAAAGTAAATACTTAGTAAGGAAATTAATCAGTTTTCATTATAATTACAAATGTGCAATTTAACTCATGATAGACCCTATACATTTAAACCATGATGAATAGTATAGAAAAAATATACAAAGGCTTAGGAAAGATAACACACAATGGCTTCGAGAAATATAATACATTATGGCTTTCAAAATGTCATGACGTGATAGCACTTCGAGCTTAACTCTCGTAAATTATTGATACACGATGACCATTTGAAGTTAATATACGGAGGCCTTAACGGAATTAACACATAGCAACTTCAATGGACTTAATACATAATAACTCTAGGAGAGTTAACCTGTAATAACTATTAAAAGCTTAACATGCAAAGGCTTAGAGCTACCAACAACTCATGATGGTTATAAAGAGGATAACACGTGGTAGATTGATGGAGCTATCTACTCACGAAGGCTTCGACGGAATCAACACATGATGGCTATAGAGGAGTTGACCCACGATCACTGTATGAAAATTTAATATGCAAGGGCTGTTGGAACTAGGCCAGCTTGCAGTGGAAGATATGGGTGAATTTTTAAATAAAATTCCCTATTGGATCTATATTATATGTATATGTGTGCTTGTGTAACATAATAATCCATGCAAGGTATAACATGTCCGTGTATGTAACAACCCATACTTTAATGAGCTTAAATTTCGACAAGAATCGAAACCAAAGTTTATCAAAGCACAGATCGTTAGATTTGGTACTTGTAAATAAGCATGAGCATTATCAAAGATTGATAAAATCTAAACTCAGAGCGGAAATAATAATAGGATATAGATACTAACTATTAGGGCTGTCAATGGATACCCGAAAAATCCGAAATCCGTCCGCATCCGCATCTGAAAAACGGATAAATATCTGATATCTGGAAAAACGGATGCGGACGCGGATATTAAGACATCCACATTCGAAAAATATCCGTCCGGTTTTTGTCAAGATTATAGTTCAAATTATGTGTGTTTTAGTGAAGTGAAAGATATTTGTTTATTATTTTATTAAGTTAGTAGTTTATAAAATATGCACTTAAGGCTTTTTAATCGCTCGAAAGTATTTATTATCATCATATTTATTAATTTTTAACACTTTTATAATTAATGAGATTGAAAAATATTTATGCTAAACTAAAATTTTCTTTTTATAATTCTTGATTTATCGATCGTTAGCGGATAGGATAATTATCCAATATCCGTCCGTATCCGCGGATGCGGATATCCGATAATTAAAAATGATTTCGGATGCAGATGGGGATATGGCACTATCCTCATCCGAAAGCATCCGTTGACAGGCCTACTGGCTATGACTACTACCTTGGAATTAATGATATTCCTTAGATATCAGATTGCCACATCAGCATTGAGCATGAGAGAAAAGAAGACTTCTCCAACAATCAATCATGTCTAGCTCCAGTGACATATTCCTCTAAATCTATCATGTGTGTTGTAATAAGGAGGGGGTCAGAACAATGCTCCGGTGACTGGAATATCAATACATTGTCCATAACATAAATTAATACCGATTGATTTCCATTTCATTGTTATGTCTACTATTTTAAGGTTAACCAAATTAACCTAATTTTGCACACAGGATATTCCTGCCTAGCATAATTCACCTACCTATCCTTCCCAAGGTATAAAATATTGACAAAAGTCTATCAACCACTTAATACTTTCAAATATATAAAGCAGGCTCCTAGCACCGTCATCGTTGATTTATTAGTCCTAGCTATAAAGACTTTTGACCACTATTTATGACTTTATAATACATATAGTCATATTACTAATGCATCTACTGTCATTAAAGTCTTAGCAATATAAGAGACAATACCCAACCCACTTAATACCTTATTAGCAAGGACTAGGCAGACACTTGACCATTTAATACATATATTCTAGGCATGCCTTTATCATTTAATACCTAACCCCAAGGTGGACTCCTCACTAGTACTATCTACTTGACATCACTTGGAATCTCATTGAGAAACTTAATACTTCTTTCTAGGAAAGAGGCGAACCCTAGATTAGTCACTTAATACCTCAAACCCAAAGTGAACCCTTCTTGAGATATCCACTACCGCCCCGAATCGATAATTTAGACCATCTGGTACTTTTTAATTAGGAAAGAGACGGGCCCTCAAAAAACCACTTAATACCTCCAAACCTTAAGCAGATCCTATCATCCATAATCGTTTCCCACATGTCCTATGATTGGTGATGTACATAATTGTTGGTAGCCTCTGAGTGAAGGACAGACTTCCGTTGTGTCACTTTACTGACCTCGCATCCTAATCTTCTAAGCCTAATTAATCATTCTATGGTCCTATGGTCAAAAATGCCTGGCATTGGTAGAAGGTACACAAAACTGCTGGTAGCCTCAAAGTGAAGGACAGACTTCTGTTGTGTAACTCTACTGATCTCGCATCCCAACCTACTAAGTCCAATTAATTATTTTAAGCTTTACTAACTTAAGCCATAATATCCTAGGCTTTATTATCACTGAGCTTTATCATCCTGAATTGGATATTGAACTTAGCATGCTAACTTCCTTTCATTTATTTAAGGCTATATAATTTATATTAAATATTCAACTTCCCATAAATCCCTTTTTTTATCTATTTCTCCATACATGTCGGCTTGTCCATGATAAAAGATTATCAACCTAAGGACATTTTCTAAGACATTTATACGTTTACTAATTTCCAATTAGTAATCCCTTACTAACTATTCCACAGTTATTAATCCAATCTTCCATATTTATTAGTCCCATTACTCCATTTACTCTATCAATTATTTGTAACTCCCAAATTCATTCTATACTTATTATCCATTAATTGGAGTTACTACCTTTCCTGACTCTTCTTCCTAATTCATATTCGCAAATCAATGTTATTACTACGTATACTAATATCCTAAAAGAGCGTTATGCATAAAACATTATATTTATTAGCGCATATAAATGCCTACTTCTACCAAATATATTCTAGTCATGAATCTTTAACTAGAATATTCTTTTTCATATTTAATTGACTGAAATTACATTTCTTAGGAAGATTCTCCATTATGATTTCCATGAATTAGTTTAAAATAAAAGATCAAGAATAAGAGGAAAGATTTGCCTTATTTGAAATTACAAGGAATGATTATTTTCTTTTTATTAGAATAGACAGTATAAACTACGAAGAATAAATCTGTACTTGACACGTCTCTTCCTTTTTATTTGCATATATTCCTTGTTAAATCAAATGTTGCATTTCTGTGAAATTTGAAAACACAAACGTATTTATAAAATAAAATGGAAGTTCTGCCTACAAATTAAACTGCAGAAAATCTCCAATTCAACATAATTAGGGTAATAATCAAAGTCATAAATCTACAACCCAATTTCAAACCTGGAATAAATTTTATATCTAATTAATATTCATATCTATAACTTTTGGGACTGATTTCCAAATCAGAATGTAACAATAATTCATATCATATCTAAAACAAGAATATTTAGGCAATATTTTCTACGCTAATTTGAGCCTACAATTCACAAATATTATCGATTTAGGCATAAAAATCAAACTTACGCCAACAGAATGGATTCAAAATCAAAAGTAATATATAAATTTCCCACTCACATTCTAAAACCATTCCAAATCTTCAGATCTGAAGTAAAACCTTTAATTCAATTCCATTTCCTTCTTATTTCTAGAAATATGTATAAAAAGGGTTTATATGAAATGACCCGTATTTTTAACTATCAGATATTTAAATAATTGATTTAAATATTTAATCGTTAATTAAATAAAGGCCCAAAAATGTGATTTTTCGCATAGTGATGAATTAGGACTCGAGACCACTTTAGTTGTGTTCGCATCGACGTTGCAAATTGAAATGAGTATAAGGATCACTATATTTGGAGATCAGACGATCCGATGGTCGAAACGATCTTAAAATATGCAAAATTAGCATCTCGGAATGCAGTCTCAAATGGTGATGAAATTTATACCATTGGATTCGAAAAAATGAGATGATGTACATAGAAGAGTTCCGTAGTGATCGGACACATCGTTTAATCTTACGGGCTCGAAATGTATAACCATCTATTTGAGAATTTAAATAAATGGAATATTATAATATTATTATATAAACCCTAAAATTGATCTTCCTCCAATTTTCATATCCACTTTACTGTTGCAGTCATATCCTCAAAATTAATAGTCGACTTCCCTAGATAATTTCACAAATCAAAATCGGCGAATACACTCAACTAAAAATCACGAGACTTGATTCGTTGAGACAGTAGCAAGGAGACCATGCTCTTATAGCTCTAATGTGATGAATGATGGCGATGGACGAGATCGACAATCTTGTCGGGGCTCTAGGGTTTCACTTTGTCGGATCTTGGAGTAACAATAGGCTAATCCGAGGCATGCGTTGCGATTCTCGTACGATGAGGCAACTCTCCTCAAATTCTAGTGTCATTTGATTCTTCCTAACCAAATGCGACATTTGGTTTGTCGAGACCTGGGCCAGGAGTCGCGATTCATAGGGAGGAGGCGGAAGCGTGGAGTTTGGGTGCAGATCGAAAAGATCGAGTAATGGAATTCGTTGGCCAAGACGATTCGGGGATTTGTCAACAAACAAGGGAGATATTGGAGATTAAAGCATGCGGCCATGGTGTGCATATCTGTTCATACATGCACATGAATTAGAATGAAAGGAGGAAGAAGGATTAGATATCTAATTAAGGTAATTAAGGATTAATTATTATTATTTAATTAATCGATAATCTCGATTCTTATTTGACCATATCTTTTGCATACGAAGTCCATTTTGGATGCGGTATCTTCTGTTGCACTCGGGATGGATAGATCTACACTTTATCGCTGGTTTGGATCGATTTTATAGAGGTAAGTGATACTATCTCTCACCATACTATGATTGGTTGTATACTATTAGGCTGACGCTCGGGAATGATTTTTGGTTTTAAAATGTGATTTTTTTTCTATACTTATATATATGCTAGATTTTTATAAAAGAAAATAAAATTATTTTACAATAATTTATAAAGAATATCACATATTTTTCATCGACCTACCATAGTTAGGAAATTATTAGATTTGCGCTATTATTGATATGATTTCCTACATTGGTTGGTATGGATGGATTATACATGTTATATGTATGCTGCTTTGGATGTATGTATGGTTGTTGGATATATGTTTGGTTGTTTGGCTTGTTTAGCTTATTTGACTGTTTTGGTTGAAAATGCTAGAGGAAAATCTTGATGTTAGGGTTTTGAACACGCGGAAACCTAACAAACAAGATAAGTTATAGATTAGGATTAGGATACGTGCCAACGGATCTAGATTGATAGATGTTGGTCGTTTCCGTTTGGTTAAGTACAAGACCAAAGTGGTTGGTATTGACTATTGGAGAGTGGACAATATCTATCACTATTGTTGATTGGCGATTTGGCCAATCTTTGGCTTGGACGTTGAGGAGAGTTTGTGGTGCACGATTTGATGGTTTGTTCGTGCAACCTACTTAGAGTCTTGATGTTGTTGATCTACGGTGAGCAATTTAGAAGGCGAGACAATGATGTGATGCTTCGACATGAGAGTTAGTACTTCAAATTATGACTCGATAGTGTTGGGAGTAGGTTCCGAGGTAGATAGTTCAGGACTCTATATATCGTGCTAGAGGTGTTGGCACATTCGCATTATAGGTGGACGACGATGTACAACATGATGTAAAAGCCTTGTATCTTCGGTTTGTGACTCATAGGAATAGTCGGGTGTCGTAGATTAGACACTCTTTATCTTTGTTTTGTGGCTCGTGGGTGTAGCAGTTACCAAAGAGGCTCATGTAAAAAATCGTGGAGTGTAGGAACATGGTGGGTTGCAATAGTGGAGATTACATTGAGCTATTAAGGCTCAAATGGATGTGTATGTGCTAAGGGATCGTTGATCACTCGAAGTGTTTTTTGCTGTACTCAAAGAAGGGGTATTTGTATAGTGGGACGCCCATGGATTGGCAACGAGGACCTGTATAACCTAGACCTGTGGCTTTGGGTCTAGTGTCCAGCTTTGGGCTACGAGTATAAGAGTACGACAGAGAATCGAGATGCCCATTAATCCCTAGAAGAAAGGAGGCCATACGAGTTATCATATATCTAGAGCACACAGGCTAACAGTTAGTATTATTTGATGGATGTTATGTTTGTTATGTTTGCTTCATTAGCCATCTGTCACCCAAGGTATGTCACATGAGGTAGGTATTGTGCATAGGGATACCTAGACACCCCATATAGTTTACTTAGTATGGAGTAGGTACTGTGGATGGAGATACTTAGGCACCCTAACAGATATTGAGTATGGAGTACCCTTTTTATGACGTTGTAGAGTAGCCTATCATCGATGTTATGTGCTGACTCTTTGGTTCTAAGGAGAGGTCAGGTATGATTTGTGTACCCTCTGTTCCATATACTATATCGACTTTTATAGTACTTTGGAATTGTTTATCGCTCACACCAGACTATTGTCTGACCCGAGGTTTTGTGCTTTGCTTCTTATTATCTTTGGCACTCTTAAATGTGTGGATCGGAGAGCAGGTGTGGAAGACATATGGAATTATGCAGATGGACTAGGAGGAGGTGATGTTAACTCATACTTATATGTGAGTTTGTTATTGTATATTCCGTTGTGTGACACTGTGGAGCCTTGACAACGTTGACTCATTATTATAGAGACAGTTATCGATTGAGTTTATGTATCAGTTGTATAAACTCTATTAATGTGTTGTATAACTTTGTGGATCTTATACTATGATGATTAGTTCACATTGTTATTACTGTTTTGACTGTTTTATATATGTGTTGACTATTACTCTGATACGATGTGAGATATACGAAAGGTTATTCGGTTATTGATGTTTCCTTTTCCTTCTTTTCCATTCTCTTCTCTTTTATTTCCTCATCTTTATTTCTTTTCTTTCCTTTGATAACTGTTCTGCACCGTTGGTGTAGGGCGGTCGTTACATTTGGTATCAAAACACTGTTTACATGATTAACTTGAGTTGATCTCGCGATCCAGTAGAGATAGGATAGGAACTGTCGCCTTAGACTGGATCTAAAGTGTGTGTATATGAGGGAGTTCGTATTTGTTATATATTTTGGTTTTCAAAACTATATAGTAGTATATATATAGTATATGAGTTGGCTTGTACACACGAGCACTATTGATGCAATTTTCTTTGTGAAAGACCGATCATCCTTATTGTAGAATAGGAATGATCTGGCATGTGGGAAATACTACTATTGACTCTATTTTTTGGGTTGAGGATTGGGCAGGATCGGGGTCACTAACCCTGATTGATAGGATTTGTTCGTAGAGATGGTGTGAATCATTTCATGTAATGTCTAATTTGTTTTGGATGGTTATGGTGCTTAAGTGCAAATTGTTAGAGTCGACTTTGTCAAGCTGTATAGAGACTACGGGAGTCTAGGAGGGAGACCGTCCTTAGAACAGAGTCAGCTAATAGAAGGAAAGATTGGATGGTTACTTGCAAGCGGATCTTCAATTACTTGGAGTTAGATGATGCAATGAGGTAGAAGTTGACCTCTAGATGACTCTAGGGACGAACAATAAACTGGTGGAGTACTTCTATAGCTTCGATTCTCGAGGATCGCTTTACTTAGGATTAGTTCATAGGTTGCTTCAAAGAAGATTTATCTCGACTTTTTTGAAGTTGGTGTTGGTTAGGGAGTTCATTGATTTGAAGTAAAGTGATATATCTGTGTAGTATTATATGATCGAATTTGATGTATTATCGAAGCATGGTCTATTTTCCATTGATACACTACATAGAAAGAATGGAAAGTCTAACATTGGGTTGAGTGGTCTTCATAGGATGCAATTGATTGGCTATATTGACGAAAGCTTCAAGAAGATGATCGAGAAGGCTTTCTGACGAGAGAGCTTGTACCCAGTGTAGAAGGGTTTTCCAGAATTATCTCGGTAGGGATAAACTGTGGAAGCATATGTATTGATTGCCGTTCAGATTTCATCGAGTGCTCCATCGAAAAAAGAGAAGGGAAATGGCATTACCCATTGAGATATGCTTTTCACTTATGGAGTTTCCATACGTGTTTTATTTGACATCGAGATTTCATATCTAGACTTGGTGTAGATATTGGGATTGAGACTCAAGATAATTAACCAACCATTTGATTGAGACTGACCTAGTTAGGGGCTTAGCTAACATACATATGGTTTGTTGAGAGCTTGCCATATTGAGTCATGGAAGTTGTCGTTTTTTTACTAGTGATTTGTTTTGGGGTTTAGTTTGGTTGGTATTATGTTTAGGAAAGAGCTGGCTTAAGGGGATACGGAATAGTGGTGGATTGTGAGAGGCCGTTGATGACGATCGAGGTTGTGGAGGAGCAAACAACGGTGATTGGCTACCTATAGAGGATGTGGATGGTTAACTTTATATATTCGCTCGATATTCCACATAATGAGTTATCATTTGTGCCTATAGCTAGAGAGTGTCCAAAAATATTCTATGAGGTGGCCGGTCACCACCATATAGGGATATAGTTCCGTATCGAACTTGTTAGAGGAGGTATACCAGTAATTACGCCTTTAAGGCATATGATGCCCAAATAGATTAGGAAACTAAAGGTGAGATCAGATGACCTATTTAAGTGATGGTTCATTCATGGGAGTATATTTGGGTAGGATGCACCTATAGTGTTCGTCAATAGGGCGGATGGCTCTTTGGAGTTGTTTGTTGGTTGTTGTGAGCTAGATGAGATAATGAATAAGTTTTTACTCCCGTTTATTGATGGCTTGTTCGATCATCTCTATAACATAAGGATGTTCTCTTAATTAGACTTTGTGGTGAAGTTTCACCAACTAAGAGTATTTTGAGGGAGTGTTCCGATTATAGTGTTTTGTACATTACCTTGATTTTTGGATTGGATTGGTTATGTCGTTCGGGCTAATCAATTTGTCGACATACCTTGTCGATCTCTTGGACCGTGTTTGGGGAGGTCACTTGAGTGACTATGCTTGTTTTGTTGATGATACTTTCATCTACTCATGGATGAAGGATGAGCACAAGGCATGATTGATGATGAGATACTTGGGTCATGTTCTTTCAGAGTAGGTCATCACTGTAGATCCTGTAGTTTCGGCAGTCCAGAATGTGAATTGACCCAAGGTGGCAGCATCGTCAATCTATTTGATGAGAGCGGATCAGAATTTTATTTGAGATGCAAGGTCCAAACATGCGTTAGTGAGTCTGATAGAGAGGTTGATGGTACACTGATGTTACTCATTCTGAGTGGAAATAAGGATGCGATAGTACGCACTTGCCTGTGGTACTTAACTGGGTGCAGAATTGATACCGAAAGCTAAGATTGTTGCATGTTGATTGGTAGTTGAAAATGCACGAGAGGAAGTATCCGACTCTTGACTCGGAGTCGGTGGTGATAGAGTTCGCTTTGGGGATTTGGAGGCACTGTCTATTAGGAGAGAGGTTTAGTTGTTTAGTGATACCACATCATTGGAGTATCTCTTCTCCAAGAAGGATCTTGACCTTTTCTAGCAGCGATGGTTAGAGTTCTTAGTCTTCTATGGATTTGACATTTCCAATATGTCCATAAAGGAAATGTAGTTGTTGATGCAGTGAGTGGAAGACATACCAGTTTAGGAGCGATATTCCTAGAGTGGGCATTGCTCGAATTTATCACTAGTTATGATTTTAGAACTCGATGAGCTATGGCTAGGGTGATAGCTAGTATGACCATCAGACCTACTTTGATTCAACGGGTCAGTACTAGTTAGAGACGTTAGGCTAGACTAGCGGAGATAGTGGCTAAATTAAAAGAATAAGTAGTGTTTGTAGAGGTGATGCAGTGCGGACCCAACCAAGATTGTTTGTTATCGAGTAGTTTGAACATATATTTAAAGACCACATGGATGAATTGTCGATGACTGAGGATAATATGATAGCATTTGAGTCACGGTCGATTGGTTGATTAAGAATGCTAGATTTGTAATCCTTAAGTCCAATAGAACGATACCCATATTTGTCGAGTTATATGTGAGATGGATAGTGTGATTCCATTGTGTGCCAAGAGCATAGTAAGTTGCCGAAACTCATTGATCGATAGTGAATTTTGGGAGAACGTACAAGAGGCATTTGAGAATTTAGCACCAAATCGATTATATGATATTTGGACTGAACTAGAGAGTTTGGGACCTCATAGGCATTATTTGAACCGATAGAAGTGATACAAACCAGGTTAAGAGGAGGACAGTTGAGTAGTAGAGGTTCAGTGGAATGAAAGCGAAGGCGATTGGATATGGGAAACCGAGAAGAGCATGAGGACCACTTATCTGAAGCTCTTCACTTGGAAAGATTTTATTTTTATCGCCGACTTTCATATGGAATATCATATTTGATGTTTTATACTAGATAGTTTAGTATTTCTCATGTTAGGATAGGCATGGATGTTACTTTCTAATGATAGATCTCATGTATGCATGTTTGATGTTGGATTGTTAGCATTTGATATGGTAGTTTATGCTTGGGTGATTGTTAGGCATGCAGGATAATTATGGTTTGATATAACATAATTATTTGAGACGATTGCTATATATGATCTAGTATGTTTAGATATATGATGTATATATATCTTATTGTACTGGGATTTTTCTCGGACCTAGCCATGCAAAGGAAGTGCTGCCGATTCTTTTGGATTTTGAGAGGCTTTTGATGGCTTATGGGTGAGAAGACGTTCTCCTTACTTTGTAATTTTGGGGATGAAACCTTTCTAAGGAGAGGAGAATGTAACGGCCTGTATCTTTAACGGTCGGATATTTAAATAATTGATTTAAATATTTAATCGTTAACTAAATATAGGCTTAAAATGAGATTTTTCGCATGCGGCTGAATAAGAACTCAAGACCACTTCAGTTGAGTTCGGATTAACGTTGTGAATAGAAATGAATATAAAGATCGATATATTTAGAGAACGGACGATCCAATGGTCAAAACAATCTAGAAATGCACGAAATTAGCATCCTGGAGCCCAGTCTTAGATGGCAATGAAATTTATACCGTTGGATCCATAAAAATGAGATGATGTATGCAAACAAATTTCATGGCGATCGGACGCGTCGTGTAATCATACAGACTTGAAACGTACGACCATTTATTTGAGAATTTAAATAAATGGAACATTACAATATTATTATATATACCCCAAATTGGATCTCCTTCCAATTTTCATATCCACTTTATTGTTGCATTCATATCCTCAAAATTCATAGCTGACTTCCCTAAATAATTTCAAAAATAAAAACCGGCCAAAATACTCAACTAAAAATCACGAGACTTGATTCATTGAGATCACGGCAAGGAGAGCTATGCATCTATAGCTTCGATGTGACGTGCGATGGCGATGGCCAAGATCGACCCTCTTGTCATGGATCTAGGGTTTCATTTTGTTGGATCTTAGAGCAACGATAGGTGAATCTGAGGTGTACGTTGCGATTCTCGTACCAAGAGGCACCTCTCCTCAAATTTTGGTATCGTCCAATCCTTCCTAGCCAAATGTGACGTTTGATTTGTCGAGACCTGGGCCATGAGTCATGATTCATAGGGAGGAGGCGGAAGCATGGAGTTTGGGTGCAGATCGAAGAGATTGAGTAATGGAATTCTTTGGCGAAGACGATTCGAGATTTTGTCAAATAACGAAGGAGATATTGGAGATTAGAGCATGCGGCCATGATGTGCATATTTGTTCATACATGTATTGGAATTAGAATGAAAGAAGGAAGAAGGATTAGAGATATAATTAAGGATTAATAATTATTATTTAATTAATCGATAATCTCAATTCTTATTTTGACCATATCTTTTGCATACGGTGTCCGTTTTTGATACGGTGTCTTTCATTGCGCTCGGGATGGACAGATCTACACTTTAGCGCTGGTTTGGACAGATTTTATAACGGTAAGTGATATTGTCTCTCACCATACTATGATTGGTTGTATACTATTAGGTTGACGCTCAGGAATGATTTTTGGTTTAAAATGTGATTTATCTATACTAGATTTTTATAAAAGAAAATAAAATTATTTTAAAATGATGTATAAAGAATATCATATATTTTCCATTGACGTGCCATAGTTAGGAAATTATTAGATTTGAGCTATTATTGATACCCACATTGGTTGGTATGGATGGATTATACATGTTGTATGTATGCTACTTTGGATGTATGTATGGTTGTTGGATGTATGTTTGGTTATTTGGCTTGTTTGGCTTATTTGGCTCTTTTGATTGAAAACACTAATTAGCGGCGATCGGGTTTTAGTAGAATATCTTGTACGTTGGGGTTTTGCATACGCGGTAACCTAATGAACGAGATAAGTTGTAAATGAAGGTTAGGATATGTGCCAATGGATCTGGATTTTAGAATGGATGTCGGATGTTTCTGTTTGGTTTATGCTTATTCGTTTGGTTAAGTACACGACCAAAGTGGTTGGTATTGACCATTGGAGAGTGGTCAATGTCCATCACTATTGTTGATTGGCGATTTGGTTGATCTTTGGCTTAGACGTTGAGGGGATTTCATGGTGCGCGATTTGATGGTTTGTTCATGCGACCGACATAGAGTCTCGATGTTGTTGCTTGGCGAGCAATTTAGATGGCGAGGCGATGATGTTGTGCTTCGGCACGAGAGTGGGTACTTTGGATTATGACTCGATGGTGTTGGGAGTAGGTTCCGAGGTAGACAGTTCAAGACACTGTAGATCATGCTGAAGGTGTTGGCTCATTCACGTCATAGGTGGATGGCGATGTGCAACATGATGGAAAGGTGTGATATCCCGGGAATTTCAAAGAAATTAAATATGATAATCGCCTTATAAATTAATTAAATTTGGCAAATTTGTTATATTCAAACAATAAAAATGTATTGTATATATATATATATATATGTGTGTGTGAATATAGATTTTTTAGTAGAGTATTTATTTCAAATTAAAATGATGTATGTTTAAATATATATGTCAAATTGATTTTAAGATTGATTTTAAAATTTTATTTAAAAATTGGTTTGAACTTATATTTGGATTTCAAAGAGATGATATATATATCTTAATATATATTTTGGATTTAAAGGTATGTATAAATGATTTTTGTATAAATATAGTTTGTCTCATTCTATTTCTTTAAAAAGATTTTCATTTATATAATTAAAATATGCATTTAGTTATTAGGAAAATAAATTATAAAAGCTTCATTTAATAAATAAAGAATTTTATTTATGCATGAGAGATATATGTGTTAACTTATAAACACCTCTAATAACATGTGTAAATTTATCAAATGAGTTTAGTGACAAGTGTCACATTTTTATTTTATTTCTTTAATTTTAATAAATCAAAATTTAAATCTATATAGCACTACTTCTTATTCTTCATTCATTTTTTTCCATCTCATTCTCTTAAAAATCAAGCTACGGCCATTTACAAATCAAAGAAAAAATACCAAAAACCTGTAAACATCTTTAAACAAATTATAGAATTCAAGTAAATCAAACATATAGCAAATCAGTTTCAAAAGTTCTTCTACAAGATTCAAGTCGCAAGAATCAGCAACCTCAAATCTAAACAAGTATTTCAAAGTTCTGGATCAAGCTAATCAAGATTTAAAGTTTTTTTTTCAAACTTCTCAAACACTCTGTTCAACATCATAAGCCTGGTGAGTAAATACATTTTAAAAACAGTTTTAATTCTGGAATTCCACTTTAATAGGTATGAAACTCATGTTGCTTGTCTGAATACTTGGATTGGAATGAATGCGTGTATGTATAAGTATTTAATGTCTGTATATTGTTTAATATAAACTCTGTTGTGTGATAACAGGTTTCAATTCCTCTATAAATCTAGTATCTCACTTTTGAATCACTGTTAGATTTTTGTTTGCAAATGAAAAATGTTTGAAATCGTGAAACATCCCTACTAGGATTCATCCCTGAAATTTACATTGAATATTTGACTCAGAAATTTATAAATAACAGAGAAATATAGTTTGGGTCAAAAATTTTATCAATTAGATTTTGTGATTAGGTTGCATGGTTGAAATCGTGATAGGAAACCATGAATTTTAATGGCTATATCACGTTTTTTAGTTTAGAGTTTTTCGAGTATTTCTGAGATGAACGGAAAAGTTATGCTGGGCAAATTCAGGCGATCAAGCGAATGGTGAACCTCGGGCTTGATGTCAGAGGAGGAGGATGTGACGCAGATCGAAGGAAAAATGGTGATGAATTTTCTTATTGGCCGAGGTGGTGGCTTTTGGTCGAAGTAGGGTTTAACACCCTGGTTTCAACGTGGATGTTCAAGTAAGTTTCGCGACGTCGTGACATTATCGGAGTCGACTGCGAGTTCGCCGTGGGTACTGGTAGTCGAGACGGAACTATGGGAAGAAGGGCGAAGCTTCTCGTGGCATAGATCGTCGGAGGCGAGTGGATTATCTGGTAATGTCATTTCAAGCTGATGGGTTCAAGGTTCGATTTCGAATCTTGTACGAATCGAGGAGATTGGGATGATCGTTCGTGATGCTATGATCGAAGTCGAGTTGTCGGAGGTCAGGGCGAAGTTCGTCGTCGTTCAGGGCAGTCGTGCACGTGCACGAGCACATTCGTGTGCATCTGGAAATCTGGTTTGGAGAAGAGAAGAAATTGCTCGGGTTTCGTTCGGGAATACTCATGTTTTTCTCGAAGCAGGAAGCGTAGGGGAGAGTCTCGAGAGTTACTTCGAGTTTTTGATGTTTTTACTCGGGTTTGGGTAAGAAGCAAGCTTAAGGATTTTAAAAGAAATGTTTTAATGTTTTAAAACAAAAGAAATTTGTTATTGTAATGTTTCTAAGTCTTTAAAAACAAAGTTAAACAAGTTAAAACAGTTTTTAATTGTAAAATAAATTGTTTTCAAAATTAAAAGTTTTTAACAAGTTTTAAATATTTTAAATAAGTAAGTTTTTAAAGAATTAGGAAAGTGAATTTCAAAATAATCTTTGTATTAAAATTTATTGAATAACTTTGTAAAGTTTCAAAGATTTTAAAGGTTAAAATTTAAATGTTGTAATTGTTTAATTATAATAAAGATTTTACCTTAAGTAATTAAGATTTTGATTTATTAAAGAAATTAATATGTGAAATTAATAAGGATAATTCATTTAGTAAAAAAAAAAATGATTTAAGAATAGATAATAATTTAATTAAGATAAATGGTTTTTCTTAATTAAGATCTTTAAGTATAAAATAGTTAAGAAATTATTTAATTAATTTAAATAATTAGTTAAATAATTAACTAAGTAATTAATTAGTGATTTATTAAAGATAAACACTTATAAATTAATTAAGTAATTAATTGATGAAGTAATTAAGGGAAGATAATTACTAGATTACATTAATCAAAGGTGATTAATAATTGTGGTTTAATTAAGGTTAATTACTTAATGTAATTAATTTAAATAGAATAAATAATTAAAGATGTAATAAAGGATCATTAGTTTATAATTAATTAATGATGTAATTAAGAGTAGATTAATTAAGATTAATTAATTGTAAATAATTAAGGATTAAAGAAATTGATTATAATTAATTAATTAATGAAGTAATTAAAGGTTAATTACTATATTTGGTTAAGAATAATTAATTTATGAAATTAATTTAAGATAATTACTTAAATGTAATTAGAGCATAATTAATCAAGGTGATTAATTAAAGTGGATAATTAGAGAAAGATTAATTAATTTATTTGTAATTAATTAATGATTATATAAGTAAGATTTATAATGATGAAGTAATTAATTTAATTTATTGATTTAAGGATAATTAATTAATAACTAAAGGATAATTAGTAAGTGTGATTAATTAATGATTAATTAAGGTTAATTAATCAATGTAATTAATTAAGGAATGGTTATAATTAATTAAAGTTAATTAAGCAGGATTAAAGGTAATTAATTTAATCTATATTAGGTGATTAATTAAATTAATTGCTTGAGTATTAATCTTGCCTATAGATGATAACTTGAATCGAATACCTTGGTTTGTTTGAATATCTCTGATGTTGAGTTGTGATGTATTGTGATATGATATGATGGGTTAAACTGTGATATTATGAGTTATCTATCAATAATTGATTTGCTGTGAGAACCTATGTTTAAAGCTAATTTGTATCCACTTAAACAACTGGAATTAAGATGACATTGAATTCGAAGAGACCGGGGTCGGGTATCAGTAAATACCCGAAACCACTTCGATTTGAAATCTTCTATAATTCTTTATAGATTGATATGTGAAATCAAATAGGCCGGTTAGGGATAATATGGACCATTTGAACTAAGTTGGATACTTAGATATAGTTTTATGGAAATAAGTGTTGACTATATAAGTTGATTACTTATAGTAAAGTATGAGTTACCCCGGGTTTGAATAAGTTCTATGAATTGAAATTTCATGTTAAATGGGTTTACTCACGCTGGTTTCCAGCCTGACCCGGGTGTTACTTTGATGTAATGCTCGGGTCAGACCGAGTATTACAGATTTTCAGGTAAGGACGTTTTGGAGCTCAGGAGGCGAGCTGGATGGCAGGAACGTATGGAGTGTGATATATTGTTAATTTTTGGGACGAGTTATTTTAACTGTATAGTGATTGTGAAATGTTGTAACTCTGATGTATAAAAATGTAATTGACTGATACAGTTTTCTTTGTATAACTGATATTATTATTTGATATTGTATTTTGATCCGCTGCGAATGTGAGAATCTGTGCCTTGTTCTGTTCTTTCTTCTATCTCTTTTCTTTTTCTTCTAACTATCTGGAAATTTCGGGTTCGAAATTTCCGGGTCGTTACATTTGGTATCAGAGCTGAAGGTTAAGCGAGAACCTTGGCTCTGGTGGGTTTACTCATTAAAGATAGGGTCAATAGTACCCTAGAATGAGTTGAGTGTATATATATATATATGAGAGCGTACTTGTTATTTTCTTATATAAGAATTTCAAATGATTTTTATATAAGATTATATATAAAGCAATATTTCTTTTTAATAAATATTAAGGTAAATGGGTTGTCAAAATATTGGAATTAAATTAAGTGGTAATAGAAATACAACCAAATTGAAGTTGAAATAAGTTTAGAACTTTTAAGAAAGAATATTGATAGAAATTTAAAATTTGAAATAGGGATTCAAATTGAGTAAGGTTAATGGGATTAAATTGAATTTGACTTAGAAGAAGTTAAATAAGTTTGGAATGAACAACCTGATTTGAAAATTTCAAGATGAAATTGGAATTTAACTTGGAAAGTTAAATGGTTGATTTTAAATGGGAGTTATGAGTAATCTCAAAATGGGTTTGAGATCTGGAAATTGAAAATGGATAATAAATTAGAATCTGAAGATTAAATTGTTTTTGAATTCTTATTTGAACTTTGTAATAAGTTAAGTAAAGATAATTTTAAAATGGAATTTTGAAATTTGAATTAGAATTGAAATGATTTGAAATTGAAGCTGGTTCAATTTGAAATTAATCCAAATTGAATTGAAATAATTTGGAATTGTGATTAATGTTGAATAAGTTTTAAAATCAAATGGAATTTGATTTGAATTAGGAAAGGAATTAAGGTAAATTCAACTTGAATTGAGGTTAAATCAATTTCAATGGAAATTGAAGTATTGAGTCAATTTAAATGGAAGTGGAATTTAAATTGAATTGATGAGAAATTAATTGGAAATGGAGATTTGGAAATTAAACAGTTTGGCTCTGGTTTATTTTCAAACTAAATTGTTTTAAATACAAAAATATTTTTCCAAACTATTTACTATAAAATCTTTCTGCTTAAATCCCAAACTATTTTATACTTATTTTACAATTATTTTGGAACTATTTAACTATTTTGAAACTGTCTTATAAACTAATTACTATTTTTCAGTTACTTATATCTAATCACTATTTTATAAACTATTTTGTAATTATCTAACAATTTTATACCTACTTAACTATTTTACAACTATTTTACAAACTAATAACTATTTTCCAACTACTTATCTATTTTAAACTTTTTCAAGCTATTTTTAAATTTAAATAAGTCAAAGTTCAAACTGTTTGTAATTGAATTAATAACTCAATTGGAAATGGAAGCAATTGAGAGTAAGAGAATGAAAGTAAAGGAAATGTGAATAGAAAAGAGAATTGATTTGGCTAATAATCAATGAAGTTAAATACGTAGGATGTACGTATATTATTCTGTTCGCATAGTGATTTGATCCAGATTCGAACACATAATTTCCAGATAGTATTATCGATCCGAGTTGGGATTTTTCGCTCGATTTTCGACGGCGAACCTGGATATGGATTGTTGATTGGTTCTGGATATTCTCTATCATGGCTACGACTATGCAAGGAGAATGACGGTTTCTGATCAAGAAACCAGATCTGAGTCCGCACTAGGAAGTCGGGTGGACGATACTAGTTCGGAAGTGAAATTTTGTGATCGATTGAGCGATCAGACTGATATTGCGTACGAATGATATGTGTACATCGTACGAGTTTGAATGAAATTGATATTGAAATTGGATAAGGATTGTAAAATGATCTTTGAAATGAAAAGTATATTTGTGAAATATAATGGAATTGGATATTTCTTTGGTTGAAATTTACTTTATGGAGATAAGTAAATGGTAAATAACTTTATAAAGAAATCAAACTTGAATATTTGATTTGGCAATAAATAAAGTTGTATTTTGTAATATGATAAACTTCCCTTATTGAATCTAGCCAGAATAAAAAGGGTTTTGAAATAATTGAAGTATAAAAGAGGTTTTATACAAGTTTGAAATGATCCAAAGATTTTCAAAGTTATATATATCTATATCTATATATATATAAAGCATTTTATGAGAATGATTTTGGAAAAGGTTTTGGGAACCTATATAATTTGGAAAAGGCTTTTGATTTTTGGAAAATCAATTTTGGATTTTGAAAAGCCTAGTTTGAGAATTATCGATTTTGGTAATCGATTTTGTGTAAAGGAGATTTTGATAAATCATAAAGGGTATGATTTAAAGATACTATAAGTATATAGTATAAAATGTTTTGAGTATAGCTCTGGGGAAAAAGGCGCTCCCTTGAAATGAACTTCTCAGGAGTACTACTGGGTGGTACTGCCTTGAGCCCCAAGGGGGGTTTCTAAAGTTGATCCTGTGAGGAGTCCGGACAAAACTAGTTCCTGAGGATTATTTGTGTAGCGAAAGTCGAGGGGCTGGTGCCCACAGAGGCATTTGAGTTATGCTGTGACAACAATTTAACTCAATGTCACTGCGATCTACTGCAGACCATAGCGAAAGTCATGTGTGCCGCTGAGAGCCAACTGTCTACGTTTGATTTTATATCGGTAGACTGTGACACTATGGTAACATAGCGAAAGTCGTTTGTGCCGTTGAGAGCCAACAGTCTGCGTTTGATTTTATATCGGTGGACTGCGACCTATGTGGGAGAAGTTTCATTTTGACAGCGAAATCGTGTGTGCCGCTGAGAGCCAACAGTTACATGGACTTTTGCTGCGACGGCAACGTAACCCTGGAATGTAACTGCGATCTGTTGTGGGTTCCATGCTGTTATCAGTTACATGGACTTTTGCTGCGATGGCAACGTAACCCGTGATGTAACTGTGACCATGGATGGGGGTGATGATTTCCAGAGCATTCTCACCAAAGATATTTCCTCTATTTTCAAAAAAAAAAATTTGTTTTCTATATTTCAATAAAATTATTTTCCAAAATATTTTCACTGGGTGTTGAAAACGGGTCTGCTAAGTACTTATAGGTTTTCAGTCCTACGTCTGATCAACGTATGACCGAATTTCTGTGGGAACAAGGATGGACTTGTTGAAACATCGAGTTATAAAAAGTATTTTTATTTTAAATACTATATAGATTTTTAAAAGTGTTTTAAAAATGAAAAAAAAAAAATTTATCAGATTTTAAGTATTAAATAAATTCTGGTTCCGTTCCTTTTCGAGGACGAAAAGATTCTAAGGGGGGAGGAATGTGATATCCCGGGAATTTCAAAGAAATTAAATATGATAATCGCCTTATAAATTAATTAAATTTGGCAAATTTGTTATATTCAAACAATAAAAATGTATTGTATATATATATATATATATGTGTGTGTGAATATAGATTTTTTAGTAGAGTATTTATTTCAAATTAAAATGATGTATGTTTAAATATATATGTCAAATTGATTTTAAGATTGATTTTAAAATTTTATTTAAAAATTGGTTTGAACTTATATTTGGATTTCAAAGAGATGATATATATATCTTAATATATATTTTGGATTTAAAGGTATGTATAAATGATTTTTGTATAAATATAGTTTGTCTCATTCTATTTCTTTAAAAAGATTTTCATTTATATAATTAAAATATGCATTTAGTTATTAGGAAAATAAATTATAAAAGCTTCATTTAATAAATAAAGAATTTTATTTATGCATGAGAGATATATGTGTTAACTTATAAACACCTCTAATAACATGTGTAAATTTATCAAATGAGTTTAGTGACAAGTGTCACATTTTTATTTTATTTCTTTAATTTTAATAAATCAAAATTTAAATCTATATAGCACTACTTCTTATTCTTCATTCATTTTTTTCCATCTCATTCTCTTAAAAATCAAGCTACGGCCATTTACAAATCAAAGAAAAAATACCAAAAACCTGTAAACATCTTTAAACAAATTATAGAATTCAAGTAAATCAAACATATAGCAAATCAGTTTCAAAAGTTCTTCTACAAGATTCAAGTCGCAAGAATCAGCAACCTCAAATCTAAACAAGTATTTCAAAGTTCTGGATCAAGCTAATCAAGATTTAAAGTTTTTTTTTCAAACTTCTCAAACACTCTGTTCAACATCATAAGCCTGGTGAGTAAATACATTTTAAAAACAGTTTTAATTCTGGAATTCCACTTTAATAGGTATGAAACTCATGTTGCTTGTCTGAATACTTGGATTGGAATGAATGCGTGTATGTATAAGTATTTAATGTCTGTATATTGTTTAATATAAACTCTGTTGTGTGATAACAGGTTTCAATTCCTCTATAAATCTAGTATCTCACTTTTGAATCACTGTTAGATTTTTGTTTGCAAATGAAAAATGTTTGAAATCGTGAAACATCCCTACTAGGATTCATCCCTGAAATTTACATTGAATATTTGACTCAGAAATTTATAAATAACAGAGAAATATAGTTTGGGTCAAAAATTTTATCAATTAGATTTTGTGATTAGGTTGCATGGTTGAAATCGTGATAGGAAACCATGAATTTTAATGGCTATATCACGTTTTTTAGTTTAGAGTTTTTCGAGTATTTCTGAGATGAACGGAAAAGTTATGCTGGGCAAATTCAGGCGATCAAGCGAATGGTGAACCTCGGGCTTGATGTCAGAGGAGGAGGATGTGACGCAGATCGAAGGAAAAATGGTGATGAATTTTCTTATTGGCCGAGGTGGTGGCTTTTGGTCGAAGTAGGGTTTAACACCCTGGTTTCAACGTGGATGTTCAAGTAAGTTTCGCGACGTCGTGACATTATCGGAGTCGACTGCGAGTTCGCCGTGGGTACTGGTAGTCGAGACGGAACTATGGGAAGAAGGGCGAAGCTTCTCGTGGCATAGATCGTCGGAGGCGAGTGGATTATCTGGTAATGTCATTTCAAGCTGATGGGTTCAAGGTTCGATTTCGAATCTTGTACGAATCGAGGAGATTGGGATGATCGTTCGTGATGCTATGATCGAAGTCGAGTTGTCGGAGGTCAGGGCGAAGTTCGTCGTCGTTCAGGGCAGTCGTGCACGTGCACGAGCACATTCGTGTGCATCTGGAAATCTGGTTTGGAGAAGAGAAGAAATTGCTCGGGTTTCGTTCGGGAATACTCATGTTTTTCTCGAAGCAGGAAGCGTAGGGGAGAGTCTCGAGAGTTACTTCGAGTTTTTGATGTTTTTACTCGGGTTTGGGTAAGAAGCAAGCTTAAGGATTTTAAAAGAAATGTTTTAATGTTTTAAAACAAAAGAAATTTGTTATTGTAATGTTTCTAAGTCTTTAAAAACAAAGTTAAACAAGTTAAAACAGTTTTTAATTGTAAAATAAATTGTTTTCAAAATTAAAAGTTTTTAACAAGTTTTAAATATTTTAAATAAGTAAGTTTTTAAAGAATTAGGAAAGTGAATTTCAAAATAATCTTTGTATTAAAATTTATTGAATAACTTTGTAAAGTTTCAAAGATTTTAAAGGTTAAAATTTAAATGTTGTAATTGTTTAATTATAATAAAGATTTTACCTTAAGTAATTAAGATTTTGATTTATTAAAGAAATTAATATGTGAAATTAATAAGGATAATTCATTTAGTAAAAAAAAAATGATTTAAGAATAGATAATAATTTAATTAAGATAAATGGTTTTTCTTAATTAAGATCTTTAAGTATAAAATAGTTAAGAAATTATTTAATTAATTTAAATAATTAGTTAAATAATTAACTAAGTAATTAATTAGTGATTTATTAAAGATAAACACTTATAAATTAATTAAGTAATTAATTGATGAAGTAATTAAGGGAAGATAATTACTAGATTACATTAATCAAAGGTGATTAATAATTGTGGTTTAATTAAGGTTAATTACTTAATGTAATTAATTTAAATAGAATAAATAATTAAAGATGTAATAAAGGATCATTAGTTTATAATTAATTAATGATGTAATTAAGAGTAGATTAATTAAGATTAATTAATTGTAAATAATTAAGGATTAAAGAAATTGATTATAATTAATTAATTAATGAAGTAATTAAAGGTTAATTACTATATTTGGTTAAGAATAATTAATTTATGAAATTAATTTAAGATAATTACTTAAATGTAATTAGAGCATAATTAATCAAGGTGATTAATTAAAGTGGATAATTAGAGAAAGATTAATTAATTTATTTGTAATTAATTAATGATTATATAAGTAAGATTTATAATGATGAAGTAATTAATTTAATTTATTGATTTAAGGATAATTAATTAATAACTAAAGGATAATTAGTAAGTGTGATTAATTAATGATTAATTAAGGTTAATTAATCAATGTAATTAATTAAGGAATGGTTATAATTAATTAAAGTTAATTAAGCAGGATTAAAGGTAATTAATTTAATCTATATTAGGTGATTAATTAAATTAATTGCTTGAGTATTAATCTTGCCTATAGATGATAACTTGAATCGAATACCTTGGTTTGTTTGAATATCTCTGATGTTGAGTTGTGATGTATTGTGATATGATATGATGGGTTAAACTGTGATATTATGAGTTATCTATCAATAATTGATTTGCTGTGAGAACCTATGTTTAAAGCTAATTTGTATCCACTTAAACAACTGGAATTAAGATGACATTGAATTCGAAGAGACCGGGGTCGGGTATCAGTAAATACCCGAAACCACTTCGATTTGAAATCTTCTATAATTCTTTATAGATTGATATGTGAAATCAAATAGGCCGGTTAGGGATAATATGGACCATTTGAACTAAGTTGGATACTTAGATATAGTTTTATGGAAATAAGTGTTGACTATATAAGTTGATTACTTATAGTAAAGTATGAGTTACCCCGGGTTTGAATAAGTTCTATGAATTGAAATTTCATGTTAAATGGGTTTACTCACGCTGGTTTCCAGCCTGACCCGGGTGTTACTTTGATGTAATGCTCGGGTCAGACCGAGTATTACAGATTTTCAGGTAAGGACGTTTTGGAGCTCAGGAGGCGAGCTGGATGGCAGGAACGTATGGAGTGTGATATATTGTTAATTTTTGGGACGAGTTATTTTAACTGTATAGTGATTGTGAAATGTTGTAACTCTGATGTATAAAAATGTAATTGACTGATACAGTTTTCTTTGTATAACTGATATTATTATTTGATATTGTATTTTGATCCGCTGCGAATGTGAGAATCTGTGCCTTGTTCTGTTCTTTCTTCTATCTCTTTTCTTTTTCTTCTAACTATCTGGAAATTTCGGGTTCGAAATTTCCGGGTCGTTACAAAAGGCCTTGTATCTTCAGTTTGTGGCTCATAAGAGTAGTCGAAGCTGGAGATTAGACATTCTTTATCTTCAGTTTGTGTCTCGTGTAGGTCGTAGGTACCGAAGAGGCTCATTTTAGAAGTCATGGAGTGTAGGAACATGGTAGGTTCCAATAGTGGAGATTATATTGAGCTATTAGGGCTCGATGGATGTGTATGTGCTAAGTGATTGTTGATGACTCGGAGTGTATTATATTATACTCGAAGCAGGGGTATTGTATAGTGGGGACACCCATGGATTAGTAGCGAGGATCTATATACCTTGGACCTATGGCTTTGGGTCTAGTGTCCCGCTTTGGGCTGTGAGTCACGTATCCAGCTTTGGGCTGTGAGATACGAGATTACGATGCAGAACCGGGATTTCCACTGGTCCTTGGTAGAAAGGAGGCCATAGGAGTTATCATATATCTAAAGCACACTGGGTGATAGTTGGTATTGTCCGATGGATGCTATGTTTGTTATGGTTGCTTCACTAACCATCTGTCGCTCGAGGGATGTCACATCAGGTAGGTATTGTGGACAGGGATACCTAGAAACTCCAGACAGTTTACGTAGTATGGAGTAGGTATTGCGGATGGAGATACCTAGGTATCGGGACAAATATTGAGTATGGGGTACCCTTTTTATGAAGTTGTAGAGTAGCCTATTATCGATGTTATGTGTTGACTCTTTGGTTGCAGGGACAGGTCAGGTATGATTTTTGTGCCCTTTGTTTCGCATAATGTATCGACTTTTATAGTATTTTGAGATTGTTTATCGCTCACATTAGACAATTGTCTGACCTGTGATTTTATGATTTGCTTCTTATTATCTCTGGTACTCTTAAATGAGTAGATTTGAGGGCATGTGTGGATGACATATGGAGTTCAATATATGGACTAGCAGGAGGCGACATTTGCTCATACTCATATATGAGTTTGTTATTGTATATTCCGCTGTGTGACACTTTGGAGCCTTGACAGTGTTGACTTGTTATTATAGAGACAGTTATCAGTTGAGTTTATGTATCAGTTGTATAAACTCTATTACTGTGTTGTATAACTCTTTGGATCTTAAACTTTGATGATTAGTTCACATTGTTATTACTGTCTCGACTATTTTATATCTGTGTTGTCTATTATATTTACTCTGATGCGATGTGAGATATACGACAGGTTATTCGGTTATTGATGTTTTCTTTATCTTCTTTTCCATTCTCTTCTATTTCCTCTTCTTTATTTCTTTTCTTCAATTTGACAACCGGTCTGCACCATTGGTGTAGGGCGGTCATTACAATATACATATTTTAAAATTATAGATCTAAGAAGAGTTTGGGTTGAAGCGTAATGTAAATATATAAATACAAATACACACACACATATACATACATACATATATATACATATACATATATATATATATATTTCATTGTTATCGCGTAGTTGTTGACTCACTTCTCTTCTTCTCTTTTTAGTTTCTATTATTCTCCAACTTGTATATATACAAATATAAATATTATATTTTATAATTTAGAAAATAGCGGAGAAGAGAAATGGCAGAGATTCGCTACTATTTCTAGTAAAATATGAGAAGAGAATGGAGGGTTAGGCCTAAATTTATAGGCACTCGAATCAACCACAGCCATTAGATTAAAATATATGAAATCCGAGCCATTTGGCAAAAGCTAACCTTAGCCGCATTGCTTCGACTTGTCGACCGCTCCACTCAAGGGGGTCGACTGCTATTGGTCGACCAGCCCAATAAAAGGGGTCGACCGGTAGGTCCCAGTATTTATTATATTAATGTTAATTTTCTAATCTAATTATTTCTGTTCCAAATTCGTTTTTTGTCCGTAACTTCTTTGTTTGGACTCCGATCGAAAAACTCCAAAGATGAAAGTTGCTTAGAATTTTTCTATGAATGCAGTGGTGCAAGTTTCGTTGTCAAATTCCATTATTTTCACAAATTCTATTTTTGAAGCCTAATTAACTAACTAACTAATTAAATAACTAATGCCAAATTTATGGGGTGTTGCATTCTTACGCCCTTAAAAGAATTTCACCTCCTAAAATTATACCAATGACTAAGTCATGATTCTAGCTCGTAATTATCCTAGACTACACAACCAATTAGTGTACAACCGGTTTTGAACCAACGTGCATAAGTGCATAGTGAATCACAACATAGAAAACATGTATGAGAATGATTCTAAGTCGGGCCCTCCTATATGAATGCTTTCTTTCGAAAACATTTTTGAAAGTAATGTGCAAACAACCTATATATATATCGGCAGTTCTATATGTATGCAGATTTTGAAAAATCCTTTCACCAAAAATCTCCATACTCCTACGAATAGAAGTAAAGTGCAACCAATTTGCATCAAATTTCTACCAACCAAAAATCTAATGCATCGAAACCTCGCTTCCTAAATGTCACTCCTATGCCCAAAAAAGGAATTTAAGTGGAGAATTATACATTCTTACCTCTCTAAAAGCTGTCCATTTTCCATTGTACAGTGGAAATTTCCTCACTGAACCAGATATACGACAAATTTTGCATGCACGGAACGCATAAGGAGGCTTGTTTCCAACCTTTAAAACGGAATTGAGTCTAAAAATAGATTCGTGCGTCGTTGATAAGGTATGAAAATTGAAATTTCAAGGCTAAAATAGCTTTTCACTTGTAATCACTTGCATTTTATCGTATCGTCGATCCTAATGCTAAATTCGCATTCCTAATCTATTTTTCTTCTCTACGCTTAGCATATGTCCTTCAGAATCAAAAACTTCTAAAAACTTCTCTTTTCAAATTTGTATTTTGCTTGAAAAATAAGTTTTCATAATATTTGAACATAAAGTTTCCCTTGAAATATAATTTGGGCAAAGATTCTAAAAATTATTTGAACGGCACAAATAGTTTAAAAACCAAAACTCTTATTTTCTTTTCAAGCAAAACTTTTTAAATCAAGTGAAACTTTACAAATTATTTTCGTTTTCAAAATTTTTGATAATTTAAGCCATATTTCAGCGTTAGTCGGAAGTCAGTTATTCGATAAACACATAAGTTCAATTGTAACATTCTACTACTAATCTTTACCCATAAAACTTGACATTTTATTTAAAAATGTCATCATACACAGTTATTCGAAAATTTTAGCTTTTAAGGAACATGAACCATGACCCGTGATTCCAAAACAATTTTAACCTGTCCTTCTCTTGCTAAAATTTATATCTATTTAAAACTTTCAGTCTCATATTAGTTTTACCATTAGTTAAATGTTTTTATGAGATTTTCATATTTATACTGATTCTTCCAAACATACATATAAGAGCGGTTTACATATTTGGAAATAACAACACAACAAATATGTAGAAATACGTCTTATAATATCGTGCGCATCTTAAAAAGAGATAGCTAACACTTACAACCCAACAACCTAAAATAGAAAGAACAAATGCTGGAATAAAAAGATACAACAATACATTAAAGAACCTAGAACACTACCTACAAACTATGAGGCGGTCCCGATCCTTGAACTCGAACCATTGTCGAAGCCTCGAGAATGGCGAAGCATAGTGTCTAAGCATCCAATCTCATGACTCTAGTGATGTAGCTTGGTCCTCATCTCTCGCTGGTCGATGCGGATCTCCTAGAGCTCAATCTGGACCTTCCGAATGGTGGCAAGCTCGGGACTTTGATATCCCTCGGCACCCTATCCATGCTCCACCTCCTGTTGTGGTTGCTGCTCTACTGCTGGCTCGGCTGCCGCGGGCAGTAGGAAAGGAATTCCCATCTTCCTAAGGAACGCTCTATCAATGGCTGATGGGACCTTTGTTTGGGCAGTCTCCCCACTAAGATTCACCCCGTATCGTCTAAAAATGAGAGTCAATCCATGACAAAAAGGAAAGTAACTCCACGGGGTGCCAACTCCCTGGTTGGAAAAATGAATTATAAGAGTGTGTGCCCAATTGATGGCTACACAACTAATAACTACATAGGTAGTCTTCCACCCCTAAAGATAAATCTGATCATAGCTTACCATCTTTGGAATGATGTTATGCTAAATTATGGGTACAACAAGATGAACAGTCGGACGTAGATTTTCCATCCTCCAAACACTGACACCTTGAGAAAAGATTCGCTACAAAATCTTCAGATCGGTCATCTCAATATCATCCAAATCCACACCATCCATGGAAATCTCCAAAATATCATCGAAGTCGTCGTCTAACATCTCGATCCTGACTCCTTTAACCTCCAACTAAATGAAACTGTTGTCTCCATCAAAATTCGGTGCCAAATGAGCGTCAAAAAGGCGAATGTAGTGCGAGTAGCATTCCCGTTGAAAGGTCCCAAAGCGCATGATCGGTACAAGTCCTACCGCCCCCAAAAAGATCTTCTAGCCCAAAAACCGCGAAGTTGCCAAATTCCCCCTATCGCCCTTGAAAGAATTTGAAACTAGAAAAGCTAAGAAAGATGGAGACCTTCTGGTCATTCTGTTCCAATCACCCAACCTGTTGAGAAGTGACACCAGGGTGGCGGGAGGAGTAACCACCAGTGTGGGGAAGTGTCATGGTTTGAGAAGTAGAGAAATAGGATTGATCTAGAGTGAAGATAGGGCAAGATCTAACATGTGAAAAATAGCATAAGGGGGAGGTGAGGCTGCTGCTCGTCAAAGTAGGGAGAAACGGTGTCGCTTGGAGGTGGAATGGAGGAAGTGGGATCTAATTTGGAAGAGAAGGAGGTGGAGATTTGGGTTTGCCTGTTAGAGGAGAGGGGGAGCATGAATGCGGCTAGGGAAAATTGGATGCGACTTTATATTCGTGTTCCAAGTTCAGGACAGGTTAAAACATGTACAACAGTCGGCCCCTCTAGGTCTACCGGTCGACCGCTAGGCGGTTTTTTTGCGAGACTTGAATCTGGACCTTTTGGACCGGGTTAATTTTCAACGTTAATAATGTAACATCCTTAATTTTGGATAACATTATTCAGAAGATTTGATTAATTAAATTAAATAGAATAATGATGATAAGGAGATTGAGATTTGATTAAATAACCTAATAGGGTCATGCTTATTAAAAAAGTAATTGGGCTTTAAACTAGTTTAAAGGTTAATTAAACAACACATGGGCATAATTAGTAAATTAGCCAATTAATTATACACAGCTATTACATCTCCTCTATGTCCATTCATGTTTCATTTTTCTCACGGTCACAAAAATCTAAAACCTAAATAAAAGCCGGCCATTACCAAAGAGGAAAAGAAGGAATTTTTAATCTAAAGCCAAAGATCAAGCTAGGAAGGATTAATCAACAACAAGTCTCAAGTTTCTTATCAAATCTAAGGTGAATAATGATTCTTACCATCTCAATTTTGGCTTTATAATAATATGATTTTAGATTTGAATATTTATTTTGTTTCCATGATATATTAGATGATGATATGTTAAAAGTTATGGATTGTTTGATTTAAATAGTTATTTAAATGTACAAATTCGTATGGTTTTAAGAGTAAAACCATGAGATATTGACTTTGAAATGCCAAGGAAAATTTTTATGTTAAGTAAAACATGATTTCGGAGACGTGTTTTGATTTTTAGAATTTTCTAAGCTATGGAAATTTTATTATGAATTTTTGATTGAAAATATGATACGATTGGATTAATTATTTATTTTGTGAATTTCATGAAGAAATTGGGTCTAAAATTTTAGTATGTTTGATTACATGATTAATTTGAGTTTCTGTTATTTTGAGGGATTTTTCCCAATTGATTTACAATGAGAAATAAATTATTTTGAAAGAAGGGCTTTTCTGAAAATGTTGGATTTAGATTATTTCTTAAGGTTTAAAGTTTAATTCCTATAATTTAGGATCTGAATAAATGCAGCAGTTTTAGAAGTAAAGAAATTAAAAAGTTATATGGCAGCCAATCAGAGTTTTACAACTAGGCAAGTTGTTAAGAAAAGTTTACTTAAAGTTGCTATAATTCAGCCTTAAATGAGAAAAAGGTGTTTCGCCTTTAATGGAAAATATCTTTCGACTCCCTTGGTTTTGCCCAATCATAGTTGAAACCATCGCTATCGAAACCATCATAATCAGAACCAATCCACATGGTATCTCTTAGAAGATATGTAAAGGATTGGAAGATGGGCGGAAACCTTGGTGTCGAAGGGTAAGCTTCCGATGGGGTCGAAACCCTATTTTGTTTTCATAAGTTAAATACTTGCCTTGTATTATTTAAATGCTTTTGACTAAGTCGAAATGTTTGTTTTCGAAGAGGTATTTGTTTAGCTTTCGAAGAAGGTTGCCATGTTAATACTAAAGTACTAGCTTTCCAAGGGGATTCCTTCTTCTTTGAACAAAAACATATTGGACAATATGGTTGGAAGGTAGAGTAGTGGCTAGGCATCGACTAGGTCGAAACCAACCGCTTTGCCTTTGTTTTTACTTTAAACCAAACCTTTTTCTTAATTGCTTTCGAAAGGGGTTGGGGTTCCGAAGGAGACGGACTCGAAAGGGGGTTTTGACCCAGACCTTCAAAGTTTTGATTTTTAAAGACTTTTGCTTTCGAACTAGATGGCTCCGACAGCATCAATTTTTCCCCAAACTAATTTATGTAGGTTTCGAAATAGATACTTTCGTATATAACCATTTTGACCCAAATGATTTTTAAAATTTAAGCCCAATGCTTTCGAAAGGGGGACTTTCATTTTTTTCGAAGCTCTATATTTTTTTAAAAGATGACTTGAAACCATCGAAAGGTATATTTTGAAAGAGAATGCTTATTAAGGGTTTCGAAAGGTGCATATTCAATGTTTTGAAAAGCGATCTTTTTTTCCGAAAGGAGGCTATCCAAAGGTTTCGAAAGAGATGTTTTTGATTTCAAAACATAAACCCAATCTCAATTTAAAGTAATAACCATGGCATAAATAAAGATTTTGAAATGTTATTCACTCTGTTATTAACCCATAACTGTATTTTGGGAAAAGGGAAGAATAACCAGTTTGGTTGACCCGGTAGTGAATATAACTTAACAGATGTTAAAATTTTAATTAAAGATATTGGCAAGGGCCAACAGGTTTGTAGTAAGCCCATGAAAACTGTATGATATTGGCAGGGGCCAATATGTTCATAGTCAGCCCATGAAAACTATGATTTGATACTGGTAGGGGCCAGTAGGTTTGTAGTTATCCCATGAAATCTATATCCGGATTAAGATATTGGCAGTCAGCCAATAGGTTCCTAGTTAGCCCATGAAAACTGGGATAAGAAATAAGATGTTGGAGTTACCAATAGGTTCTTAGTGATCCCATAAAAAAAGTAATTAGGCAGATAGTCCTTAACATTTAATAGGTTAACTGTAACCCTAAAAACTATAATTGAGACAGATAGTCAGAATGAATAGGGATGGGTAATCCAGAATTGATTTAATTGTTTTGCATATCATCATAATGTTTTGAAATACTATGTTTTAACCATTATGGATGTAGGAGTACAGTGTATGGTTTTATAAATGTTTTAGGATACTAGTGAGGGGAAAACCCGTTCCGTTAAGCGGCGTGGTCTCACTAGATATCAAAATTGTTTGAGATGGTAAATTATTATTCATACCAGGCCTTATGTATAACTCGAAGTTTTTGTTTTCCCCTTAAACTCTGGGGTACTCAATTGATTTTGAGTAGGTTTAGAGTTAAAGGTTTACAGGGTTCTCTTTAGACGAATAAAGCTTCCGGAGGCATGCAGGAGGCAGATAGTTATTTAAATTTATTTTATTTTCATTGTATGTTTGGTCATAAAGGGCAATCTGTTTTAATGCACTATTATGTACTTTGATCATCCAAAGGGGCACCTTCATATGTCACTCTTGGCATATCTTGCTATATGTTATCTGAATGTGGTCTGCGAACTGGGATTATGTAATCAATTTGAAATATTTTGAGATGGAATGTGGACTTTATTTATTGTTTAAAAAATTTCCCATATTCTTGTGTTTCTGGGTATTAATATATCTAATATAGCCGTATTTGCTCACCGAGGATTAAACACTATGGATTACTACAGCATCCATAGCCGTTAGTTTTGGGCCTCCAAGTATGGGGATGTTACAAGTTGGTATCAGAGCATAGGTTTATGAAACTTTAAAAGAAACTTAAACGTAAGAGATTTTTCAAACATAATCCAATAAATCAGATAATAGGATTGGGGTTTGGGTTAACACTATAGTAACATACTTGTATTTTCTATATATAGTTTTAAATATATAAGTACGTATACCCCGCTCTCCTATACCGTTCTTCTGTATCTTACTAAGGCTCATATGCAGATTTACGAGAAAGGAGATATGTATGTAGGAAACGGAAGAGGAAATCTCTGTGGAGGAAGCACCACGACTAATGGAAATGCTCGACCCACTACTAGGAGAAACTCGGGTCGACCGGCTAATGCTGGTAACCAAAATGCTAAAGCCAATGTGGGTGCTGGAAATCGACCAGTAGATATGGGGGCGATGTATCAGTTCTTAGCCGGCTTGATGCAAGCTGGTGTTGCTACTGCTGGAGTTGCTGGAAATGGAGGAGGAGAAAATTCTATGGCTCCAGTTGGGAATATTGCTTTGCTGAGTAGAGATTAAACCAATTTGGGTGGGAAGCCATTTTTAGGAACGGAGAGTGCCGTAGAAGTTTAGAATTGGTTGTTGCATTGTAAGCGTATATTTACTGATATGGATCTGAATGATGGGCAAAAGAGGTTGGCCACTAGACAGTTGCAGGGTTTAGCACTGCATTGGTGGAATAGTGTCACTATCGGGGTTCTATAAGAGCAGTTAACTTGGAATAAATTTAAGACTAGATTTGAGCAGAAGTTTGTATCTGAGTTTGCCAAGTCTGAGCTGTTGATGAAATTTATGGAATTATTACAAGGAGATATGTCAGTAGTTGAGTATGTTACCAAGTTTGAAGAGTTGTCTAGATATGGGTATGCTCTTATAGATACTGACATCATAAGGAATGAGAAGTTCATACGGGGACTTAGGCCCGAACTTTCTAGAATGACGATGACACATGTTTGTGATCCTTGTAATATTGTGATGGAGATGGCTATTCGCCATGATGAGTTTCTTACTGATCTGGCTAAAGAAAAGTCAGTGGAAACCCATGGTTCTCAAGGGAAGAAGAGGAGGTTCTTTAAAAGCCTAGAAGGGAGACATAACTAAGAGGTCGAAGGCTGAGGTAGTTTGTTATAAGTGTGACAAGAAGGGTCACTTTGCAAATGAATGCCGGTCAGGAAATGGGAAGAAAGCTGCAGTTAAGAAGAATGTGAAATGCTTCAACTGCGATCAAGTTGGGCCTTACAAGAACCAGTGTCCAAAGCCAGTTAGGGAGGACAAAGGAAAAGTTTTTGCTATAGGACCAGCTAGGCCTACTGCAGCAGATAAGGGAAAGACTGTGATGGAAGTAGGCCTGTCAATGGGCAGGGTTCGGTCCGGGTATTATAAAACCCGGACCCGAGTCCAATTACAATAATTAAAACCCGAGCCCGGCCCGAACCCGCAGGGTATTTCAAGCCAATATCCGAGCCCGGCCCGTCGGGCCTTTTAAGCCCGCTGGGTAATAACTATATACCTAACTCAGAATATTTATGTTAAAACCATATTTTAAAACTGCAACTTTGGTAAAATTTGTATATAAACAATGTTAACATATAAATTGGATGGTGATGTAGTCAAGCTCATAACAAAAGTATGCAAAAACATCTACATTTAAACAAACAAAATGGTAAATAAATAACATACGCGCTCATGTTTTGATACGACGAAAAACTAATAGTCGGGTCGGGCCAACCGGGCCGGGTTTTGATAAAACCGTACCCGACCCGGATCGGGCCTGAGTCGGGCTTGGGTAGTAAAAGGCAAAACCCGTACCCGCATAAATAGGGCGGGTTCTGGCCGGGCCCGGGCCGAAGCCCGTACCATTGACAGGCCTAGATAGAAGGTATGCTTTTGATTCAGCGTATTTCAGTTAGAGTACTTTTTTATACCGGTGCATCACATTCATTTATATCTCAGTGTTTGGTTGATAGATTATGTTTAGGACCCACCTACCTTGTTAATTACTTAAGGGTTGTGAATCCAATAGGAGGGTGTGTAACTCTACGGTTAAGATGTGACCAGTTAGAACTTGACTTGTTAGGTCATAAGTTTGCATGTAGTTTATATGTTATTGATTTTGTAGATTTCGGGATCATTTTGGGTATGGATTGGTTGGGTAGGTATGAGGCTAGAATATTTTGCCAGGATAGAGAAATATAACTGAGACACCTTAGTAGTCATAATCGAGTGATATTCTCAGTAGAGAATACTGACCGGAGTGTTAGTGCTATGCTTAATGCTATGGAGGTAGGAAATGAGTTAAGTTGGGTTCAGGTAGCAATAGAATTTGCAGATGTTTTTGAGCCAGTCACTGGACTACCCCCAAAAAGAGCTATGGAGTTTAGAATAGATCTTGTGCCCGAAGTTGAACCTGTAAGTAGACCACCTAGCAGGATGACACCAACTGAGATGAAGGAATTGAATGTGCAGCTAGTGGATCTAGAAGGAAGGAGTTTTATTAGACCAAGCAGTTCGCCTTGAGGAGCAGCCGCGGTGTTCGTGAAGAACCAGATGGGTCGTTGAGGATGTGTATTGACTATCATAAGTTAAACGAAAGGACAATTAAGAATAAGTATTCTTTGCCAAGAATAGATGATCTGTTTGATCAGTTGAGTGCAGCCAGAGTGTTATCCCATTTGGATTTGGCAATAGGCTTCCATTTGTTAAGAGTGGTAGAGGACAGTATTCCTTTGACAACATTTCGAACTAGATATGGTTCGTATGAGTGGTTGGTGATGCCATTTGGATTGACGAATGCAACTACTTTCTTCGTAGATTTAATCGAGTTTTCCAACAGTACTTGGATAGGTTCGTACTAGTGTTTATAGATGACATTCTAGTATACTCTAAGGATGATAGAGAGCATGAAGTTCATATTAGATGGTTCTTGAGACACTGAGGCAGAATCAGATAAAGGCGAAGTTTACCAAATGTCATTTCTGGAAGAAAGAGGTAAAGTTTCTTTGTCACATGGTTTCATAGAAAGGATTGTCAGTCGATCCAAATAAGATCGAAGCTGTGAATAATTGAAAGAGATCAGAGACGATGACCGAGATCAGGAGTTTTATTGGACTTGCTGGCTACTACAGGAGATTCATTAAGGATTTCTCACGGATAGCACCACCTTTAACTAAGCTGACCAGGAAGGAAGTGAGATTTGTTTGGTCTGACAAATGTGAGGAGGCATTCCTTAAGTTAAAGCATTTGTTGACTAATGCACCAGTATTAGTAGTTCAAGACGGAAACCAAGGATTGGTGGTGTAAACTGATGCGTGTGGAACTAGATTAGGAGTAGTGTTGATGCAGAGTGGTAAAGTCATTGCCTACGCATCTAGGCATCTTAGACCGCATGAGGTTAGATATCTTACTCATGATTTGGAGTTGGTAGGTGTGACCTTTGCATTGAAGATTTGGAGACATTATCTCCTAGGTGAGAGATGTGAGTTGTATACCGATCATAAGTCTTTACGGTGTTTATTCTCTCAGAAGGAGTTGAATATGAGACAACAGAGGTGGCTGGAGTTTTTGGCTGCTTATGATTTGGTATAGAATATACACCAGGTAAAGGTAATAAGGTGGCAGAAGTCCTTAGCAGGAAACATCAGAATATGGTGTTAGCTATGCTGGCGGAATGGAGAGATTTAGAAGCTTTAGCCAGTTGCAGTGTGCAGTTAAGATCGACTGCTGGTTCTACCCAGAGTGCCGCCAGATTATCTTATTTAGAAGTTCGACCGGTATTGCTTGGGAGAATCGCTTCTAAGCAGAAGGAGGATCAAGTATTAGCTGAGAGGATCGGAAGACTTGAGGTTGGAACCGAGACCGATGATTTAAAAGATTTTAGCCTTGACAAGAGAGGGTGGCTGAGAAAGAAGGAATGGTTGTGTGTTCCAAATGTGGAGGACTTAAGGAAAGAAGTTCTTGAAGAATGTCATCGATCCAAGTTTACGATTCATCCTGGAGGAACCAAGATGTATCAAGATATGAAGAGGAGCTTCTATTGGGAAGGGATGAAGATGGATGTTGGCTTGTGGGTTAGATAATGTGCAAACTATCAACAAGTGAAAGCTGAACATCAGAAACCAAGTGGATTACTACAGCCTTTAGAGATTTCTATTTGGAAATGGGATTCGATATCCATGGATTTTATAGACGGGTCTCCAAGGTCAAACAGAGGTAACGAAAGTATATGGGTTATAGTGGACAGATTGACCCAGAGTTCCCATTTCATTCCAGTTAAGTCAACCAGAACGGCACCTGTTTTAGCAAAGTTATTCCTGAAGAACATGTTAGACTACATGGAGTTCCTAGTAGTATAGTCAGTGACAGAGATGCATTGTTCACTAGTGAATTTTGGAAGAGTCTACAGGAAGTAATGGGTACTGAGCTTAATATGAGTACTGCATATCACCCTCGGACAGATGGACAGACAAAGAGAGTCAAAAAAGTACTCGAGGATTTATTGAGAGCTTGTGTATTGGACTTTAGTGGATCTTGGGAAGATCACCTACATTTGGTTGAGTTTTCCTATAATAGTAGTTATCAGACTAGTATAGGAATGGCAACGTTTGAAGCTGTATATGGGAGACCATGCAAATCACTAGCATGTTGGTTGGAGACTAGAGACAGATTGGTCTTAGGTCCAGATTTGGTTAAAGAGGCATCAGAGAAGATTGAGTTAATCCGAGGAAGGATGAAGGAAGCTCAGTCAAGACAAAAGAGTTACGCAAATAAGAGGCGTAAGGACCTAGAATTCTCAGTTGGAGATAAGGTTTTCATTAAGGTATCACCTATCACTACACCATAAACGCTATTTTGATACGGCTAAAAGCCGTATCTAATCGAATTAGATACGGCTTTTAGCCGTATCAAAATATGGCGAGCTTATTACTTTGATACGGCTACTGGCCGTATCTAATGGGACAATTAGATACGGCCTTAAGCCGTATCTAATTGTCCCATTAGATACGGCCAGTAGCCGTATCTAAGTACTCAATTACACATACATATATAAAATTCTGCACTCAAATGATATTAGAAAACTAATAATATTATAGGCAGTGCACATTCAAATAATTCAATAATCCGCATTGCAGTGCATAATAACTTAACAATATCATTACATAACACGAAAAATAGTACATACTAGCATTTAGTACAAATATGAAGTTAAGCTCAAAACAAGAGCTACACAAGTCACAATATCAATACAAAACCTTAAGATGTTCAATAGAGCCCAGAGTATAACATTTATAACAGTGTCTCTGGCTAAACCTTTTGCAAATGAATTACTCCAAGTCTCTTGCTACACTTCTTGCTAAACCAAATAAAATTAGCTAGCACCAAAGATTGCATAAAGATCATTCCTGATTCAACCTGCAAACATAAAAATGGGTATAAATTATAGTAGTACAAAAGACAGTTTGATAAGTTTGTGTCGTACCAAAAAAATAAACGCTAATGATAGTTTGAGAAGTATATTTGCTGAAACTTGATGGATATAAAAGATAATGTAAAATTGTTAAGTACCAGAAAATTGAAAGTCATGATACAAATTTATAAAAATTGTTAAGTACCAGAAAATTGTTCAGTCAAGAAATCCACACAAACATAGATATTCTATCCATGTTAATATTTATTAATAAAGTAAAAACTATAGTTAGGCAATAATGCTATAAACTTGTAAGTGAAATGGCTTTAGCTACCAAGACCACACATGTATCAAAAGCTTTTTAAATGGCTTTCGATTCTTAGATGAATTTTGTAGTCCGTGAGTACTGAATTGAGATGAATTAATAGCTTATAAATATCACTCTATATTATGAACAACCGTTGCTGTTGTCATGGAACTCATAGACCTCATTCGTTGTATCATCTAGGATGAGTATAATAGGATTTCAATTACAGTTCTTATTGTTAACTTGTTTTTGCAGCAAAGGTATAAACTTTTATCAATCACACTTATAGACTAACAAGCTTAGAGCCGATTTATCATATGTGGGATGCCTGACCCATACTGAACAAGCTAGTACTCGTACAAATTATTCAATTTCTAATATCTAATCATAACTAACTGTATACTAGATATATACAAAGTAACATGAGCTGTTATTTTCCAGCAAATAATTCAGATAGCAGAGCAATCGCAGATAAAGTGATCTCTATCTCGACAGCACCTCATAGTACAAGCAAAGTTCAGCTCTCCGACAAATTCCAAATCAATAGCATAGTATCTCCAAGGGATTCAGCAAGATGTTGTGAAGTATTCCAAGCAGCAACAGGGAGGACTTTTAGGTAGAGGCGAAGCATTGAATGTCAGGTCGCCCAATAACTCGAATATTTCGAATGACACAACGAAGTGATTCAGGTAAGCAGCGACAGGTCAATAACCAGATCCATCTTCAACTGCGAGTGATGAGAGTTCTTCAGACACGGCGAGTTTGCAAAACGTGAAGTTGAAATCTCCAAACAAAAATCGACAGTGGCATCAAATTATTTTCTTTGGAGAAGAAGGTTGTCATATTTTTTAAACAGTTCAATTTTTTTTAGGGATGAAGTAATTTGGACTGAAGTGTTTTTGAGAAGAACAGAAGGGCGGCGTTTTTATTATATTTTGCTAAAGACTAGGAAATCAAAAGAAAATACTTTGAAAAGCAGTGGAGTGCAGATCAAAACATTACGTGAAGTGGTGCCAGGGAGTGTTTTTAATTTTTGTTTAATTGAACTTTGTTCTGTAATTTCATTTTAAATTCAAACTTTAGTTTCATCTAGGAATGAGCTACGTTTGTAGTTCAGGGATCCTGGGGTATTGAGTGCAGACGCGGTTACTAGAAATACGATTAATTAATCATGTTTTATTATTTAATTACTAAAATTTTATTACTATATGTTTGCTTTTCTTGTGTTAGACGAATAACACACATATAACACAAAAAGATGCACAAAATTTATTTTATTTTCATTCTATTGACCTGCATCTAAGTTTATTTTTTCATTCCATGTATCATTTGTAACTCATGTGGTTTATTGACTCTTTAGCTGAATTGCTTTCTTATTTTATAAAAATAATAATTAAGATAAATGGTTTATCTTAAGTTAATTGAGATCTTAATTTAATTAAGAGGTTAGGATTAATTTATTAAGGATTAAATAATTAATATAATTAATTTAGAATAATTACCCAATGTAATTTAAAAAGAATTAATTATAAAATTACTTAAAACTTAATTTATATTTTGTTCTTAAAAAAGTCAATATGAGATTTTGTTTTTTTTAAGATACTCTTTAAAATATAAATTGTTATTTAATTTATAACTAGTGTTTGAAAACTAATTAAAATTAATTAAAGAAATTGCATATATACCTGCTCCATCATCTAGAGATATCGAATAAGACACTTCGAATGACACACATATCCACCCACTCCAACATCAACAAAGGTCTCTGCAAATTGATGATTCATTTTGCTGGTTCTCTCATCTGGTAGCAGTATACTGTCCAACACCACTTTTTCGTGTGTGGATGGTACAGATTTCCCATGGATGTTGGACAATGTAGAATCTCGGCATATAGTACCTGTTGCAATAAAAGGGAATATTTATTATTATTTAAGTTTTCTACTTATTATGTCATAAATGTTTAAATGTTAAAAATACCTGTTCCTATTAATTCTAAATCAGAGTTGAGGATTTCACATTTTTGATTGTTCGTAACATTGGTCGAATCCTGGAACTGCGAAGCAATGAATTCAGGAGCATTGAATTGTGTGGCGCATCCTCCGTCAGAAGAATTGACCGGTGCACGAATTCCCTGTTCAATATTTCCCACCATGTTGATCAAAACCTCCATTTGCCCAGACAAATTTCCCACCGTACTCTCCAAACTTCCCACCCTCATTTTCAACTCATCCTGCTCGCCATGAACATGTCGGAGTCATTTTTGTGCAATGGCACAAGCCTTAACTTTAGTCTTTGGTATAACGGTCCCAACACCGCGGCTCCTACCCCTTGCATCCTTACCAAGAACTTGTGATAAGATGTCTTCATCCACTGTCAATTTTTCTTCATCACTATTAGTGATCTTTTCCTTCGCTTTCGCAACTTGATCCTGTAATATGATAATACTTTCATGAATAAGGAATTTTAAAGAATATGCAAGTTAATATTTGTTTAACTTACAAAGTATGAAGAAGTGGCATCTGATATGCTACCATCTTTTTTCCTGTGTGTCTTCTCCCATACTTGACGACGACTGATATTTGTTGATGGACTAGCAACGATCTGCAATACAAGTTGATGCAACGACATGAATATCCAATCACAATGTGTAAATCATTTGAATGAAAATGAATATAATTTACCATTTCTTGTTCTATTTTAGCGTGACTTTTACGTCCTGCATGATGTGCATAACTGAGCAATGCTCTGTTCTTTTTGCCTACCTCCCTTCTTCCGCTCGCTTCAGGCGTTGCTTCATTTTTTACGAACTCTATCCAATCTTCTTGAGCAACTGTAGGTGGGCAATTTTTCAACCATTCTTCGTCATTGTTGAAAGTGTCATAATAAACTACTCTCAAGTTTTTCTTGTATCTCCTAAAAGCCTCGGCCATTCTCTTTAAAAACATTTCCTTCGAAAGCGGATCGAGCTCATATATTTTCTGCAAAAAATATATTAAATTAAATGTTGTGCAAAGAGTTGAAACCATAAGGCTATTGAATGAAATAGTTGTTGTCAAACAGATAAGGATACTTACCACCAATTCGTTCCAAACGTTGTCCTTGTATATTGCAGGTACTTTATTCCAACTTATATATGATATCGGCACATGAGCTCTTACTAGTTTACCGAGCATAGTAGCGATTTTTCCAGCGTTATCTGAGACTGGAATACCAAGTAAGTTTTGATCAACTTTCTTCGCCTCTGAACATGACGAATGTGAAGATGGTGGATTTTCTGACATAGTTTTCTACAAAATATAATATTACTAATTATTTTAATAAGTCACGATAATAATTATAGATGTATCAATGTATCAATGTCAACACTCCATAACATAACACACTTGCACATACAAAATTATTAAGTGACAACACCTGAAATTGCATTGGAATGTATAAATTATTCAAAACATACATACAGACAATCATGCAATTAAAAATATACAAACACACAATCATGTGATGTACGAATACTAATAAGTTAACATATGGATTTGGTAAGGTCTTCTAATTTTTCATTGTCTTCAAAAGCTGATTGATAGACGGTAGGGAACTCAATGTCATCCACATTTGTAGTCAACCGTTTTGGTGTATGCAAGACCACAGACCATCCGTTATTTTTTAAATCTTTGGAGTAGAAAACTTAACTCGCTTTTGATGCAAGAATAAATGGCTCGTCATTCACGTTATTTTTGTTCTTTAATTTCTCTAAATTTACCATAATGAGGTTTGAAATAGGATCTATTTTGCAACCATTGACCTTATCCTCGACTTTTACCCAATCACAATAAAAAACTGTTTGTTTGAAGTCACTGTAATCCAACTCAAGTATCTGTTGAATGACTCCGTAATACGTTGTTTCTGCTTCCTTATAATTTTTATCCTTGCCACTCGCTCTAAATTTTGTAATTGCTCTCATACATACACCGCTATTTTGTGTTACCATACGGCCTTCATACTTTTTCATGGAAAATGAAAATCCATTCACTTGGTACTTCATATAACTATGCGTTATGAACTTCGGCCCGTGCACTAACCTCCACAGAGTTGGATCAACATCGATGGTCTTTAACAGCTCATTACGTAACCATAGATTAAAACTTTGAACTACTTCCACGGTGGTAGCCCTGCCTCTAGGTTGAAATCTAGTACTTTTCACATAGGAGTTATACCTCCTACGAAAAACACATATCAAAATGTATATATAAATTGAATTAAAAAAATTAAAATTCCAAACAAGTTCGTGAACTTACTTCTTCCATTCATCCAATCCATCGTACTTATTAAGGACCCATCTACGCACCTGTTCAAACTGCACTTGGGTTAACGTTATGTCTTTACCATTATCCAGAGGTATCTCACTAGCAAACTCATCGTCCTCGTCTAAAAACGCTTTGTGGGTATGTTTATGATTGCCATCACCTCCGTTTGGCATATATTCCATGCAGTAAAGACTAGCTTCTTGTACGATATATCCTTCTGCAATACACCCTTCAATGTATCTTTTGTTGCGCACATATCCTTTATATATTTTCATCAACCTATAAATGTGATCAATTATATACTGTAGACGGTAGCTATTTATATGAAATAATGATGTGCATAACTGAAATTAGAAATTTACCATTCAAATGGATACATCCATCTATATCTGACAGGGCCACAAATCAACGCTTCATCGGCTAAATGAACCATAAGATGGACACTGATATCAAAAAATGCAGGTGGAAAATGTTTTTCGAATACACACATTGCTTCTACTAAGCTAGCCTTTGCTTTTAAAAGATGTTCCCTATTGATCACCTTTGAACACAAAATGTTAAAGAATAAACTAATACGATGAACAGCATTTCGTAGATCCTTATGTTGTGGATAAGAATGTTGAAGCAATACCGGAAGCAAATGCTGCATTATGACATGGTAATCATGTGACTTCATATTTCGTAGTTCAGGAGGATTGATGCTCACATTGTTGTGAAAGTTAGAAGAAAATTTGTTAGGCACTTTCAGATTTTTCAAAATGGTGCAAAACCGTATCTTTTCTTCTTTGCTCAAAGCGAAAGTTGTCTTTGGTATGATTGTTTTATTTGTTTCAGGATCTTCCATCACCCTCAACTTTTGTTTTATACCCATGATTTTCAAATCCTTGCGTGCATTGATGCCATCTTTTGACTTATCTTTATGGTCCATAATGGTGCTGATGAGATGCTCCGTGACATTCTTCTCCGTATGCATAACATCAATATTATGTCGGACCAAATTTGCTTTCCAATATGGTAAATCAAAAAAGATAGACCTCCTATACCATCCAGAAATATTGTCAACATCTTCATTGGTTGACTTTTTCCGTTTTTGACCAATTTCTTCTTTTTGTTTACCAACTTTCATTTTGATATTCGCTACTTTCTTTTCAACTTGAAAACCAGTCAATGGCCATTTAGGGCGACGAAGTTCTTGTTCGTTGTTGAAATTTGTCTTATCGTATCGAAACTTGTGTTCGTTAGGAAGAAACATTCGATGTCCCATGTAACACATCTTCTTACTTTCAGGAAGATAATAAGAACAAGTGTTTTCCCCACAAACAGGACATGCAAAATAACCGTGAGTTGTACATCCCGATAAAGTCCCAAAAGCAGGGTGATCATGGATTGCCCACAACACCCTAGCTCTCATTGTGAACTCAGATTTATTTAACGAGTCAAATGTAACTACTCCTTCCCATAACTGCTTTAGCTCGTCTATCAACGGATGTAAATAAACATCAATATCCTTTCCTGGTTGTTTTGGCCTAGAAATCAACAATGTTAACATTGAGAACTCCCTTTTCATGCACATAGACGGAGGAAGATTATATGGTACTACAATTACTGGCCAACAACTGTAAGGGTTAGAGAGAGAAGCATGTGGACAGAAACCATCTGTTGCTATTCCAAGTGTGACATTTCATGGCTCGGCGGCAAAAGTTTGATCAAATGAATCTGCGACTTTCCATTGAGAAGTGTCACATGGATGACGCATTACGGTTGGATCAGACTTGGCACGACCATGCCAGGTCATCGCATCTGCCATCCATGGTACAGTATACAGTCTCTTCAATCTAGAAATTAAAGGAAAATGTCTTAATGTCTTTCGAGGTACTTTGGTGCATTTTCTCTCTTCGTTTAATGATGTCATATACCTTGGTTCATTGCAATTTGTACAAGAAACTTTGTTCGCATCATCTTTCCAGTACAATATGCAATCATTGATGCATGCATCATAAGTTTTGTAATTCATCCCAACTTGCTTAATGATCTTCTTCACGTTGGAGTACTTTGTCGGCAGCGTGTTACCTTTGGGGAGTAACTCCTTTATTAGTTCGAGAAGTGCAGTCATACCATTATCTGAAAAGTTGTATTGGGTTTTCAAGCTATTCAGTTTCACAATGGCATACAGCTTCGTAATCCCTTTTGAACATGAAGGATACAATGGCTCTTTTACGCTACCAAAAAGCGATTTATACTTCTTACTTTCATTGGCCTGCCAATCTGGATAATCAGTAGACTGCTCTCCAACATTAGCATGATCAGGCAACGAATTTGTAGGTTGAAAATGATGAAATCTATCTACATCATTGACCAGATCTTCCATCCTAATATGTTCAGACTCAGCAGTAGTTCTGTCATGACTAACTGGTTGTTGTTTTTCCTTCTCCGCCCTTTTTTCCCCATGAAAATACCACGCTGTATACGATTGGATAATACCCCATCTAAGCAAATGAAAATGAATGTCATCTAATTTGATCGTCTTCGTATTTTTGCACCGGGTGCAAGGGCATAAATACAATCCTTTCTTACCACCGTTTTCTTCAACAAAACTAATGAACTTCTGCACCCGTTCTATATAGTATGTAGATCTTAGATCTGATTCATTTATCCATTGTTTGTCTATGCTTAAAGACATACTGCCCTCCTATATCATATTTAACAGAACATGAGACTTGTTTGTATAAATACATCATAAATCTGTACAATGATAAAAATGTGAATACAATACAATATTTCAACTTTCTTTTACACACGCTAGCCATTTTTATTAATGGATGAAATCATTAGCACTTTGTTTAAAAGACATCCAAAGAAACTGGAGAGCGCTATGGGAAATGTACAGACGTGTCGTCTTAATCATTATATTTTTAAATAATTTACATCGACGCTATTTCAAAATATGTCTGTATACAAAGAATTTTAATATTAATGCATTTTAAAAAAGCATCAGCTCTGTGATTGTATGAAATATAAACATTAGTGGTGACTTTTTAAAATGTCCCTATATAGTTGTGTCTCTATGTAGTGTCGGTGCATTAGAAATAGCATCACTTTGTTTTTTAAATACAGGCAACATTTCGAAAGTCACTTTAGCCAACATGACGCTACTAACCAAAAGCGACATTTGTAATTATTTTCTATAATGGTCTAAAAGTGCGATAAGTTTTAAAAAGTTGGGCAAATTGGGTGAAATTGAAAAGGTTTCTCTTGATAAAAACACAACATGATCATTCTAGAGCATCTATAGCGATTTGGTCAAAAACTGGTAGGTTAAATAACAGAAAAGCTTTCGGGCAAAAATGCAGCAATGTTGGTGAATGAGCGATAATGGGTTATTAGCGTCGAATGTAGCATCGTCGAACATTGCAGTGGTTTGATAGAGACTGCAGCCTGTTTTGAAAACAGAGTCTAAATGACAGTTAGATCACTAAATGACATCAAATATGTTCTGAAAAACAAAAACACCAAACAGATATAGAAATAGAGTCTTTCAGATGCATCTTCTTTGAAGCATCTAAGAGAAGGGAAAGATTTACTTTCAAATAGTGCAAAAAAAAGTCATGACAAGATATGGTTCATCTAACTGTATGACTATTCTTATTGAGTAAGAAGTTATATTCAAATTTTAAGTCAACACCATAACCTTTTGTCTTCTAAAGGAAAAAAATGTATAGCAAGTGCATATGTGAGCTAAAATGTCTCGCATGTAGTGATGCAACACTTCATATACAATGATCCTAGCTTTATTATATAAATACCTTCTGCAGAAACAACATCTTTAGATACACACATAAGATGGATCAATCAATAGACAACCAAATCGAGTCGCTAAGCATCGGTTCATATTCACAAAGAGCATCAAGTTTTCACTCGGAGAGAGAAGGAAACGATGAATACGAGCTTAAGTGGGCTCAAATTGAGAGACTGTCAACACTTAGACGAATAAGGACATCTGTTCTAGATCAAGAAATCGATGAAGAAAAAAATGGAAACAAGGTAGTTGATGTGACCAAATTAGGAGCTTTGGAGAGACGTTTGTTCATTGAGAAGCTCATTAAGAACATTGAGAACGATAATGTTCGTCTATTGCAGAAACAAAGAGAGAGAATTGACAGGTAAAACCTGATTTTCAAAATACTTTGATACATCTTTCCATATCAAAGTTTTGGTACAAAAGGCCTCAAATTTTGACGTGTGTACTACATGCAAAAAAATTAGTACATTTACTTTTTTTTTTTGGTAAATAACTAAATATACTAATTTGGTTAAGGGCTATATCAAAACTTTATTTCATCCCTCTTGTATCAAAGTTTTGCTCCCGAGTTTTCTATATTGTTCGAATACACAACCAAGATTTTGTTAAGGGCATCAAAAGCAAACTGGTAACCGATTAGATGCATATAAATGTGATTAAGTGGGTAATTTGTAGGGTGAATGTGAAACAACCCACAATAGAAGTGCGGTACAAAAATTTAAGCGTTGAAGCAGAATGTGAACTGGTAAATGGAAGGCCTCTACCCACTTTATGGAATTCAGCCAAAGGCTTTATGTTGGTAAGTTAACATTTAATACTCTTTTTTTTAGCTTTAAAAAAGTAGTAAACAAACACCATAATAAAAATATCTCGTGAATATCAAACATGGAGGACTTCCTATACAATTCCAACAGTTAAGAGCTTTCAAAATTGCTTAATGCAATCGGGTTTAACCAAAATTAACAATGGAATATAATTTCACTTGACACGAAAGGGAGTGGCGAAGAATATTGATAAGATACTAGTCAATACTATTTGCCTATAGAAATTTCCTTACATGGAAGCACTTATACTATCACTACTATCAAGTGACCATAATCCTTTAATTTTGCATTTGGTATAGATATATATAGAGATAAGGGATATCCTCTCAGGTATGACAAATAATGGCTCTTAAAAGAGGGGTATGCAGACTGTATTGTAAGGGGACTCAGTAGCAATACATGGGGATTTCCTTGTTACAAATTTCAGCAAAAACTACAAGCATGCAAACAACAACTTAAAGCATGGAATAAGACTAGAACAAAAGATAACACTAATCTTGAAGAGGTAGAAAAAACTTATGAAGCTCTAACCCTTGAGGTTGACACTAACCCAACAGACTTGCAAATATATAAAGAAATGTTACAAGATAGACATAGACTACATTTTCAACAACAAATAGAATTTTGGAGTTTCAGGGAAAATCAAAGGTCTACTGGTTGTAGCAAAGTGATACAAACTCTATAAAAAAATTCTCCAAAATGTCTTTTAAAAGATAGAGTAACAACATACAAGTTCTCACTAATGCTAATAGAAATTTAATATGCAAGGCTAAGGAGTTGGACCAAGCAACAATTACATAATACAGTGAACTTTTCTAGAATTTCAAAGCATTTTAGTTATTAATGAAGCAGGACAAAAAAATTAAATTCAGAAATCACTATGGAAGAAATTAAAAAGGTTGTTCTCTTGGTTCATGACGACAAAATCCCGGGACCAGATGGAATGAATGCAAAGTTCATGAAACTGCATTAGAAAGATGTTAAATAGGTCATAGTTAGGCACCCTGCAGGTTCATTTAATTCATGCATATATCCCACTTACACAAAACTTAGCTACACTCACACAAAACAACAATAAAAAAAGTGGTGTATGCAACAGTATACGAACGGGTTGTTTTTCTTCTTTAATCTCTATGATTAGCAAACTTCGTAATTCTAAGATATCCATTTAAAAATATGATATTTTTAAGCTGTTTTGATTGGAATTTCAATAAATTTCAATAAAAATATGGACTATTTAAATTTCAATAAATGTAACTCAAAATATAAGGTTTATTTTAAACATTAGCACCAAACTGTTACTAAAAAATTTGCCATTACAACGGCGCCATTTTGTAGCACCGGAGTAATGTCTATGCATTACCCCTCTCCTGATACTTTGCTTACGCCATTAACAACAATTTTATCCACTTATACAACAATGTCAGAACAATATACAACATTAGCACCAAACTGTTTCCAAAAAAATTTGTCATTACAACGGCGCTATTTTGTAGCACCGGAGTAATGTCTATGCATTACCCCTCTCCTGATACTTGGCTTGCGCCATTAACAATAATTTTATCCACTTATACAACAATGTCAAAACCATATACAATGTCAGAACAACATATTTACTAACATATAAACAACAATACACTATGCAAACTGCCACATTGTCATATTGAGGTTCATAAAGTTGTATGCTTCGGTTAACATAATTTGGGTATATTTTTAAGATTTTAATATATGTTCTAGACAAAACTATGCGCTATCAAAGTAAAAGAGTGTTGCAAAATAAGCTAACGCTAAATGTTCAACAAAAATGAATGTAATATCATGTAAAGATACTGAACTAGAATAAGTAGAATAGGTGCCTGAGCGAAACTTTTTTTTAAGTGGACATTTCTAGTATACTTCTTGCTTTCTCTAAGTACTTAAAGTAAACTGATATTGTATTAATTTTCTAACATTAAAACTTGTATTAGAAATGCAAACGACATATATGTGTATAAGTCAAATAATTATAGCTTGGTCATTGGTGTATGGATCATTAATCTGAAGCAAGAGTACAACCTGGCAATTCTCTAACCAAAATAACATTCTACACAGAGAAAGGATTGAGTACAAAGAAATAGAATGTTTGCTCTTATTATTCCATTGAATGTTCATATTAACAGAAGGGGAGAAATATTTTGAATTCTACAATGCTCTAACACTGGCAGAACTAACATGAGGAAAACAACAATGATAAAGTGTATATAGTCATTAGCAATAACAGCATCAGGAATACCAAAATTCGACCGCAAGCCATATTCAGTTATACTAGATAGAATTACACCATTACCACTCAGGAGTGCCAAAAGGATCCCATGTTGTTACTTCTGATCATGGAAAGAATCTTGCTCCTAGGCTTAAGGATATTATGCCAAAAACAGCTAGCATCCTGAGGTATATCCATTATCCAAAAATTCTTATTTTTCATACTAAAATGCAAGTTCCATTTAGCCCATAAGCTAGTAGACTTATTAAGAAGCAAGTTGATGTAATATGAGGCAGCTGCTTGATTCCAAAGTGTAAACTACGTTTGTTCTTCCCATTTATTATTCTTTATCGATTGAGTACAAACATGAATTCATAATTGAAGCACATGAGAAATGACTCCTTGACAAAATTAACCATGCAATTTCATAACATAAAACAACGGAATTTAGCGACGGCTCCTTACCTGCAGGTGGAAGGGGTGGAAGACGTGGAAGGCTCTGATGGACGACGTCAAATCTCTGGCGATTGAGGTGGAAGCTCTAGCGATCGTGGTGGAAGCTTTGGCGATTTAACTCCTAAGTAAGCATACGGGGAAAAAAGAAAATCTGGAAATAAAAAAAAGGAGGGAGAGGGTGTGCGTTTTGGGGAAAATTTTCCCACGAAAAGAGGCACAGATTTTGATACGGCTATAAGCCGTATCAAATTTTAATACGGCTTACAGCCATATTAAATAATATAGATACGGCTATAAGCCGTATCTATATTTGATACGGCTTATAGCCGTATCAAATGCCCCGCCTACGGTTGCGCCAAAATCCTATTTGTGGTGTAGTGTATGAAGGGTGTGGTACGATTTGGAAAATCAGGGAAGTTAGCCCCAAGATATGTAGGTTCATTCTAGATTATAGAGAGGATTGGAAAGCTCGCATACAGAATAGAGTTGCCGAGCGGTTTGGCAGATGTCCATAATATATTTCATGTGTCTCATCTTCGCAAGTATGTGCATGATCCAGAGACTACTATTCCTCCGACAGGGTTGGATGACTTAGTGGTAGAGCCTAATTTAACTTTTGTTAGATAACTAGTTCAGGTTGTAGCTAGAGATGAGAAAATATTAAGGAACAAGATAGTCAGGTTGGTGAAAATTCAGTGGAGCGACAATGAGAAGGACTGTACTTGGGAGACAGATGACAGGATTAGAGATACTTATCCTAATCTGCTTTAAGGTTATGTCTATATTAGATTTACATAGATAGTAGCTAGTCAGTTAGACTATTATGGTTGTTAGGAGTTGTTACAGATATTTTCTATGTTTAGTATTTAGTCCTTACTGAATTTTGAGGATGAAATTCTTTAAGGGGGGAGCCTGTAACATCCCTAATTTCTGATAACATTATTCAGAAGATTTAATTAGATAAATTAAATAGATTAATCGTGATAAGGAGATTGATATTTGATTTAATAACCTAATAGGGCCATGCATATTAACAAAGTAATTAGGCTTTAAATTGGTTTAAAGGTTAATTAAACAACACATGGGCATAATTAGTAAATTAGCCAATTAATTATACATGGCTATTACTTCTCCTCTATGCCCATTCATGTTTCATTTTTCTCACGGTCACAAAAATCTAAAACCTAAATCAAAGCTGGCCATTACAAAGAGGAAAAGAAGGAATTTTTAATCTAAAGCCAAAGATCAAGCTAGGAAGGATTAATCAACAACAAATCTCAAGTTTCTTATAAAATCTAAGGTGAATAATAATTCTTACCATCTCTTTTTGGCTTTATAATCATGTGATTTCAGATTTGAATGTTTATTTTATTTCCATGATATATTGGATGATGATATGCTAAAAGTTATGGATTGTTTGATGTAAACAATTATTTAAATGCACAAATTCATATGGTTTTAAGAGTAAAACCGTGAGATATTGATTTTGAAATGCCATGGAAAATTTTTATGTTAAGTAAAACATGATTTTGGAGATTGGTTTTGATTTTCAGAATTTTCCAAGCTATGGAAATTTTATTATGAATTTTTGATTGAAAATATGATTGGATTGGGTTAAATATTTATTTTGTGAATGTCAGGAAGAAATTGGGTCTAAAATTTTAGTATGTTTGATTACATGATTAATTCGAGTTTCTGTGATTTTGAAGGATTTTTCCCAATTGATTTACTATGATAAATAAATTATTTTGAAAGAAGGGTTGTCCTGAAAATGTCGGATTTAGGTTATTTGGAAAGGTTTAACGTTTAATTCCTATAATTTAGGATCTGAATAAATGCAGCAGTTTCAGAAGTAAAGAAATTAAAAAGTTTTATGGCAGCCAATCAGAGTTTTACAACTAGGCAAGTTGTTAAGAAAAGTTTACTTAAAGTTGCTATAATTCAGCCTTTAATTAGAAAAAGGTGTTTCGCCTTTAATGGAAAATTCCTTTTGACTCCCTTAGTTCCGCCCCATCATAGTCGGAACCATCACCGTCGAAACTATCATAATCGGAACCAATCCACATGGTATCTCTTGGAAGATATGTAGTGGATTGGAAGATGGGCGGAAACCTTGGTGTCGAAGGGTAAGCTTCCGATGGGGTCGAAACCCTGTTTTGTTTTAATAAGTTAAATACTTGCCTTTGTTTATTTAAATGATTTTGACTAAGTTGAAACGTTTGCTTTCGAAAGGGTGTTTGTTTAGCTTTCGAAGCAGGTTGTAATGTTAATACTAAAGTACCAGCTTTCGAAGGGGATTCCTTTTTCTTTAAAAAAAAGCTTTTGAAAGGGGTTTGTTTCGACCTAGTTGAAGCCTAGCCACTACTCTGCCTTTTGACCATATTTTCCAATAATGCTTTTGAAGAGTTGCCTTTGTTTTTACTTTAAACCATACCTTTCTCTTAATTGCTTCCGAAAGGGGTTGGGGATTCGAAGGAGATGGAGTCGAAAGTTGGTTTCGACCCAGACCTTCGAAGTTTTGATTTTTAAAGACATTTGCTTTCGAACTAGATGGCTCCGACACTATCAATTTTTCCCAAACTAATTTATATTGGTTTTGAAAGAGATACTTTCGTATATAACCATTTTGACCCAAAAAGATTTTTAAAGAGTAAATCCAATGCTTTCGAAAGGGGTACTTTCATTTGTTTCGAAGCTCTATACTGTTAAAAGATGATTTGATACCATCGAAAGGTATAATAGGTTTTGAAAGAGAATGCTTATTAAGGGATTCGAAAGGTGAAACACCCCACACCCCTTATTATACCCAAAAGGACACACTAAAAGATTTGGTGTGTTGTAGGTATAACTAAAGCTAGCAGAGACTAAGATTTACAAGACAAAATAGATAGATAATAACACAACGGAAGTAATTAAAAACAATAAGTGATTTTAAAAATTAATACTTCATAAATACTTCAGACAAACCACATATGTTCCAAATACCAAATACAATTGTTTTATAAAATCTCAGTCTCATCAGAAAAACCAGAGTACAAACGCAAACTTTCCCTCAATACAGTGCCAGTACAATAAAAGAACAAAAAGCTGGAAATAAACATAAGGAATACATGATAAGGTCTCCAAGTCTCCAAGAAGCCGCGGTCTATCTTCCTTGCCCCTGATTGCCTATAGAGGGAGAAAAAGGGGAAAATAGAGGAGTGGGTCAGACTAAAAGTCTGGTGAATGATAGTAATTACTAGAATCTTTAAGCAAAGTAAAAGTAATAGACCTTACAACAGTTCTAGTATATAAAAGGAAACAATGGAAATAGGGATAAGGAATAAGCTGGAAATAAATACGAATTAACATAATTGATTTACTTTGATTGTTTGCACTTTTCTTTGATAGCTGCTTTGATTAGGCTGAATTTCTAATCCTATAATTAGGCTGAAATCCTAATTCTACCCTTTGATCATCCTGCTACTCCATAGACCTTACTGCGGACTAGACGCTATATAACTCCTTACACAAAAATGGTGTCTATGAATTACACACAAAGTATCTACTGTGGACTAGACGTTATATAGCTCCCTACATAGAAGGCAATGGTGCCTACGAAAGGCACACATACTAAGCGCTTGGAACTTATAAGGATTACTGAGCACCCGAATGGAAGTCGCATGCGTAACCGCCACCATGCTCAGGTTACCTATTGTTCCACCTATTGGGTCTTCTTATTACCTAAAGCTCCAGCATAAGTGTAACCCTCATCCCACTTCAGGCTAATGTGAGATCACCGTGTCCATAGAAAATAGGGGAAATGCTGTTGATACTGGCCCGTCATCCAAACAATATCTAGTTGCGCCCCTTGCCCAAATCCACATGGTTTGGACTTCTACATATTGACCAATTACTACCATTATTAGAACAAGCGTGCCGCTCGTCTCACTTCAGGATTATGTGAAACACCGTGTCCATAGAATTAATAGGGGAATGCTATTTGGTACAGGTCCTACTTTAATTCTTACTTATTAACTTAGATAAATTATTTAAATAAGCCTTTACTTTTGTTCTTGCTATCTATGCTTATTAATTTATCCTAAGTCTTAAAATAAGCTTCATTCTATTCTTTTTCATATTATAACCTACTTATAATTTAGCTTATTTACTTAACCCAAAAGTCTAAGTGTAAAAAAATAAGCTCCTTTCATCTTATACTCTTTTTTTAGTTATAATTCTAAGTTATAACTAGGCCAATTATCTTTAATTAGTCCAGTTCTAACTTTAATATCATAATTAGGCTCAATTTCAGTCTTAATTCCATTTTTATTACAGTCTTTACAATTTACATCTTATCTTCCGTTATTTCAGTATTCTTATAATTTTAATCCATATTCGCGTTTAATCTATTCTAATCTATACGCGAAGAAAAAGGAGAAATAAAAGAAAACTGAAAATAGAAGAAAATCCAAAGCATAGGAAAAAGATGTAAATAACGCATAAATAATAGTAAATAAAGTAAATACTGTAAAAAATTGAAAAGCTATAATTAATAGAAATAAACTGAAATTTACTGAAAAAAATAGCTAAAAGAAGTAGACTGAAAATAATTCTAAAAACTGTAAATAAACTACTAAAAAGGTTATTCCAAAAATCGTAGTCCTAAGCTCTTCCCTTTTGGTCTTTCCGGATCCACTTGAGGGTACTAAAATGTTTTTATTAAAAAGATTCCCTCCTTGGAAAATTATTCCTTTTAGGGTCCTTCCTGAAAAGGTGAACCCAAAAGGAGAAAATCTAGAATGAGAAAAAGTATTAGGCCTAGGGTCTTATTTATAGGTGTAGAAGTGGACCTCAGACCGTTGGATTTGGGGATTGAATAGGATGCAACCACGTCATAGGCTGAATAGGAGCCATCGGATGGAAGCATGGAAGGAACAGTTTAAACAAAAGAGTGCAAAATGAGGTGTTTGAACGTTACTGGAATGAAGGAATAATTCCTTCGTTTAATTGCTGAGGCGGCTTGACCTACAGGTCGAGTGCCCATATAGCCAGGTCGACCGGCCGGTCGACCTTGGCAGTGGGATGGTCGACCTCTAGGTCGACCCCCAATATATATATATATATATATATATATATATATATATATATATTCCTCTTATTCTTGTTTAATTCATATCTTGCTCATATTAGCTCGGATTCTGACGTTCTATATATGGAAATTGACTAGAAAATTACCACGGACAAAATGGTGTAACTCCCGTGGCTCAATTCGGATAATTTCATAAAGTTATTTTATCATTTAATTAATTTGTTAATTAATTATTATAGTTTAATTTTCTGGGTTGTTAATTATTATAGTTTAATTTTCTGGGTTGTTACATTCTCCCCTCCTTAAGGGATTTCGTTCCCAAAGTCTCTAAGGATAAAAGAATGAACTAAATGTTTTCATCCAATATCTACAACCAACTACTCAATCGTCAACCATTCATCCATTGTCCTTGCGACCTATAACACTTATGCAATTAGTGTAGTGTTAATGTCCCTAATCTAATGCAAAAGATTAGGCGGTCCACTGATTCAGTTGACCTCCTTTTATGCAATCATGCCTGTGCTATGTATCCAAATGAATGCAAAAATTCCTAATGATAACTGATAGTTCTATATGCGTGCTTCAATCATCATCCAAATACGACAATCATGTGATAATCACCCATTTATAGCAATCATGGAAAATAAAATAAAATGCGCACACATCTATATGCATATGCTCTAGTGTCCTAGTTAGGCTGATCCCTAAGAGATAATAGTGCCTAGTGTAAGTATATGCGTCCATGAGCATCCACTAGCAAACACTTGCAACCACTTGCATCCATCATTCATAACACGTTCTAGTAACATGTTTACATCAAATCCTACCATCCATAGGTTAAATCCTAAGTTCTACACTCCCAAAGGATAATAAAGAAAGAACCTATTCAAAACTAAAAATGGAAATATGAAATTCTAAAACATGCTATCAAAGAAATGCGGATATGAGATACGAATTTTCTCCAAATCAAATTTAGTCTTCTTCGAAGTCTTTTAACCTCTGTAGACTCTATCCAACATGAAAGTGACTTGCGCGGTCTTCCATAAAGAGCTTCGAAAGGTGCCACTCTAATGCTAGCTTGAAAACTACTATCATGTGAGAATTCCACTAAATGAAGATGCTTTTCCCAAGTTTCTTCAAAATCAAAAATACACGTCCTCAACCATGTGTGCCTTACAATCTTACTAATTTCACTTTACCGTTCTTCTTTAACCTCCTCACCTGAATCAACATTCCTAGGTTCTCACTAGTGCCCTATATGCTTTACGGGAAACTCTACTATTACTTCCAAAAGTAATTATTGCCGTCTCCATTATAGCCTTACACCTTTTCCGTCACTCCTTAGGGAATGATTCCTATCTATTCCACTTTTAAGAATTTGGTTTGGTATTTATCCTCTCATTTCAAAAACTAAGGCTTCTAAATTTTCAAGTCCCAAAATCTTTGTCCTTAAAAGTGTTATTTTTAAATTCTTCTTAAATTCAAAACTACTCGGTTGCTTAACATTTTATGTTCCTAGATTTTCATCCCTACATCTTTTTGAATTTACATTATTTCCCAAACCTAGAGGGAAAAACTTTCAAATTCTAAGTCCAAAACTTATTCCTCGCTTTCTTTTAAAGACCTTTCAATTTTCTATAAAATTTGAATTTTCAAATTCTACTTTTATTAAGTTTTTCATTTCAAAAACTTATTTACTTTTTCACCAAACCATTTCCTTTTAAAATATCTTTAAAATATCCTTATGTGTTTTCAAAATATCTTCTTATTACACCTAACGGTCTCATACCTTAATGTATTGGAACTAATTTCTCCTATGAGAAATTATCAATGCTAAAATCTTCTATGAACCTTTTAAAAAAGGATTTCATGTTTATGTGAAATTATAAGGAACTTATTTTATATTTTTCGAAATAGGCTATACAAAATATGGTGCTGACATACCTTGTATATCTCTTTCATTCATTCCTTATTACTTGCACAAAAATTTTTTATTGGTTTCATCGAAAATTATACCATTATTTTTCATTCCAATAGATTAAAGTATGTTTAAATTATATTTTCTTACGATAGACATCTTCTAATATCTAACCTTTTCTTTTCATAAAAACTCATCTTTAAAACTGTTTTAATATATCCATAACCAAAAACATTTTCTTATACCTATTTAATTAATAGGTGTATTCACAAATCACTTTTATTTATATTCTTAGAAATTATCTTTTAAAAATACATTTTTATTTGGGTTTAAAACAGATGTTGCGTAAAACACTGTTACTACAACCCAAAAATACTAGTATATGAATTTAATTAAAAATAAATACTAATAAACCACATCTACTATGTAAAAACATTTCCTTTGGGAGTCACTTACTATAACGGTAGTGTTATAGTCTATGCTCCTATTATTTTCACAAAAACATATATTACAACAATAAATGTTGTAATCTACGTTTTCGATACTTGATACATTTTAGATTTTTATATTTAAAATCTCTGTTTACTTACAAAGAAACTAGTAAGCTATATACGTTCTATAATTCTCCAAAGAGAATTTCACTTTTAACAAAATTTATATCATATAAAAACCAATTTAAATTTCTTATCGTATTCCCAAAAACCGAGTATTTACTTTTAAAAATATTGACAATTCTTCTTTTCAATTCTAATAATTTCATTTTATTGGGTTAGACATAAAGCTGATTTTCCTACTTAGTACCCTAGGAGTATCCTTTCTAAACCTTGGAAATCTCATTTCCTTACTTAAAGTCTTTTGTTCCTATACTCATATCTATTCTAAGGTGCTACAGTTAAATCCACTTATATGAACAATTATAATATCTGCAATTATCTACACATGGGCTTTCTTCTTTCCTTATCAACTGAATCTATTGTACATCTCCAATCTTTGCCTACCTCTCTTTAGATTTTCACAATCTGAACCTAAATGTACAAAATCATTTCTCAAACTCTTTCCATGTGTAGACCTTCTCTATGCCCCAAAAACACGCTTCCTTATGCCAAAAGTGATACTTCAAGGACTTTGCTTTTAACTGAAGAATGCGAGGTGTACGATGAACCTCCCGGAGATGAACAGCATGCTCCTCCATACTCTTGGAAAACACTAATATGTCATCCACGCATACCACCACAAACTTATTTTGGATGTCTCTAAAAACACGGCTCATCAAATCAACAAAATAGGCTGGGGCATTGGTTAGCCCAAAAGGCCTAACCAACCACTCAAAGAATCCATCGGGTGTCCTAAATGCGGCTTATTAATGTTGTCATCAATGACCCTAAGCTGATGAAATCTTGTGGCTAAATCAAGCTGAGAGAATACTAAAGAGCCTACTAATATGTCGAAAAGATCATCTATCCTAGGAAATGGATATCGGTTCTTCTTTGTGAGCTTATTTAATTCTTTATAATCAACGCAAAGTTGAAGAGAACCATCCGCCTTAGTAGCGAAGACGACTGTTGCTCCCCACTCCGATATCCTCCTCCTTATGAAACCCTTCTCCAAATGCTCACGGATCTGCTTGCTCAATTCCTTCCTCTCCCTAGGTGCCATGTGCCTCACAGGTAATGCTACTGGCTTAGCATTCTCAGTTAAATAAATCCTAAAGTCAATCTCTCTCTTAGGGGGTAGTCCCCTAACCTCCTCAAAGACGTCTGGAAAATCTCTAACGATAGGAACCGAATCTAGCTCTGCTAAAGATGAATCGAGGGAATATAAGAAGCTCAACATAACTGACCCATGCGGGTCGCAAGAAACCTCGAGAGTCCTACCGCTCCATGTCTCTAGTTTAACGACTCTCCTCTCGTAATCTAATATAGCTCCATATGTGGATAGCCAATCCATCCCAAAAACCATCTCATACCCCGAAAATCCCAATACATAGGTGTCACAGTCGAATTCCACGCCTAGGATAAAAATTTTCAAACCCCTACAGACCATAGATAAGTGTGCCGATCCTCCTATAGGGTTTGAAACAACAATGGGGTCTACTACTAAAGAAATGTCTATGTGCAAACAATCTACTAGAGAACTAGAGATGAGAGAGTTTGATGCTCTATAATCAAAAAGGGCCCGAATGGAAAAATCAGGAATAGAAATCAAATTTTCCTACCTCGATTTGGTCTGCTGCTGGAAGGCGCTGTATCCAAATCTAAATCTATGCTGCAGGTGCGCTCGCTGTCTGCCCCATTTTCTGAGGACAAATCTTACTAAAGTGACCAAGCTGTCCACAATTGAAACATCTTCCCTTCATTCTTGCCTTCTTACAGTCTTTTGTGTAAAGACCGGTCATTCTACAGCGCTTACATCTCCCACTTTTCTTGATTCGCTTCTGAGGTCCTCCTCCTTCCTCTTGTCCTTATCCTTATCCTTCTTGTCCTTCCTTCACTACTTCTTAGAGCTTGTAGGAACCTTCTCAAGCTCTCCCTTTAGCTACCAAGATGTAGGTTGACCACTTTGTCGGTCCTCCAAACCTAACTGACTAAACCTTTGCTCCATAACTCCCTATCCCTATTTCCTTTGTGGACTAGACGCTATATAACTCCCTACACAGAAATGGTGTCTACGAATGACACGCAAAGTATCTACTATGGACTAGACGTTATATAGCTCCCTACACAGAAGGCAATGGTGCCTACAAAAGGCACGCATATTAAGCGCTTGGAACTCATAACGATTACTGAGCACACGAATGGAAGTTGCATGCGTAACCGCCACCATGCTCATGTTACATGTTGTTCCACCTATTGGGTATTCTTATTACCTCAAGCTCCAGCATAAGCGTGCCCCTCATCCCACTTCAGGCTAATGTGAGATCACCATGTCCATAGAAAATAGAGGAAATATTGTTGGTACTGGCCCATTATCCAAACAATATCTAGTTGCGCCCCTTGCCTAAATTGCCATGATTTGGACTTCTACTTATTAACCAATTACTACCATTATTAGCATAAGCGTGCCGCTCGTCTCACTTCAGAATTATTTGAAAGACCATGTCCATAGAAATAATAGGGGAATTCTATTTGGTACAGGTCCTACTTTAATTCTTGCTTATTAACTTAGATGAATTATTTAAATAATCCTTTACTTTTGTTCTTGCTATCCGTGCTTATTAATTTATCCTAAGTCTTAAAATAAGCTTCATTCTGTTCTTTTTCTTATTATAACCTACGTTATAATTTAGCATTTACTTAACCCAAAAGTCTAAATGTAAAAAAATAAGCTCCTTTCATCTTATACTCTTTTTTAGTTATAATTCTAAGTTTTAACTAGGCCAATTGTCTTTAATTAGTCCAGTTCTAACGTTGATATTATAATTAGGCTCAATTTCAGTCTTAATTCCATTTTTATTAGTCTTTACAATTTACATTTTATCTTCCGTTATTTTAGTATTCTTATAATTTTAATCCATATTCGCGTTTAATCTATTCTAATCCATACGCGAAGCAGAAGATAAATAAAAGAAAACTGAAAATAGAAGAAAATCCAAAGCGTAGGAAAAAGATGTAAATAACGCATAAATAATAGTAAATAGATTAAAATACTGTAAATAAATTGTAAATAAATGGAAACGCTATAATTAACAGAAATAAACTAAAATTAACTGGAAAAAATAGCTAAAAGAAATAACTAAAAATAATTCAAAAAACTGTAAATAAACTACTAAAAAGGTTATTCCAAAAATCGTAGTAAAACTACAACTATTGGAAATCCTATTATTTTAAATTACTTAAAAAAATCTAAAATAATTACAATCACTCACCTGCGGTCCTAAGCTCTTCCCTTTTGGTCTTTCCGGATCCACTTGAGGGTATTAAAATATTTTTATTAAAAAGATTCTCTCCTTGGAAAATTATTCCTTTTAGGGTCCTTCTTGAAAAGGTGAACCCAAGCGAAGAAAATCTAGAATGAGAAAAAGTGTTAGACCTAGGGTCTTATTTATAGGTGTAGAAGTGGATCTCAGACTGTTGGATTTGGGGATTGATTAGGATGCAACCACGTCATAGGCTGAATATGAGCCATCGGATGGAAGCACAGAAGGACCAGATTAAACAAAAGAGTGCAAAATGAGGTGTTTGAACGTTACTGGAACGAAGGAATAATTACTTCGTTCAATTGCTGAGGCCGGTCGACCTACAGGTCGACCGCCCATATAGCCAGATCGACCGACCGGTTGACCTTGGCAGTGGGATGGTCGACCTCTAGGTCGACCCCCCAATATATATATATATATATATATATATATATATATATATATATCCTCTTATTCTTGTTTAATTCGTATCTTGCTCATATTAGCTCGGATTCTAACGTTCTATATATGGAAATTGACCAGAAAAATACCATGGATACAATGGTACAACTCCCGTGGCTCAATTCTGATAATTTCACAAAGTTATTTTATCATTTAATTAATTCGTCAATTAATTATTATAGTTTAATTTTCTGGGTTGTTAATTATTATAGTTTAATTTTCCGGTTTGTTACAAAAGGTACGTATTCAATGTTTTGAAAAGAAATCTTTGCTTTTGAAAGGAGGCTATCCAAAGGTTTCGAAAGAGATGTTTTTGATTTCAAAACATAAACCCAAACTCAATTTAAAGTAATAACCATGGCATAAATAAAGATTTTGAGATGTTATTTACTATGTTATTAACCCATGATTGTATTTTGGGGAAAGGGTAGGATAACTAGTTAGGTTGACCCGGTAGTGAATATAACTTAACAGATGTTAAAATTTTAATTAAAGATATTGGCAGGGGCCAACAGGTTTGTAGTAAGCCCATAAAAACTGTATGATATTGGCAGGGGCCAATAGGTTCATAGTCAGCCTATGAAAACTATGATTTGATACTGGCAGGGGCCAGTAGGTTTGTAGTTAGCCCATGAAAACTTATCCGGATGAACATATTGGTAGTCAGCCAATAGGTTCCTAGGGGCCAGTAGATTAAGATATTGAGTAGGTTGAGAGTTAAAGGTTTTTAGGCTTCTCTTTAGACGAATAAAGATTCCGGAGGTGTGCAGGAGGCAGATAGTTATTTCAAGTTATTTTCTTTCCACTGTATGTTTGGTTGTAAAATGCAATCTGTTTTAATGCCCTATTATGTACTCTGATCATCCAAGGGGGCATTTTCATATGTCGCTCTTGGCTTATCTTGCTATTATACGTTATCTGAACGTGGTCTATGAACTGGGATTATGTAATCAATTTGAAATATTTTGAGATGGAATGTGGACTTTATTTGCTGTTTAAATTTTTTTCTCTGGGTATCAATGTATCTAATATCACCGTATTTAGTCGCCGATGATTAATATCTAAATATGACTGCAGCATCCATAGCCATTAGTTTTTTGCCTCCGAGTAGAGGGATGTTACAAATAATAATAATAACAACAACGATAATCGTTTTGCACTATCTTCTTCAACACGACACGATCAGAAAAATCCCTACCCACTTTAACACAACATGATAATCGATTTTTGTAAATAGGAAAATCATTGGGCTAAATCTTCACCCTTTGAAACTCATTTCCAAATAAAAAAAACTATTTTCTTGCCAACAATCAAAATCAAACCTTTATTGATAAACATATAAATATTTAAGGATTTCAAAACCTACTTCTTTATAAACAAAAATTTCTTAACACGACCAACTTAGTGGTATACATGTTTCTTGAAAATTAAAATTTCAAAATTTCCCAAAATAAAATTTCCAAAACCAATCCTTAGGGAAAGAAATCCTCTAAAAATCCTTTCCCAAAATCTAAGGGATTTTCAAAATATACTTTATTAAAAAATCTCTTATAGGTTTAGACTATGGAATTGACTTTAATTCTTCAAATTGAAATCCGGTTTGCCATTAAAAGGTGGTTGAAAAATGGTTTTAGAATACTATTTTCCGCTTATCTAGAATAATTGTGTATCTTCGACTGCTAGTCATCATCAAAATCCAAAATCAGAAGGTAGCTAGAATCTCAACCATCAAGTCGAACATCCTCCAGTCTCCAGGATTTTTCCATATGTAGTATTCATACTCTTCTCCATAGGCGCCTTACGCATCGCCAACACTCCATAGGGTAATTTGGAGTCGACGTGAAACTCTTAACTCTAAGATATTTCCAACCCATAGTTGCTTTGCCCATTACTTCAGAGTGGAACTACAACTACGTCTATGGTTGGGATTCTTAGAGTCTAGCATAAACAATAATAATTAATAGGAAAGCATGAATATGTTCTCTTAATTTATCCTAATTCCTCTAATCGACTACCCTAGGCTCTGATACCAAATGTAACAACCCGTACTTTAATGAGCCTAAATTTCGACAAAAATCGAAACCCAAGTCCATCAAAGCACATATCATTGGATTTGGTACCTGCAAATATGCGTACGCATAATCAGAGATTGATAAAATCTAAACTCATAACGGAAACAACAATAGGATATAAATACTGACTATGGCTACTACCTTGGAATTAATGGTATTTCTTGAATATCAGATTGCCACATCAGCATTTAACATAACAGAAAAGAAGACTTCTCCAACAATAAATCACATCCAGCTCCAGTGACTTGCTCCTTTAAGTCTATCCTATGGGTTGTAATGAGGAGGAGGTCAAAACAATGTTCAAGTGATTGGAAAATCAATACAGTGTCCATGACATAAATTCATACTAATCGGTTTCCATTTAATTGTTATGTCTACTATTTTAATCTTAACCAACTTAATCTAATTTTGCACACATGATATTCATACCTAGCATAATTCACCTACCTACCCTTCCCAAGGTATAAAATACTGACGTAAGTCTATCAGCTACTTAATGCTTCTAAATATGAAGCGGGCTCCTAGCATCATCATCGTTGGTCTATTGGTCCAAGCTATAGAGACATTTGACCACTATTTATGGCTTTATAATGAATAATAGCCATATCACTAATGCATCTATTATAATTAAAATCTTAGCAATGTAAGAGATAGTCCCCAAGCCATTTAATACCTTATTAATAAGGACTAGGCAGACCCTGTTCATTTAATACCTATATTCTAGACATGCCTTTATCATTTAATACCTAACACCAAGGCGGACTCCTCACTAGTACTATCTAGCTGACATCGCTTGGAATCCCACTGGAATACTTAATACTTCTTTATAGGAATGAGGTGGACCCTAGATCAGTCACTTAATACCTCAAACCCGAAGCAAACCCTTCCCGAGATATCCATTGCCGCTCCTAACCGATAATTCAGACCATTTAATACTTTTTAATTAGAAAATAGGCGGGCACTTAAATAACAACTCAATATCTCTAAACCCTAAGCAGATCCTATCATCCATAATCATTTCCCACGGGTCCTATGATTGGCGATGTACACAAGTGTCGGTAGCTTCTAAGTGAAGGGTAGACTTCCGTTGTGTCACTTTACTAACCTCGCATCCCAATGTTCTAAGCCTAATTAATTATTCTATGAGTCCTATGGTCAAAGATGTCTTACATCAGTAGGAAGTATACAGAACTGCTGGTAGCCTCGAAATGAAGGGCAGACTTTTGTTGTATAACTCTACCGATCTCGCACCCAAACTACTAAGTCCAATTAATTACTCTAGACTTTACTAACTTAAGTCATAATATCCTAGGCTTTATTATTACTAATCTTTATCATCCTAAATTGGATATTCGACTTAGCTTGCTAACTTCCTTTCATTTATTTAAGGTTATATAATTTACCTTAAATATTCAACTTCCCATAAATCCTTTTTTTATCTATTTCTCCATAAATGTCAGTTTGTCCATGATAAAAGGTTATCTCCTAAGGACATTTCCTAAGACATTTATATATTTACTAATTTCCAATTAGTAATCTCTTTCTAACTATTCCAAAGTTATTAATCTAATCTTCCATATTGATCAGTCCCATTAATCAATTCACCCTATCAATTATTTGTAGCTCGCAAATTCATTCCACACCTATTACCCATTAATTGTTACTACCTTTCCTCCTTCTCCTTCTAAATTCCTATTCGCAAATCAACATTATTACTATGTATACTAATATCCTAAGCGAGCGTTACATATAAAACATCATATTTTATTAGTACGTATAAATACGTATAAATATCTACTTCTATCAAATATATTCTAGTCGCAAGTCTTTAACTAGAATAATCTTTTTCATATTTAATTTGCTGAAATTACATTTTTAGGAAGATTCTCTATTATGATTTCCATAAATTAGTTTAAAACAAAAGACCAAGAATAAGAGGAAAGATTTTCCTCGTTTGAAATTACATGGAATGATTATTTTCTTTTTATTGGAATAGACAGTGCAAACTATGAAGAATAAATATGTACTTTAAATGTCTCTCCTTTTTATTTGCATATATTCATTGCTAAATCAAATGCTGCATTTCTATGTAATTTGAAAACACTAATTTTTTTATAAAAATCAAATGGATGTCCTTCCCATACATTAAACCATGGAGAATCTCCAATTCAACATAATTGGGGTAATAATCAAAATCATACTTCTACAACCCAATTCAGAATTGGAATAAAATTCATATCTAGTCAATATTCATATCTACAACTTTTGGGACTGATTTCCAGATCAGGATATAAAAATAATTTCCATTAGTTCTAAAATAAGAATATGTAGGCAATAGTTTCTACACTGATTTAAGTCTATAATTCACAAATATTATTGATTTAGGCATAAAAATCAAACGTATGCCAACGAGTATATTCAAAATAATAAACAATATATAAATTTCCCACTCACCTTCTAAAAGCGTTCAAATCACCAGGTATGAAGTAAAACCTTTGATTAACCTCCATTTCCTTCTTATTCCAAGAAATATGTATCAAAATGGTATATACATATATTAGAATTATATATCTGAGAAGATATTTGAGGTGAAGGGAAATATATATATATATATATATTTATATTTATATTTATATTTATATATATAACCTCATTATCATATATTGTTGATTCGCTTCTCTTCTTCACTTATTCGATCTCTTCTCCTATTTGTATATATATACAAATATAAATATTATATTTTATAATTTAAAAAATAGTGGAGAAGAGAAAATGATAGAGCTTCAGTACTTTTTCAGAAAAATATGAAAAGAGAAGAGAGGGTTAGACTTGAATTTATAGGCACTCGAATCAACCACATCCATTAGATTAAAATATACAAAATCCTGGTCGTTTGGCCATAGCTAATCCTAGCCGCATTGGCTCAACCGATCGACCACTCCACTCAAGGGGGTCAACCGCTACTGGTCGACCTACCCAATGAAGAGGGTCGATCGATGGGTCTCGATATTTATTATATAAACATTAATTTTCTAATCTAATTATTTCCATTTCGAATTCGTTTTTTGTCTGTAACTTCTTCATTTGAACATCGATCACAAAACTCCAAATATGAAAATTGCTCAGAATTTCACCATGAACGCATTAGTGCAAGTTTCAGAGTCAAACTCCATCATTTTCGCAAATTCCATTTTTGAAGCCTAATTAACCAACCAACTAATTGAATAACTAATGTCAAATTTTCGGGGTGTTACACTGCATAAATGTTAGGATTTAGATTGCAACAGACATGTTAGCTCATCATATGTGTACTGAATATTGTCCAAATATATGTATGTATGTAAATTTGTTATTTATATAAATATTAGAAAACTATGTAAAATTATATATACATATTTATATGCATATATGTACATATGTATATGTATATCTTATATGTAAAAATATTAATGATTTGTATATATACTATTGCATTAAATATTAAATATATATATATATATATGTTTGTATGTATGTATGTATATACATAATATATAAAGATTTTTAAAGAAAATCATTTTACACATATACATATATATATATATACATATATGTATGTATGTATGTATGAACTATAGTAACAAAATTATTATTATATTTGAATAAATAAATAGATATAAGTATATTTATAATATCTAAATACTTATATCTATGTATGTGTCTATATATATGTATGTATGTATGTATATTAATTATGTATTAAAAATAAATAGATTTTTAAACATTTCCAGGCCGAATGCATAGCAGAATATATATATATATATATATATATATATATATATTATTGCATTAAAATACCTATATTAATAAATTATTTGAAATACAATAAAATAATAAAAATAATATTTTTGTGTTATATTGTTTGAATTTTAACTTTTCAAAAAATCAAGCACGATATTTTAAAGTTACGAAATGTTTTCCAAAATTTTCTAAGCCAAAATAATATTTTTAATTAATTAACTAATTTGATCATCTATTAAATTGATTTTTAAAATATAAAAAATGATTTTTAAATTCTAATTTATTATTCGAGAGTTTATATGATGAAAACAATTTTTTTTTTAATTTAAATTTAATTTTTGAAACATATTTTATTATATATGATTTATTTAATTAGTATATTGGTTTAAATAATACTAAATAATAGTAAATAAATATTAAAAATTAATTTTCAACCATCGAAAAATATAATCTATGTAGATATGCATTTATAAAATATAGGTTGAACTATTAACATGATACTATGATATAATTAAATACAAATCCTATAATTAAAAATAGGTAGTAAATTAATACATATATATATATTAATAAAATGATAATAATTAAAATTTATCTGACTATGCACTTCATATATATATATATATATATATATCTGTGTGTGTGTGTTTAAATAAACTAAAACAAACATATAATCAATCTAATATGTGATAACATTGATGATACATATAAGAATCTCACCTAACTAGCAATATAATAATAATATAATGAATAATATAATGTTAACTGGAAATTATAAATCATATAGTATAGTAAATACATACCTAATACTAATGCCTTAGAGCACACCTTGTAATGATGAATGCTCCTACCTTTGAAATCTTCTCGATTCGCCAGATTGTTAATCCTTGAACCATAGACCTTTAGCTATCCAATAGCTATCGCCTTTTGAATTGATTTGAGATAAATTTGTTGAAGCTCCTTGTTGATGAGGTCAACCAGTAATGATGGGGAAATGGAAGCCAAAAAGTCCCTTTTGCATTGGGATTAGGGGTCCTTTTATAGTGGAAGAAATAGAGAGAAATATGGATCACATCTCATACCATTTCTCAACAAATCTCAACCATCCATCTCCGAAACCCTCTAAAAATTTTAGCCACCTCCTACAAGCCCTACTACTGCCAAAATAACATCTTAACATCATTGGATAACAGCCTATTTAAGCCTAAATAAATATTATTAATTGAATCTAATTTAATTGCTTATCGATATTGCATATCGATCGATATATTTATAACTATTATAAATGTATACAATAATATTTATTCCTCAAATCATATTCAAAATTTTGTAACTAATATTTCATAAATATTAATTAATTTAATTAATTTGTAACAATTATAAACAAATGAAATCATTTAGTCTAAAGAGAATTCATCAATCCGGTTGTGTGACTCGTCGGGTGTAAATTCGGTCTGCGGTTAACATCGAACTATTCGAATGTTAAAGTTCACACGTCACTTGGAAGGTGGTGTGACATTTTGGCCAAATTTATCGCTTACTTAGTTTTGGTAAAATCCAATTTTATATTATTAAGTGTTACTCGGTTGTGACATTTATTTACACCAATTCTCTTCATCAAAACTATTTCACTTTGGACTTGTAGAATTTGGCAATGGTCAAAATTCCAATATCATCAATATTCAATTCTATAGTCCAATCACAAAGTCCTTGGTTCAATAATAACAATTATTATTAACCGAATAGCTCTGGCTAGAGACTTTGACTTTGAGTTGACTTGACCGTGATAATAACACCATATAACTGAGGAGACAAATCATCTCTTGAATAGTGCTTCACTTTCAATACTTCCACTCGACGCAACTATAATTACTCGATGGCGCCATGATTTGACATTAATCAAACTAGAGCTTTCATATAGAAAATCCATGGTATACTCAAGTCAAGAGAACTATGTAAATTAGTCACATCAATATTTTCTGTTTGACCTTAGTTATATTAACCAACAAAAAACTATCGAGTGAATCATTCCATAGTTATCAATAACTATCAGTACGCAACCCCTAGGTGCCCTCAGCAGTCATGAGTAATACATTGCCTAATATTTAGAGAGTGTTACATGCTCTAATCTTAATGGATATATCGATATCCAGTCCCGATGCATCTTGACTAGGAACATTTAAAATGGTACATTTGTTTGCATTGTGATAAATTACCCACAGTTACAACACATTGTAACTACTATCACAAAACATACCGTTTATGAGTTTTATATTAAATATAGTTTTAGTTAAATTAATTAGTTAATGTAACATATTATGTCAAGTTTAGAATAGAAAGAAAACACCTTTATTTCGAATAAGATTGGTTAACGAGTTAGATGTATGTAACGAATTACATAATTGCCTCTAGGGCAAATCTCTAACCCTATCAATCTCCCACTTGCACTTGGGGTCAATTATTGAGTCTTATTCCAACTTCTCCAATCGGTTTTCTCAAAACTAATTGGGTCAGTCCCTCAGTTAATGGGTGTGCTATTATGTTTCAATTATTTACTCCGTCAATCAACTCTCTCAGACGCCGATAAACTACCTTTATCATGTGGAACAATTCAAAGTATGTCTTTCAACATCCAGTGAGCTCTAAATTATGTTATGAAATATATTGTGACATTGTTACCATATAACAATGTTATGGGATTCTCAACATTTGGAATCATTCTCTACTCAGTTATAAATTTGTGCATTTATTATATATACATTGCTTTTATTGTGATGCTATTCAAGTCAATGTACTTGGCATTTTCGTTGAATCAACTACAATCTCTTCTATTTGGAATATTTCCAACTCAAAGATTCTTAACTTGAATTTTATTATTGACATATTATGCTCGATATCATTTATGGTGTTTGAGTCTGAACACTCCTTTATAAGAAGTTCGTTGTTTCTATTAACAATTCTCTGGTATTTCATAATATACGAGAGCACTTCAAACTACCATTTAGTGATATCAATTTGGACTTAATATTTGCTTCATGTATCAAATACATAAACATATCACGATACCATAGACAACATAACAAGGGTGATAATTCCTAATGCCAATGCATAAGGAATCCAGTTTACATGTTCTGTATTACACATTTTAATAAGGTGTCCTTGCATATCGTTTTGGGACATTCCCAATATCTTTTATACTTACTATAAATGACATCATATATAAATCCAACATTGAGTATTAAAGCCGATTTCAACACAAGTACATCGTTAAAAATCAGTAGTGTGTTATTTACTTATGATTTAGAAATATCTGTTCTTGGATCATATCCAAAAACTCACAAACTCAAAATCGCTTCCGCTGACTTCAAAACACCTTATTTATTATGTGTAAACAGTTCACTCTAAATCGTTATTTAGAATTTTCCATTTCAACACATATGTACCAAAACATAAAGTCATACTATGCGATAATTTTACGATTAAAATCTAAACATACTTGGGCATATCGAATGGTTAATCTGTTTCACTAATTTCAACAATTGAAATTCATGGTATTATTCTTATCAATGTGGCTCACTATATTCCAACTGCATTTGTCTTTCTCTTAAAGACACAATTGGAGCCAATGGATCATATCCTTACGGATATAACTATCAAAACCATATTTTGATAATTAATTTGGAATCTATTTTGGATTAGCACATCATACCATAATATAGAGTCAATACTCTTAATGGTTTAATTAAAAAATCGAAGATTATTTATTCTTGATATTGATAAGAAACTCAAAGTTTTCCTTTAATGTATGTTTCCTGGAGATTTGACCAGGCAACTAGTGCTCGGCATCAGGTAGTGCTCGGCATTAGGTAGCACTCGGCACCAACTAGTGCCCGGCATCAGGTAGTGCTCGGCATTAGGTAGCACTCGGCATCAACTAGTGCTCGGCATCAGGTAGTGCTCGGCATTAGGTAGCACTCGGCATCAACTAGTGCTCGGCATCAGGTAGTGCTCGGCATCGGGTAGCACTCGGCATCAGGTAGTACTCGGCGCCCAGTAGAACTCGGCGACAGGAGTACTCGGCGTAGTACTCGACATCCAGTAGAACTCGGCGACAGGAGTACTCGGCATAGTACTCGACATCCAGTAGAACTCGGCGACAGGAGTACTCGGCGTAGTGCTCGACATCAAGTAGAACTTGACGATAGTAGTACTCGACGTCCAGAGGCACGTTCGGCCTCGACTGACAACCATTCTGCACTTCCCGCACACCAAACATACCGTTCGGCATAGAAAGGATCGTTCGGCATTATGGTGTTCGGCATATCTGGTTCGGCATGCAGCGACCACTATGCTTGGGCTAGAGTGTTCGGCTACCGAGCCCACCTGGGAAGTCCAGCCCATCTTTGTCTATAAATAGAGGGGCAGGGTCACAGTGAAGAGGGATCCTTTTTTTGGAGAGAAAACACCGGGGAGACTCTGCCATTTTCAAGACTCATCTTCTCTACTTAACAACTTCATTCAAGCATTTGATTCACGAATTGTATTTGTAATCAACTATAAAGAAGATCAATAAAGTTTAACCTCAAAGTGGACGTAGGCAATTACGCTGAACCACTATAAGTTTGGTGTTCTTACTTTCTGTATTTAGATTAGCACTGTCTTCTCTGTTTAATTTGATTTCATCACTTATATCTCTTCACAATCTTCTTCTATGAGGTTAGTGACCAATTTTGGTGCTAACACTTTGGTGCTTTCATTGAGAGTTGAATTCTCAGACCTCAAGGATCTGCTTTGAAGCTACTGGATTGAATAAATCCCCCAAAGAAGATCCGACTCACTGATAGGACTTCCGTTGATTCTACTCAGAGTTCATACCGATAACTCTACAATGGCAGGACCACGTACCAGGTCAGCTTCTCATAATGCGGATGCCCGCGAGACAGCTAGCGTGCAACAAGCAGGACCTAGCAATCAACCAGCAATTCCAGGTGAAGGAATTGCTGCCCATGACCAAACTCCAGTTGTCACCAGAATTGAGTTCAATGACTTGATGAGAGAGCTCAGGGAAAGCAGGAGACAACTAGGAGAGCAGATGCAAGCTAACGCCAACCTGATGGCACAACTCACTCAACAGCAGCAACAGAATGCTGGGGGCAATCCCGCTCCTTATTCCTCATCTGACAGCTCTACTTCCTCTGATGAACCTCCCAGGCGCAGACGCCGCAAGACTGAAGCTGCTGTTCAAACAGCTGGAGACCGTGACCAAGCAAGAGCTGGAAACTTCAGGACAGGAGTACAAATGGAGGCTGGAGGCCCAGACCATCAGAACGCTCCAGGAAAGGCATAGGCCGAACGCTCCAGAAAAGGCGTAGGCCGAACGCTCCAGAAAAGGCGTAGGCCGAACGCTCCAGAAAAGGCGTATGTCGAACGCTCCAGAAAAGGCGTATGCCGAACTCTCCAGAAAAGGCGTATGCCGAACTCTCCAGAAAAGGCGTAGGCCGAATGCTCCAGAAAAGGCGTAGGCCGAACGCTCTTCCAGGCCGAACATACCTCTGGGCCGAACGCTCTTCCAGGCCGAACATACCTCTGGGCCGAACGCTCTTCCAGGCCGAACATACCTCTAGGCCGAACGCTCTTCCAGGCCGAACGTACCTCTAGGCCGAACGCTCTTCCAGGCCGAACATACCTCTAGGCCGAACGCTCTTCCAGGCCGAACGTACCTCTAGGCCGAACACTCTTCTAGGCCGACCATACCTCTACACCGAACGCCCTAATGCCGAACGGTATTGTATGCCGAACGACTCGGTTGTGCCGAACAGTGTGGATGCCGAATAGCTTTGGCCGAACCACTTCTGGACGATCCACTCTGCCGAACAGCCTTGTGCCGAATAGCTTTGGCTGAGCCACGTGCCAACGCCGAACGCCCCAATGCCGAACGGTACTTCTGTATGACCGAACGGTACTTCTGTGCCGAACGAAGTATCCAGACCGATCCATGCACTGTATACCGATCTCTCTCTCAAAAAACAATCTGACTAGTCCATATACAAAAAATATATGGATCGGGTACGACCCTTATTTTCAAAAAAAAATCTTTTTCGGGTACGACCCAAATTTCCAAAAAAGAGGCAGCGCAGTGCCTCCGGATAATGAGTTCAAAACTCAACTTAGTAAGGGAACATTCTATCCACTTCCCTGACATCCCATGATCGACCAGGGCATAGAGGATCTAGCGGTAGCTTATGAACGACATCAAGGGAACGGACAAGCAACCGCTATTCAAACGGTACTCCCAAAGGTTGGAGAACATAGATGATGTGACTCTAGCAAACGTCAAGATGACTCCAAGCACCATTCTTCGCTGACCCAGCACTTCGAATTTAGTGACTCCAAGCAAACCAATGTTTAGCTCTAAGAAATTTATTCCAAATACTAACAAGGGTATCATACTAATCACATTTGAGGAAAGTCGACCTCTAGAGATATGCTCTTTGAAAGATTCAATTGACAACTTCTACTTGAAGACTCATGACTCGGAGTGGTAGTGGAAACCAACCTCGAGAGAGCACACCAAAGTCTAAAGAAAATCAGGGGAATGTTGTATATTCCCAGATGCTCACTGATCCTAACATGGGCGACTACAAACACCTCCGAGGTGTGATCGAAAAGATGACCTGGAAAGGAAAGCTTCAATAGTATGTACAAGTCCTGCAGAATGGAGGGAAGCGAATGTCCGATGCCTATTAATAAAGGGCTATGATTATCAATTGGACGGTTGACGGCCGACATCCCTTTGAAAGGAGCCAAGGGCGGAGTCGAATAGCGAGCACACGATGCTGCTTCACATATCAATGAGATTTACCATAATCTTCTTTGAATTATTTCCATTTCCATCTCTATTTCAATTGTTCTATGAACTACGACTAGCTTGAACTAAACTACTTTCAAAACGATGCAGGTGACCAGGTACTCAGATTTGGTTGCCAACCAATCTACGCAGACCATGATCGGACGTGTGGAGTTACATCTGGACGAGCATAATTCTATCGCTCATCATCAACCATATGCCTTTGATTTGGGGCTATGGGTTAAATACAATGTACAACATCATGATGCAGGGAGAGCTGAATTCCATCCTGCAAGTGGAATTTATTCAAGTAGAGAGCGGCTGCGATACGACCAACCACTCGCTAAGTGAAACTCGAGCTCGGGGGCAAGCCATCACATCAAGGCTAAAAATGGGTTGATACACGACGATCCTTCGCACAACTCCGTACTCCCAGAGTGCGAGACGGAGTATAAACATCTACTTAACTCCGTACTCCCAGAGTGTGAGACGGAGTATAAACATTAATCAACTCCGTACTCCCAGAGTGCGAGACGGAGTATAAACATCTACTTAACTTCGTACTCCCAGAGTGTGAGACGGAGTATAAACATTAATCAACTCCGTACTCCCGGAGTGCGAGACGGAGTATAAACATTAATCAACTCCGTACTCCCAGAGTGTGAGACGGAGTATAAACATTCGCTTAACTCCGTACTCCTAGAGTGCGAGACGGAGTATAAACATTAATCAACTCCGTACTCCCAGAGTGCGAGACGGAGTATAAACATCTACTTAACTCCGTACTCCCAGAGTGTGAGACGGAGTATAAACATTAATCAACTCCGTACTCCCAGAGTGCGAGATGGAGTATAAACATTAATCAACTCCGTACTCCCAGAGTGTGAGACGGAGTATAAACATTCGCTTAACTCCGTACTCCCAAAGTGCGAGATGGAGTATAAACATTAATCAACTCCGTATTTCCAGAGTGCAAGACGGAGTATAAACATCTACTCAACTCCGTACTCCCAGAGTGCGTGACGGAGTATAAACATACATCAACTCCATACTCATCCCCGAAACTGGGGGCAGAACCAAAGCAAAGCATGCTAGTTGAACATTTGTCTAAAAGAAGGTTGCAACGAAACGATTAAGAGACGACTGTCAAGCAATCAACTGAACGGAAATATTCAGCAAGAAAGACTACTGTTTTTCAAAGCACGTCATGTTTACACAAGACGTCCTTTGGGGGGCAAATGTTATCCCGCCTTTTGGCAAGGCCGTGACACCAAGAACTTGATTAGTAACCAGTGACAGTCCGTCTTGAAGATCGGTTACACAAAGGCTCACTATGGATATCGATGGATTTTGTCCGAGTCTGGATCGAGCCACGATTAACAAGACATAACAATCAAAGCCAGGGAAGCCAATGTTCCAAGTTTCAAGACGATCCGAGTTCGTATGCTCAACTTATGATCGATTCGAACAACCGACCATCCATCCATCAACCTCCACATTTGACTTGGAGACCTAAACTGCTTGGAATGAATATGGCCCGATCATCCACTCCAATCGAGTGATAGAACAAAGTTCGACAAAATACAGATACACCTCATGAAGCTCAGTGACGCCGGGATCCGTCAAAAGTGGACGTGATTTGATCATCTACACATCAAATCCTACCCTAAATACGAAAGGTTGTTCGAAAGCCCAACTTGAAGTAGCTATGGTAGACTGCGTACTCGCTAACCATCACTGTCAATATATGGACACGACTGCACCTTGGAACATATGCAACTTACTTTGTCTACTCAACAATCTATTATCCTTATTTTCTAGAAGGAGATACGGAGCAAATTGTAAGAGATTTGGCTATCTAACCCAACATGGATGTGATTCAACCATCTGTCATATACCTCCTTCCTTGACTTGATTGGAAGAGCTATAATCACCAAGCGGACGAGAATTGATCGTCCATTTTTCAAATTTCGTCCCTCATCCTTGGGGGCAGAATCTCATTCCGTGAGCAAACGTGGTTCGATTGTTCTTTCGACGACATTAGCCTCGATACAGTAGATGAATACAAATTAAAGAATGGAAATACGACTGCTCTCAACTTAAAACCTCCAAGTCCCCAGAGTGCGGACTGGAGTACTCTAAGTCCCCAGAGCACGGACTAGAGTATAAAACGACTTAAACCTCCAAGTCCCCAGAGTGCGGACTGGAGTACTCTAAGTCCCCAGAGCACGGACTAGAGTATAAAACGACTTAAACCTCCAAGTCCCCAGAGCGCGGACTGGAGTACTCTAAGTCCCCAGAACGCGGACTAGAGTATAAACGACTTAAACCTCCAAGTCCCCAGAGCGCGGACTGGAGTACTCTAAGTCCCCAGAGCGCGGACTAGAGTATAAACGACTTAAACCTCCAAGTCCCCAGAGCACGGACTGGAGTACTCTAAGTCCCCAGAGTGCGGACTAGAGTATAAACGACTTGAACCTCCAAGTCCCCAGAGTGCGGACTGGAGTACTCTAAGTCCCCAGAGCGCGGACTGGAGTATAAACGACTAAAACCTCCAAGTCCCCAGAGTGCGGACTGGAGTACTCTAAGTCCCCAGAGCACGGACTAGAGTATAAAACGACTTAAACCTCCAAGTCCCCAGAGCGCGGACTGGAGTACTCTAAGTCCCCAGAACGCGGACTAGAGTATAAATGACTAAAACCTCCAAGTCCCCAGAGCGCGGACTGGAGTACTCTAAGTCCCCAGAGCGCGGACTAGAGTATAAACGACTTAAACCTCCAAGTCCCCAGAGCACGGACTGGAGTACTCTAAGTCCCCAGAGCGCGGACTAGAGTATAAACGACTTGAACCTCCAAGTCCCCAGAGTGCGGACTGGAGTACTCTAAGTCCCCAGAGCGCGGACTGGAGTATAAACGACTAAAACCTCCAAGTCCCCAGAGCGCGGGCTGGAGTACTCTAAGTCCCCAGAGCGCGGACTAGAGTATAAACGACTAAAACCTCCAAGTCCCCAGAGTGCGGACTGGAGTACTCTAAGTCCCCAGAGAGCGGACTAGAGTATAAACGACTAAAACCTCCAAGTCCCCAGAGTGCGGACTGGAGTACTCTAAGTCCCCAAAGCGCGGACTGGAGTACTCTAAGTCCCCAGAACGCGGACTAGAGTATAAACGACTTAAACCTCCAAGTCCCCAGAGCGCGGACTGGAGTACTCTAAGTCCCCAGAGCGCGGACTAGATTATAAAACGACTTAAACCTCCAAGTCCTCAGAGTGCGGACTGGAGTACTCTAAGTCCCTAGAGCGCGGACTGGAGTATAAACGACTTAAACCTCCAAGTCCCCAGAGTGCGGACTGGAGTAATCTAAGTCCCCAGAACGCGGAGTAGAGTATAAACGACTTAAACCTCCAAGTCCCCAGAGCGCGGACTGGAGTACTCTAAGTCCCCAGAGCGCGGACTAGAGTATAAAACGACTTAAACCTCCAAGTCCCTAGAGTGCGGACTAGAGTACTCTAACTCCCCAGAGTGCGGACTCAAATATAAGCGAATCGGATCTCCAAGTTCCCTGAATATGAACTATGACACAAATAACTTGAATTTGTCAAATCCCTGATATATGGGCTAGAAAGTATTCTAAGTGCTCGAAGCACAAAATGGAAGTTCAACGACTCCTGAAGAGTTTCCGAGTTATATGAAGATGGACTAAGAAGTCTATGTTACTCACAACTGCTTGGATTAAAATCACAATCACAAAGAAAACTGAACAATAAGAGTCTTTTGTAAGACAGAAAAAGAAACTAAATCTTATTCAGAAATGAGTTTCTATTACAACCCCTCCAAAGTTCAGGGTCGACATTCTATTTACAAGGACTAAGGAAATAGATGAAAATAATTACATGACTTAAACTAACTCTTGTTGAACGAGGATAGTAATCACTTCTTGTGCTTCTTCAACTTCTTTCCAGACGGCTCCTCTCTAGAGCATTTACCTTTGGTACTCTTCTTTGATAGAGGGGTAGCAACTGAAGGAGTACGGGGGCCTTCCATGGGCTTGGACCTGCCAGGAAGGATGACCTTCAACGGCTTGTTCAAAGGATCGTCCAAGTCCACAACTCGGGGCTCTACTATGACCTTGACCGTCTCCTCCTTCTCTTTCTCGAGCCGCTCCTCCATGCTTAATTCGGATGTGTGCTCAGAGGCGCTTGTAATTTCTACTTCATAACCCCCATCAGTAGGAGAGGAGGTTTCAGGCTTGTCTTCATCAAGCGCTCCGATCACCTGAGCGTCTGGACCAGAAGCCCGCCCTACGTGAGTGGCTTCACTTGTTTTCTCCTCCACTTCCTAGGCGACATCGCTCCTCGGAGTGGGCTCGGGGTCAGAACGGCTTGCACAAAATCGTGGAAAACAAGCATTGGAATGCAATAGTCCTGCATAAAGAATAATGACTTTCGAAATCTCAAAGAGAATCTTAAAGAGAAGGATTATCTACCAGGTTTAGGCAAACTCTCAGCCATCCGGGGGGTCTCACCCTCTAGAACGGGAGACAGAATGCGGACTAAAGTACTCTAAGTCCCTGAGTGCGGACTAGAGTATAAATGACTCAAAAATCTCTACGTCCCCAGAGTGCGGACTACAGTACTCTCAGTCCCCAAAGCATGGACTAGATTATAGATGACTTCATAAAAATCCCTAAATCCCAGAAGCGGACCAAATTACTCTAAGTTCCCAGAGTGCGAACTAGAGTATAAACGAGTTGACGAAAATCTCTGCGTCTCGAACTGTGGACTAAAGCATAAACCGATCGACAAATCTCTAGGTCCCCGGAGTGTGGACCGAAGCATGAACACAAATTGGGCGCGAGTCAACCGGGGGGAGAATAACACTAAGTCACCAGAATGCAGAGTGGTGTATAAACATCGATAAATAGACGAGTGGATGCCGACCATTTTCTATTCCGCAAACTTCAGCCTGGAATCGACATGAGGATTATTAACCCGCTGAGGATGGAGTTCGACCATCCAACTAGTGACCTGGCCAAATCAATGCCGGGGGCAGGGGTACAAAACACTAAAAAGCCGAATACGATAGCTTACTATAGCTCTAGCTTGGCGTTCTTTATAACTTGAGGCAGTGACTGCAGGGAGGCCTCAATACAGAACCAATTGAAACGGCATCCAAAGCTATGAGCAACCCACTATATCATACCTCAGACCAAGGGTCAATGCCGATCCGCACCAAGCACATACGAATGTGACTCAAATGTTTGTTGAAAAACTATAACCCCCAGAGTATGGAAAGAAGGGTAAACCACGAATACTTGGTCAAAAATTCTCCAGCACCCTCGTTCGATTCGTCAGGAGGAGTATGAAACTGGATGAGCATAACTCAACTGCATTTGTAGCCAACTTTACCTCGAGATCTGATTACAGAGCATGAACCAAAGTGGACGTGGATGACCATCCACTGTCCAAATTACGCCATGAAACTTACGTGGCATCGAAGTATTCCTCTTGGAATGAAAAACCACGATAAAATCCAAGATAGGCGAGACCTAGTCTCCCATCGACTGACATGATCCCACGATTCAACGGGAAAGAGAGTAAAGCTAAAGTGGGCGTGGTTGGCCTTCCTACTTATCAGTATATGCCCCAGACCTGGGGGCACGAGCAAGAAGCAAGATGAATGTGAACCGACTTTTCACCAATCACCTCTATGTCTTTGGAGTTCAGGTGAAAACATATACATAGCTAGGATGAGACTCAACCGTCCATGCAGTACATTTGTCAACCCGAGACTGGGAGAAGACGCATGGTCATCCAAAAATTAGCTACGATAGCTCAGTATTAAAACTTGTGTATAGTGCTTACGGCTACTCAAGGCAACGACCGAAAGGATGCCTAGAGATAGAATCATTAAATCAATGCCAAAGCTTGTGGGCAACTGATTGTCACTCCAACCCGAAGGGCGAGTGAAGGATCATGAATGCATTGAATAGTAAAATGCGTTACTCGAATATACAGGCAAATTCAAACTCATGGCAAGATCCAGCTATGCAGTTGCACGCAACTCGAGGCTGGCCCCTACTCGACGTTTCCTTCAACGCGCTTTTAAGCCTAATCTTTGGCCATTTGCTGATAATCTATTAGAGCATTCAGAGCCCTACGCTATTAGGCTCAATAACTCGTGACAAGACTCTAGGATTCGACTAGAGTAACCATCAACATTGGCCGTCCCAACCATATTTCACATTGAATGTTATGATAGTTACATCTTTACTCAAAGAATCTGGGATGGCACCTGCTAATCTGACGGTCGACATTACAACCAGCCATGGCGACCCTTTCCGGGCGCTGAATATCGGATCACAGCTCAGTGCAGTGATGATAAAAGAATTAGTTGAATTTTTCTGAATAAATGATGATATCTTCCCTTGGACCCATTCTGACATGCATATGTGATTTCATTAACTATCGCGAGCCATGCATTGGATATCAACCCGAAGCTACAAAAGCTAGCACAATCTCTATTGATTTCATCATGAAAGATCCACTCTTACTTTTAGGCTCACCCCATCAACGTCTACGCCTACCAGCCGTTGCGACAGGGCACACAATGACCTGAGACGTCTGAAAGACTACTTAAATAGAATATCGAACTAAGCTAATTCAATATCACTTATTTCCCACGAAGGGCTATCCAAGGACAGAAATTAGCAGACCTCACACACAAATTCACTACCTCAGATGACTACTCGAAGAGTAGCAGAGAACCGACCATAAGATGGAAAATGTACGAGGATGGAGCATCCAATTATCAGTGTTATGGCTTGATAATGACTCCTGAGGAACGATCAATCAGCTACGTCCTAAAACTCGATTTACCTGTAACAAACAACGATGCTTAGATGAAGCCTTGACTGTCAGCCTCAAACTTGCTAGAGGATTTGAAGTGAAAACTTTACATATCTTTTGTGATTCTTGATTGGTAGTATAAAAATTTAAGGAAGTTGATCTTGCTAGGGGGCATTGTCTTGCTCCTTATCTCGGCCAAGTCCAAGAGCTACTAACCGACTTCACATATTACATCATTACGCACGTACTAAGCGAACAAAATGAAAAGGTGTCATGGTTGACTCCTATCAAAGACTATCTACAATGAGGAATTCTTACTGAACGGAGGAATGGAAAACGACAGATCCTCCTCAAAGCTTCACGCCAAATCATCTAAAAATAATTCGTGTGTCAAAAGGAGTTTATCCATCCCCATGCTTCGGCATATCGCCCATAATGATATCTTGAGCAAAGTCTATGAAGTAGAATGCGGTAATAACATCAGGGGGAAAACCATGATAAAGAAGATACTCTGCTACAGGAATTACTGGCCAACCATCAACCCAGATGCGGTTGATCATGCTAGACAATGTGACGAGTGCAAGATGTTTGCAAAAAGTCCGGGAACCCCGCCGATGGAAATTAGTCAAATGGCTAGTTCATAGCCGTTTGCCACTTGGGGGCACTAATATCATCTTCTTGTCGATCCTAAAGGTGGTGCGAAATACACCATCATAGCAGTTGATTACGTCACCAAATGGGCAGATGAAGAACTCTTAACCACGACGAAGATGAAGAAAATAATCAACTTCTTTATCCGTAACGTCATCTGTCCTTATGACCTTCCATGATCCATTATAACTGCAAATGGACAGGTCGAAGCTGTGAACAAAATCATAGAGTTTGTACTGAAGAGAGGTTTGGAAAACTCCTCAAGTGGCTGATTGCAACCCTTTTCACAGAAAATGCAAACAAGGAATCGCGATTGAATTGCAATTAAACTAGATGGAGTTGGCGACGACTTATACGCATCCGAGAGCCAATGGCAAGAACATGTACCTGAACGTGCATGTGTACATCCGAAAAAGTACAACTTCTTGAAATCAACAGAAATTGAATTCTCACTAAGGGTTATTAAGAGAAGACTAGATCAGATAGCCGAAGCCTAATAGCTCTGCAGAATCAGACACGGATGACCACTGATATTCTCAAGAAGGCATCTCCATTAGAATTTATTCAAGGATTTGAAACGAGACATGGAGGATACATAGTTCAAAGCGTATTATGTGCAGTCATGTAATACACTTTGGGGGGCAAGTGTTTCCTAGAGATTTGACCAGGCAACTAGTGCTCGGCATCAGGTAGTGCTCGGCATTAGGTAGCACTCGGCATCAACTAGTGCTCGGCATCAGGTAGTGCTCGGCATTAGGTAGCACTCGGCATCAACTAGTGCTCGGCATCAGGTAGTGCTCGGCATTAGGTAGCACTCGGCATCAACTAGTGCTCGGCATCAGGTAGTGCTCGGCATCGGGTAGCACTCGGCATTGGGTAGTACTCGGCGCCCAGTAGAACTCGACGACAGGAGTACTCGGCGTAGTACTTGACATCCAGTAGAACTCGGCGACAGGAGTACTCGGCATAGTACTCGACATCTAGTAGAACTCGGTGACAGGAGTACTCGGCGTAGTGCTCGACATCAAGTAGAACTCGGCGATAGTAGTACTCGGCGTCCAGAGGCACGTTCGGCCTCGACTGACAACCATTCTGCACTTCCCGCACACCAAACATACCGTTCGGCATAGAAAGGATCGTTCGGCATTATGGTGTTCGGCATATCTGGTTCGGCATGCAGCGACCACTATGCTTGGGCTAGAGTGTTCGGCTACCGAGCCCACCTGGGAAGTCCAGCCCATCTTTGTCTATAAATAGAGGGGCAGGGTCACAGTGAAGAGGGATCCTTTTTTTGGAGAGAAAACACCGGGGATACTCTGCCATTTTCAAGACTCATCTTCTCTACTTAACAACTTCATTCAAGCATTTGATTCACGAATTGTATTTGTAATCAACTATAAAGAAGATCAATAAAGTTTAACCTCAAAGTGGACGTAGGCAATTACGCTGAACCACTATAAGTTTGGTGTTCTTACTTTCTGTATTTAGATTAGCACTGTCTTCTCTGTTTAATTTGATTTCATCACTTATATCTCTTCACAATCTTCTTCTACGAGGTTAGTGACCAATTTTGGTGCTAACAATGTACAAGAATACTCATTAGACGTTTTAATGTATTTTTGTTCATTTAGGTTTGGTTAATTTCATTCCATCCCTTGTAATCAGTTTTATAGTTGGATCGTATCTAAATTCATTACATACCAATAATTACTTAAAGAAATTCCTTCACTATGAAGTTGGTATTTCTTGAAAACAACAGTTGTTTTTCAATGCAACAGAATGAGCATTTATAAACATTTTATGAATTGCCTTATATAAAACTGATTTTGCATTAGTTCACAATATATTTATGTTCACAACATAAATTAGTCATTTAATGACTATCGTTCTCAAAATTCTCTTGGGACGATTCATACAAGATCTCTTATGTATAATTATTACGTGTTGTCTTTCGACTCACACAACCTGCCAACTCTTTAGCCTAGTATATGTAGGGGTTTCTTATAAACCATTATTTTGTATTGTTTTGTAAACTATCATTTGGATGATATTAATTTTAACCTTATGCACTACTCTTAAGTACACGCCTTGTAGATAGAATTTAAATTAACTTCACTCGTCATTAATCGTATTTTGTATAACAAAGTTCAATTGCCCCTTATCAATACACCATTACGTATCATAGGGGGAGTGGCCTTTTGAGACAGAATCTTAATTCATGTTTGGTACATATGGAACTCCTTCCAATATACTCACTCATTCGATCAAATCAATAATTTCTATCGCATGGTACATTATTTACTTCTATTTTATATTATATGAGCTTATCTTGCAGTTATACATGAATATCAAATATACATGTCCATGTCTGTGATGACTCAACGATGAACATGATGAAGTATGTGGAAACGTTTTCGTATTAATAGACTTACGATTGCATGCATTTATATGTATCCATCATAAGAGTTCATTAACTCTTATGATGCTCCCACTAAATGGGTGCATGGTCCTTAATTGTTTGAGATATAATTAACCAGTATCATATGATTCATAATCATAATAAAAGTTATTTCTCATAAGTACGGTTAAGCCTATAATTCCAAAATAATTGTAAATAATTTTAAATGCTTTAGTATTTTGATGGATTACTTTTTTATGGAACAAATACCACATTATAATATTATTTTACAACAAATATTCATATTATTCACACTGAAATATAAGTATCTATTTTTCAGTCGATATAGAAAAATACTCATTATTTCATAAATAATGTTCGGTATATTTTACGAAAACAATTTTTGTAACTTGATGTAATCAATAAGTGCTATGTGGATGCTTCCACTATTTCCACCATTAATGTAATAGCATACTAAATTTGGAGGTCCATCGTTCACTTACTATAAATTATTTATTGCATATGCTGCAACTAGTTTATAGCGGAGAGTTCTTTGATCAAATATCTCGAATCAAAGAAATAAATCTTATAGAAAACAATTTTCTATATGAAAATACATTTCGAAATAGAAATCATATTTCTTATTCCTATATTAAGTATCAATTATTATTTTACAATTCTCATTTTCGATGTTTCTTTGTGAAGCATAAGTGACCATTCACTCTCTTCATCACATCTGTACCTTAAATCACATCTACTCTTGTACATTCATTATTCTTTCTAAGTAGTCGAACCATTCAAAAGAATAGCCATACTAACAAACTCTTTACAAAAGCACACTCAATCATCCTTAACAATTAAGGATATCAAATATGTTACACCTTGCATAAAATGATCAAACCGACATTTTAGTGATCGAGTTCTTAGATTTATATTGTAGTTTTCTTATGTTACATTTAACACAATATGGTCCATTTATAGTAAACCAAATTGATTACCCGATCTTATATCTATTTATTAGCTTATTTCAAATGAATTAATTTCATCGAAACATCGTACATTACGATCTATGACCATTCCCCATAACACTTATATGCGATAGTTTATGGATCAAACATCTGTAGTCTTGTGTTGCTTTTAGAGTTCGAGACTCATTGAATGCAATACATGGTCTTGACCAAATAAACACGTAAGCGACCAAATTATGAATGTACTGTAGTTGTAAAATTAGGTACTTACATGGATATAGAAAACATTAACATGCAAGAAGTATTTAATAGTAGGTATATATATTATATTTCTATTTGTCAAACTTTAATTCAGTTCAATTGTATATCTTAGTTGATAAACATTTTATCAAGCATATTAAATGCACAAATTTATCAATATAGACTATTATAACATTATATGGCATATGTTCTTACAATATTAGTAAGGTTAAATGTTATCATTTCATTTTTCTAATGAGGCTCCCGCTAGTCTTTTATGTCTCACCAAACCCTACTGAAACATAGAAGTATTTCGACTTCACTAATGGGTGTTAGGACTCATCCATCTTGAAATTCTGATCTTGAGTCTGCTCAACAATTCATAGCTCCACGGAAGATGGATAACTACTTATTAGTTGTATCATATAAAACTCTTAACCATTTGGTACCTTGTCCTAATTCCACTTCGACCTTAATTCTACTTAACAAATCAAAATGAAATTATTCACTCGTACCTACCATATCGTGATGGCCTAAGTATATTATATGTACCTTGAGTTTGTTCAACAGATACATATAGTTATCTTACATTGTCTATTCAATATAATAATAATATTACACATAACATTCATAACTTGAATTATCTCAACAAATAAGGAGTATGCAAGTAATTTATTAATATATATATGGTAGAGGACAACATTATATTGAAGATTCTTAATCGTTAATATATTCTACTAAGTGATATCGACTTATGGAATAATGTATTTCTTACGAAATACCTTTGTAATTCAAGTGTCAGACACATAAAAAATCACGGTATACATACATTTACCTATGTATTTATTCCTAAAGTCTATTTAGGGTTTCTTTGATGTTTCACCATTAGTTTATACATTCACATTATATAAGTTTATTATCATATAACTTTTATATTTTATATTACATAAATAATAGTCTTATGTATATAACATTATATTAATTAAATCTTATCTAATTAATTTTAATTAATTAACATTTTGATTAATTTTATATTATTTTAATATAACATTTATCTTAAATATTTATTATATACTATAACTTTTATAGTATAACACATATATCATATATATACATATTATTTAAGTTAATTAACCTTTAATTTATTTATTTAATTAATTAACCTTTAATTAAATTTATTTAATTAAACAATTTTAATTAAATTATATTAATTTCTAAATTCATTTCATATACATACATGTATACTTATGTTATTTTAAACACTTTAAAACAACATAATGTTATCCCGCTTTTTGGTCAAAGCCAGGATATCAATATATTGATAGTTATCAGGATCAGAGATCGATAAAAAACCAAGCTATGATTGATACTGCCAAAGTTGGACCGAGCACCAATCGAGGCGAGATCAATAAGGAATGATACACAAGGCCCGGTGAGGCTATACTTCGAATTTCAGGTCAATCGGAGTTCATATGCTCATGTTATGGATGGATCAATGTTCATGGAAAACCATTTTGTATCGATACATTTGTATCGATCGATATGGATACGAATGTGCACAACTCAACTCGCTACTCAGGCTGGATATGGATCAATAGTTATGGATCAATGGATACATGTTAATGGATGTGGATCGTTGCTTTCGTATTGATATAATTCGTATCGATCAAACGAGATCAGGATGGATACATGTATTAATAGCACACTTTGCATCTTGTTACAGATCGATCAGGATTCGTATCGATCCAATTCATATCAATTGAAGGTGGTGTCAGATCGATAAGAAAATCATACTTCACCAGAGCACATTGGATCGATGCAAAGACAATGGCACTGGATGGATTCAGAGGCATATCTCATATCGATCATGTTCTTATCGATCGATACGAAAGAAGCGGTCAAGATGGAGTATAAAGTATGGATCACAGCGCAAGACTCGGGTGGATGGTAATCTGATGGATAGAGATGATGGATACGAGATGATGGATACGAAATCATCAGCCTACACTTGCAAACTCGATCTTCGATCGATCATATCTCACAATCTACAACTCCAAATGTAATGAGATTTTCACAGCAAGTTGTACAACACATAAGGAACATCCATAATAAATCGCAGCTCAATTGGAGCAGTTTATGATCGATACGAACTCACTATGGATTGATCAAGGATCAATCCCAAATGACTCCAAATCGATCATGTGGGCCCATCTGGACTTGAGAAGGAGTATTACGAGATTCAAGGCAGATATTTCCAGCTCCACACCTATAAATACACCTCCATTGCAACTAAAAGGGGATCTTTTCTCTTGGCTCCACTTTCTCTTCTTCTCTTTTGGCTAAACTCTGCCATTTTAGCTATTGGATAACACTCTATTGTAACTATAATCACAGTATAAAAGGAATAAAAGGATCAATTAAAAGTGGACATAGGCCGGAGATAGCCGAACCACTATAATTCTCTTGTGTTCTTTACTTGCTTTCATTTTCATTTACTATTTCTTCATTTTTACTCTCTACATTATCTTGATCTAAGATCCGTGACTGGATATTGAGGATTTGTGTGTAAACACTGGTGCTTTCACTACTTTTGGGGTTTGTGACCATTTTTAACGCAAACACTTTGGTGCTTCCACTGAGAATTCTAGTACCTGCTACATTGGAAAAGGATTGGATCTGAAGTTATGGTTAGGCAATCAGCTAGAAGGACATTACCAAAAAGGAGCCATCAAAAGGGAAGTCAAGAGGCTTCCTCCGGAGCTGAAGCAGATCAGGCATCAATCTACATCACAAGGGTTGAGATCCAGACTATGATGGATTCCATGTAGGAACGGTTGCTGAAAAGGCAGAAGGAGATGATGCAGAATCTTCTCAGACAGTTTGGATAGGTAGGAGCAGCAGGAGCTACCGGAGCACAGATCCACGGAGCTAGATCAGAAGGATACAATAGACAATTAGATGGAGTGGTCCAACATGGGGCATCCCCCAATCAGCAAACAACTACCAATTTGGATAGATCTAGACTCGGTGGCGCACCCCCGTGCAATGCTAGACCTGCCATGGAGACAACACAACATGAACAGTATATGCCAGATTTCCCTCGTGGACTTGGGGTGCAAGTTGATTCAGGGATAGCCCCTGAATGACAATGTCAAATGGCAGAGATCATCAGACAAACCATACGTGGAGGATTGACGAATAAGGATCTAGAGGATGTGAATAGAAACCCATTCACCCCCAACTTCAGAGATGCAGGGAACCCGCCAGACTTCAAGCTACCCACGTTGGATATGTATAACGGAAAGTCGGATCCAACCACACATATGATGAGATACATCTGACACATGGAAGTCTTGAAGGCATCCAATGAGGTAATGGCAAGGTGTTTTCTGTTATATCTAACTGACTTTGCTGCACTTTGGTTTAGGCAGCTGGATAATTCATCTATAAGGACATGGACCGAGCTTGTTGAATGGTTCATGAGGCAATTCAGGGTCCACATCACAAGACCCAAAAATGTTATGACATTGGCGGCACTAAAGCAGAGGACTGGAGAGTCCTTGAGAGATTTTCTGACCAGATTTAATGCAGCAGCGACATCGATGGATCGGCCAGATCCATCCATGGTATTGATGGCGGCTGTATCGGGAATAACTGACAACATAGAATTCAAGGATTCATTAGCATGGGATCCACCACAGAACCTTAGGGAATTTTACCACGAGGCGGACAGGTTCTTGCGGCAAGAAGATGCACGGGCTAAAAAGCAAGATGTCAATGTTACTCAAGATGAGAGACTGTCTGGAGGAGGGTCCAAGGCAAACAACGGAAAGGGAAAAGCTGTTGATAGCTCCGATGTACTGAGACAACCTAAGAGGGAACTGAGATTCTCCTCCTACACTGAACTGACTCAAACTCCCGAATGAATATACTTGGAACCCCGGGGGTAGGTTTCCTACCCAAGCCGATGAGGCACATTGATAGTGAAAGGAGATTGGGAAGATATTGTGTGTTCCATGAGTTAAATGGGTACAATACAAATGATTGTAGGCATCTCAAAGATGTAATTGAAGATCATGTCAGGAATGGTCGGCTATCACAGTATGTAAGAGTCCGGAGTGCAGAGGCAGAACAGGCACAACCCCTGCCTGCACCATCAGAAAATAGGAAAAATCCTAGATCGGGGTCACACCTCCTCATCAGTTGAACGTGATGATAAGGGGCAGGTTCAGGACTTGAACCTTGACCACATAACAGGCTTTTTCATTATGCTTCTCCAATAAAATGGCTAAGTCACTTACACATGTACGGGATTACGAACAGTCCCTAGGCATGCTCTGTGATGACGAAAAACCGTCCCGCCCCGAAAGGCACACCCACTGCACTGTTTGGATATTTGTTTTCTCTATTTTCTATGGACATTCTGAACTTTATTTATTTTATTGAATTATTTGGTTGTGAACCCACTTAAACGTGGAATCTGATAATGATAATCCCAAAATCTCACCCTGAGAGGAGAGATAGAATAATGTAAGCAAGCTCCCTCGTCAGAAACAACGAGTGGATTGGGCCTATCTAAATCCATGAACGACACTCGATCTCGAACGATCACATTCCACTTTGAACAAGCATTCGATCTCGAACGATCACCATCCACCATGAATGGTACTCGATCTTGAACGATTACCCTCTGCTTTGAATAGCACTCGATCACGAACGATCATCATCTGCTTTGAACAATCCTCGATCTCGAATGATTATTTTACATCTCGAATGACATCTGATCTCGAACGATCATATTGTGCTTCGAACATCATTTGATCTTGAACGATTATGTCATGCCATGAACGGCGCGTGATCTTGAACAACCTCACCTTGTCTTGAACGACACTCGACCATGCACGACCCTCGTCCGTCGTGAACGACTATCGGTCGCGAACGACCACTGCTCATCCTATAATAAAAGCTCTGCCTTGAACGGCCTCATATTTAACTAATGGTCTTGAACGACCATGAATGATGATCTTGAGAATCAATGAATTGAATTGCAGGTCATAGGTTTACAGCTATTCAAAACACGCCTTCCTACCGTAGGGTAATGTTTTGGGGTGTAGATGTTATCCCGCTTTTTGGTCAAAGCCAGGATATCAACAAATTGATGATTATCGGGATCGGTGATCGATAAAAAACCAAGCTATTATCGACACCACCAAAGTTGGACCGAGCTCCAATCAAGGTGAGATCAATAAGGAATGATACACAAGGCCCGGTGAGGCTAAACTTCGAATTTCAGGTCAATCGGATTTCATATGCTCAAGTTATGGATGGATCAATGTTCATGGAAAACCATTTTGTATCGATACATTCGTATCGGTCGATATGGATACGAATGTGCACACTCAACTCGCTACTCAGGCTGGATATGGATCAATAGTTGTGGATCAAGGGATACAGGTTGATGGATGTGGATCGTTGCTTTTGTATCGATCAAATGACATCAGGATGGATACGGGTATTGATAGCACACTTTGCATCTTGTTTCAGACCGATCGGGATTTGTAACGACCCAACTTTTTGGACGGTTTAAATCGACAATAAACCACACATGTCAGACTCAAACCATTCAAAAGGGAGGATTGTTATGGGGTAAATAAGAAAACGCAGAGAAAGAAAGGAAACAAACATAGAATCTCACAGCGGAATGACAAAATATAATAAATAAATAAACAGTTCATGAAGCTATTTTACAAATAACATTTGATTACACTTTTACAATAGAGAATCAGAGTACATACAACAGTAATAAATAAATAATGCAGCGGAACAACATGATGCAGTGGGATAAAGATAATAGATAATAATAGTACTAAATCTCCGTCTTTGTCCTCCAAAAGCAGTCTTCGATACACTGAAAAGCTCAGACTGACCCGGGCGAATTGAAAAGACAAAACACTCGAGTCAGAACTAAAAAATCTTATGAAAGTTAAATTAACAGTAAATAAATATGAGTGTAACAGCGTCGGAGATGTATACGGGTTTTAACATCTCCTATCCAGTGTCAAACGTGAGTGCAATAACTTAAGAGATGTACAGAATTCCATCTCCTAAGGATCCGTTAAACTATCTACATACATAGTACAATACACTATTATAATAGTGTATACAGTATAGTAAAGTATTAAAATAGCGTTAAGGTGTTACCCATATCCCCCTAAACACATTTTATATATTCCCGTAGTCTATACAGATGCTGTAAGCTCCTCCTTAAACTGGAGGTTTACTCAGTGAGCACTCCATAGATACGGTACAAACCAAACTCGTAGAGGCGCGATAAGGCATGTGACAAGGCACGCGAGGCAATGCCTAGGGTAGAATACTACCATTTTGCGGATCTAGACTGGTGGTAGCGCATAGCAGCTACTACCACCCACCTCGAAACACACTCCCATAATCAAAATCGAGGGGAGGCCACAAAATCAATCACAAAGTCATAATATGGTATCGAAGAAATGTGCCCGATAGGAGGAGCGACCTCACTTGGCCTGGTGTGGCTCCTATTTTAGTCAAATCAAGCTGACTCACAGGGTCAGGGCTATGTTAATACCTGAGACGACCCGCAGTTCCGTACCCCTTAAGTTGATAATAAATCTTCCTCATTCAACCGAAAGTGTACGAAAGTGCGAATAACTAGGGTAAAAGAAGAAAGAGGTAGAAGAAGAAGAAGCCAAAACAACATCAGAATCTCACAAACGCAGCGGAACAATATATAATAGATAAATGACTAATCTTTTAAAAAAAAGAATTATATCTGTGTATACATTATATCATCAAAGTATAACACAATTCATAACACACAACTGGACAGTTATCATCACCTGTCCTCACAAAAATGAAAACACAACGGAATAATAATCAAGTACGGAAGTACGTCTCGCCATCCAGCTCGTCTCCTGAGATCCACAACATCATATCCTGTATTATATAATACTCGGTCTGACCCGAGCATTATAATAAAATAACACCCGAGTCAGTCTGGAAAACCAGCATGAGAAAACACACTCAATTGGATTATTAAAGTTTCAAAATCCTTTGAAATCAAAAGCATCTCGTAAGACCACGCCACAAATAAACATGTCGGGTTTTTACCTTACGATAGCCAAAAAACTTTTTTATCAAATCCGTATGATATTATAATAGTGTCTATATACAAATACTTATTCAAATAGCTGAAATTGTTACATGATTAAATTCCAGCATACTAGCCACAAAGTGGGTTCTACAAACAAAAATCGTAAAAGGCACGTAGGGAGAATGGATTTCCAAATAATGACTAGGCACTGGGGTACCACCTGTCACAGTACCTGGTCTAAATCAGCGTACCGAGGATCCACCCTAAATCCCATGCAACACAAGACCGGACTACCCCTTACTGGATAGCCCGAGTAAGATCACCCGACGGTTGGGATCAGCAACCGCCCACACAGTCGAAATAAAAAGGAACATCTAGACAGGAATGACCTCACCCAAATAGGCGCGACCCTCTTAGCCTTGCTGCATAACCCCTGATTTTTAGTCATTCCCGGTTAATGAGGCTCGAGGCTAAGCGTTACCTTTTTAGAACATTTCACTTAGAATGCCTACCGTCCACCTGACGATGTTCCGAAAGCATTCATCCATACAAGTCCGTTCCGGGTTCTTACGGAACCGAAGGCACTACTCCTACTACATCCATTTTGGAATCACCCTCAGGATTAGTAGTGATTAGCCCTTGCATTTCACTGCTCCATCTTCGATTCCAAACTCGTTTTCTCCACGAAAACGTACAAACCGGATCGAAGTGGTTTTCGAAAAATAAATCCCGATCCTGGTCTCTTCGAAACGATCAGCGCATTGTCCAATATTGATAGTCGGTGATTTAACTATCAATTAACATTCACAAACATCCATCAAACAATAAATAATTTTCCAAATTATTTATTTACCTCACAAATATCTTCGCAAGATATATTTCCATTTTCAACCCCTTTGAAAACAGTTTCAGAAACCACTTTTCTCTCACATCTTTAAAAATAAATCACTATTTATTTTTAAAACTAATTTACCCATTCCTTTAATAAATTCCCACCATGAATTTATTCTTCCAAATATCCACTGATATATTTCTTCACCTTTATAAACCCAGTTTATAAATTTCTTAGCCCCATCTTCCTTTAAAATTCCAATTTCCAAACGCTTAAATCAATTTTCAAATTGATTTCCAATTTACTTCACTTTGAAATAAATTCCTTTACTTACTCCATTTATCTCAAAATCCATTAACAACTTTTCTTTCTTTATTATGATTTAAAATCTTTTAAACTGAAAATATCAATTTCAGGTTTTCCAAAATCCTTCTTTATCCCTTTAAATAAATTCAAACCTTGAATTTTTTAAAATTAATTCTTTTATTCCCTTAAATAATATCACTTAGGTTTAAAAATTTAATATTTCACCTTTTATTCAAAATCTCCTTTCCCATACTCGGAATTAATTTAACAGAATTTAAAAATCACTTTTATCCTTTCCCAATTCATTCTTTAATTTATTTAAATTCTCTATAATTATTTACTTAAAAATTTACTCTTTTATTTCTTTCCAAAAATCCAATCTATATTTTTGGTAACACAGTGTTGGGTGCGTTTCCACCACCACCGAGCCATGCATCACTGAACCAGTCCACTCCCGAGACCAACTATCTAGCCGAACCAACCCTTACTCCACTACTACCGAACCATCCACTACCGAATCAGCTACCTCCATCCACTGCCAAACCAGAGGCAAGGGAAGCCACCACCGGGCCACTTACTACCAGACCAACCTTCACCGAATCGACCTCCACCGAACCAATATACTACCGGACTAACCCCCACCGAATCAACCTCCACCGAACCAACGTACTACCGAACCAACTTTACCAGGCCAGATTGCATCAGCCCAGGCCCACCAGCAGCTATATACATCCAAGACCCCTACCCCCTGCCTCACTCTATAAATAGAGGGGCAGGGGTACAACAATGGCAGACAAGTTTGAGAGCTCAAGCACGGATAGAACTTTCAAACAACTTTCATATACTTGTATCAAAGCTATGTACTTGTAATCTGAACAGTAATGGAGAATAACATATAAAGTGGACGTAGGCACATTCTGGCCGAACCACTATAAATTTGTGTGTCTTTTACAGTTTAGTCCCTGCTTTTTATATATTTGCATAAATCATCCAGATCACTAAAAACAATATAAAATCAACTAAATCGTACGACTTGGAGGTGTTTGCCCATTTTTTGTGCAAACATTTTTGGTGCTTTCATTGAGAGCTGAACTCAGGACTTCAGCTTCTCCCACTTAACTTTCTTCCTAACAGCATCGCTCATTGCTTGGAAGACATGCCTCCCAAGCCAAAAAAAGATGTTAACAAAGGAAAAAACATCGCAACCAGCAGTATTCCAGATCCAGTGGTCACAGATCAAGTAAATCGTCCCATTCCAGCAGCAGTACCAAATGAAGGTCAGGCAAATCCGACAACCCCTGCCACAGAACAGCCGGCAGCAATTACTAGGGCAGATCTAGACAGGGTTGTGGCTGAAGTAACTAACCGCTTCACATCCCAGTAGGAAGCCATGGTGGACCAACTCATGTCATGCTTAAGGGATGCTGAAGAGTCAAACCGCAACACTGAATCATGGGGTGGGTCCCAGTCTGGAGGATCTCAGAGACAACAAAGATCTTCCTTCTTCGAAGGAGGTAACGACAGAAGCGGCCATGGTAGGAGCCGAGACTGAAATGACCCTCCTATTTCTACCCTAATTTCATAAGGATTTTTTTTTTACAGAGATGATATATAGATATATCATTCATTACAAATATATTTCCCAGGGCCATTTTCTTTTTTCCAATAAACAAAATATATCCAGGATCAAAATAATTAACCAATATAAATATATCAGTACATTCACAAAGATAAGCATATAGATGTGAGGATGTATATGCCTCTCTTATTTGAATCAGAGTTCTGGAAAACAAGAGGATATTGGATTGATTGAATTTAATCAATCCACACATAGTTCAATGTTATATGCAATAAAAATTCCATTCATGCATGAATACCTATATATATATATATAGTTTAAACTCCTGAGACCTTGCTAAATTCTCTAGGGAGTATAAATTCTAGAAACCAGATAAATGTGATATGATTGTCTATAAATTAAGGGTCTGGTGCTTGGGTTCTGAAAATGATAGAAGTGTTTATCATTATCCATGTTTGATTTTCTTCTTATAAAATCTGTCTGGAATTTAAAATGCATTTGGTTAAAATCTGAGTGAAATTCATATTCCTATTACAAATACAAAGGAAAAGGTGTGTTAATATTTGCACAAAACATGTTTATGTGCGTATATAACTGCAACTATTTTGGATCGGGCTTTCAACTCCCATATTACAGATTCTTTCTTTTATTTAAAAATAAGGCATGAAACATTTGTATAAAACAAGTTAAATTATAGAAACCTTGCAGTCACATAAAAACATTCAACCTATGTCTATTATCTTTTGTATACATATGCCATGGTAGAAAGATAAAACCATTTAATTTTTCTGAGAATCAACTATCCAGATTTCCCAAAACTAAAATCCTTTCTAAAGACTCAAGATTGACTAATACATTTATAAAATATAATCATTTAATTTAAACATGGTGTTCTTACTAAATTCACTTACAATATTTTGATTAACTTCTTTAGTATCAGATATTAACTAGATTTATAAATTCCAGATACAAGTCAATCTCTTAATAAAATTCTTAACAAAATATACATCCCATATCCAACACTTAATACAAGTAACAATTTAAATCATTAATACATGCGGATTTTATCATTTAGGCTCTTATCTAACTAAGTTTAGCATGCTATAATCTTCTTCCCAAAGCCTTGCTCCTGCTCCTACTTAGTTGCTGCAATCCCTGAAAAAGCATTTGAAACTGCCTCATTTTAAATGAAACACCCCAGATGCCATTAGCACACTAGGGTCAGACACAAGTCTGGTATGAGAAAATTCACAAAAGCAATTAGTTAATTAGGTTAAAATCAAATTAAGTACATATACATAAAGTTCTACCCTTTGGAATCAGATCACACTTGTGTGCATGCTCTGTGTCATTGTGCATGTGCACACTTTAATTTTTCTTTTCAGAGACTACATATATAAATATGGCACATACATTCAAGCATACAATTCAGTCATAGACAAACAATCATTCACACCAAACAGGAAAATAACCAATATGAGTTAAATCATTTATTCCATCCTCATATTTCAATTCTGGGAAAAACTCTAGTTTTCTCATCATCTCAAGTATTTTTCCCTTGGTATATTTATCTATCCTGGTCTCATCTGCAATATTTATGAATCAATGGACACACTGTAATGAACTAATTCACTCCATTACACAAAGATCTCAGGACTTAAACAAGCCATCTGTCAACTTGTGTTACTCAAGAACACAAGTCATTCCTGCAGTGTTCTTGACCCCCATTTCCTAATCAGGTTTTAAGTTAGTAATAACCCTTTTAATATTTCAGGAATAAACCAATCAGTGATCCATTTCCCTAACTAAAACATCCATATCATGGCATCTCATATTAATCATAACCAAGCAGAGATAATTAGGAAAACAGACATTGTTATCCATTTAAATGGGATTCTACATCTGCATACATATGTTCTGGTACTTTAAAGAAGTAAAGGCAACTAACAGTGGCTTATGGCTTTTAAGAGAGTTTTTCCTTTTGCAAGTATTTGTGCTTGAGTTAAACTTAGATTGACCAAGTTTCACTGAACCACAAAATTTGTTTGCTATGTGTATATATCTTTATGCATTTTTATTAAATTAGGAGCATCAGCACATAGGAAACCCTATTGCACCCCTAATTCCTTTTTGTCTCAGCGTCATCACTTATACATGAGTATATTGCAGCTCAATATGTTTTCATTTCTCTGAGTTAAGCCAAAACCAATACTACTTGCCTATATTCAACATTTATTTTCCTGGGTATTTGTTTATGTTCCTAAACATTTACATATCAGAGATCTGGGTTCATAAAACATATATGTATACTAACAACACATAAAGCTTTCTTATAATAAAACAAGTGAACAACCAAAGAGAATCAAAACATTTTCAGTTTTAAAATCACAGATAAGCATTCTCATATGAAAATACATTTTTAAGAAAATTACTTATAACTGGCTGCCTACATTAGGACTTATTGCCTTAGATTTTGAGTGAGTTTTCTCACCTAGCTTTCTTCTTTGCTTCCTTAATTAATTGATGAACTTCTGCCTTTAGCCTCAAGCTCTCTTCCTTCCCTTGCCTTATGATTTCTATGGTGTTGTTTTTTTTTTCTTCAAATTTCTTTTTCTGAGAAGGAGAGGAGGCTGTTGCATATACATATATATATACAGGGTCTTCCTTGGGGTTTTGGGTATTGGCTAAAGCCATGTTTGCCCACCAGAAAAATTGTGTTATCTGCATTTTATTTAAACCCAAAGTTCTACCCTTCCCGGCTTAATTTAGGTGAAGAGAAAAGTGGTTACATTCTTTTTGATTAATTTCAGAAATTTGCTTTTCAGAAAATACTTTTTCCTTTGTCTACAATCATGCTAAAAATGTGACTTGATTTTGTTATTTACTAAATACTCTTCCTAATTCTGCCTATACCAAGGATTTCCCTGTTTTGTCTTATTTTTCCTATTTTTAGCTTTCATGTAAATGGTATGTACCTCCTTTATTTATTTACAAGAGGACTACTCCTTTTTCTATCCTAAGTTTTTCTTTCTTTCTGCCTATATACTAAAATATGTCTGTATATTTTATCTTACTAATTTGAACTCTAGTATTTTATTAACACATATATATATTTATATAAGTCTTACTGAAATAATTAGCACACCCATATATATATATATATTTACACATCATTCTGTATTGACACACACATGCACATGTACACTCAAAAATACTCAGTAGCATTCATATATATATATATATATATATATTGCTTATGCATACAGCTTTTAAGGATTTAATCTACATATATATATATATATTCCCATACATATCAATATGTATTTATTCTTAGAGTTCAGGGACTTTTAGCTTTAGTTCATGTGCATTTCCTGTGCACACATGTACACACATACTGATACACTATCAAGCTATATCAATCCCCTTTCAAGATTTATTTAAAAATTATTTTGAATTCATTTATATTTGTCAGAATAAATTCCTAAAATCTTGGGTCATTACATACACCCCTCCTTTTAGAAATTGTGTCCCACAATTTTCCTAAGCTTAAAATAAATTTTAAACTTAATTCAGAGAACAAGTACATTCTCAACCAAATAAATTTTTAGTTCTATAATAACCAAAAACATATGCATCTAAAAAAAGAAAACAATCAAAAAACAGAATTACCTTTAATCTGAAAATAGCTTAGGGTAATTCATCCTAACTTTGTCTTCTAATTCCCATGTGCAACCACTAGGATCAAGACTCCACTGTACCTTCACAAGTTTCAGAGATTTATTTCTCAACTTCTTCACATCTTTTGCCAAAATTCCCACTGGATCCTTTTCATAAATCAAATTAGAATTTATCTGCACTTGGGTTGGGGTCTCAAGAATTTCTGCCTTGTCATGGACCCACCTTCTCAATTGTGATACATGAAAAACATCATGTATACCTTGCATGTTTTCTGGTAATTCCAACTTATATGCCAAGGGACCAATTCTTTCCAGAATTTTGTATGGTCCAATATATCTTGGGGTTAACTTGCCTTGTTTTCCAAACCTCAGCACATTTTTCATAGGTGAGATTTTGATGAAAACAAAATTTCCCACTTCATATTCTACCTGCCTCCTTCTCATGTCTGCAAATTTCTTTTGCCTATCTTGAGCTGCTGCCATTCTTCTTCTTATCAACTCAATTTTCTCCTTAGTTTCTTGTATGTACTCAGGTCCTAAAATAGACCTTTCTCCTGCTTCTACCCAACAAACAGGTGACAAACAGGGTTTACCATATAAGGCTTCAAATGGAGCCATTCCTATGGTGCTTTGGTAGTTGTTGTTGTATGTAAATTCAACTAGATGAAGATAATCTTCCCAGTTGCCCCCAAAATCCAGTATGCATGCCCTCAACATGTCCTCCAAAACTTTGTTTACTACCTCAGTCTGCCCATCTGATTGAGGATGGTAGGCAGTACTTAAACATAGTTCACTTCCCATTGCTTCTTGAAAGCTTCTCCAGAATTTTGAAGTGAAGATGGTATCCCTATCACTCACAATGGTTTTGGGAATGCCATGTAACTTTACCACTTCCTTTATAAAAATTTGAGCTAATTTTGGTGCTGTCCTTTCTGACTTGACTGGGATGAAGTGTGCTACCTTGGTTAGCCTATCAACTATCACCCATATACTTGAATTACCTCTCTTAGATCTAGGAAGTCCATCTATGAAGTCCATAGATATGTCTTCCCACTTCCACTGTGGTACACTAAGAGGCTGCATCAACCCTGATGGCCTTTGGGTTTCAGCCTTGACTTGTTGGCAAGTCATACATTTGGCAATGTATTTAGCTACATCAGATTTCATCCCCTTCCACCAGAAGTCTCTTTTCAAATTTTGGTACATTTTTGTGTTGCCTGGGTGTATGGAGTATTTACTTCTGTGATATTCATTCAATATCTCTTTCTTCAATTCTGTGTCCTCTGGTACACACATCCTATTTTGGTATCTCATATAACCATTTTTATCAATATGGTGATTCATCACTTCCTCCCCTCTTGAGAGGAGCATTTTTTCTCTAATAAGTTGGCATCCTGTTCTTGCATTTTTCCTACCTTCAGAATTAAATCTGGTTGAAGTGTCATTAAGCTTAACTTACCTTTATCTTCTTGTGCACCATGCATCTGCTCATCAATGTGCACACAACCATTCTCCCCAATTTCTAACTCAGTTAGCAAAGACAAGTCTTTAAATTCTTCTATCATTATCATAGCCAATTTAGCATGCTGTCTACTTAGAGCATCTGCAACTTTGTTTGCTTTGCCTGGTGTATAGAGTATGTCAAAGTCATAGGCAGCTAAGAACTCCACCCATCTATGTTGCCTCATGTTCAAATCTTTTTGTGAAAATAAATATTTTAGAGACTTGTGGTCAGTGTAAAGTTCGAACTTTGTGCCTAACAAATAATGTCTCCAAAGTTTTAAAGCATAGATCACAGCTGCTAATTCGAGATCATGTGTGGCATACCTTACTTCATGGGGTTTAAGTTGTCTGGATGCATATGCAATGACTTGGCCTTGTTGCATCAACACTGCACCCAAGCCAGATCCACTAGCATCAGTGTATACAACTAATTCTTCATTTCCATGAGGTACCTTTAAAATTGGGGCATTCACCAATGCCTCCTTCAACTGTTCAAAAGACTTCTCACATTTTTCTGACCAAACAAAAGCTTGGTTCTTCCTGGTTAGGTTAGTGAGTGGTGTAGAAATTTTTGAAAAATCTCTTATAAACCTCCTATAATACCCTGCCATCCCCATAAATGACCTCACTTCACTCACAGTGCTTGGCCTCTTCCATGCTTGGATAGCCACTACTTTATTAGGGTTCACAGAAATTCCTTGGGCAGATATAACACGGCCAAGGAAATGTACTTCCTCTTTCCAAAATACACATTTTGAAAATTTTGCCTTTAAATCTTTTTCCCTTAATCTAGACAAAACCAGGTGCGAATGATGCTTATGTTCTTCCACTGTTTTAGAATAAAACAAAATGTCATCTATAAAAATAAGCACAAACTTGTCTAAATAATCTCTAAAGGTTCTGTTCATTAAATCTACAAAGTATGATGGTGCATTGGTCAAGCCAAATGGCATAACCAAAAATTCATACAACCCATACCTAGTGTTAAAGGCAGTGTACTTGATGCTTGATTCTTCCACCTTCATTTGATGAAAACCAGATGCTAAATCTAGTCTAGAAAATACTTTTGCCCCTGCTAACTGATCAAAAAGATCATCTATTCTTGGCAATGGGTATTTATTTTTAATAGTTACCTTGTTTAATTCCCTATAATCTATGCAGAGTCTCAAAGTTCCATCTTGTTTCTTAACAAACACTACTGGTGCTCCCCAGCAAGAATTACTTGGTCTTGTAAAACCCTTTTCTTCCAATTCTTCTAACTGTTTCTTTAATTCTTTTAGTTCATTTGGCCCCATTCTAGTTGGCTTTTTAATCACTGGGCTTGCTCCTGGAACTAGATTGATCTGGAACTCTACTGGTCTATGGTGTGGAACACCCTTGACCTCACCAAACACATCCAAATATTCATTGACTATGGGAATTTCTTCAATGGTTAGTTCACTGAAATCTTTTTCTGAGTCAACTAAATGATATAGTTTTCCTTCCTTAGCTACTTCACATAAAACTGTGATTCTTTGACCTCTAGAATTTTGCAATGATATGGTGGATGAGTCTAAATTAATCATGGCTTTAAATTGCCTTAACCAGTCTACCCCCAATATAACACCTATATTTGGGTAATTCAAAACATATAAATTGGAAATAAAAATATTTCCTCCTATGTTTAATTCCACATCCACACAAATCATATTTAAAACACTAGAACTCCCCAGTGGACTTTATATATGCAATGGGGTTTCAACCAATATGCAATTCAGTTTTAGCATTTTAACTAGTTCATAAGAAATTAAAGAGTGAGTTGCCCCAGTATCATATACTACTGCTATGGGTATGGTACAAATAAGTAATGTACCTTCCACTTGGCTATGGTTTTCAGTGTTACTCTCCACTGTGGCTTTGCCTTTTCCTTCCAAATTTTCCAATTTTCCTTGCTATTTGTACTCAGGACAATTCCTCTTCATATGCCCCTCTTTCCCACATAGATAGCACTTGAAAGCTCCTCCTTTCAATTCTGGACATCTTGGTTTGATATGTCCTTCTTTTCCACACTGATGGCACACAATTTTCTTCTTGGTTTCCTTAGCTTTGACATCTCCAGTGCTTTTGTTACTAGCCTCTTCCTTCTTTTTATCATAAGGGTGATACCTCCCCTTACCCTTCTTGGTATTATTGTTCTTAAAATTTCTGAACTTCTCCCTATCCTTGTCATGCTGTTCCAACCTCAAAGCTAAGTCTATCACATGGTCAAAAGTCCTGTCTGCATAGGGTAACATGGCTTGCTAAGTCCTGGGTTCAACCCTTTTATGTACCTATCATTTTTGGATGCCTCATCTGCCACAAGCATTGCTCCATATGTGGAAAGCCCCTCAAACTTTTGAGTGTATTCTGTGACAGTCATGGTTCCTTGTCTAAGTCTAATAAATTCTTCTAGCAAGGTAGTCTTTGCTGATGTTGGTACAAACCTTGCTTCCAACATCTCTTTGAATTGATTCCAAGTGATTTCATTCTCATTCCTTCCTGCAATGATTACTTCCCACCAGCCTAAAGCTACTCCTTTTAGCTGTCTTGAAGCCACTTGCCTCTTTCTTTGATCATCAAGTTGCATGTCATTGAAAATTCTTTCCAATGTTCTCAACCATGTTTGAATTTCCATGATACTCTCTATCCCTTCAAAGCTTTTGCCTCCTAAATGAGTATATGTCTTAAGTAATTTTGAGAGTTCTTCATAGGGATTTTCTTGCCTTTGTCCTGCCCCATCCCTAAATGCTCTCACCAAGTCTTGCAGATTGACCATTGGTGGTGCATGGGAAGATCCTGCTCCCTGATTTGGTGGTCTCCCTACCATAGTTTGCTAATAATAATTTACATAGCTGGTTAGTTTGATTGGTAATTTTATTATTTCAGTGGCTTTTTTTTCACACTGAAAACATTGATATATATATTTAGTTCTTTTAAATTTTATTTCTATCTAAGAACTTGATCTTTACTTCTACTATGTTGAATAACATAGCTCTGATACCAAATGAAATGACCCTCCTATTTCTACCCTAATTTCATAAGGATTTTTTTTTACAGAGATGATATATAGATATATCATTCATTACAAATATATTTCCCAGGGCCATTTTCTTTTTTCCAATAAACAAAATATATCCAGGATCAAAATAATTAACCAATATAAATATATCAGTACATTCACAAAGATAAGCATATAGATGTGAGGATGTATATGCCTCTCTTGTTTGAATCAGAGTTCTGGAAAACAAGAGGATATTGGATTGATTGAATTTAATCAATCCACACATAGTTCAGTGTTATATGCAATAAAAATTCCATTCATGCATGAATACCTACATATATATATATATATATATATATATATATATTTTTAAACTCCTGAGACCTTGCTAAATTCTCTAGGGAGTATAAATTCTAGAAACCAGATAAATGTGATATGATTGTCTATAAATTAAGGGTCTGGTGCTTGGGTTCTGAAAATGATAGAAGTGTTTATCATTATCCATGTTTGATTTTCTTCTTATAAAATCTGTCTGGAATTTAAAATGCATTTGGTTAAAATCTAAGTGAAATTCAGATTCCTATTACAAATACAAAGGAAAAGGTGTGTTAATATTTGCACAAAACATGTTTATGTGCGTATATAACTGCAACTATTTTGGATCGGGCTTTCAACTCCCATATTACAGATTCTTTCTTTTATTTAAAAATAAGGCATGAAACATTTGTATAAAACAAGTTAAATTATAGAAACCTTGCGGTCACATAAAAACGTTCAACCTATATCTATTATCTTTTGTATACATATGCCATGGTAGAAAGATAAAACCATTTAATTTTTCTGAGAATCAACTATCCAGATTTCCCAAAACTAAAATCCTTTCTAAAGACTCAAGATTGACTAATACATTTATAAAATATAATCATTTAATTTAAACATGGTGTTCTTACTAAATTCACTTACAATATTTTGATTAACTTCTTTAGTATCAGATATTAACTAGATTTATAAATTCCAGATACAAGTCAATCTCTTAATAAAATACTTAACAAAATATCCATCCCATATCCAACACTTAATACAAGTAACAATTTAAATCATTAATACATGCGGATTTTATCATTTAGGCTCTTATCTAACTAAGTTTAGCATGCTATAATCTTCTTCCCAAAGCCTTGCTCCTACTCCTACTTAGTTGTTGCAATCCCTGAAAAAGCATTTGAAACTGCCTCATTTTAAATGAGACACCCCAGATGCCATTAGCACACTAGGGTCAGACACATGTCTGGTATGAGAAAATTCACAAAAGCAATTAGTTAATTAGGTTAAAATCAAATTAAGTACATATACATAAAGTTCTACCCTTTGGAATCAGATCACACTTGTGTGCATGCTCTGTGTCATTGTGCATGTGCACACTTTAATTTTTCTTTTCAGAGACTACATATATAAATATGGCACATACATTCAAGCATACAATTCAGTCATAGACAAACAATCATTCACACCAAACAGGAAAATAACCAATATGAGTTAAATCATTTATTCCATCCTCATATTTCAATTCTGGGAAAAACTCTAGTTTTCTCATCGTCTCAAGTATTTTTCCCTTGGTATATTTATCTATCCTGGTCTCATCTGCAATATTTATGAATCAATGGACACACTGTAATGAACTAATTCACTCCATTACACAAAGATCTCAGGACTTAAACAAGCCATGTGTCAACTTGTGTTACTCAAGAACACAAGTCATTCCTGCAGTGTTCTTGACCCCCATTTCCTAATCAGGTTTTAAGTTAGTAATAACCCTTTTAATATTTCAGGAATAAACCAATCAGTGATCCATTTCCCTAACTAAAACATCCATATCATGGCATCTCATATTAATCATAACCAAGCAGAGATAATTAGGCAAACAGACATTGTTATCCATTTAAATGGGATTCTACATCTGCATACATATGTTCTGGTACTTTAAAGAAGTAAAGGCAACTAACAGTGGCTTATGGCTTTTAAGAGAGTTTTTCCTTTTGCAAGTATTTGTGCTTGAGTTAAACTTAGATTGACCAAGTTTCACTGAACCACAAAATTTGTTTGCTATGTGTATATATCTTTATGCATTTTTATTAAATTAGGAGCATCAGCACATAGGCAACCCTATTGCACCCCTAATTCCTTTTTGTCTCAAGCCTCAGCACTTATACATGAGTATATTGCAGCTCAATATGTTTTCATTTCTCTGAGTTAAGCCAAAACCAATACTACTTGCCTATATTCAACATTTATTTTCCTGGGTATTTGTTTATGTTCCTAAACATTTACATATTAGAGATCTGGGTTCATAAAACATATATGTATACTAACAACACATAAAGCTTTCTTATAATAAAACAAGTGAACAACCAAAGAGAATCAAAACATTTTCAGTTTTAAAATCACAGATAAGCATTCTCATATGAAAATACATTTTTAAGAAAATAACTTATAACTGGCTGCCTACATTAGGACTTATTGCCTTAGATTTTGAGTGAGTTTTCTCACCTAGCTTTCTTCTTTGCTTCCTTAATTAATTGATGAACTTCTGCCTTTAGCCTCAAGCTCTCTTCCTTCCCTTGCCTTATGATTTCTATGGTGTTGTTTTTTTTTCTTCAAAGTTCTTTTTCTGAGAAGGAGAGGAGGCTGCTGCATATACATATATATATACAGGGCCTTCCTTAGGGTTTTGGGTATTGCCTAAAGCCATTTTTGCCCACCAGAAAAATTGTGTTATCTGCATTTTATTTAAACCCAAAGTTCTACCCTTCCCGGCTTAATTTAGGTGAAGAGAAAAGTGGTTACATTCTTTTTGATTAATTTCAGAAATTTGCTTTTCAGAAAATACTTTTTCCTTTGTCTACAATCATGCGAAAAATGTGACTTGATTTTGTTATTTACCAAATACTCTTCCTAATTCTGCCTATACCAAGCATTTCCCTGTTTTGTCTTATTTTTCCTATTTTTAGCTTTCATGTAAATGGTATGTACCTCCTTTATTTATTTACAAGAGGACTACTCCTTTTTCTATCCTTAGTTTTTCTTTCTTTCTGCCTATATACTAAAATATGTCTGTATATTTTATCTTACTAATTTGAACTCTAGTATTTTATTAACACATATATATATTTATATAAGTCTTACTGAAATAATTAGCACACCCATTTATATATATTTACACATCATTCTGTATTGACACACACATGCACATGTACACTCAAAAATACTCAGTAGCATTCATATATATATATATATATATATATATATATATTGCTTATGCATACAGCTTTTAAGGATTTAATCTACATATATATATATATATATATATTCCCATACATATCAATATGTATTTATTCTTAGAGTTCAGGGACTTTTAGCTTTAGTTCATGTGCATTTCCTGTGCACACATGTACACACATACTGAAACACTATCAAGCTATATCAATCCCCTTTCAAGATTTATTTAAAAATTATTTTGAATTCATTTATATTTGTCAGAATAAATTCCTAAAATCTTGGGTCATTACAGAGACCGAGCTCAGCCTGAAGTTGGACCTGAGGAAACGCTTGGAACTGAACCCAACGGGGGAGGTACCGGGCGGAGGTCAACTGTAGCCGAGCCTATCGTACTGCCTAACCACAGAAACACCAATGAACGGGGCCGAGCTAGAGTCCAGCCCGAAGTTGGACCCAAGGAAGTGCTTAGATCAGAACCCAACAGGGGAAGATCAAGGCAAGGGCCAACTGTAGCTGACCCTAGCATGCTCCCAGAAGTCCAAAGACAGCCACTGGAAAATATTAGGAATGATAGACGATACCATCCCTACAGGTCATCTGGACAGAATCAATCCCACAGAGCAGAACCGAACTCATTTCTATCTGCTCCAAATTCTGATGAAAGGATGGCACGCTTGTTCAGAGAGTGCGTCCAACGGGATCAAAGAGACCGAGGAATAGGCGCTAGGGTAACCAGCCCTTTCGCCCACAATATCGAAATTGCCATCACCCCCCGAGAATGGAAAATGCCAACAATGGAACCTTACAAAGGCACCTCTGACCTCGTTGTACACTTACAGAGATACACATAGCATATGCTCATGAGTGGAGCAACAGAAGGAGTGCTGTGCAAATGCTTTTCGCTATTCTTAGCAGATCTAGCTACCTCCTAGTTTTGCCATCTACCCCAAGGATCCATCATCTCATGGGAGATGTTGAAAGAAAAATTCATCAGCCAATTCCACATTCATGTGGAGCAACCCAAGGACGCTTATTCCTTATCCAGTATCAAACAGAAACATGGAGAGAAAGTGCAGCAATATCTAACCCGATTCAATGCCGCAGCGGCCGCAGTCCAAGATGCCGATGAGAAGCTTATCTTAATGGCCCTCTGTAGTGGTGTGCATCCGGATACTAAATTTGCTAGAAGATTGACCAAAGAAAAACCAGTTACTTTACCCAATTTCTTCCATGAAGCTGGGAAATATATGAGACTTGAAGACGCTGCCACTGAGAGGCAGACAGGGCTACAAAATAAGGTAGCTCACGGCAACACGCCCGCTGTAGCGAAGGACGTTCGAAGAAATGATTCTAGAGACAACGCTGGGGGCAAAAGGGGAGAGAAGCGTCTATATCGGCCAGGACCGAGATTTGACGCTTACACCCCGTTGAATGAAACGATTGAAAACATCTTCCTGGCCACTCAAGACGAAGTTAAATACAAACGCCCCCCGCATAAGAAGGAATCAGATAACTCAATCAAGTCTGGAAAATTCTGCCGCTTCCACGAATCCCGTGGGCATGATACCAACGAATGCCATCATCTCCGGGACTTGATTGAAGAACACATCAGAAGAAGAAGATTAGAACGCTATGTAAAAGGCCAGAACATGACTCCAGTTCCTACCAATGAGAACCCAAGGCTACCCTCCCCAGAAATAGGCAGAGGAAATCGCAACACCAGTAGCTCTAGTCAAGAGAAGAAAGTGGTCCATACCATCTCGGGAGGGCCACACATCGCCGACGGAAGCTGGGCAGAGATGGAAAGGTACGGAAAGTCACTTAGAAACAATGAAGAATGCATCAATTCCATTATAGAAGAACGCCACCCGAAGCGGATAGAGAATGGAGACATCACATTCAGTAGGCGTGAACTGGAGGGAAGGCAGTACCCTCACACGGATCCCATGGTTATCTCTGCCCGGCTCGGTCCAGCCGAGGTTTTCCGAATTCTAGTAGACACTAGAAGCTCAGTGAATATCCTATTCAAGCATGCATTCGACAAAATGAAGCTGTCATTAAAGGATGTTCTTCCCGACAATAAACCACTACACGGTTTCACAGGAAATGCGAAGATGCCCCTCGGGCGACTGGACCTCTTTGTTGAAATTGGAAGTCATCCCCGCTTCGTTGTGCGGAAACAGACATTTGTGCTGATAGAAAACCACTCGGCCTACAACGCCTTCTTAGGAAGGCCAGCCTTGTCTAACTTCCAAATTGTCCTGGCCCCATGGTGCCTGAAGATGAAATTTCCAACGGACAATGGAGTAGGGGAGGTAGAGGGAGACCAGGACATTGCTCGAGATTGCTATGTAACTGAACTTCGCAATAACCACAGGAAGGATAAAGGGAAGAGTGTAGAGATTGCCCTCTGCACAAAAAGTTTGGAAGCACAGCAACTAAAGAAAGCCCCTCCTCTTCGATATACCAGCGACCCTTTCAATGAATTAGACCCCAGGGACAAAGAGGAGGAGGCCACCGCCGAGCCTGCAGAGGCCATGGAATTTGTATCTGTAGACAGACATGACTCGAGTAGACTATTGAAAGTCGGGTCCCAACTAAAAGCAAAATTGTAGGAACAACTCATTGATTTTCTCCGCCACAACTTAGACGTATTTGCATGGTCACACGCTGACATGATCGGAATCTCCCCTGACATAGCATGCCACATACTAAACATTGATCCTACCAAGACGCTAGTAAAACATAAAAAGAGAAGTATGGGGACAGAACGATCAGCAGCCCTCGACGAAGAAGTAAAGAACCTACTTGCCAATGACTTCATACGAGAAGCCATCTACCCAGAGTGGATCGCCAACCCGGTGCTGGTAAAAAAGGTTAATGGGAAATGGCGAACATGCATTGACTTCTCCAACTTAAATGACGCCTGCCCGAAGGATTGCTTCCCACTTCCCCGAATCGATCAGCTTATGGATAGCACAGCCGGGCACGAACTCTTATCTTTTATGGACGCATACTCAGGATATAACCAAATTCCTATGCATGCTCCCGATCAAGACCACACTAGTTTCATCACTGACCGGGGATTGTACTGCTACAAGGTAATGCCTTTCGGACTTAAAAACGCAGGAGCCACCTATCAGCGCCTCGTCAACAAGATGTTTGCAGGGCTAATAGGACAAACTATGGAAGTTTATGTGGATGAAATGCTGGTAAAGTCAAGGGAAGCCGACGATCACGTAAGCCACCTGGTTGAAATGTTTCAAGTACTTCGCCAATATGGAATGAAGCTGAATCCTCTAAAGTGCCCCTTCGGAGTATCATCAGGAAAGTTTCTAGGATTCATCGTCCATGCCAAATGGATGGAAGCAAAACCCCTAAATAAAGTATCTTCAGCAAAAGTTATTAACTTCTTGATCAAGAATGTTCTATGCAGGTACAGAGTCCCATTCAAAATCATATCGGACAATGGACTTCAGTTTGACAGCGAAGAGTTCGCCAACTGGTGCCAAGAGCACGGAATTCACAAAAGCTTCTCATCCGTAGCTTATCCCCAGGCAAACGGACAAGTCGAAGCCATCAACAAAATTCTCAAAACTCTAATAAAAAAGAAACTCGAAAAGTCGAAAGGCGCTTGGGTGGATGAACTTCCTACGGCACTGTGGGCCTATCGCACATCTTTTAGAACATCAACGGGGCATACTCCTTTCTCTTTGGCATACAGATCGGAGGCTATGCTCCCAGTTGAAACTATAGTGCCTTCCCACCGTAGGATCCACTATAACCCAGAAGAGAACGAAGAGCTCCTCCACATGTATTTAGATCTAATTGAGGAAAGAAGAAATGATGCAGCCCTCAAAGCAGCAGCTCACAAGCAAAAAGTGGCAACGCAATACAACTCCAAAGTCAAGCATCGTAGCTTACAAAAAGGAGATCTTGTCCTCAAGCGAATCTTCCCGCGCACCGGAGCGCTAGATCCAATATGGGACGGACCATATGTAATTCATAAAGATCTCCACAATAGAGCTTATATTTTGTCAACAGTGGACGTGGAGGTGTTCTAGAGGGCATGTAACATCCAACACCTTCGTCGATACTTTTCTTAACTTGTACTGCCCATATAAAGTGAATTAACAAAGAGAATCAGTGGACATAGGCATTTTCGTGCCGAACCACTTTAAAAAACTTGTCTCCTTTTAACTTGTTCATTTATATCTTGCTGCTTGTTAACTTTATCCTTTTCTGTTGAACAAAATCCTGTGTAATGACATTCCTATTCAAGACACATCACGGTGCAACCTCACCTGGACAAGACCTAAAAGGTACTATGCGAATCTATGCCTTCGCCAATGAGACACTTTTGTTCCAGCATCCCTCTGCTGCGAGTTAACTCATTGCTCGCGATCGGCCCTTAAAGCAAACTGTAATGAGCCGATTATAAGCCACCAAGAAGGCCGACTATAGCCGAGGCAGCTCATTACGGCGTTCGGCTCGCCGGCGACCGTGAGCCTACTTTAAGCCCCAACATAAGGTATGGCCAGCCAGGGGTAGTTCACGGTTGATGATCGGCACCCACGCTAGCCGGCCACGGTAAATCGAATAATACCCACGATTACGGGCCATAATGGCCCGGGTAATTACTGTGCGCGATCTCGGCTCCGAGTGTCTTAAGTACGGCTGTAGTAAAAAAGATAAACTCCCCGTAGAGGCGTAAGATGGGTGACAAATGTCTCCAAGGCCCACAGCTAGGGAAAGTGACTACAAAACCCGTTTGCCACGAACTTAAGCACATCGAAGGCCTTCCGTGATTGGAAGTTCTACTGTTTCTCATATGTCAATTTTATTTAAAGAACTTTCCTCCTATCCTCTATAACGATCCCTAAAGTACAGGACACAGAATAGGAGACACTCGCTAATGAGAATAGGAACTCACAACGGGACACTAGGCCGCATTCCATACTCAGTCACATAAGACATTCAAAGCTGCCATCTACAAGTAAAATATGAAGGGCGGTATTTTCTTCTTTCATGTATAAATATGTGGCTATAATTTATTCACACATCACATTGACATTGCAAGATATGAAATTACGTTTTAAGTAAAAACTTGACATCAAACCCGATAGAATCACAGGCATATGCCCAGCTATACTTCTTATGCAACACATCAAAAATAACGAAAGCATTCAGACACGACAGAATCAGCTTAAGTTAAAAATTACACGCCAAGAATAAAGTCATTTATTACAAGTAACATAATTACAACCTAAAAGTTACGTTACTGCTATGAGACTAACATAGACAGCAATGTCAAGTAAACAAAAAGATATCCAGGTCAAGTTAAGGAGTCGGCTGCATCGGAGCTTCACCCTTGTCCTGCTTCCCCTCCGAAATCTCCTTAGCCACGGAGTGGGAACTTTCAGCATGTTGACCAGAGATATTTGGTACTCCAGAGGTCCCGCCTGTCCAATCAAGGAAAGGATTCATTAATAATAAGCAACCGAGTTACGAAAAGCTAAAAGGGGAGACTTACCAGCATCTGCTCCTTGATCATCATCCTCCAACTGCACACCAACCTCCCCAGCAGCAAGCAGCCGCATACCTTCTTTCACCGCCACCTTCTCCTCCTTGGTGAATTGAGCCGTAACCACATCCATTCTAAAGGCCACGCCACCCTCCTTATCTGCATCGGACCTAGCCTCCTCCAGAGCCCGGAGATAAATCCTGGCCATGACTCGGGGATAATCATCCATCCAAGATAAGTTGCCCTGTTTCCAAGTGCGAAAGTATATATCCTGAAGCATCTCATCCATTATCCCCTCGTTCTCATCGAACTCCCTTACTCGGTCCTCAGAAGCCAACAACTTTGCAATGGCAGCATCCCTCTCCAATCAGTATCGCGCGCAGTCAGCCTGTAAGTTTTTCCTCATCGCATCCATCTCCTCCTTCAGCCTGGTTTGAGCAAGTTCTGCGGCTTCAAGTTTCCCGGACAACTCCTGTATCTGCTCGAGATCAGCTTTCCGAACCTCATCCACCGTTGCAATCGCCATGTCAATCCGTTCCTTACAGGCAGCTTCCATTTTCCATAGCTCTGCTCTGCTAGCCTCTTCCATGTTTTTCTTTAGTCGCCTGGAGGCGGCCTCATGCTGGGAGATCTGGATGGCCTGATCAGCAAGCTGCTTGGCCTGGTCGGAAATTATTAACCGCAGTCGAATATTAGCACTCCCGATTTCTTCTCCGGCCTTGGCCAGTCGGGCATGATGCCCCATCAGCTTCCTGGCTTCCTCAACAACCCAGTCGATTTTTGCCTTAGCTTCGTCCCCCAAAGTTGCGACCCAAGTGGTAAGCAAATCAAGGTCCGGGGACTTAGCCTCATCAAGCACCCTTACCATAGGATTACGAGGAAGAAGGTGCTCACCAGTAACCTCATCGAAGGAAATATCGTGAGAACCCAGATCCAGATCCGGATGACCCGCGAACGGATTACGAGCCAAACCAGGGTGATCTATCGGGGTAATAGTAGGATTTTCAGACGGGTGCGAGGAAGGAATAAGTTCAGTATTCTCCTCCATGACATCCTGAAGAGGCTGAGTCGGGGGCAGAGGGCCAGGTGAACATTCAAACAAGGAGCGACTCCTCTTCTTCCTTTGAATATCCTCTTCGATAACTCCAAGAAGGGGATGGTAGCCGACTACATCTCCAGGACGGTTTGTCGGAGGCTTTGGTTTAGTAGAAGCCTTGAAGAGTTTGTACTATTCAAGACGGTGCCGAACATCTGACACCTTGGCCACTTTACCCGCTCCTATAATAAAATCCAAGTATTACGAGCATACATTGAGCTATAATTCAAGAAATATACCAAGTTAAGAAGAGTAAAAAAAATCACCTTGAATCGCAGAAGTTGCCTCAGCTGAAGCACTCCTGGAAGATAAATTAGCACCAGTACCGGCCTTACCATCTTTCTTGGGCTTCTCCGCCAAAGCCGGTCCTTCCTCCAACCCTTCGAAGGCTTGGCGGAGAGCGTCATCTGTCCACTCTTGAATCATGCCTGCTTGCCTAGGAGGTAAAGCCCCGGTGCCATCACCGCTCTGTCCTTCGCCACCATCATCGCCGTGACGATTACCATCACCTTCTCTACCACTTCCACTCTCCGCCTCACCTCCTTCATCCTTACCTCCTTCCACCTCCACATTTTCCTCCTCTGGAACATCTGGACATGTGCTGGGAGAGGGTCCATCGGACTTCTTGAGTTTCTTTCCCCCGGCGACTGGATGTATCGAGAAGGGTCTCCTTTTGCTGCTCTTCGCCGCAGCCCCTCCTTTAGCTTTGGCAGCCCTCTCCTCCGCTGTGTCTCTCTGCTTGACCACGGACTGATGTGGTAGAATCAGGTTGTGCCCCAGAAGTGTAGCGTTCCTGATCAAGTAAGAAGCCGGCCTATCTCTTCCCGAAATGGCTTCAATTTCCGCAGCCATCTGAACCAGGCGATTGTTCTCCACGACCGCAAAGCCACCTATCGCTAGAAAGAAATAAAAACGCATAAGAAGAAGCGTTGCAGTCAGAACGGAAATTATAAATGAGATTCAACTTACAGCCAGAAGTGAAGCGGTGGAAAGAAACAGAGTCATCTCTGACAAAAAACCATTCCTTCTTGAACATGCTGAACTTCGAGTATAAATCCAGGACTGGCTTGAAGGACACGGCCGACTCCAAGATAATATACGGAGACCCTTTCTTGTAGCCTCTTAGATTGTACAGATATCGGATTTCCCGGTTGGAGGGAGGACGCCTGTATCTCCTCTGGAAGATAACAAACAGGCTCACCAAGATGGCGTAGGAGTTAGGCTGAAGCTGGAAAGGAGCCACCTTCAGGTATGTGATGAAGCTGACTATCCAAGCATTAAGAGGTGGGATGGCGCCACACATGCAATGATACCTGCTATAAGAAAAATAGCCTTCAGGGGGGTTATACGGCATCACTCCTTCCCCCGGCAACAACATATGCGCTTTGTCGATCCCAAAAGAGCGAGAAACAACATCAAGCTGCTCGTCTTTGAGGGAGCTAGGGGAGCAATCAGGAGGTGAGTTCAGAAGCTCTTGATGACTGTACCCGTCCACTAGCGATCTCGGGGTGGGTCCATGTCGTTCTGGATTTGGCTGGACTGGGAGCACGATGGGGGACTCTCTTCTGTCCGTAGATTTCTTCTTGTCGGAACGGGTTTCTACTTTATGAGACATTATCTGCAACACGAGAAAGCACATTGTTAGAATGAGGGATGTAGAGATAAAACAAGCAAGTCTCGTTCGGTATTTCCAACATAAAAAGTTCATTCGGAGGCTCAGGGCTAAGAACTCATTCGGCAATCGTACTCCCCATGGTCATTCGGGAGTTCAAGGCCAAGAATTCATTCGGCACTCATGCTCTACCATCCCATTCGGTGGCCCAGTCATAAAAGTTCATTCGGCAGGAGAAAACTCACCTGGTTCGGCAATTAAGTTTGATTCGGTACTTAGTTGATTCGGCTGTTTCGAACAGTCAAGTTTGATTCGGTACTCGGTTGATTCGGCTATCTCAAATGATGAAGGGTGAACAGAGGCGTGAAGCCCATACTTATAGGCAAATATGGACGACCGAACCAACCGGTTCGACACTTGAAACCGAATGACCTAAAACAAAGTGAGACATATACTGGCATATGCCCCACTTTGGGGGGCAAATGTTGGGTGCGTTTCCACCACCACCGAGCCATGCATCACTGAACCAGTCCACTCCCGAGACCAACTATCTAGCCGAACCAACCCTTACTCCACTACTACCGAACCATCCACTACCGAATCAGCTACCTCCATCCATTGCCGAACCAGAGGCAAGGGAAGCCACCACCGGGCCACTTACTACTGGACCAACCTCCACCGAATCGACCTCCAGAGAACCAATATACTACCGGACTAAACCCCACCGAATCAACCTCCACCGAACCAACGTACTACCGAACCAACTTTACCAGGCCAGATTGCATCAGCCCAGGCCCACCAGCAGCCATATACATCCAAGATCCCTACCCCCAGCCTCACTCTATAAATAGAGGGGCAGGGGTACAACAATGGCAGACAAGTTTGAGAGCTCAAGCACGGATAGAACTTTCAAACAACTTTCATATACTTGTATCAAAGCTTTGTACTTGTAATCTGAACAGTAAAGGAGAATAAGATATAAAGTGGACGTAGGCACATTCTGGCCGAACCACTATAAATCTGTGTGTCTTTTACAGTTTAGTCCCTGCTTTTTATATATTTACATAAATCATCCAGATCACTAAAAACAATATAAAATCAACTAAATCGTACGACTTGGAGGTGTTTGCCCATTTTTTGTGCAAACACACAGTATACCCAAATATATTCAATCAAACCATAGCATCCATCATCTCCAATTATCAATATAATTCATCATAGAATATCAAATAATCTTATCACAGAAATTATTAGAACAATCTAAATAATTTTGAGGAATCCATTTGGATCCCTCCAACCTGTTTCCCTACATCCACAGATGTTAACACAATACCAATTCCACTTCGAGGTGGAAAATCGCGGTATATGGGTTTATAAAATATCATCCGCTATTATGTGGCGCATAGGGTCTCATCCGCTATATAATGCGGGAATTCAATCACTCCAATATATATATACTACTATATATAATATACCACAACCAATCAATTCAATCATTCAACCAAATATTTAAACTTAACTATTTAAATTTAAATAAAACCCATATGAGTGAGATTAACTCACCTTTTATTTTAATTTGCAATCCACTCCAAACCGGCTTGCCTCTTTACGATTTAAGACCTTGAATAAACATCATTACATATCTTTATTAATCACTGAGGTAATTCAAATTTTGTTTTTAATTTAAAGTTGACTTAAAAATTTTAAGTTGTTATACCCAATTAAACTTCCCCTTGGAAATCATATTCAATATATAAAATGATCTATATGATTTCAAAAATCTAATTTTTATATAACCTTCCAATTTAACCATTTTTAAAATTCATGTTAACTTCTATATATTAAAACATGCATGAGGATATATATATATATATATTTATTTATTTATTTATTAAATTAAAAACAAAATTATTTTATACCCTGCAAAAATTAAATTTATGTTTAAACATTTCCTTTTTACTGTAAACATACCCATATATATATATATATATCTACATATTTTAAATTTCAACAGTAAGTTGATTGAGCATTCTCACATCTATATATACACATATATATCCTAATTTCATTGTGCATATATATATTAAATCAATTTAAAATAAAAACCCAAAACTACCTCACTGTCGCACCACGAACCCAGGCCACCATCGCGACCTTCACTTAGCTCGAGTTCGAAATCGCCATGCCTTCATGACTGCCGACCATCGTACCTGACACAACCACCCAGCCTCGATCCCTTTTCGTCTACGCTCGCGTTTGAACTCGATCGCGTCGGCCCCCTTCATTATCGAAAACGAAAAACCCTCGTAACGCACGCCACCGGCCTTCCAAATCGACCCCGCCGACGTCGTCTTTGACAAAGCCGCCTCCAACCCAACGAACCTCTAACGCCGTCGCTCTGCCCATCGAGTCCCCATCGGCCAGGTGATTCGCTCGCGACCTCGTTTTCCCCCCGATCGAACGAATTCGATCGAAGCAGATAAGCTTCAAGAGCTTGAAAGAACTACGACTTTGAAAATTAAACTGGGGAGGAAGAGATTTCTATTTGAATGATATATTTTTTCGAATCGTAGGAGGAAGGAGCTGCCATTATTTTTGATTTTGAACGAGGGTTTCTATTTCGTTCTGCTATTTCCTATTTGAATTTGAACGAGAGGAAAGGAGGCTCGGCCATTAAATAAATTTCTTTTGTATTTGATCGTATAGAAGAAGGAAAAGGGAACAATGGAATATATTTCTTTCGTGACTTAACTGAAATGAGAGAAAGGAGGCGTGTTTTACACGAAAGGTAAGGGTGTGCGGATCATAGGGTGGCTGAGAAGACAATTTGGATAGGATTGGATTTAATTATATAAATAAATATAATTTATTTCCAACATTACACATCTCAAAATCTCGAACCCCTATAGAGGCGTGCCGCTAGGCGTTTATAATGTTAAAGCCCTATTCCGAACACAATAGAAAAGGTTTCGAGTCCTAATTCGATCGTATGGAGAAGATAGCTTTTTGGACCAGTTATTTAATATTAGATTTCGATATAGATTTTAGAGCGTTTATATATCGTATGCACACACAACAACTCCAATCACTACGAAAATTGAAATCCGATAATAATACACTATTACGGATCCACTGGAACTGGTTTCGTCGTATTCCGAGACTATGCCCCGAAAGGCTATTTTTAAATGTCAATTTAAACGATATATTTTCAAAACTGAATAAAACACTTTTAAATTTAATTTTAAAAGTTCTATCACCTTCAGTATTATTAATATGAATTTTATAAGCCTTCAAATTACTTTTAACTGGCTTGTTTCCAGCCACACACAACCACAATTATATCAAAACAGCTCCATTTCGAGCATATATATATAACAACTATACCAAAACATTTCCAAACATATAGATATAACCAAATCACGCATATTTTTTAACATCAACCAATATCCAAACATAACCAACATCAAAAAATCCACACCAACATCCACAACCAAACCATCAGAATGTATCAAATCCAAATATACGCAGAAACCATCAGAATGTATCAAATTCTCACCAACTCCAAAATATACATGACAATAACAGAACATACCTAAATCACTCCACACCAGAACCACCAGATGAAGGAGGCTGTCCATACTGTGCGATAAACTCCGCCATACGCCGGTTCATCTCCTCCGTCCTTGCTTCATGCTGCAAATTGTGTTCCCGCATCTCGGCAAGCTCGGCTCGTAGCAGCGAAATCTCTTCCTTATCTTGAGCCTTTTGATATTCTCTTTGCGTTGTCTGAGCCTGTAAACAAATTTAAATTATCAACTACACTAAAAAAATTAGTATTAAAATAATTGCAAATTAACTAACCTATATATATTCACTAACAAATTCATAAAACAAACTACGGATATGGAAGCGTCTGCCGCGGGTATAAGGATAGTTCAAAATATGAATGGAATACACTAGTATAAGGATATTTACTAACTTAAAAATTAACTTAAAATTACCGATTGGCTTCCATATCCGTAGCGTCTGCCGCGGGCCACTAGATCCATGATAGACTCAAAAATGGCGTCCTCCTCATCGGGGGTCAAGTGAGCTCGTCCCGTATCCTCAAGTAAAGTTGTCCGCGCTTCCTGGAACTTTTGCTGTCATGCAAAATATAATTGAATTTCAATTAACTTGTAAGTTTTAGTTACTTATGTTATACTTACATAGGCAGCACGTGCTTTGTCATCGTGGTCCCAAGAGTAAGAAACTGCGCCGGAATCATCAACCTGAGTCAAGGCATGTGTATGGGTAAACACATCCCAATAACTAACAGCCCCCCCATTGTCTCTCCTGAAATATGCACATATAAATATACATTATTTATATTTTAACAAATTAAAACTTAAAATAATTAACTATTTATCTTATTTAATAATTATACCAAATATTCTCGGTGATGCTGGAAAGACTTGGAACCACCGCGATGTGTAATGGGGTTCCTGCTCCTGTTTGCAGAATTCCTCTCGGACTGCCTCTGCAAATTTAAATTGAAAACAAAAATTATTTTGACAGTTTTAATTATTTATATATTATTTGCCTCAAACAATTTAAATTAAATATATGATAGATTTACCACAAAATCCTCATTGCTCCACCAGGTGGCGAACTCATCAAAGACAGCTTCACTCATCCAATGAGGCCTCTTTCCTGATGTTTTGATGCTGTTTATTGTTTCGCGATAGTTTTTAGCAATTTTGTTGCTCCAATGGCGCCGGACAACAGAAACATCAGCATCGGCCAAGTCCACTTCCCCCTGCACGTTTGAAAAAATATGAGTTATACAGTTGCTACAAATAGTGCAAACATGAATTGACATAATGTACATGACCACATAATGCAATAATTGATATACCACACATACCAAAAAGTCCTGCCAGATAGCCTCCCTCACCCCCTCTGGTATCGCAGTCCACCTCGGCCAACACGAGGTCATACGAGCCATATACGCCCGTCGAGAGATCGTGAGCACTATGTTGGAAGGCTCCAACATAAACCCACCGCTGTGTAAAACAGGAAAAAAGCATTTAATATTCTATTACTACTATATATATTTGATAAAAGATTGTATGGAATAAAATTTAATTTTGAAACTTTTATACTTACCTGCCATCGGCTTTGGGTTTCAGCCATACCGTAGGCCGAACACCCGGCTGTGAAGGACCAGCATCATCACCTCTCTATGAGCTGGAAGATCCGAAGTGTGAACGTCTGCGTCCCGACATACCTATATGAAATCATAGTATAAAGAAAAGCAAGAGTAACATTGATTAATTTAGTATGCAAATGGCGTAACATACATTATGGCGTAGCATAAAAGAGACTATGTGATACATATCATATAAATTTACTTTGGAAACAGAAAAATGAAAAAAAATTACCTTCTCAAAATATCGATTAGTGATCAATCCTCATCGCTTTCGGATTCAGACTCTTCTTCGCACTCTATATTTTGTTCCTCTATACTCTCAAATGCTTCAATTAATGCATTTGATTCATCGTTTAGAGGTCCAAAATCTATTTGATCGTCGGTTACTATTATTCCTCTATTTTCCTCGATATCTGCTTGGTAAGCTTGTTGTTCAGGAATATTCCGTCCATCAAATGTAAACCTTGGTTTGGTTTTAAAAACAGCCGACCAATCTATTTTATCTCTTCTTAAAGATGGGTAAGGAGCATAATAAACTTGAAGAGCTTGTTTGGAAAGTACAAAAGGATCGTACTTATAATACCTCGAAGTATGTTTTATTTCTATAAGATTATATTTTGGATCCACGTTTATTCTAGAACCTAGAACGTTGCTGAACCAGCTGCATTCAAACAAAAAAACTTCTTCTGCGGGTCAGGTGAAATATGTCAACTGCAAAATCTGGGTCAGCACACCATAAAAGTCATTTATGTGATCATTTGGATCATCACTACCTTTGACAAATACACCGGTATTGTTAGTTGATTTTTCGGCTCCGTAATCTTTGGTATTAAATTTATATCCGTTGACAAAGAATATTGGATATGTCTTGACTATCCTTTTTGGTCCCATAGCTAAATGTTTCAATCCTTCATCTAGAACACAATTTGTTGTATCAAAAACGTAGTTAGAAAACCAAGCAGCAAATTCTTTACCGATATCATCGTTTGGATGTTGTGATTCGTAAATACTGCAATTATAGAACAAATGTTGCATTATGATTAAAATACATGTGTGCATATTTGTGTATACATATGTGTAGATGATATGCATGTGTAGACGTATGTGTATATATATTACCTAATAAATGGTGCAACTTCGGCACAGTTGAGAAGAATGTACGTGTGTGCTACTTGATAATCTCTATCATCCAACCATACTTCCACACATTTACCAACAGGCCGACCGGTTTTTTTAAAAATAGATAAAGTCGCTTGACAATCATCTTCATCAATGCCTTCATCATTACGCGTAGCACTTTCAAATGATATGTTCACATGGTCACTGAAATAGTGAGAGAGAAAAAACGAAGCTTCTTCTTCGATGTACGATTTGCAAATCGAACCTTCAACTCGAGCTTTCTGTCTCACTTTTTTCTTTAGATGATTTAAATACCTAGCAAAAATTATTTTAAATTAATTTTTTATACATTTAATTAAACCAATATGTAATAAACTAAATATTAATATACCTTTCAAATGGATACATCCATCCATATTGCACAGGCCCTCGAAGACGTGCTTCAAATGGAAGATGAATAGGTATATGCTCCATAACGTTGAAAAAACCTGGAGGAAATATTTTTTCCAGTTTGCAAATCAATATCGGGATTTCTTCCTCAAGTTTACGTAGACGATCAACTTTTAATGTAGTTGAACAAATCTCTTTATAAAACAGACTAAGTTCTGTTACAACAGTCCAAACTTTTACGGGCAACATTTCTTTAAAAGCTACGGGTAACAAATTTTCCATCATAACATGACAATCATGACTTTTCATCCCGCCAAGTTTATTGTTCTTATAGTCAACACATCTACGAAGATTAGAAGATATGCCATCTGGGAATCTTAATCCTTCCATCCATTTTAAAAGTAATTTAACTTGATTATTGTCTAGCTCATAGCAAGCTTTTGGCTTTTTTGTGTCATTTGGTTTTTATATGAAGCTCAGGACGATTACATATTACTTCGATACCACGTCTTGATTTCAAATCATCTTTCGTCTTCCCTTTAACATTCAAAATTGTATTAAAAAAATTATCAAACACGTTTTTCTCATTATGCATCACGTCAATATTATGACGAATCAAGAGATTTTTCCAATAAGGCAATTCCCAAAATATGCTCTGTTTGCACCAGTTATAAATCGATGATTTACCTTGAATTTCAATTTGTTCTCCGGTTTCATGTATCTTTGGATAATCCTTTACAAGTTCATAAATTTCTTCGCTTGACCAAACCGTAGGTGGTCTCAAAGTTTCATGTCTATTAGCTGTAAAGTTTTTTTTATCTCTTCGAAAAGGATGATTAATATGAAGAAAACATCGATGACAGTCAAACCATGAAACTTTCTTTCCATGAGGTAAATAAATTGCTCGTGTTTCTTCCATGCAATAAGGACAAGCTAGACGACCGGCCATACTCCAACCTGAAAGCATTGCATATGCAGGAAAATCGTCGATTGTCCACAATAAACAAGCATACATCTGAAAGTTCTTTTTTTGGAAAATATCATATGTCTCTACTCCCTCGTACCACAATTTTTTTAATTCATCAATCAATGGTTGTAAATAAACATCGATTCCTTATGTCGGATCATCGGGACCAGGTACGACAACTGTAAGAAACATATATGGAGTTTTCATACACATCCAAGGAGGTAAATTATAAGGTGTGACAATTATAGGCCATGACGAATATTTCGAACCAAATTGAGAGAATGGGGAAAATCCATCCGTACATAAACCAAGTCTAACATTACGAATTTCGGATGCAAAATCAGGATATTTCTGGTCAAAATGCTTCCATGCTTTCCCATCAGCTGGATGTGTTAACGTACCTTCTTCCTGTGTTCTCACACCATGCCATCTCATATGTTGCGCAGTTACAGAATATGCATATAACCTTTGAAGTCTAGGAGTAATTGGTAAATAATGCATACGCTTATACGGGACTTCCTTTCCCTTTTTCTTTCTTGGTTTGTATCTTTCCTGATTACATATTTTACAATTTCTAAGGTTGATATCTTCTTTCCAAAACAACATGCAACCCTTTAGACATGTATCTATTTTTTAATACGGTAAACCGAAAGCCGACATCAATTTTTTTACTTCGTAATGATTTTCGCACATTAGATTATTAGGAGGCATATGTCATTTCGCAGCTTGTACAACAGCCATAAATCCAGATTCTGTGAGGTTGTATTTGAATTTCATCGCAATGTATTCAGCTGTTACTGATAATTGGGTTCTGCTTGTGCAGCCTTCCCAAAGGCGTTTTTTCACGGCATCTAACAAATCATATTTTTTTGCCCCAATATTTGGTTCTTCTTCAACATTACCATCGTCATCAGTTAATTGCGGAACAGGAAACATTGAACGTGCAGCATCTTCAACCATATGTTCTACAAGATTTATCGTACCAATTTCATTACTCACCACCTCCTCATCTTGTACGGGATTAGATGCTAACTGTTCCCCATGACGATCCCAAATTAAATAGTTCGACACGAAACCGTACTGATGCAAATGAACTCTAACCATTTGAGGTATCAAATGCTTTAACAGTTTGCATTTACTACATGGACAACGGATTTCTTTGTAGTTTCCGTTATTACGTAAAACAAAATCCATAAATACGCTAACACCATTATTAAAATGTTCGCTTGTTGAGCCTTCAGTATCGACCCTTCGTTTTTTGTACATCCAGCTCCGATCAGTAAAATAATTGTCCATTTACCTACGTATATAATTAAAAAGTACGATATAAATTTGCATTGACATTTTTTATTAAAACAATTTTATAAACATTCTTCTTGTTTGTGTTATATCTGTTAAAATAATACTCAAAGCTTATTTTGAAATGAACATTATATTCTATTTAAACAATTTTATTAGCGAATTTGATATTAATTGATCATTGACACTTTGTTGATGGGTCATCCTACCTCCCATTACAATACAATAACGTAATTAAATCGCATAAATCATTTCAATTTAAACGATTCAACAAAATTTCGACAGCACTTCGCTTTAGTTCCCTGAACAGTACACAATTGCGTGTACACAGGGAACATAAAGAGAAGCGCTGCCGAAATTTTGTGAACCGTTTAAACTGAAATGATTTACGAGATTTAATTACGTTATTGTTTTTGTAACTTGTCCCATACAGGGACAAATCCAGCAAATACTGTATACGATGAATATAGATATCCGTTCTGTTAAAAAACGAATATCCACACAACAATCGTATACAATACTTATCAGACGGGGCCAAAAACAATCTAAGGGTTTAAATTTTAAAATTAGCGATACAAAAGTTTAAATTTTATTTTCATAAAATTTAAACTTTTATATATCAATAAACAATATGTTGAATCAACGCATATATAATGATTTTTTCCTAAAACAAAAAAAAATCCAGTGTGTGCGCGCAACGTATAAAATAAACAAACAATGTTATACATATAATCGCATCACAAATCACATCCAGTCATGCACAAAATGTATCACGTATATATCGTATCATAACATGTCAAAAGTGAACAATTTATAGGTCAATATCATCACTTTCTACGTACGATTTTACGCAATTAAATCGCTAATATAATAACAAGTGAGGGTCATGCTTAGGTTAGTAACAATTATTAAGTTTGACACTAATTTAATAATAAACCTAATTTAACAAATCATAGTTAAACATGCAATAATTAGTTTAGTAACAATAATTAAGGTCCAATACACTACACTACACAAACAATAGCACAATACATACACAAAAATTATCAATTTAACCTAAATTAAAAATTTACCAAAATTAGGGTTTTAGCAAATAATACCTGATTTTGGAGGTTGTGTAGCTTGCAAACGAAGATGGGGATGCTAGAACGTGTAGAAGGGGATAAAATGGGGTTGGAAATGTTTGAGGTGGGGGAAATGGGGAAAATTTTCGAAATTTTCGTGTATAGTTGAAATGAGGAAGAAGAAGTTTGGGCAGCAGGTTAGTCTCGGATTTCCAACGGCGAGCAACGGCCGCCAACGGTAATATTCCAACGGCTTCCAACGGCATGTGTTTTTTGTTATTAAAAAATTTCGGGAAACAGCTTGTCGTTTCTCGCCGTTGGAAGCCGTTGGTCAATGGCCGTTGGAGGCCGTTGCTCCCCCCCCCCCCCCCCCCCGTTGCTATATACAGTAATTCTTGTAGTGAAATCATTTAATTTAATGATTAAATTACCCAATAAATAGTGATATTTGAAATTCAAGTCAAAAATTAACTTTTAAATATTTAAAATCAATTAAATATTCCAATTTCAAATATCCAAAATTCCGGGTCGTCACATTCCTTCCCCCTTAAAAGAATTTCGTCCCCGAAATTACCAGTTAAGAGAAATGGTCCATATCCCGTTAACCTTTCTCCCAAAACCAAACGGTTTTAACAACTTTCCAAAGCAATCTTTTTATTAAAGACACATTAATCCTCTACAAACTTTCCAAACTTATTCATAAGTTCAAACAATGTTACTTACTCAACAATTCAAATTTAAATTTGAAACCAAAATTTTTGAATTATCAAAATTTTCTAACTCCCTAAATTTTCGAAAAATTTCGCCAGCGTCTCCTTTGCGCGGCTTGCTCGGAACAACTACAAAATGCCTCTACGGGCCCCCAAATTTCAAAAGAAAAAAAAAGGCTAAGTGGCTAGATAAGGAAGTCATCAATTTTCATACAAAAATTTAACCACATACCTTTTCCGAGCAAATTTCAATTTATCTTCTGAAATCAAAAATCAATTTTCCTTTTGCCTTTAATTACCTGTATCCTACTAAGCAATAATATCCAATCACAGAATCCAAAATCATTTTATTCACTTCCTTTCAAAATTTTCAATATCTACTTTACATAAGCCCGTACGATGCACATATATCATCCGTACGCAATACCAAATCCGATCGCTCACTCGATCACCCAATTTAACTTCTGAACTAGTATCGTCCACCGACTTCCTAGTACGGACTCAGATCTGGTTTCTTGAACAGAAACTGTCATTCTCCTTGCATAGTCCTAAACTATGATAGAGAATTTCCAGAATCAATCAAAAATCCATATCCAGGGTTCGCCGTCGAAAATCGAGTGAAAAATCCCAACTCGGACCGATATAACTATCTCAAAATTCTATGATCGAATCTGGATCAAATCGTTATGCGAATAAAATAATATACGTACATCCTACGTATTAATTTCAATTGATTATCAACTATATCAATTCTCTTTTTATTCACATTCATTTTGATTTCTATCCACTCATTCACAATTATCATTTCATTTCACAACTTTCAGTTTTAATCTTCATTCAATTATTCACTTAGAATAATTTTCTCAATACCAAATTTACTTAAGAATTTCACCATTCATTTCTTAAGCTCAATATAAATATTTTATATACTTCTTATATTCATTTTTACTTCACTACTGAAGTTATATACACTTATATTTACTTTGCCTTTACAATTCAATTTGAATTCAATTTACCTTCATTTTAGATATTGAATTCTATTTACCTTTATCTCAACCCATATTCAAATAATCATTTCTTTAATTAGTCTCACTACTAATTTATTTAAATCCCAATGGATTTATTTCCAAACTTTAAATATTATTTTGGTTCACTTCGAATTAATTCTATAAATTTGCTTTATATTTTACCCATTTTAAAATATCATCCAACATACAATTTCAATTCATGTGCTTACCCACTTGAATCAATTAGTACTTACTAATCTTAATTTCAATACTTTGTTTTATTTAGTCCAACCTGACTAAATTTCCCATTCCACATAATTCAACACAATTCAATTTTAATCCCAATTTTCAGCTTTCATTTTACTTACTTGCAAATGTAAATTCATTTGTCTATTCATAGTTTTTTTTATTTCCAACTTATAACTTTTACTTAAGTAACCATTTTACTTAATTTCCTTAGACTTCTCTTTAAATTCACTTTTATTTCACTATATTTAATCACACTCCAATTCAATTTTATTTTTAAACTTTTATAAGTTTTCCAAATTTAATTACATTTGCTAACTTCTTTTAATTTACTTCAATTAATCGGCTTACCTTCCAACTCATTTTGTTTTCACACTTACTTTTATTTACCTTTTTATGGGTTAATTCCACTCCAGGAAATTTCCAAACTTATAAGTTTCCAAACCTGTATATAATCCATAAACACTTTTAGTTAAACTTCCAGAGTTTAAACTCTTTACTTAAACATTTTCAATTTACTTTCAGAATTTTAAACAATTCCTTAAACATTCCAAAACATTTAAACCAACTCCAGAGTTTCCAAAAATCTCTTAAATATTTCAAAAATCAAAGGGGTTTTACCGAACCAAAACTTCAACATTTCAAAATCACCTTTGAACTCAATTATATCCAAAATCCTTTGCATCTCTAAAATCAAACCCAACTTTTGCAAACAATTCCAATTTAAAACATTCAGGTAGCAATTCCTCCTTTGGAAGCTCGAGAATGAACATCGATGATGCTGCAGTCATCACCGAAGTTATTTTCCAGCGACCGAAAAAGAGTTTAGTGCTTTTATCCTTCCAAAACATTTCGAATATTTTTAAATTCCAAATATCACTAGATTTCATATCCAATTCAAAAATATTTCCCAAATAATATCACCATTATTTCTCCAAAACCTTTGAAAACCATTTTCAAACCCAAAAGAATTTAAATCTTTCCCAAAATTCCAAATTCGAAATCCATCCAATTCAGATTCAAACATTACTCTGGAGTTTTTATTTCAATTTCAATTATAAATCACATTTATAATTCACATTTACAAATTCCATTTTATTACCTGAATTTATTTCCTTAACCTTGGTTATAATTCGATTTATTATTCAATTTTACACTTAAATGATAATAATTTAATATTCTCACTTCCTAACAACCAAGCATCCATATAGAACTATACTAATTTTTTTGAAAATTATTTCTTTCATATACAAAAATAATTTGGGTAAAATTATTTCATTTACCCTACTTTTAAAACAATACCATGTCGGTTTATCTTGTTTAAGAGTTTAGAAATTCCTATCGATAACATGGCGTCCCATATATCGACCAGAATTCATAAACACTCAACCGATAAGTCAACACAATATAAACCATTTTTATATTCACTAACAAATACGCGCTCATATCTATTAATACACTCAAACTCATTCTAGAGTACTACGGACTCTATTTTATATGATTAATTCCCACCAGAGCCAAGGTTCTCGCTTAACCTTCAGCTCTGATACCAAATGAAACGACCCGCAGTTTCGTACCCCTTGAGTTGATAATAAATCTTCCTCGTTCAACCCAAAGTGTACGAAAGAGTGAATAACTATGGTAAAAGAAGAAAGAGGTAGAAGAAGAAGAAGCCAAAACAACATCAGAATCTCACAAACGCGGCGGAACAATATATAATAGATAAATGACTAATCTTTAAAACAAAAGAATTATATCTGTTTATACATTATATCATCAGAGTACAACACAATTCATAACACACAACTGGACAGTTATCATCACCTGTCCTCACAAAACTGAATACACAGCGGAATAATAATCAAGTACGGAAGTACGTCTCGCCATCCAGCTCGTCTCCTGAGCTCCATAGCATCATATCCTGTATTCTATAATACCGGTCTGACCCGAGCATTATAATAAAATAACACCTGATTCAGTCTGGAAAACCAGCGTGAGAAAACACACTCAATTGGATTATTAAAGTTTCAAAATCCTTTGAAATCAAAAGCATCTCGTAAGACCACGCCACAAATAAACATGTCGGGTTTTTACCTTACGATAGCCAAAACACTTTTTTATCAAATCCGTCTGATATTATAATAGTGTCTATATACAAATACTTATTCAAATAGCTGAAATTGTTACATGATTAAATTCCAGTATACTAGCCACAAAGTGGGTGCTATAAACAAAAATCGTAAAAGGCACGTAGGGAGAATGGATTTCCAACTAATGACTAGGCACTGGGGTACCACCTGTCACAGTACCTGGTCTAGATCAGCGTACCGAGGATCCACCCTAAATCCCCTGCAACACAAGACCGGACTACCCCTTACTGGATAGCCCGAGTAAGATCACCCCGCGGTTGGGATCAGCAACCGCCCACACAACCGAAATAAAAAGGAACATCTAGACAGGAATGACCTCACCCAAATGGGCACGACCCTCTTAGCCTTGTTGCATAACCCTTGATTTTCAGTCATTCCCGGTTGATGAGGCTCGAGGCTAAGCGTTACCTTTTTAGAACATTTCACTTAGAATGCCCACCGTCCACCTAACGATGTTCCAAAAGCATTCATCCATACTAGTCCGTTCCGGGTTCGTACGGAACCGAAGGCATTACTCCTACTACATCCATTTTATTAATCACCCTCAGGATTAGTAGCGATTAGCCCTTGCACTTCACTGCTCCATCTTCGATTCCAAACTCGTTTTCCCCACAAAAACGTTCAAACCAGATCGAAGTGGTTTTCGGAAAATAAATCCCGATCCCGGTCTCTTCGAAACGATCAGCGCATTGTCCAATATTGATAGTCGGTGATTTAACTATCAATTAACATTCAAAAACATCCATCAAACAATAAATAATTTTCCAAATTATTTATTTACCTCACAAATATCATCGCAAGATATATTTCCATTTTCAACCCCTTTGAAAACGGTTTCAAAAACCACTTTTCTCTCACATCTTTAAAAATAAATCACTATTTATTTTTAAAACTAATTTACCCATTCCTTTAATAAATTCCCACCGTGAATTTATTCTTCCAAATATCCACTGATATATTACTTCACCTTTATAAACCCAGTTTATAAATTGCTTAGCCCCATCTTCCTTTAAAATTCCAATTTCCAAACGCTTAAATCAATTTTCAAATTGATTTCCAATTTACTTCACTTTGAAATAAATTCCTTTACTTACTCCATTTATCTCAAAATCCATTAACTTCAGCTTTTCTTTCTTTATTATGATTTAAAATCTTTTAAACTGAAAATATCAATTTCAGGTTTTCCAAAATCCTTCTTTATCCCTTTAAATAAATTCAAATCTTGAATTTTTTAAAATAAATTCTTTTATTCCCTTAAATAATATCACTTAGGTTTAAAATTTTAATATTTCCCCTTTTATTCAAAATCTCCTTTCCCATACTCAGAATTTATTTAACAGAATTTAAAAATCACTTTTACCCTTTCCTAATTCATTCTTTAATTTATTTAAATTCTCTATAATTATTTGCTTAAAAATTTACTCTTTTATTTCTTTCCAAAAATCCAATCTATATATTTGGTAACACAGTATACCAAAATATGTTCAATCAAACCATAGCATCCATCATCTCCAATTATCAATATAATTCATCACAGAATATCAAATAATCATATCACAGAATTATTAGAACAATCTAAATAATTTTAAGGAATCAAGTTGGATCCCTTCAACCTGTTTCCCTGCATCCACAGATGTTAGCACAATACCAATTCCACTTCGAGGTGGAATATCGCGGTATATGGGTTTATAAAATATCATTTGTTATTATGGGCGCATAGGGTCTCATCTGCTATATAATGCGGGAAATCAATCACTCCAATATATATATACAACTATATATAATATACCACAACCAATCAATTCAATCATTCAACCAAATATTTAAATTTAACTATTTAAATTTAAATAAAACCCAGATGAGTGAGATTAACTCACCTTTTATTTTAATTTGCAATCCACTCCAAACCGGCTTGCCTCTTCATGATTTAAGACCTTGAATAAACATCATTACATATCTTTATTAATCACTGAGGAAATTTAAATTTTGTTTTTAATTTAAAGTTGACTTAAAAATTTTAAGTTGTTATACCAAATTAAACTTCCCCTTGGAAATCATATTCAATATATAAAATGATCTATATGATTTCAAAAACCTAATTTTTATATAACCTTCCAATTTAACCATTTTTAAAATTCCTGTTAACTTCTATATATTAAAACATGCATGAGGATATATATATATATTTATTAAATTAAAAACAAAAATTTTTTATACCCTGCAAAAATAAAATTTCTGTTTAAACATTTCCTTTTTACTGTAAACATACCCATATATATATATATATATATATATACACATATATATCCTAATTTCAACAGTAAGTTGATTGAGTTCTCACATCTATATATACAAATATATATCCTAATTTCATTGTACATATATATATTAAATCAATTTAAAATAAAAACTCAAAACTACCTCACTGTCGCACCACGAACCCAGGCCACCATCGCGACCTTCACTTAGCTCGAGTTCGAAATCGCCACGCCTTCATGACTGCCGACCATCGTACCTGACACAGCCGCCCAACCTCAATCCCTTTTCGTCTGCGCTCGCGTTTGAACTCGATCGCATCGAACCCCTTCATTATCGAAAGCGACAAACCCTCGAAACGCAAGCCACCGGCCTTCCAAATCGACCCCGCCGACGTCTTCTTTGACAAAGCCGCCTCCAACCCCACGAACCTCTAACGCCGTCGCTCTGCCCATCGAGTCCCCATCGGCCAGGCGATTCGCTTGCGACCTCGTTTCCCCCCGATCATAATTGATATCAAAATATCATATTCCAAAATATCATATTCCAAACGCCGAATGGTTCTTTTACATTTCCAAAACCGATTCATAATTGATATCAAAATATCATATTCAATTCAAACCATATCACTTCCAAAATCATATTCACTTTCTAAATCATATCACATTTGAAATTATATCACTTTCAAAATCATATTTACTTCCGAAATCATATCACATTTGAAATCATATCACTTTCGAAATCATATTTACCTTTGAAATCATACTTCAAAAATAGGTTATACCATCATTTTTAAATCATCATATTTACTCAGAATATGTTATTTCACTAGAAAATATCATTTCAAATCCCAACTTAGATTATAACATCATTTATCCATATTGGTTTTTAAATCAAGGATTTAAATATAACCAATTCAACCTTGCCCATTAAAATTTAGAAATATAGTTTAGATAGTCCTAAATAGTTTAAAGTAGTCAACATAGTTTAAAATACTTTAAAATAGTTTAATATAGTTTAAAATAGACTAAAATAAATTAAATAGATCAAAATAGATTAAGTAGTTTAAAAATAGTTTTAATAGTTTAGAATAGATTAAAATAGTTTAATATAGTTTATATAGTTTAAAATAGACTAAAATAGTTTAATTTAGTTTATATAGATTAAAATAGATTAAAATAGTTTAAAATAGATTAGCATAGATTAAAATATTTAAAATTAGATAAAAATAGTTTAATAGTTTGAAAATCTTAATAATCAGGATTTTTAGAATAATATATCTTTACACAATTTATATTAAAATAAATTAATTTGAAATTAATATCAAATTAGACCATTTCTTTCATTCCAACACATCTGGACCACGTCCAGCTTTCAAATTTCAATTTAAAACCTTTAAACAATTCATTTAAACCAATTCCAATTTCAACATTTAAAGCTTTGAGTTTTGAAATAATTCAGTTTATATAAATAAAATTTTATTTCAAAATCTCATCTAACTGAATTCAAATTTAAAGGATTTAAAATCATTTAATATAATCAAATCCGGTGTCCGTATATAGTTTTCTATCCTATGGTCAAGTGATACAGACATATAACATTTCAATCCGCAATAGATTTAAATTTACGGGTATATATCATTTCAACCCGCAATCCCAAAATAAATTCAAAATCCATAAAATCGCTCGGGTTTATCATTTCAACCCATAACGATTTTTCCCTAATCTATAGATCGTTCGGGTATGTATCATTTCAACCCATAGTGATTTTCCTAGCAATAACTAAGGGAACTTGCAGTGTTATAACAATATAAAATATAACATCCAGTCATCCAATATCAACAATCAAACATCCATCACAATCACCATTCAAATTAAAAAATAAATAACAACAATCGACTGATCATCAATAACAGGTATTAATCGGCCATTTAAAATTTAATATTAAATTAATGGTGATTAAATTGAATAAAAGTCAGACTTAACTGGAATGACAAATTAAATATACCAAACATCAACCAATCAATTCCAAATCACTTTAAAATTTAATTTAACTAACATAAGATAATCTAGTAGTTGTGAGTGGGTTAAAACACACCTTTGATTTCAAATCGATTTGAAATCCAAAGTAAAGGACCAAAATTTAACGGTCTTAGAATTCGTCCAAACCAGTTCCAAAATGTCTGGAATTTCGATACGATTGCAGCGGAGAAAATGGCGTGTGAATCCGACCTCGTATGCAAAAGTTATTCAAGTTAGATGGCTTAAATTTTAAAATCTATAATAATTAACTAATAAAATAAAACAAAATATTTATATTTCTAATATTCCATCTCTCCCCACTACTACCTTCTCTCTAGGTCGAGAAACCCACGAGCCACTACCAAGAAGCCCGATTAGCACGTCGCTCACAGCCTTAGCCTCCGATCAAGCAACGTCCCCGAACGCGCGACAACCTCCTCCTCCATTGCCAACCACTGCGGCGCAAGGTAAGCACGCCGCCGCCGCCAAAAATCGCCACCTCCTAGCCACCTTTAGCATCGATTTCGGGTCCAACCATCACCCATCTTGTCGACAAACCCGTATAGATCTATAGAGGACGTTGAGAGCTACGATTCCTCTTTTGATGTCAACACGAATCATTGAATGGATCGAGCGAAATAAGGGTTTGAAAATCGATGACTCTCGGCCATTGAAAAGTGAGGTGGCGGCTGCAATGATTTCTAGGGTTAAGAAAATAATTTAATAATATTTTTTTTCGTTTAGCATTTCGTGTATATAGTTAGGTCTGAAAACAGCCCGAACTCCGATTTAAGGGTACCGACAGGTTATCCTAACGTAGAATGGCCTTCTAAACACAATGGAACTGATTTCGAGGCTCAATTCCATCATTTTCATAGGTTACTGTTAATGGCGAATTGGTTTGAAATGACAATAACTCCTCGAAAAGCCCGTTTCGTTTCCGAAATGAAAATGAGTCATCCCATATATCAAAATAGATGTTTTCGATATTTTTAAACTCAATGGAACAGGTTTCAAGTCCTAATTCCACTGTATGAAGAAGTTAGCTTTAAAATCAGCTTATTTCAAATTGATTTCAATAAATTGATTTCTACTCATTTCAAGCTCGCACGATCAAACGACAAGTCCGATCGCTACGAAACTTGAGATCCTACAATAATTCACCGTTACGGATCGATGAAACTGGTTTCGCCGAAATCAGAGACAGTGGCCAAAATGGCTATTTTCACACTAATTAAATAGATTATTATTAAATTTATTAAATCACTTTTCAATCTCAAATTTAATAACTAACATTTATCATTTTTAATTACTTATTAATTTATAATCTTTTAAAAAAATTTCCATATCAATTCAATGTTAAATATTACACTAATGGCGATGTTCAATTTTAATTGCAATAAATTCAACTAATTATTATTTTAAATTCCAATAAATCCATTTATTTGATTTTTCATCTTATTATTCAATCCATTATTACTTTATGGACATAGTTAACATTGGTTTACCATTTATTACATCAATATTCTACAGTTATCATTTTAATCCACATTAACCGCAATATTTAAGTAGATTAATTGCAATTGAAGTCCAATTAAATTTCAACGGATTAAATAGTGAATTTATAATTAAACCATTGTTACAACTTACCAATTTTAAACACATTTCTATATTTATTGTTAACAAACAAAACTAATAAATTAACATGCTGATTAATTATTCTATATTAACCAATTTCAATTAATTACATACAATTTCACCGTTTAATACAACATTTGGTTTAATTATTTATTTACAAGTTATAACCAATTTTAATTTTACAATCATTTCAATTAATTGAAATTGCAAATAAAGTAGTTATCAATTTCATTAAATCACATTATTACATTTCATTCTAGTTATTTCCTCATTAATAAATCATAAATTTTCATTTCTTTCAATATTAAATTACAAAATCTTATTAAATTCAATATTTTAATTATCGGAAAATTACGGGTCGTTACACTCTCCCCAACTCAAAACATTTCGTCCTCGAAAAAGAAAGAAGAAATTAAAATATCTTATTCAAAGTATTCCATTTATAAATAATTAATTTACATAATTAAATATTTAAATAAAATATGTCAATTAATAACTAATTAAATCCTTCATATTCAAGTTAATAAAAGTTTGAAAAACATTTCCACTTTTACAAAAAAATTCTAAATCCAAAAGTTCACGGAAAATTTCGACAAAGTATCCTTTGTAAGAAGTGGTCTGGGAGAAATAATAACATCAATAATAACAATATATATCATATCTCAAAATAATATATCCCAAACTATGAGAAAACAATATAATATCGCTATAAAACCATAATCCAAAAACGTATCTATTTATCGGGCAAACAACGCTTATTTATGAAACCAAAAGCAGTAGTTATTGCTTCCATAAACCTGTATTTCACTTATATAATCCAAAGAGGTTAATAATTATGTAAACAATAAATATTCAAGTTGTTTCAATTAATAACAAAATAGATCATCACAACATACAATAATCACTTGCAATCAAAATCGTACAATCATCACATGCAATAAAAGAAATCAATCATGCACCCATAACAACCAAAACAAATGTTCGTTCGGGTTCAGAAACTCTTAATCGTATAAAATGGTAAATAAACTACTAAGTATACCATACACGAAATAGTCTTAGATAAAACTCAATAGATTATTTACACATCTTTATACAGTTAGAAGTATCCCTTCCCAATCATCCCATAAGCCAAAACAAACAATAATTTCAAATGTCATGTAAGTTTTTCTTATTAATCTCCTTTCACATTATTTTATGTTCTTCAGTTTCATTCATTCATACACTATTTATTTTCATTAACTTACATTCACTACTTACAAAAAATTTATTTCTCATTTATTCATATAATGCCATTTTTCTTATCATTACTTTACATTCATTGCTTATATAAGTTATTTCCATTCAATTGTCTAAAATAATCAATGAATTCATTATTGAAGGATTACATACATTTTATTTCAGTTTACTTCACATTTATTATTTACTTTGATTTCCTTTTTAACATCAATATTCATTTGTGAAGCAACTCATACTTATATTTTTTATTCTATTTCTTTTCACTTTTATTTCTTTCATATATAGTATTCACTTATACTATTTACTTTAATTATAATTGGCTTCAAACATTACTTAAGTTTATAATCATTTACTTATAGTATTCACTCTTTCTATAAATTTGATTATTTACATTTCAAATTATTAACTAAGGTTATAACATTTTATAACATCAGAATTATTATTTATAGAAGTAATTCCATTGAACACCTTCATTACTAAAGTTTTACTTGTATAATATTTATTACATATTTCTATTTAACATTACAACTTTTAACATTTTGGTAAGTTATATATATATATGTGTGTCTTTTGGAATGTAATTTAATGTTACATAAGTTTATCTTATTCATTTTTAGTTAACAAATGTTCAATAATTACATCTTTTAAATTTTCATTATTATTTAATTTACAAGTTTCCAATTTCTTGTATATTTCATTAATCACTTAGCATTTTTTCTTCACTTTAGAAACTTCCAATTATTAAAATAGTTAAGATTTCATTTCACTACGATAATTGAAATTTCTAATTTACAGAACTTAAGAACTAAATACCGGGTTCCGTTTTCAAATCATTTAAAATAAAATATATATAATCGTATCTTTTATATATCCAAATCCTATTTGGAAAATTAAAATTTAGATTTGTTATCAAAACAAATGTGTAGTAGAACTACTACAGTAGCCTTCCCACTTTGAAACTCGAAAATGAAGGTCGATGATGCATGCACTCATCACCGAAATTATTTTCCAGCAACAGAGATGGGAATACAGAACTTATTTCTATCTGAAGTTACTTTAAAACATTTCTTCCAATCATATTGAAATGTTTATATCAGAAAATACTTCCAAATAATACTAATATTTTATTCCAAAATCCTTCGAAAGAAATTTTCAAAACCGCAGAACCTAAGTTCTCAAATTTCCAATTTATATTCATTTTATTTACTATCCCATTTTTGCAACTAATAATTATAAATTTCACTTCCTAACAAACAACCAAACATATCACATACAAATATATACATTTATAAAGATTATTCTTCTATATACAAAATATAATACTAGGTAAAATCATTTCATTTACCTATATTTCAAAACAATATTGTATCGATCTGCCCTAGTAAGTGTTTAGAAATCCCTATCGATGCCATAGTAACCCATGTACCGACCGAAATTTATAAATACTAAACAGAACAAATTAACATAATACAAAACCTTTTATAACACTAACAAATACGCTCTCTCATATATATACACTCAACGACTCATTCTAGGGTATTACTACCCTATTTCTAATGAGTCAGACCCCACAAAGCTAAGGTTATCGCTAAACCAAAGCTCTGATACAAAATGTAATGACCCACTTTTTTGGACGGTTTAACTCGACGATAAACCACACACGTCAGACTCAAACCATTCAAAAGAGAGGATTGTTATGGGGTAAATAAGAAAAAACAGAGAAAGAAAGAAAACAAACACTGAATCTCACAACGGAATGACAAAATATAATAATCAAATAAACAGTTCATGAAGCTGTTTTACAAATAACATTTGATTACACTTTTACAATAGAGAATCAGAGTACATATAGCAGTAATAAATAAATAACGCAGCGGAACAACTTGATGCAGTGTGATAAAGATAATAGATAATAATAATACTAAATCTACGTCTTCGTCCTCCAAAAGCAGTCTTCGATACACTGAAAAGCTCAGACTGACCCGAGCGAATTGAAAAGACAAAACACTCGAGTCAGAACTAAAAGATCTTATGTAAGTTAAAATAACAGTAAATAGATACGAGTGTAACAACGTCGGAGGTGTTTACGGGTTTTGACATCTCCTATCCAGTGTCAAACGTGAGTGTAATAACTTAAGAGATGTTTGGATTCCATCTCCTAAGGATTCGGTAAACTATCTACATACATAGTACAATATGCTATTATAATAGTGTCTACATTAAAGTAAAGTATTAAAATGGCGTTAAGGCGTTACCCATATTCCCCATAACACATTTTATATATTCTCGTAGTCTATACAAATATTGTAAGCTCCTCCGTAAACTGGAGGTTTACTCAGTGAGCACACTGTAGGTACGGTACAAACCAAACTCGTAGAAGGTGCGACAAGGCATGTGACAAGGCACGCGAGGCAATGCCCAGGGTAGGATACTACTGTTTTGTGGATCCAGACTGGGGGTAATGCATAGCAGCTACTACCGCCCACCTCGGAACATACTCCCATAATCAAAATCGAGAGGTGGCCACCAAATCAATCACAAAGTCATAATATGGTATCGAAGAAATGTGCCCGATAGGAGGAGCGACCTCACTTGGCCCGAAATGGCTCCTGTTTTAGTCACATCAAGCTGACTTACGGGAGTCAGGGCTACGTTAATACCTCATACAGAATTGTTCGCCAAACCATCCTACTTCATTCTGGAATCTCCACCACGTACACAGTTGTTAAAGTGGTTTTCAGTATTAGCAGAGAGTATGACATTATCCGATCTCGGTCTCTTTAACAACCAAACGCTTATTTCACACCGGATGGTTCTTTTACATTTCCAACACCGATTCATAATTGATTTCAAAATATCATATTCAATTCAAACCATATCACTTCTGAAATCATATTCACTTTCAAAATCATATCACATTTGAAATCATATCATTTCCGAAATCATATTTTCTTTCGAAACCATATCACATTTGAAATCATATCACTTATGAAATCATATTTACCTTCGAAATCATACTTCCAAAATAGGTTAAACCCTCATTTTAAAATCATCATATTTACTCAGAATATGTTATTTCACTAGAAAATATCATTTCAAATCCCAACTTAGATTATAATATCATTTAACCATATTCGTTTTTAAATCAAGGATTTAAATATAACCAATTCAACCTTGCACCATTAGAATTTAGAAATATAGTTTAGATAGTCCTAAATAGTTTAAAATAGTCAATATAGTTTAAAATACTTTAAAATGGTTTAATATAGTTTAAAATAGATTAAAATAAATTAAATACATTAAAATAGATTAAATAGTTTAAAAATTGTTTTAATAGTTTAGAATATATTAAAAAAGTTTAATATAGTTTATATAGTTTAAAATAGATTAAAACAGTTATATAGATTAAAATAGATAAAAATAGTTTAATATAGTTTAAATAGTTTAAAATAGATTAACATAGATTAAAATAGTTTAAATTAGATTAAAATAGTTTAATAGTTTGAAAATCTTAATAATCAGGATTTTTAAAATAATATATCTTTACCCAATTTATATTAAAATAAATTAATTTGAGATTAATATCAAATTAGACTATTTCTTTCATTTCAACACATCTGGACCACGTCCAGCTTTCAAATTTCAATTTAAATCCTTTAAACAATTCATTTAAACCAATTCCAATTTCAACATTTAAAGCTTGGATTTTCGAAATAATTCAGTTTATATAAATCAAATTTTATTTCGAAATATCATTTAACTGAATTCAAATTTAAAGGATTTAAAATCATTTAATTTAACCAAATCCGGTGTCAGTTTATAGTTTTCTATTCTATGGTCAAGTGATACGGACATATATCATTTCAATCCGCAATAGATTTAAATTTACGGGTATATTTCATTTAACCTACAATCCCAAAATAAATTCAAAATCCATAAAATCGCTCGGGTATATCATTTCAACCCATAACGATTTTCCCTAATCTATAGATCGTTCGGGTATGTATCATTTCAACTCATAGTGATTTTCCTAGCAATAACTAAGGGAACTTGCAGTGTTATAACAATATAAAATATAACATCCAATCATCCAATATCAACAATCAAACATCCATCACAATCACCATTCAAATCAACAAATAAATAAAACAATTGACTGATCATCAATAACAGGTATTAACAGGCAATTTAAAATTTAATATTAAATTAATGGCGATTAAATTCAATAAAAGTCAGATTTAACTGGCACGACAAATTAAATATACCAAACATCAACCAATCAATTCCAAATCACATCATAAATTTAATTTAACTAACATAAGATAATATGGTAGTTTTGAGTGGGTTAAAACACTCGCCTTTGATTTCAAATCGGTTTGATATCCAAAATAAATGCCCAGAATTTAATAGTCTCAGAATTCATCCAAATTAGTTCCAAAATGTCCGAAATTTCGATACAATTGTAGCGGAGAAAACCGCGCGTGAATCCGGCCTCGTATGCAAAAGTTATTCGAGTTAGATGGCTTAAATTTTAAAATCTATAATAATTAACTAATAAAATAAAACAAAATATTTATATTTCTAATATTCCACTCTCCCCGCTACTACCTTCTCTCCAGGTCGAGAAACCCACGAGCCACCACCAAGAAGCCCGATTAGCACGTCGCTCACAGCCCTAGCCTCCGATCAAGCAACGTCCTCGAACGCGCGACAACCTCCTCCCCCATCGCCAACCACTGCGGCGCAAGGTAAGCACGCCGCCGCCGCCGCCAAAAATCACCACCTTCGAGCCACCTTCAGCTTTGATTTCGGGTCCAACTATCACCCATCTTGTCAACAAACCCATATAGATCTGTAGAGGACCTTGAGAGCTACGATTCCTCTTTTGATGTCAACACGAATCATTGAATGGATCGAGCAAAATAAGGGTTTGAAGATCGATAACTCTCGGCCATTGAAAAGGGAGGTGGCGGCTGCAGTGATTTCTAGGGTTAAGAAAATAATTTAACAATTTTTTTTTTCGTTTAGCGTGTCGTATATATAGTTAGGTTCGAAAATAGCCCGAACTCTGATTTAAGCGTGCCGACAGTTTATCCTAACATAAAAAGGCCTTTTGAACGCAATGGAACTAATTTCGAGGCACAATTCCATCATTTTCGTAGGTTATTGTTAAAGGCGAATTAGTTTGAAATGCCAATAACTCCCCGAAAAGCCCGTTTCTTTTCCGAAACAAAAATGGGTCATCCCATATATCAAAATAGATGTTTTCGATATATTTAAACTCAATGGAACAGGTTTCAAGTCCTAATTCCACTATATGAAGAAGTTAGCTTTAAAATCAGCTTATTTCAAATTGATTTCAATAAATTGATTTCTACGCATTTCGAGCCCCCACGATCAAACGACAAGTCCGACCGCTATGAAACTAGAAATCTTACAATAATTCACCGTTACGGATCCGATGAAACTAGTTTTGTCGAAATCTAAGATAGTGGTCAAAATGGCTATTTTCACACTAATTAAATAAATTATTATTAAATTGATTAAATCACTTTTCAATTTCAAATTTAATAACTAACAATTTTTATCATTTTTGATTACTTATTAATTTATAATCTTTTAAAACAAATTTCCATATCAATTCAATGTTAAATATTACACTAATGACGATGTTCAATTTAATAGCAATAAATTCAATTAATTATTATTTTAAATTCCAATAAATTCATTTATTTGATTTTTCATCTTATTATTCAATCCATTATTTCTTTATGGACATAGTTAACATTGGTTTACCATTTATTACATCAATATTCTACAGTTATCATTTTAATCCACATTAACTACAATATTTAAGTAGAGTAATTGCAATTGATTTCCAATTAAATTTCAACGAATTAAATAGTGAATTTGCAATTAAACCATTATTACAACTTACCAATTTTAAACACATTTCTATGTTTATTGTTAACAAACAAAACTAATAAATTAACATGCTGATTAATTGTTCTATACTAACCAATTTCAAATAATTACATACAATTTCACCGTTTATACAACATTTGGTTTATTTATTTATTTACAGGTTATAACCAATTTTAATTTTACAATCGTTTCAATTAATTGAAATTGCAATAAAGTAGTTATCGATTTCATTAAATCACATTATTACATTACATTCTAGTTATTTTCCTCATTAATAAATCACATATTTTCATTTCTTCCAATATTAAATTACAAAATCTTATTAATTCAATATTTTAATTATCGGAAAATTATGGGTTGTTACAGGATTCGTATCGATCCAATTCGTATCGATTGAAGGTGGCGTCAGATTGATACAAAAAGCATACTTCACCAGAGCACATCGGATCGATGTAAAGACAAGGGCACGATGGATTCAGAGGCATATTTCATATCGATCATGTTTGTATCGATCAATATGAAAGAAGCAGTCAAGATGGAGCGTAAAGTATGGATCACAGTGCAAGACTCGGATGGATGGTAATATGATGGATACGAGATGGTGGATACGAAATCATCAGCCTACACTTGCAAACTCGATCTTGGATCGATCATATCTCACAATCTACAACTCCAAATGCAATGAGATTTTCACAGCAAGTTGCACAACACGTAGGGAAAATCCACAATCGATCGTAGCTCAATTGGAGCAGTTTATGATCGATACGAACTCACTATGGATCGATTAAGAATCGATCCCAAATGACTCCAGATCGATCAAGTGGACCCATATAGACTTGAGAAGGAGTATTACGAGATTCAAGGTAGATATTTCTAGCTCCACACCTATAAATAGCACCTCCATTGCAACTAAAAGGGGGTTTTTTTTTATCTCGGCTCCTCTTTATCTTCTTCTCTTTTAGCTAAACTTTGCCATTTTAGCTATTGGATAACACTCCATTGTAACTGTAATCACAGTATAAAAAGGAATAAAAGGTTCAATTCAAAGTGGATGTAGGCCGAAGATAGCCGAACCACTATAATTCTCTTGTGTTCTTTACTTGCTTTCATTTCTCGTTTACTATTTCTTCATTTGTACTCTCTACATTATCTATATTTGTGATCTGTGACTGGATATTGTGGATTTATGTGTAAACACTGGTGCTTTCACTACTTTTGGGGTTTGTGACCATCTTTGGCACAAACACATAACATATATCAGATTATATAATCTATGTATACATTTATTAATTAATTAACTTTTATTTTATTAGTTTATTAATAAATTTTATAAATATTAGAAGTTAATTTATATTAATTTTCAAATATTTTGAAATTTTTTATTATATTATAAATTTTATAATATTTTTTTTAAATTTAACTATTAAGTTTCAATCTTATATTTTCAATTTTCAAACAATTTTGAAAATTTGTCCAAGGCCCAACTCAAATTGAGCCTTTTCTATTAGGAAAATCCTTTGGGCTATAAGCTTAATAATTAACCCTAACATGACTAATTTGGACTACAGAGCCTATTAGGCTCTCATACCATTGTTGGAACATGGCCAGCCCATATTAGAAGATATGGGTTGATTTTAAAAATTTCCCTTATTAGATCTATATTGGACCTATGAAGTCTAATTTATTTAGAACATTAAATTTAATTTAAATAAAATCTCTTATTTCATTTAAATTTATAAATTTTAAATAGAATTTTATTTAATTTATATTCAATTAAATATAATAGTATACATATGTATCGTGTATATATATATATGTATGTATGTGCGTGTGTAACATAATAATCTGTGCAAGGTATAACAAGTCTGTGTATAAATGTTGGGATTTACATCGCAATGGACATGTTAGCTCATCCTATATGTATTGAATGTTGTCCAAATATATGTATGTATGTAAACTTTTTATTTATATAAATATTAAAAACTATGTAAAATTATATATATATATATATTATATGTATATGTATATCTTATACGTAAAAATATTAATGATTTATATATACTGCTGTATTAAATATTATATATGTATATGTATATGTATATGTATATGTATATGTATATGTATATGTATATGTATATGTATATGTATATGTATATGTATATGTATATACAGATTATATAAAGATTTTTTAAAATAATTTTACACATATACATATATATGTATGAATTACAGTAGCAAAATTATTATTATTATTGTATTTAAATATATATAAGCATATTTATAATATCTAAATATGTATATATATGTGTGTGTGTGTATGTATATTAATTATGTATTTAATATATATATATATATATTTATTTAAACCTTTCCAGATCGAATGTACAACACAAAAAAAATTATTTATATTTTATTGCTTTAAAATATATACATTAATTAATTATTTGAAATACAATAAAATAATAATAAAAATATTTTTTTTTATTATATTTTTCAAAATTTAAAATTTAGAAAATAAAGCATGATATTTTAAAATTACGAGACGTTTTCCAAAATTGAGTCAAAATAATTTTAATTAATTAATTGATTTCGGTCGTTTATTAAATTGAACTTTAAAAATATAAAAATGATTTTTAAGTTCTGATTGTTTGGTCCAGAGTTTATATGATGATAAAAAAATTTAAAATTTAATTTTTGAAACATATTTTATTTTATATGACTTATTTAATTGTATATTGATTTAAGTAATATTAAATAATAGTAAATATTAAAAATTAATTTGAAGCCACCAAAAAATATAATCCATTTGATATGCATTTATAAAATATAGGTTCAACTATTAACATGATATGATGATATAATTAAATACAAGTCATATAATTAAACTAAGAAGTATATTAATATTATATACTAATTAATAAAATGATAATAATTAAAATAAAATTTATTTCACTATGCACTTTAGATCTACATATGCATATATATAAATGTGTTTTTTAAATAAATTAAAATATACATATAACTAATCTAATATGTGATAACATTGATGATGCATATAAGAATCTCACCTAACTAACAATATAATAATGACATATGTATGAATAATATAATGTTATCCAGAAATTAAAAATCATATACTATAGTAAACACATCCTAATACTAATGCCTTGCATACCTTATAATGATGAATTCTCCCTCCTTTGAAATCTTCTCGATTCGGCAGATTGCTAATCCTTGAATCGTAGATCTTTAGCTACCCAATAGTTGCCACCTTTTGAATTGATTTGAGAGGAATTTGTTGGAGCTTCTTGTTGATGAGGTCGGCCAGCAATTATAGGGAAATGGCAGCCAAAAAGTCCTTTTTGCAATAGAGTTAGGGGTCCCTTTATAGTGGATGAAATAGAGAGAAATATGGATCACATCTTATACTATTTTTCATCAAATCTCAACCATCCATTTCCAAACCCCTCTAGCCTTTTTAGCCGCCTACTACAAGTCCTATTACTATCAAAGTAAAATCTTAACATCATGGGCTAACAACCCATTTAAGCCCAAATAAACATTATTAATTAAATCTAATTTAATTGCTTATTGATACCGCATACCGATTAATATATTTATAACTATTATAAATATATACAATAAAATTTATTCCTCAAATCATATTCAAAAATTTATAATTAATATTTCATAAATATTAATTAGTTTAATTAATATATGACAATCATAAACTAATTAAATCGTTTGGTCTAAAGAATTCATCATTTTGGTTGTATGACTCGTCAACGTGTAAATTAGGTCAGCGATTAACATCGAACTATTTGATTGTTAATGTTCACACGTCATTTAGCAGGTGGTATGACATTTAGCCAAACTTATAACTTATTTAGTTTAGGTAAAATCTAATTTTATATTATTAAGCATGAACCGGTTGTGACATTTATTTACATTAATTCTCTTCGTCAAAACTATATCATTTTGGACTTATGGAATTTGGTAATGCTCAAAATTCCAATATCATCCATATTCAACACTATAGTCCAAACACAAAGTCCTTGGTTCAATAATAACAATTATTATTAACTGATCTGCTCTAGCCAGAGACTTTGACTTTGAGTTGACCTGATACTAACCTCATATAACTGAGGAGAGGAATCCCCTCTTGAACACTGCTTCACTTCTAATACTTCCACTCGACCCAACTATAGCCACTCGATGGATGTCGTGCCATGATTTAACCATAATCAAAGAGGAGCTTTCATATTAAAGATCCACGGTATTCTTAGGTCGTAAGAACTGTATAAATTAGTCACATCGATATTTTCTATTTGGCCTTAGTAATATTAACTAACATAAAACTATCAAATGAGTCGTTCCATATTTATCTAATAACTATCAGTATGTAACCCCTAGGTGTCCCCAGCAGTCATGAGTAATACACTGCCCAATATTTGGAAAGCGTTACGTACTCTAGTCTCAACGGATACATCGATATCCAATCTTGAAGCATCTTGACAACGGACATTTAAAATGATGTATTTGTTTGCATTGTGATAAATTACTCATGGTTACAACACTTTATAACTACTATCAGAAAAAATACCACTTATGAATTTTCTATTAAATATACTCTTAATTAAATTAATTAATTAATATAACACATTATATCAAGTATATAATAGAAGGAAAACACCTTTATTTAGAACAAGATTGGTTAACGAGTTAGATATATGTATTGATTTACATAATTACATCTAGGGCATGCTCCCTAACCCTATCACAGGCTTGGAAAGCCATCAACCCACGAAGGCTCAGAGGAGTTAACACAATATAGCTAGGGATTATCAAAAAGCGATGGCCTAGGATTAAGTAACTAGAGATGGCTTTCGGGAAGTCATGACACAATAGCTCCTTGTATTTCAACCCACAATAGCCTAAGGAAGGTCAATCCACAATAGCTAATAAAATGGTTGATGACATGCGATGGCTGGGAGTACATCAACACACGATGACCCTAGGAGGTATAACAAGCGACGACCTCGTATAGCTTGTTTGAATTAATGGACTAAATTAAGGAATGAAGGCTAAGTCCAGAAGGATGGTTGATCCTAAGTACGCAATGGACTTTGGAAATAATAAGTTAATACAAAATGACTTAACTAAAGAATGAAAAGGAATTAAGCCTGATTATGTTATAGGATGATAAATGGAACCATTTGTAAGAATATGAATGCAAACTAGAGGCCTTCCTTCATCTACAATGATGAATTTAGACATATGATTACCACAAAGGCCTTACATTACTCATCATCGAATAAGTAGATTGTCCTTCAACAAAGGTGTTATTAAAAAGTGAACTAACAGTGTTGTTAGCCATTTAAACTTTCCAAAAATCAAAATTATGAATACTTTGTAAACCAATGCTCTGATACTAAATGTTAGTTTACGGAAGATGGATCTTAATGCTAATTTAAATCTAGAGGGTTGGGGAATAGTGTTTACTGATTTTTGTGAATCTTTTTAAATTCTTTTAAGATTATAATTAAATAATGAAGAATTAACAATCACAGATGCAAACACAGACAAATATAAATGCAGTACAGTAAAAAGTAAAGAGTTGGAGAGATCACACCATGAATTTTTATATTTGTTCGGAGTTATCCTACATCCAGTCTTAAATAATTTCTTGTATAGATTTCTTTTCAAATATCAAAGTTAATAAAATCTCGATTTCATAGCTATAAGACACACCCTCCAGATTTTTGAGCTCTAAGTACACCCACTGGATTCAGACAGGACACCATCACATCCATTTGGATTCAAATGGGACACCAAGCACACCCACTTGATTTAGATGGGACACAAGCACACCCACTTGGATTTCAAGGACACCAAGCACACCAAAGAGTATAAGAGTATAATTTGATAGAGTTTACAAAACCAATTTCTTGATCTTGAGTACAAATGATCCTATAACCTCTTGAATAGCATTTTGATCTTGGTTTGAGTGAGAGAGATGAGAGAGCTCTGAGAGTAAATATTAGAGAACCAAACCAATAGAGTATGAATTTGATTCTAGTTGAATTTGAGAAGATTTTGAGTAGAATTGCTTTTAGAAATCAATAGTGTGAAAGAGGAGAGAAAATATAAAAACGTAGTTAAAAAAATTTGTTTGGGAAACCACTATTTATAGAGAAACAACAATCGTGTCTATTTGTGAAGAGATATGACGTGAATTTTGAAATTCCCAGCTTATATGTCGACATACATGATGATGATATGTCGACATATCCTTTGTAATTTTGGAAAACCACTAAATAAAAATTGTTTTGAAAATGTTAAATTTTGTAAATATTTTAATACTTTGCAAAGTCATTTAAGCATAGTTTATACACATTTTAATCATAATAAAACATAAGAAAACTTTATAAAACTATTTTAAAACAATATATAAAGTATTTAAATATGAATTTATTTTAAAAATAATATACATAAAGTATAATTGAATATATATTTAAAATCAAAGTATTAATAAATGTCAAAATATACTTTTAAATACTATAAACAACATAAAACTAAAACTGCATCAAAGTATAATAGATTAAAAGTATATTTCAAATATAAAATACTTAAAAACTTAATTACTCGAAATATAATAATCTTGTAAATAAATAATCAAAAATTTAGGAATCAGTTATAGGCCATTTTGAAAAATCATTTTGAAAATAGAGATTCTTTAAAATCATTTTGAAATTGAAAATCATTTAAAATCAGAAAATAGAGTTTTAAACCTTTTTGAAAAATGAAGAGAGATCACAGAAATGCTATCAGGATTTTAACAAAATAATCCAGGACTCTATAACTTATCTGGATACCTTGAATCTTCAAAACTCATGAGTCTTCAATCTATAATTCTTAAATCTTTATATAAGTCTCTTGAATCCGCTCTTGATACTGTACAGTCTTCTAAATCAATACATGTCTAATATCCTGCACTATATATTATATATAACTTGATAAAAACATTAGTATCTATATTTTTTATATAATTTTTATGGTTTTTGTCATCAAAACTAATGCCTAAGGTACTAACATTAGGGGTATGTCATATGGCAAATTATGTAATTGTTACATATATCTAACTCGATAACCAATCTTGTTCAAAATAAAAGGTGTTTTCTTTCTATTGTATACTTGATATAACATTTTATATTAATTAATTAATTAAATTAAAAGTATATTTAATAGAAAATCCATAAATGATATGTATTTTATAGTAGTTGTAATGTATTGTAATCATGAGTGGCCATAATAAATAAACATTTAGTTTTAGATATTCCTAGTCAAGATGTATTAAGACTAGATATCGATACATACATAACACTCTCTAAATGTTGGGTAGTATATTACTCATGGCTGCTTAGGGTACCAAGGAGTTACATAGTGATAGTTATTGGATAACTATGGAATGACTCACTCGATAATTTTCTATTGGTTAATATAATTAAGGTAAAATAAAAAATTTCGATTTGACAATATTACACAATTCTCTCGACTTGAGAATACTATCGAGTTTTAATGTAGAAACATTGCTTTGATTAGTTAAATCATGGCACGGTGTCCAACGAACAACTATAGTTTCGTCGAGTGGAAGCACTGGAAGTAAGACACTATTCAAGACAAAATTCGTCTCCTTTGTTATATGGGGTTAGTATCACTATCAAATAAAGTCAACTCAAAGTCAAAGTCTCTAGCCATAGTAGTTTAGTTAATAATAATTTTTATAATTAAACCAAGGACTTTGTATTTAGACTATAAAGTTGAATATGGACGATATTAGAATTTTGACCATTAACAAAGTCTGTAAGTACTAATGTGATATAGTTTTGACGAAGAAAATTGGTGTAAATAATTGTCGCTACTAGGTAATGCATAAATAATGTAAAATTGGATTTTACCAAATCTGTGTAAGTGATAAATTTGGCCATAATGTCACACCACCTATTGAGTGATGTAAGAACGTTAATATTCGAATTATCGATATTAATCGCTGATCGAATTTGCACCATAGAGTCACAAAACCGAAATGTTGAATGGTCATACTAACACCTAATTTAATTAATTGTTATAAATTAATTAATATTTATAAATATTAATTATAAAATTTTATTTAGTTTGTATTGATCAATATTAAATAATGTATATATAATAGTTATTGACACACGTATCGATATATAATAGCGGTGTGCATATGAATTGGATTTAAATACATATTTATTTGATTGGGTTTGAAGCAATTTGGAGGCCTATTTAGGAGCAAGCATGGTCGTCTACTCTAGGGTAGAAAGAAGTGGTTAAATAATTAAAAAGAGTTTAGAAATAACAAGAGAGATAAGTGAATCTGGATCCATTTTTAGCTCTTATTCCCTTTTGTTATTTAAACACTCATAACCCCTTGATTTTTGCTACTTGATTTTTGCCTCCTTTCCACCATATTTCTGCCTGAGCCTCCTTGCCTACCTTATCATTTTTAAGCACTTCCATTACAAATTCTAATGCAATCTATAGATAGGTAGTTGCAACTTTCAGCCTAGTAGTTCATTTTGAAGGTTTCAATACTGATTTAAGGATTTATTGGATTCAACGTTTCAAGGTGTTTCATAAAGGCTATAGATAAGGTAAATTTTTTATTGACATATACATTCATATATGATTGTTCATATGTCATTATATGCTTAGATAATACTTTAATCATCATGAATCTATGTGTGTGTATTGGTGTTGTCTTCATTGGATGAAATTATATATATGTACAATATAAAAAATTGCATATGTATTTACATACATATAGCTCATGGCTTGATATAAAAAAATTCAAATATAATAATACTAAAATGATTTGAAAATAAAATCTATTTTAATATAAACATTATTATATAAAGTATGTTTTATATTTTATTGATATATATATATGTATGTATGTATGTATGTATGTTTATAGTTTTCGAACATAAATAAATAAATATATATATATTTTAAAAATCCAAATATAATATATATATATATGCATATATTATTCATTTTAAAAATTACAATTAATTATACATATAATACATACATACATAAATGTATATATATCATAAAATATATTTGTGTAAACATTTAATATAATATGTGTAAATTAAGAATTATTTTTGGAAAGAAAATCAGTTTTTGTATTAATTTTTACACATTAAAAAATGTTTTTTGATTAAAAAATTTAGAATTGCAAATAAAAAAGGATTTTTTATAGTCGGATACCTTTATGTGTGTATATTTTTGATTTCTTAATTTACATTAAAATGTGTATATATATATATGTAAGTTTCAATGTTATTCTCATATATATATATACATATTATAGGGATATGTTTAAAAAATTATTTTCAAAATATATACATATCGATTTATGTATATTATATATTTGTTTGAAATTAATATATTAATTTGAATTTGAAACTACTAAATACTTATTTTATAGATCTAGATCTGAACTAAAATTTTGACTTTTAAATTTGAAATTAATATTCATAGGTATTTATATTAAATTAGTAAATATTTTACATTACAATGTAAAGTATATATATGTAAATATATTTATATAATTTCTTTCATTTACAAACACTATTTTGTAAAATAATATAAATTATACATACATGCATACATATTTACGTACATACACGCACGCACAGATATGCACATATATATTAAGCAACACACTTGTATATAGAGTGGTTAATATGTCAATTGCGTTATAAATCTCAGCACTTATACATAGACATATAAAACCATGTACACTATTTATGTTGCACGTGCACCTGCACTCACATGTGTATATAATGCACATGTTATAATATATATTATGAACATTATAGTTAATAAAACTTCATTTATAAATTAAATAAAATATTAATTTTATTTAAAATAAATTTAGATAAGGTCTAAATAAAGTTAGACTTCACAGGCTCAATAAGATCCAAATGGAATAAAAAAACTTTGAAATTTACCTACTTATCCCGCATCATGCTGCCCCAGATCCAACAATGGTTTCAGAGCCAAACAACCTATGCGGTCTAAATTAGTAGTAGTTGGGCCAACTTATTTAAGTCTACCCATATAGTAGGGTGTCTAGGAAAGTATTTGATTTGAAAATAAAATCTTATATATAATGGACTTTATATAAGTACGATATTTGAAAGTGATTTGAAAAGGTACTATATGATACATATTTTCAAAGTAAAGATATGGAAAGTGCCTTCTGCTTGATATCCGCTTTGTGGCCACATTGTGGATTCATTCTATCGATATTTCTCTGATTTTGGTTTTCCGGATATGATACTCGAGTTTCCATCGAATTCCATGTAAATCTCCATGGTCTTACGAGCGCGACTTCATAGCGTAATCGCAAGGTTGGGGGGCGGCCTACGGGTACGGATGTTTCCTGGGAGATCCAAGCGTAACCATTGTGTATCTGCGATCTATTGAGTCGCTTGGTAGCGTAATCAATAGGGGCTGCGAGAGCCTAGGGTACGGATGTTTCCTGGGAGATCCAGGCGTAACCATTGTGTATTTGCAGTACTACCAGTCTTCATGGCGTAATCGCAAGGTTGGGGGGGCCTAAGGGTACGGATGTTTCCCGGGGGATCCAGGCGAAACCATTGTGTATCCGCGATCCATGATCGACATGTTTTGTTTTTTTTTGGATTGTACTTTCCATATCTGTTTTTAAAAGTTTTCCAGTATTTTCACTGGGTGTTGAAACAAGTCTACTAAGTACCTGGAGAATTCTAGCTTTGTGCCTGATCAACGCACTGCCAGAGTCTGTAGGAACGAGGATAAACTTGTTAAGACATCGAGTTATAAAAGTATTTTGATAAAATATTATATAAATGATACTTTGATCAGTTATTTCCTTTTTTAAAGGATTTTAAAGTGTTTTAAATATTTTACCTCTTTAACCAACAATTTTAAACAATGGTTCACTCTACTCTTTCAACCTGCTTTCCCTCCTAGCTACTTTTCTTCCCTACCTTCTTTCGGGATGTCTTCCAACCTATTGTTCTTTCTAGTTGTTTCTCTGCTCCCTTCCTTTTCGAGGATGAAAAGATTTGAGTGGGGGAGAGTGTAACATCCCTAGATTTTTGTATATATTTTAAAATTTGACTTTCTTTTATTTAAATTATTTTTAAAATGTTTTATTTCAAATATTTCATTTTTAAATATAAATGTTGATTATTAAGTGATTTATAGTTCAAAGTAGCATAATTTGAATATTTTACTGTAAAGTGAATTTCTGGTCAAACTGTTCAAACTTTGACTTTTAAACTTCAAATTTAAATTATTTAAATTCTTAAATTTTATCTTTTATTATGAAAATAGATTTAATAACATGAATACTGCTTTTTGTTTCGTTGAAAACGGAGTTAAATTGTGAAAGTTATGTGTATTTCAATATTGAATGCAATTTGTTTTATTTAGCAATTTTGTTTATTTTAAATTTTATAAATTATATTTTCTTTGTCATATTTTATTTTAATATGTGTTAATATGTTATTTTATGTATACTTTGTCTTTTAATAGTTTTAAAGTGATAATAAAAAAATTTCCAAAATTTATTGCATTTATTTTCTATTTTTAAAGGCTAGTTTCCATTTTTCTACTATTTTCTTCATTAAAATTATATTTAATTAAAATTTATTTATTTATTTTTGTGAATTCACTTTATTTTGTGGTCTTATTTTTATTTATAAATATTTTCAAGTACATAAAAATTCTCCAAAGTTCATTGCATTTATTTTCATATTTTCAAGACTAGTTTGCAAATTTTGCTGTTTTTATTTATTTAATTTATATATAATTAATATTTATCTATTTATTTTTGTTTATTTACTAAATTTTCGTGTTTTTATCTGAATTTATGTGAATTTTTCAGTTATTTAAAATTGCAAAAAGAATTATGGAAATTTGAAAGGTTTGTGACCCTTTAGTTGCTTAAGTCTCTTGATTTTCCCACCTTTTCATTTCTAAACTCTTGCATTCATTGATAGCCGACCCTATCTCATTCTTTCAGCTGCATTCTTATTCATTTTTCACGTATAGAAACACTTCTCACCTCAAAAATTTCGGTCTCCATCTGAACAAAGAAAATTTGGTAAACTTTTATATTCTTTTTCCATTTTTTTCTACTTGTTGTTTGATTTTTGCACTTGCCTTCTACCTTCCATGGTTCAGCCCTTGCTCCTCCACCACCATAGCCGCCTCCACCATCACCACATCAGGTCATCATCTCCTCCATCCCACTGACCAAGCCATGCCGTGGTCATTTATGACTAGATCCACCAAAGTTTATGCAAACACTCCACTTGTTCAACCTAGCCGAGCACCAATCTTGTTCCACCACTCAAACCATCACCTTGGCCGCCACTTGCACCACCATCTCCAGCAAATTCCTGACCTGACACCACTGCCATGTCATCCTACTGACCCCACCAGACCTGGCCATGACCCATGACCTCTGGCCGAACCTATATGTGGCATAGATGTGATGATTTTGCCTTGTGTTGAAGTTTGTACACCTAGTTTATACACCTAGACTTCACCACCTTGCAAACATGTGTAGGCCAACCCATATGGAACCCAAACCAAACCAATTTCCTACCCTAGGCTGAGCTTAACCACTGCATAACTGAAGCACATGAGGTAGAGAACAAGTGCAAGTCAATTGTTGTTGTTTTGAGCTTTGATTTCTAACATCGTTAGTGATAAATTGTTTTGAAACTTATCTATGTTGCATTGTTTTGTTCAAATGTTTGATCAAGGCTTTTAGCTTTGGCTCTCCACTCTCAAGTCATTTCCATATTGTCGTGCCTTCATAGTGTCTGTATTGTTTGATTTGGTAGATATCTCCAGCTCTGAACAGGTGAGTTATTCTCACCAGACAATATGTACATATATAACTAGTGAATTGACCCCTTTTGAATCTGTAAAAATGCATTATCATGTTACACCTGCTATGTTATGATTTTATGATGTTCACCATTGCTTAAACAACTATTATATTATATGTTATTGTTATATTATGTTGTTCTATTATTTTTATCAGTTTATCACACTGTAAGTTCTCTTTAGATTAGAATCACTATGGGTTGAAATGATACATACCCGAACGGACTTTAGAATAGGAGAAAATCGTTATGGGCTGAAATGATAGGCCTGAATGATTTTCAATTATTTTCATTTACTTGGGATTGCGGGTTTGAAATGATCAAACCCGGGTATCTTTGTAAATTATGGGTTGAAATGATAAATTACCCGTATCACTTTACCTAGGCTAGAAAATGAAATACAGACCCGTTGTTAAAATATGTTTTATAAATTTTTAAAATGTTTTAGAAATGTAAATATTATAATATTTTGATTTAAACTAAATAAAAATGATTTTTGTAAAGCATTATTGATTTCTGAAAATTTATAAGTGAAATAAATAAATGGTAAAATTAGAAAATTTGAAATGTAAGTTATTTTGGGAAATTTTAATTTGGTGATAATTGGAATTTAAATTAAATATGAAATGTGATAAATTCATGATAATTTGGATTAAAGTGAATTTAAATGATTTTTATATTATATTAATGATTTTGAATAAAGTTAAAATGTGAAATGAATGAATATTTAAGTTGAAATTTTAAAATATAACTAAAATTGGAAATTTGTGAATTTGGCTTAAAAGTGAATTTTAAGTTAAGTAAATAAAAATGGAATTAAGTTATATTTGAAAATTTAAACTTAAGTGTTAAGTTAATTTAATTTAATGAATTTATAATTTAATATTGGAATTTAATAAGTGAATTATTATTAAATTTTGATTTTTGAATGGAGGTTTAACTTTATAAAATCATGAATATAAGGGTATTTGAATGATTGTTTTAAAAGTGAAATTATATGATTTTATAAGTTAAGAATGATTTATATAAAAATATAATTGTTTGTGAAATTATACTGAATATTTGAAGTTAATTAACTGCATTTCTGAAATGCTATTAATTCTAATGTAAATGATAATACAACATTTGTAAATGCTGTAGTTGATAATAATGAACCAAATGGCTAAATTTAATTAAAGGCTATTATAGCATTTTTGTAAATGTTATAATGGTTTAACTTAACTAAGTTTATTCAAAACTAATGTAACCCTATTACAGCATTTTAAATGCTGTCTTTTGTTAAATTGAACTGTTTTAATTGTGACTTTCCGTAGCATTTTCTAAATGCTGCGAAAGTTGAATTTTCATTTTTTTAATTAATTTAAGTGAACGAATGAACTTTGAAAAGTTAAATTTTTTGAAATTTAATAATTTAATTATTGAATATAATAACTTCATTTTATGATTTAAAATAAAGTAATTTGTTTCGAAATATAAACTATTTTGAAATATGATATTTTGATATTTTGAAATGGATTTTTGAATGATATTTGATTTCGAAGTATAAAATACCATTTTGAAATTTTAACCACGGGATGTATTTAATTTATAGTTTAACTGATCCTTAAGGGATGGGCGATCCCAAGCATCCTTTGAGTTATTGTGCATTTCTACTACAGTTCACTTGAGTTGGTTTACATTATATAAGTATATATTGTCCTGACTCGAGTGTTTTATGTCTTACTTTACGCTCGGGTCAGCCTGAGTATTTACAGCTTAGCTTTGGATCTCTTTCTAGAGCTAGGAATCACTAGAGATTCTGCTTGTCTAGTTATATGTTCCTTTCAGTTCAGTTGTTCTATTTCAGTTCTGGTATTCATAAACTTATATTTATTTGAGATTTCTATTGTATATGTTTTCAAACAGATATTATGTATTATGTTTTGAGAGTTTGTTATAGTAGCTTCATGAACTACTATGGTTTTTATATTCCACTACGAGTTATTCTGATATGTTCTGTGTCTGTGATTCTGTGTATTTGATTTCATTTGCTCCAAATTTATTTACAATCTGTTATTTTGAATTATTCAAGTCAGACATGTGTGGATTATTGTCGATTTGAATGGTCCAAAATAGTGGGTCGTTACAGTTGGTATCGGAGCTTTGGTTTTTAGGCAAACCATAGCCTGTGGAGCAAAAACTCATTAGAGATAGGGTAGAAATACCCTAGAATGAGTGAAATCAATCTCAGAATCATTCCTTTGTGAGAGAACGTATTTTCGAAGTATTAAATGATTTTCAATTGATTTTAAAAGATTTTTAAAGATTATTTTGATATAAAATTTTCTTGTTTTGAAAGAAAATTTTCTGTACTTTATCCCTTTCGTATCCACCTTGTTAGTAATTTCTTTGATTAGGATTTCCTTAAAATTCTGAACTTCTATCTTAGTTGGGATTTCTTCGATTAGGATTCCTTTAAATTTTGGAACGCTCCCACTTGTTCTGAAATCCATTCCTGTCTCCCCTAATAGTATTCTTTTGATTTTTGGAGCATTCCATAACTCCACTTTGAATGACCTTTATAGGGTGGCGATCCCGCCAATCTTTGAATGATTTGTAAAAGGGTGAAACTCCCTTATAATTGGCATTGATTCATCGGAGATTTCTGTATCCTCGGTTTACGATGTTTTCTATCTTCTGCTATATTTAGATTCTATCTCTGGCGATCGAAGGTCGATTTGCCTTAGATTTTCGCATCGATTATATTCCTGAAGTCACGGTTGACCGGTTAAGGTTGCCCGCGATTCATATAGGCTTGTTCATCTTCTATTTGGTAATTTAATTGTCTCATTTTCATTTGAGCTTATCTTTGAATCAGAATTCTATTTGATTAGGGTACCTTTAAAAATTTGAATCTCTGTTTTGTTTTGAAATCGATCCTTGAATCATCCCTTGGAAAGTTTATGGTTGATTGTCTTTTGAAATTTTTGCATTCATCGTAGTTGTTATTTTGATAAGGATGACCATATTTTATATATAAGTGAAATGTTTTCGATAAGGATTATATACCCTTTTAAAAATGAGAATTTGAAGTTTCAAATGGATTTGAAATTTTGAAATTTATATAAGAAATGGTTGTATATAAAATAATTTATAACTGAAGGTTTTGAACCTAAATTTGAGTGATTGGACTCCAGCATTTTTGAAACTGGTTTTAAGATTTGAAATAAAAATAATACGATTTGAAAGTATTTTCCGAATAAGAAATGTTTCAAATGATTTTAATGAGTTTAAAATGATTTCGAAGAAATTTCAAAAGAAGTTTTCGAGAAAATGGAAGTCCAGAACCCACTTATGTCGCTGGAAAATAATTTCGGTGATGAATGCATGCATCATCGACATTGATTTTCGAGTTTCTGAGTGGGGGAGAGGCCACTTCGGTAGCTTTGCTATGCGATTGATTTGTGAAACCAATTTTGATTTCAAATTCCGAAGTGTGATGTGATATTCGAAAGATATATGTATATATATTTGAACAATTTGAATTGAGCCGTTGTTCAGTCCTTGAGTTTTGGATTTGATTTGATATAACCCTATCTTTTGGAATTGATTTACTTATTTGTTGGTGATTTCCAACTCTTGGATTGAAATATGATTTCTTCGACTATTTTGAAGGTTCGAGTACTTCCAAATCAAGGTTAACTTTTCAAAGCTAAGTAATTTTGAAAAGTCTAAAGTATATAAGTTTGGTATTTATGTTTAAAATATGTAGTAATATGATTTAAATAAGTTGAAACCGTTTTGTTAAGTAAATGAATAAGGCTATTTTAAATTTTTCTAATATGAAATTTAGATTTGAAATGTTTTGAAAAGAATTTGGTCTTCAAAATATTTTGAATAAAATTTAGTTTAAATGTTGTAACTGAGTAACATCTTTATAAAATTATATATTCAACAAGTTGGAATAGATACATAAGTTGTACGTATGCTGTTTTATTCGCATAATTAAATTGATCCAAGTTTGAGTACACAAGTTCGAGGTTAATTACACCATTTCGTGTTAGGATTTTTCATTCGATTCTTGACGGCGAATATTTGATATGGATTTTAGGCTTGATTCTAGAATTCTCTATCATAGTATATGGCTATGCAAGGAGACTGATGGTTTCTAGTCGAGAAACCATATCGGAATCCGCATTAGGGAAGTCAAATGGACAATACTAGCTCGAAAGCGAACTTGTGTGATCAAGCGAGCGATCGAATGTGACCTTGCGAAATGATGACATGTGTACATCTTATATTCTAATATCATTGATATACTTGACGCTGAAATTGGAAGTTGTTGGGTTGGATATCTTTGTAATTTAATTGGAATTTTCCTTTATGAAAAACTACTATCAAATTTAAACCATTTTTCAAAACTATTTTTCTTTTATTCTTCTTAAACTAACTATTTTATTCTATTTTTCATACAAACTATTTTATATACAAAACTATTCTTAATTAAAAATCTTTTAGTAAGCAAAAATGTTCAATCCCATATGGCTTTTCATGCAACGAAATTTATTTTTGAAAATTTTGATCTTTATATAAGATAAACTTTATGTAAGTATAAGATGATTTTGAAAACCATTGATTTTGATAAATGAATAATTAAAGCTTATATTAGTATGAAAGGATATTTGGTTTACCTGTAATTTGAGTTTATTTAAAAATAATGGATTTATGAAATAAATATTTCAACACTAAGTAATAATGAAGTAAAATTTGAGATATATGAAATTAAAAAAAATTAGTTTTGAAATATGGTATATTTAAGCCTTGAAACATATTTAAGACTTAATAGTTTATTTTGTAAATCAAATCTATATTTTAAATTTGATAATATTTGAAATGGTTTTGTTGGAAAACTAAATTGAATTGAAACTGATGGTTTGAATTGAATTAAAATTGGAAATTTTAGATTTTGGTTTAATTGAATAAATTTGTGAAATGTAAAGAATTAAGGGAATGTTTTATGATTTCAACTGTATGATTTTAAATTGTTATGATTTTCAAAGTGAAATGATTTCAAGTATTTGGTTTCGAAAGATTTACAACTTTGAAAGTATTATGATTTTTGAAGTGAATATATGTTTGAAATGGAAATGAATTTGTTTGACCAAAATTTTGTTGATTTGAAAATTTGGATTATTTTCTAAATCTATTGTTTTAGAAACTTTGAAACTAAATTTATGTAATTTGGAAGAAATGATTTGGTGAAATCATATATGATTTTGAAGCTGAATTGATATTGAAATGGTTTGAAATTGAGAACTTTGTTTATTTAAATACTTTGATTTGGGAGTTATCGAACTTATATAAAAATTTGGTTTGTATAAGTATGATGTTGATTCGAAAACTAAGGATTTGAAAAGGTACTCAATTTGAAAAGTGAAATCTTATATAATTGAAGTCTATATAAGTGTGATTTGATATACTATTGATTTTGGAAAGTATTTGATTTGAAAATAAAATCTTATATATAATGGACTTTATATAAGTACGATATTTGAAAGTGATTTGAAAAGGTACTATATGATACATATTTTCGAAGTAAAGATATGGAAAGTGCCTTCTGCTTGATATCCGCTTTGTGGCCACATTGTGGATTCATTCTATCGATATTTCTCTGATTTTGGTTTTCCGGATATGATACTCGAGTTTCCATCGAATTCCATGTAAATCTCCATGGTCTTACGAGCGCGACTTCATAGCGTAATCGCAAGGTTGGGGGGCGGCCTACGGGTACGAATGTTTCCTGGGAGATCCAGGCGTAACCATTGTGTATCTGCGATCTATTGAGTCGCTTGGTAGCGTAATCAGCAGGGGCTGCGAGAGCCTAGGGTACGGATGTTTCCTGGGAGATCCAGGTGTAACCATTGTGTATCTGCAGTACTACCAGTCTTCATGGCGTAATCGCAAGGTTGGGGGGGGGCCTAAGGGTACGGATGTTTCCTGGGGGATCCAAGCGAAACCATTGTGTATCCACGATCCATGATCGACATGTTTTGTTTTTTTTTGGATTGTACTTTCCATATCTGTTTTTAAAAGTTTTCCAGTATTTTCACTAGGTGTTGAAACAAGTCTACTAAGTACCTGGAGAATTCTAGCTTTGTGCCTGATCAACGCACTGCTAGAGTCTGCAGGAACGAGGATAAACTTGTTAAGACATCGAGTTATAAAAGTATTTTGATAAAATATTATATAAATGATACTTTGATCAGTTATTTCCTTTTTTAAGGGATTTTAAAGTGTTTTAAATATTTTACCTCTTTAACCAACAATTTTAAACAATGGTTCACTCTACTCTTTCAACATGCTTTCCCTCATAGCTACTTTTCTTCCCTACCTTCTTTCGGGATGTCTTCCAACCTATTGTTCTTTCTAGTTGTTTCTCCGCTCCCTTCCTTTTCGAGGACGAAAAGATTTGAGTGGGGGAGAGTGTAACAGCCCTAGATTTTTGTATATATTTTAAAATTTGACTTTCTTTTATTTAAATTATTTTTAAAATGGTTTATTTCAAATATTTCATTTTTAAATATAAATGTTGATTATTAAGTGATTTATAGTTCAAACTAGCATAATTTGAAAATTTTACTGTAAAGTGAATTTCTGGTCAAACTGTTCAAACTTTGACTTTTAAACTTCAAATTTAAATTATTTAAATTCTTAAATTTTATCTTTTATTATGAAAATAGATTTAATAACATGAATACTGCTTTTCGTTTCGTTGAAAACGGAGTTAAATTGTGAAAGTTATGTGTATTTCAATATTGAATGCAATTTGTTTTATTTAGCAATTTTGTTTATTTTAAATTTTATAAATTATATTTTCTTTGTAATATTTTATTTTAATATGTGTTAATATGTTATTTTATGTATACTTTGTCTTTTAATATTTTTAAAGTGATAATAAAAATTTTTCCAAAATTTATTGCATTTATTTTCTATTTTTAAAGGCTAGTTTCCATTTTTCTGCTATTTTCTTCATTAAAATTATATTTAATTAAAATTTATTTATTTTTGTGAATTCACTTTATTTTGTGGTCTTATTTTTATTTATAAATATTTTCAAGTACACAAAAATTCTCCAAAGTTCATTGCATTTATTTTCATACTTTCAAGACTAGTTTGTAAATTTTGCTGTTTTTATTTATTTAATTTATATATAATTAATATTTATCTATTTATTTTTGTTTATTTACTAAATTTTCGTGTTTTTATCTGAATTTATATGCATTTTTCAGTTATTTAAAATTGCAAAAAGAATTATGGAAATTTGAAAGGTTTGTGACCCTTTAGTTGCTTAAGTCTCTTGGTTTTCCCACCTTTTCATTTCTAAACTCTTGCATTCATTGATAGCCGACCCTATCTCATTCTTTCAGCTGCATTCTTATTCATTTTTCACGTATAGAAACACTTCTCACCTCAAAAATTTCGGTCTCCATCTGAACAAAGAAAATTTGGTAAACTTTCATATTCTTTTTCCATTTTTTTCTACTTGTTGTTTGATTTTTGCACTTGCCTTCTACCTTCCATGGTTCAGCCCTTGCTCCTCCACCACCATAGACGCCTCCACCATCACCACATCAGGTCATCATCTCCTCCAGCCCTCTGACCAAGCCATGCCGTGGTCATCTATGACTAGATCCACCAAAGTTTATGCAAACACTCCACTTGTTCAACCTAGCCGAGCACCAATCTTGTTCCACCACTCAAACCATCACCTTGGCCGCCACTTGCACCACCATCTCCAGCAAATTCCTGATCTGACACCACTGCCATGTCATCCTACTGACCCCACCAGACCTGGCCATGACCCATGACCTCTGGCCGAACCTATATGTGGCATAGATGTGATGATTTTGCCTTGTGTTGAAGTTTGTACACCTAGTTTATACACCTAGACTTCACTACCTTGCAAACATGTGTAGGCCGACCCATATGGAACCCAAACCAAACCAATTTCCTACCCTAGGCTGAGCTTAACCACTGCATAACTGAAGCACATGAGGTAGAGAACAAGTGCAAGTCAATTGTTATTGTTTTGAGCTTTGATTTCTAACATCGTTAGTGACAAATTGTTTTGAAACTTATCTATGTTGCATTGTTTTGTTCAAATGTTTGATCAAGGCTTTTAGCTTTGGCTCTCCACTCTCAAGTCATTTCCATATTGTCGTGCCTTCATAGTGTCTGTATTGTTTGCTTTGGTAGATATCTCCAGCTCTGAACAGGTGAGTTATTCTCACCAGACAATATGTACATATATAACTAGTGAATTGACCCCTTTTGAATCTGTAAAAATGCATTATCATGTTACACCTGCTATGTTATGATTTTATGATGTTCACCATTGCTTAAACAACTATTATATTATATGTTACTGTCATATTATGTTGTTCTATTATTTTTATCAGTTTATCACACTGCAAGTTCCCTTTAGATTAGAATCACTATGGGTTGAAATGATACATACCCGAACGGACTTTAGAATAGAAGAAAATCGTTATGGGCTGAAATGATAGGCCTGAATGATTTTCAATTATTTTCATTTACTTGGGATTGAGGGTTTGAAATGATCAAATTCGGGTATCTTTGTAAATTACGGGTTGAAATGATAAATTACCCGTATCACTTTACCTAGGCTAGAAAATGAAATACAGACCCGTTGTTAAAATATGTTTTATAAATTTTTAAAATGTTTTAGAAATGTAAATATTATAATATTTTGATTTAAACTGAATAAAAATGATTTTTGTAAAGCATTATTGATTTTCTGAAAATTTATAAGTGAAATAAATAAATGGTAAAATTAGAAAATTTGAAATGTAAGTTATTTTGGGAAATTTTAATTTGGTGATAATTGGAATTTAAATTAAATATGAAATGTGATAAATTCATGATAATTTGGATTAAAGTGAATTTAAATGATTTTTATATTATATTACTGATTTTGAATAAAGTTAAAATGTGAAATGAATGAATATTTAAGTTGAAATTTTGAAATATAACTAAAATTGGACATTTGTGAATTTGGCTTAAAAGTGAATTTTAAGTTAAGTTAATGAAAATGGAATTAAGTTATACTTGAAAATTTAAACTTAAGTGTTAAGTTAATTTAATTTAATGAATTTATAATTTAATATTGGAATTTAATAAGTGAATTATTATTAAATTTTGATTTTTGAATGGAGGTTTAACTTTATAAAATCATGAATATAAGGGTATTTGAATGATTGTTTTAAAAGTGAAATTATATGATTTTATAAGTTAAAAATGATTTATATAAAAAAATAATTGTTTGTGAAATTATACTGAATATTTGAAGTTAATTAACGGCATTTCTAAAATGCTATTAATTCTAATGTAAATGATAAGACAACATTTGTAAATGTTGTAGTTGATAATAATGAACCAAATGGCTAAATTTAATTAAAGGTTATTATAGCATTTTTGTAAATGTTATAATAGTTGAATTTAACTAAGTTTATTTGAAACTAATGTAACCCTATTACAGCATTTTAAATGCTGTCTTTTGTTAAATTGAACTGTTTTAAATGTGACTTTCCGTAGCATTTTCTAAATGCTGCGAAAGTTGAATTTTCATTTGTTTTAATTAATTTAAGTGAACGAATGAACTTTGAAAAGTTAAATTTTTGGAAATTTAATTATTTAATTATTAAATATAATAACTTCATTTTATGATTTAAAATGAAGTAATTTGTTTCGAAATATAAACTATTTTGAAATATGATATTTTGATATTTTGAAATGGATTTTTGAATGATATTTGATTTCGAAGTATAAAATAACATTTTGAAATTTTAACCACGGGATGTATTTAATTTATAGTTTAACTGATCCTTAAGGGATGGGCGATCCCAAGCTTCCTTTGAGTTATTGTGCATTTCTACTACAATTCACTTGAGTTGGTTTACATTATATAAGTATATATTGTCCTGACTCGAGTGTTTTGTGTCTTACTTTACGCTCGGGTCAGCCTGAGTATTTACAGCTTAGCTTTGGATCTCTTTCTGGAGCTAGGAATCACTAGAGATTCTGCTTGTCTAGTTATATGTTCCTTTCAGTTCAGTTGTTCTATTTCAGTTCTGGTATTCATAAACTTATATTTATTTGAGATTTCTATTGTATATGTTTTCAAACAGATATTATGTATTATGTTTTGAGAGTTTGTTATAGTAGCTTCATGAACTACTATGGTTTTTATATTCCGCTGCGAGTTATTCTGATATGTTCTGTGTCTGTGATTCTGTGTATTTGATTTCATTTGCTCCAAATTTATTTACAATCTGTTATTTTGAATTATTCAAGTCAGACATGTGTGGATTATTGTCGATTTGAATGGTCCAAAATAGTGGGTCGTTACAGTAGTGTCCAAGGTTGGATTTGGGTAATTAAGTATTTTGCCCTACCTAGCTACTGGCCTTGTCCGAAAGGATGAGGTAAGCCCAAAGATTAACCCCTATATAAATGGCCAAATTAGTTTGTTCCTTGGGATAATTTTCAAAATTTATTTTGAAATTAAAGTAAAATTTAATTTTAAAACATTAAATTTAAATTAAATAAAAATAATATATTTTAAATTTAAAAGTTTAAATTTAACATAAGTAAGGATTTAATAAATTATATAAAATAATTTTAAAAATCGTTTTGAAAATAAAATAATTATTTTCGAAAAATATTAACAATTAAGTAGATTAATTAAATGAATAATTAAAGTTAATTAATTGAATTAAAAACATATATATATATATATATATATATATAACATTATCTTGAAATGTCAAGGTAATATATAAATATATACACTTTTCGAGATTAATTAAAATTGTTTTATATCAAATAAATTTGTTAAATGTTAATTAGTAAATAATATAGTACATACATCATATATATAAAATATATATGTATAACTACAAATGTAATAGTATACATATTCAATATAAAATATTTTAATTGAATAATATAAAATTAACTAAAATTTTAATTAATTAACTAAATCAATTAAATAAGATTGAATTAATAAAATTAATATAAGATTACTCATAAAATTATTAAGTGTTATACAAGAATTAAAATTATATAATATAAATGTATAATAAAAAGTGGGACAGTAAGAAACCTAATTAGGCTTAAGGAACAAATACATATGTATAGTACGTATATTATGATTTCTGATGTGTCCAACACTTGAATCACAATGGTATTTCATAAGAAATATATTATTCCATAAGCCAATATCATTCAGTTAAATATATTAAAGATTATGAATCTTTAATATAAATGTTATCATCTACAATTTATACGATAAATGATTACTTGCATACTCCTTAGTTGTTGAGCTTTCCTCAAGCTAGGGATGTTATATGTAGTGCTACTAATATATACAATAGATGAGGTAAGATAACCGCACATATTTATAGAGCTTTCCTCAAGGTATGTGCATTATACTTAGGCCGTCACGAAATGGTAGGTATGAGTGACTAATCTTTTTTTATTTGTTGAGCCTTCCTTAAGGTAAAGATGAGATTAGGACAAAAAACATAAGATTAGGAGTTGTATGTGATACAACCGATAAGGAGTTATTCATGGTGTACGATCATATGATTTATTGAGTTGTCCTTAAGGTCAAAATCCCAAGGGATACAAGTCCTAGCATCCACTTGAGAAATCAAAAGATTTCAATGTTTCTTTTAGGGCTTTGAGAAATATAAAAGTCTAGTGGGAACCTTATCAGAAAAATGAAATAGTAATATTCAACCTTCCTAATATTGTAAGAACATATGATATGTATAAAATTAAACTAACCTACATCGATATTTTGTGTAATTAATATAATTGATAAAATGTTTATCAACTAAAATATACAAATGAACTAAATTGATTGTTAAATAGAAATATAAAATATACTTACTAATTAATACCTTTTTGCATGTTATTGTTTCAATACTCATGCAAACGCCTAATTTTACAATTACTAAATACATTCATAGCTGGTCATTTATGTGTTTATTCGCCCAAGAAAGTGTATTGTTCTTTATGGGTTTGAATCCAAAAGCAATGGTTGAATATGGATGTTTGATCCATATTCAATCACATATAAATGTTATATGTCGAAATTTCGCAACTAGTAATGTACAAAAGTCTCTATAAAATTGGTTCATTTGAAATGAGCAAGTAAATCGTAACAAGAGATCGTGTATTCAATATGATTGATTACAATAAAAATATTGCTGTACTAAATGTAATATTAGACAAAGAGCTACAAGATAGATGTAAGAATTTGATTACTTAAATATCAGTTTGATCAGTTTATGTAAAATGCAACTTATTTGATATCTATAAATGTTAAAGATGACTGAATGCATTTTTGTAAAGAGTCCATTATAATATTGTAGTAATGGTTTCCTTTAAATATTTAACCGTTTAGAATGGAAATCAAATGTATGAGAGTGGATATTACATTGAGAGTGGATATTACATAAAGCACGGTTGAGAAAAAGAGAGTGACTTCCACTTCATAAATTACGGCCACGCTAACTTGGACCATACGCAATGCATCACTTCAATATAGTTCCTTCTGTGCGTACTCTCTCTCTCTCTCTTAACTTCCTATAACTGTCCCCTTATATTTAGTTCCCTCTTCCTATTTCCCCCTAATTTGTTTACTCGCGTCTGCCGACTTATGATTCACCAAAATTTCTCAACTCTACTTGGTGTTGCTACTCAGCCCTAGAATTCATCCTATCCTTGCCTCCATAATTACTGCTTAAGTAGTGATGGCTTGCTTCCAGTCATCTATTTAGCCTCAACATTGGGTTCCTTCAATGAGTGCGGACTGCGTACTTCAACTCTGTTAATCTGATAATCAGTTAGGTCCAATACTGTTTACACTATCAATCCAGGTCATGTATGACAATTTTTTTTGTTCGTATAATTTTTTCTTAAACTCCTCTGAAGTTCAGTTTATGTACTTTAACTCAATGCATAGCACTGTGAACGTTACAAAAGTATTTGAAACTATCATTCAATAAAAGGTTTGTATGAACTAATTGTATAACCCACTTTGATGGGTAATGATTTTTATTTTGATTTATTTATGTTGCCTAAATCTCATTAACTGTAGATGTTTATTTCTAACTAAAAGTTGGTTCATTTCAATACCTTTAGGCATTTACAAAGTTAGCAAATTTAGGTTAATGTATTTTTACAAGTTCTTTCTCTGGTTATCTATTATATACCATGTTTAAAATAATCGATGAGGCCATCAACAAAATTGTACATCTAGATTCTTGCTGACGTTTAGTAACTCATATTTTTAATTTTATTCTCACATGGTATGAAACCATGCGGGAATTGATTCAATGGCCAGATTTTAAGGGGGCTGAAAATTGTTAGTACCTTAGGCATTGATTTTGATGACAACAACCATATGACATTATATGAAATATATATACTAATGTTTTTAGACAACTATTAATTAAGAAGACTATATAGTATCAAGTGAAGATTCAAGAGGCTGATATAAATATTCAAGAGTTAGAGATTGAAGATTCATGAGTATTAAAGAACTCAAGATATCCAGATAAATTATAGAGTCATAGATTATTGTTAAAACCCTGATAGCACTTCTTTGATCTTTCTCTATTCTTATTTTCAAATGGTTTTTAAATATTCTACATTTCAAAAATGATTTTAAAAGAATACTTGTTTTCAAAATGATCTTTCAAATTAACCTTCAAATTTTTTTTAACTTCTGATTTTACAACATTATTATATGTTGAAAAATTAATTAGTTTATATTTTGAATATACTTTTAATCTATTATACTTTGTTACAGTTTTGATATTATGATTTCTAAATATTTATAAGTATATTATTATATTTATAACTTTGATTTTAAATATATTCACTCATACTTCATATATATTATTTTATTTTAAAAGAAATTCATAGTATATCCTTTATATGTTTAAAAATATTTCAAAATAATTTTACAAAGTTTTATTAAGTTTTGATATGATTAAAATATGATAAACAAGGTTTAAATAAGTTTACAAAGTATAAAAATATTTTTCAATGTATAACATTTTCAAAATATTTTTTTATAAAGTAATTTTTCAAAATGTAAAGGGATAAGTCGACATACCCTCATCTTATATGTCGACATATGGATCGTAGATTTCAAAATTCAAATTTGAATTGAAGTGTCTTTTTATCATATCTCTTCGCGGGTGGACATGGTTGTTGTTTCTCTATAAATAGGGGTTAAACCAACAAATTTTCTTCAACTACTTTCTCATATTTTCTCTCATCTTTCACTCTCTTGTTTTCTAAAAGAAATTCTACTTAAACTCTTCTCAAATTTATTCAGAATCAAATTCAACTCCACTAATTTGATTATCTATTGACTACTCTCTGATCTCTCTAATCTCTCTCACTAAAACAAGATCAAAGTGATATTCAAGAGGTTATAGGATCATTTTCATTCAAGATCAATGATCTATGTCTGTAAAAATTTATCAAATCATACTCGTATATTGATGGGTGTGATTATAGCATGTGTAAATCAATTGGGTGTGCTTGGTGATCCAGAAATTCAAGTGGGTGTGCTTGTGGTCCTTGAAAATCAAGTGATTCTACCCAGAGCTCGGAAAGTTTGTAGGGTGTGTGTCTCGTTGCCATGAAATCGAGATTATATTGACTTTGCTATTTGAAAAGAAATATGTACAAGGAATTATACAGGACTGGATGTAGGGTAATTTCGAACCAATATAAAATCATGGTGTGTTATTTTCTTTTTACTTTTAGTGCATTTATATTTATCTGTCTTTGAATCTGTGATTGTTAATTGCATCATTTAAACTATAATCTTAAAAGAATTCAAAAGGATTTGCAAAAAATTAGAAAAACATTATTCAACCCCCTCTAGTGTTAAATTAGCCTTAAGATCCATCTTCCGCTAAATAACAAAAATTTGTGTGCTTGGGATGGTTTCGGGTGTACTTTTCGGGTGTTTGTTTCGGGTAGAGTAGCATTTTACAATTTAATTTTATTCATACTATGTATAAACAAAGCAAGTATCTCAAATGAACTGAAGAATGAGTCATATATTTGTTATAATACAGCTGTAAGGGTTATAAGGGTATTTACGTCACTTTCTAATACAACTGCAAAGTGTACCGAGTCAATTAGCCTTACACTATAAAAGGCGTATACATTCTGTATATAACCAGTGAATAAAAATATCTTCATTCTGCTTTTCTTTTATCTCATTTCAGTTTATTAAACATTAACAAAATCTAACTTGGTATCAGAGTATTCTCAGCCTCACGACAACAACACCTCGCCAAGAAGTTCATCAGAGTTTAATTCATCATCTGAACTAGCATTGGCTATGTTTGGTTTTCTTATTTGATTCAGATTCATCATGAGAAAGACTAAGATCAAGGTATCTGTTCATGCTAGTTTTTCCTTTGTGTATATCTGTTCTCATCAGTTCGTGTCAATCCTTCGCCTCACTCAAAACAAGCACATCGCCACAAGATTTAATAATACATCACTTGAATCTTGGGCTGCACTTGTCAAGAGATTAAACCACATTTCTTGCTGTCAAGAACTTTAAATATCATCAATAGAAGATGAGAATAATGATTCATGTGGAAATTCATCAGGAACAACTCCACATCAAACAACAGATCAACAGCCAAGAGCTCCTGTAGATGACTTAATCGAGATAATCATAAGTCCACAAAGTATATTAATCACTGCGCATCTAGATGAAAGTAATTACTAGTTATGGAAATTTCAGGTTGAAACTACAATTAGAGGGTATGGCTTAGAGGAATACATTCTTGGCACATATATAATTCCATCCAAATTCATTGCAGACAGTCAAGGCAAACTCATAAGCAATAAGGAGTATATTACACAACAAAGACAAGATAATTTATTAAGTTCTCGGCACCTATCATTAATAAGTACTGATCTATTGCTATAAATTGTTGGTTGTAAGTCATCAAATGAAATTTGGATAATAGTTGAGCAGATTTTCAATTCGTAGTTAGCATCAAAGATCATGCACTACAAGAGGCAGATGCAAAACTTAGGAAAAGAGAACATATCAATGAGAGATTACTTAACCAAAATCAAGGGTTATTGTGATCTATTAGAGGTAGGAGGCCATAAAATCTCAAATACAGAACAGATTTTAACCATCATGAATGGTTTAGATAGTGACTATGAGGCAGTTGTGGTAGTTATATCATCCAAAGAAGTCATACCTTCAATTCAATATGTTCACTCTACCCTCTTTACTCATGAGGGTAGAATAGAGCAAAAGAAATCATTTGATATAGAGCTCACAATCAACTATGTAGCAAATTCAAGAAACAAAGGTCAAGAAAAAATTATGGAAATAGCAAAAGTGACACAATGACAAGAAATGATTAAAATTATGCAAGAAATCAATCTGTAAGATATAGAGGCAGAGGGGGGAGATGGAATAACAACAACAGGCCAAAATGTCAAATTTGTGAGAAAATAGGGCTAACTTCCTATTTGTGAAATAGAGAGGAAAGGTGGGCACATAGCTAACAAGTGTTATTTTAGATTTGATTCCGATTACAATCCATCTCAAAATTTAGGCAATAAAAGGAATAACAACCCAAATGAAAATATGGCAAGCATGCAACATGAACAAAGAAGTGCATCAGGGGAGCAAAGATTACATAACCTGAATGTGTGTGAAGCAGCTAGGTCAGAGGACATTCAAAATGAATGTTGGTATCTAGATTCAGGTGAAACCCACCATGTGACCAATAATCTGCAGAATCTAAATCTGGGGAACAAAGAATATAAAGGTACGCAATCTATTTATATGGGTAATGGAACTAGCATTAACATTACACACACTAGGACTGCAACAATCACTGGTCAAAAATTTTTGCACTTAAATAATTTTCTAAAGGTACCCAAAATAAGAAAAAAATCTTATCAGTGTTTCATAATTTGCCCTAGATAATAATGTATTTTTTGAGTTTTATCCTAGATACTGCTTAGTTAAAGATATTCAGACTAAATAAATTTTGTTGTAGGGTGAAACATATAATGGTTTGTAAACATTCAATCTTACAAAAGTTAGTCATTCCATTAACCCAAGAAAATGATGCAACTTAACAAAATCAAGTCCAACCGAGTGCACTAAAAGTTTGTTTGACATTTGGAACTGTAAGTTGGTCATCCTAGTGTAAAAGCTATAAAGAAAGTACTAGAGGATAATAAAATTGAGATTAAAACATACCTTCTTCATATACGTGCACTCACTGTCAAATGGGAAAAAGCCATAAATTGGCTTTTCTTGAATCTCAAACTATGTATGATAAACCATTGCAACTTATTGCAACTGATTTATGGGGACCAACACCCACTAACTCAGATTATGGTTACAATTATTAATCTCTTTTGTAGATGCATATTCCAGGCACACTTGGATATATTTTCTGAAATCAAAATCTGAGACATGTAATGTAGGTATGCATTTCATTAGACCGATAGAAAATCAGACATGTCAGTCAGTGAAAATGATTCAAACAGATGGTGGTATAGAGTACAAAACTCTAAATAAGTATTTTCAAGATTAAGGCATAATTCATAGGGTAACTTGCCCTTATACATCAGAACAAAATGGATTAGTAGATAGAAAACATAGGCACATAGTAGAAACAGGTCCTACATTGCTTGCACAAGCATCACTTCCATTGAAGTTTTGACCTGATGCCTTTGCAACAGCAGTCTATTTAATTAATAAACTGCCCACTAAAGTGTTACAAGACAAAAGTCCAATGGAAGTATTATTTAATGTAAAACCTGATTATAAAAGTATGATAATCTTTGGATGCCTATGTTTTCTCCATCTAAGACCATATAATTCACATAAGTTGAATTTTAGATCAACACCATGTACCTTTTTAGGCTATGGTGTGAATCAAAAAGGATACAAATGTCTTGATAGCAATGGAAAGTTATTTATATCCACACATGTTGTATTCAATGAAAATATTTTTCCCTTTGGGACATTAAATGTAAAAGCAACACAAAAGGTGTGCAATCCAGTAGGTATCATTCCATCAATACCACTGTACGTAAGCAATCAAGAACAGAGAAGTACAGAGGAAAGTCAAGATGATTCTGAGGCTCAACACACAGTGTCAGAGAGAGGACCAGGTCAATACATCTCAGTATCACCTCAACACTTCACTCACACTCCAACAAATTCAGGGAATCAACAATTTACTTGTGAAAGCAGTGAGCAATAACAAAGCATGGAACAATCCTCAACACAACGAAAACAATCTATCAGAGGACATTATATGATAAACCAGATCAAAAAGTAGTATACTTAAGCCAAAGATATATGCAGCATATAAAACTATTAAGGAACCGGAAACATATGAGCATGCAGTCAAAAATGAAAAGTGGAAAGATGTAATGAATAAAGAGTACAATGCATTAAAAAAGGCAAAAGACTTGGAGTCAGTACCACTGCCAAAGCATAAGAGCACAATTGGTTGCAAGTGGACAGACAGACTAAAGAAGAATCCAGATGGAACCATCAAAAAGTACAAGGCGAGATTAGTGGAAAAAGGCTACACATAACAGCATGGGTTTGATTTTAATGAGACAATCTCACCAGTGATTAAGCCAATAACCATTAGAATAATTTTAACCATAGCTTTACATAAATGATGAGATATCAAATAGCTAGATGTAAAAAATGCCTTCCTAAATAGTGAACTATAAGAGGAAGTGTACATGGAATAACACTAGGGATTCAAACAATCAGGAACAAAAGCAATGGTATGCAAACTTCACAAAACAATTTATGGTTTAAAGCAAGCACCTAGAGTATGGTTTGATAAATTGAAGACTGCTCTTATCAGCTTGGAATACAAACTAGCAAAGTCAGATACATCACTATTGACAAAGTTCAGCAGAGGTACTACTATGTATATATTAGTGTATGTAAATGATCTTATAATCACTGGAGATAATGAAAGAGAGATAAATCATGTTATTCGGTTCTAATTAGATGAGCAGTTTTCAATTAAGGATTTGGGCAAACTCAATTACTTTCTGGGAATAGAAGTCAACAGATTATCTAACATGGAAATTCATCTAAGTCAAAGGAAATACATTAAGGAGCTACTTGTCAAAACATGGATGCATCAAGCAAAACCATTACCAACACTAATGACTAGCAACTTGCATCTATCAAAGTACAAAGGTGAAACAATTATAAATGAAAAAGAATACATAAGTGTAGCTGGCACATTGCAATATGCTACAATAACCAGGCCAGATATCAACAAGGTATGTCAATTTATGCATCAGCCCTTAAATAAGCATTGGAAGGCAGTAAAACCTATATTTAGGTATCTAAATGGCACACTGAATCATGGCTTACTACTAAAGTCTTGCAAGGATATAGCTATCGCTGGTTTTGCTGATGCTGATTGGGCATTAGATCCAAATGATAGAAGATCAACAACAGGGTATTGTATTTATCTAAGTGAGAATCAAGTGTCATGGTGTTCAAAAAAGTAGCTAATAGTTTCAAGATCAAGTACAGAATTAGAATACAGAAGTCTAGCTTATGCAACAGCCGAAGTGATGTGGTTAGAATCACTTCTCAGTGAACTAAGAATCGGTATAAATAGAAAAACAACAATTTGGTGTGATAATTTAAGTACATTGTCACCATCTGCTAATCCAGTGTTACATAGGACAAAACATATGGAACTTGACTTGTAATCCAGTGTTACATAGGACAAAACATATGGAACTTGACTTGTAATTTGTCAAAGAGCAAGTAAACAATGGAAGAATCAATATAAATCATATACTTGCACCTTACCAAAGAGGAGATGTACTTACAAAAGCACTTTCAGCAAGAAATTTCTATCGATTCAGGGATGACCTAAGGATTAGAAGTTTTGACAACAAATCTGAGGACCAGAACATTAACTCGAAGTAAACAAAGCAAGTATCTCGACTAAGCTTCATCGCTGAACATCATCATATCTCCGTCAAGCAATTTCTAAGCACTGTCAGCAACATTCTATGATGATTCAGGCCAGATTTCATGTTTAGAGACTTCATCAGCCAAGATTTTTAATTAATTTAGAGAAAATCTGATGATTAGAGATGTTGGTAGCGTATTTGGGGATAGAAGGAAAACTCTAGCTTAAAGCGAAGGGGAGAAATAAAGCAAGTATCTCAAATGAACTGAAGAACGAGACATATATTTGTTATAATACAGCTGTAACGGTTACTAGGGTATTTACGTCACTTTCTAATACAACTGCAAAGTGTATAGAGTCAATTAGCCTTACAGTATAAAAGGCATATACATTCTCTGTACGTATAAGAAGTGAATACAAAAATCTTCATTCTGCTTTTCTTTTATTTCATTTCAGTCTATTAAACATTAACAAAATCTAACTTGTACTTACAATTCACCTCTTCAAATAATCTATATCTTTTCTTACATGCTGCAATGTAAGCTAACTGATTGTGTTTTTTTACTTTTCCTTTTTTATAAAGAGATTTGTCTGGTTACAAATACTATTACAGTCCATATTATTAGCCTGAACTAATTAAATCTCTAACTTAATATTGTTTGAAGGCCAACTGGACCGGTGTATTATGTCCCACCCACAAATAGTTACTTAAAAGCTTTAGTCTTCAAAAACTTGGAAGCAATAGCCATTGCATCGTATGATATTGACTGATATAGAAAAATGTCTGTACATAATACATGTTACATTTAAAGTCATATCGGATGAGAACGTAGGATTATTTCTGTGCAACATATAATTCTTGCTCTACCATGATGAAGCAATCATAATATTAAAGTCTTATGTTTTGACTGATCCGACAATATAAAATGTAGGCTAACAATAAAAGTTGTAGCATATCTTATGCGAAAATCTCAGATGTTCAAAGAAAATACAACTTAGGTTCAACACTACTATTCTATTTTCTCTGTGCAGTTATTGATTCGAATCTTTGAAAACTAAATAAGATGGTGCTTGCAAGAGTAAGTGGAAGTACAACAATCTCTCTTTTCAACCAAGTATATGAACTAATTTGTTATGTTAGACTTTCCTCTTCTAATATGTTACTACTGACCATGAATCAGTTTACCATGAATTTTTCTACTCCATGCAACGATAAGATGAAAATGCTTTGATGCCATATGTATTATAGAGCTCTACATATGATAAAATGTAATGGACCTAGAGAAACTTAAAACTATTGTACATCCTAAAAACTTTTCTCTGTAATAATTGATTGATAAAATAAATGTTTCCGTCATTGACTCATTTTTTATGTGCAGGCTTCAATTAATGCCTTTTTATACACTGCTTCCCTGTTGCAAGTCCTGATATTTAAGACATGCCACAGTCGGCAATGACAGTAATTATATTCATATTCAATTTGTATTCTCCATTGTCAAATTATATGAATCTTTCTTAAACGATAAATCACCTGACACTTTAGTCTTCGTACCACAACTCTTTAAGCTTTTGTTTTTTTTTGCATATCAAAAATTTGCTTTGCACCAACAATGGAAGTTTCATACTGGTAATGATTATTACATAGAGTGCATGGTTCACTTGTACTATCCTATTAACTTCAACATTGTTCGTTATATGAATATATTTTTTGAAACATATATAGTTCATCTTAATTGCCAAAGCATCTAGGCATTCTTGCTTCCTTGAATATACTTGAATTTATAATAAGGCAAATATCAGATATGAGTGCATATGTATAATACAGAGAGCGTAAATGTAATATGTAAATATATGCCAGTTGTACATTTACTTAGTCTTACTTTTCTCTTATAAAAGACTGAAGAATGTAACATACGATTCATCTTTTTCATATAATAGAATACATTCTGTTCTTCAACATTTTGCAAACAATTGAATTCAGCAATCTCTCAAAATCATATTATTCTATCTTGGTATCAGAGCTCATTAGCCAAACAACACTAGCACCAAGCCAAGCCTAATTCTATCAGATATCTTTCATCATCTAAAAGATCTTGGCTACACTAGTTTTATTCTTTTTTTTCTCATCGGAATCTTAAACCATCATTTGAGAAAGGCTGAGATCAAGATTGCAAATCTATTAGTATCACTTCTCTCACTTTTTTAGGAATCCCTTCATCCAAGAAGAGAAAAGTTCAAGAAAATTGTGTATTGGTTTCTTGAACTTTAATCTATATCCGTTTTTTTCACTGGATTACTCACAACCAAAAGAAAAACAAGTGCCGTGCCACTAAATTCATCAAGAATCATAGCTGCACACATATAAAGGCTTTTATCAAACCTGATATCAAGTTCTTGTTGTCAAGAATCATAATCTCCACCAATGGCTGGAGAAGATCACAACTCAGGCAACAATTCAGCAACCACATCACCACCTCAGAGACTAGGATCAACAACAAAAGTCATCTGGAGATGATTTGATTAAGACAATTATTAGTCCACAAAGTCAGTTAATAACAATGCATTTAGATGAGAGCAACTATCTTTTATAGAAATTTAAAGTTGAGACTACAATTAAGGGATATGGTTTAGAGGAATACCAATACCACTCCACCAAAATTTATTACAGAAAATGAAGTCAAACTGATTAGCAATAAAGAATACGTCACACATCAAAGACAAGGCAACTTATTGAGTTCTTGGTTGTTATCATTAATAAGCACTGAACTCCTACCACAAATCATTGGATGCAAAACCTCAAATGAGATATGGGTAGCTGTTGAACAGATTTTTAATTCCCAATCTGCAGCCAAAATAATGCACTAAAAAAGGCAAATGCAAAATCTAAGGAAGGATAATATGTCAATGAGGGATTATCTAACCAAGATCAATAATTATTGTGATTTACTTGAAGCTGCAGCGTACAAAATTTCAGACACTGAACAGATACTAACAATTATGAATGGTCTTGATAGTGAATATGAAACAGTAGTAGCAGTAATAACATCAAAAGAAACTATTCCATCAGTTCAATATGTTCATTCTACTCTACTTGCCTATGAGGGTAGATTAGGAAATAAAAAGTCATTTGATTCTGAGCTTTCAATCAATTTTGCAGCAAACTCAAGAAACAGAAATCAAGAAAGAAACTACAACAAGGGTGATACTGAAATTAGAAGTGATCAGAATGTAACAAGAAATCAGTGAGGAAGATAAAGAGGCAGAGGAGGAAAATGGAACAACAACAATAGACCCAAGTGTCAAATATGTGAAAAAATGGGGCGTACTGCTAATAAGTGTTATTTTAGATTTGATTCAAGTTATAACTCAACTCAGAATTCAAGCAATCAGAGAAATCATAGCATAAGTGCAAACTTGCCAAGCATACAGAATGAATTCAGAAATGCAGAGGAGCAAAATGTGCAAAATCTAAACATGAGTGAAGCAGCTAGACTGGAGGACATTCATAATGAATGCTGGTATCCAGACTCAGGTGCAACTCATCATGCCACCAACAATTTGCAAAATTTGAATCTTGGGAACAAAGAATATAAAGGTAATCGGCCTATCAGTATGGGTAATGGTACTAAAAATAATATCACACATACTGGAACTGCACAAATTATAGGTCAGAAAATTCTGCACTTGAATAACCTATTGAGAGTTCCAAAGATAAGAAAGAATCTTATTAGTATGTCACAGGTTGCACTAGATAATAATGTGTGTTTTGATTTTATCCAAAATACTGTGCTGTCAAAGATGTTCAAACTAAACAAATCTTATTGCAGGATGAAACTCACAAGGGGTTATACAGATTCAATCTTTCTAAAGTAAATCGTCCCTATAAGACAAGAAATTGGTGCAACTTAGCAGAATCAGATCCATCAGAACTAGCTAAAAGTGCTTTTGATACTCAGCATAGCAAATTGGTTCATTCTAGTGTAAAGATGGTAAAGAAAGTTTTAAGTGATAATAAAATTGAGATTAGCAATATACCTGATTCCTATATTTGTACTTACTGTCAAATGGGAAAAAGTCATAAATTGACTTTCCCAGAATCCATGACTGAATACAACAAGCCACTGCAACTTGTTGCAACTGACTTGTGGGGACCGGCTCCTATCAATTCAAACTATGGATTCAAATATTATATCTCCTTTGTAGATGTGTATTCCAGGTACACATGGATAATTTTCCTGAAATCAAAGAGTGAGGCATGCAATGCAGTTATTTACTTTATCAAAAAAGTGGAGAATCAAACAAATCATAAAATGAAAATGATTCAAACTGATGGTGGTACTGAATTCAAGGCACTCAGAGGATTCTTTCAACAAAAAGGAATAATCCACAGAGTGACCTGTCCATATACATCTGAGCAAAATGAGTTAATAGAGAGAAAGCATAGGCATATAGTGGAAACTGGTCTTACATTACTTGCACAAGCATCACTTCCATTGAAATTTTGACCAGGTGCATTTACAACTGCAGTATATCTAATCAATAGGCTACCAACTAAAGGTCTACAAGGCAAAATTCCAATGGAAGTGTTAGTCAATGAAAAACCAGATTACAAACCACTGAGAACTTTTGGATGTCTATATTTTCCTCATTTGAGACCATATAATTCGCATAAGCTAAATTTTAGATCTACACCATGCACATTTTTGGGTTATAGTATGAATCAAAAGGGATACAAATGCCTTGACAGCAATGAAAAAGTGTTTGTGTCAAGACATGTTGTATTCAAAGAACATGTATTTCCTTTTGAAATCACCAGTGTAAAAACTACAAAAAAAAAATATAATCCATCAATGTCTATTCCATCTATAACACTATGTGTTGCTACTGAAAGTCAGGGACAGACAGAGGAAATTCAATAAAGTCTGGATGCTCAACACACAGTGTCAAATAATGGACCAGGTCAAGAAATCTTAGAACAAACTCAAAATTTCACTCATAGTCATGTAAGTACCAACAATCAGCAACCTAAAAATGAAGGCAACGCTGTTCAACAGGATATGGAGCAATCCATAGTTCAATCAGAACAAGTAAATAGAGGACATCATATGATAACAATATCCAAAAGTGGAATACTCAAACCAAAGCTATATACAGCATACACAAGTAATGATGAACCAGAAACATATGAGCAAGCTTTCATACATGACAAGTGAAGACATGCAATGAATGAAGAGTATAATGCATTAATTAGAATCAAGACATGGAGTCTTTTTCCACTAACAAATCATAAGAACATAGTTGATATAGATATACAAGCTAAAAAGAAATCCAGATGGCACAATACTAAAATATAAGGCAAGACTTGTTGCTAAAGGCTATACACAACAACATGGGTTCGACTTCAATGAAACATTCTCACCAGTAGTCAAACCAACATCAATAACGGTAGTACTAACAATAGAATTGCATACGAAGTGGGACATAAGGCAGTTAGATGTAAATAATGCTTTCTTGAATGGTGAGTTACAAGAAGAAGTATACATGGAGCAGCCATAAGGATTCAGAAAAGAAGGAAAAAATGCAATGGTATGTAAACTTCATAAGACAATTTATGGTCTAAAGCAAGCACCCCAAGTATGGTTTGATAAATTAAAGGCAACACTTATTAGTCTGGGATATCAGCCAACAAAATCTAACACCTCACTCTTCACTAAATTCAGTAATAATGCAGTTGCTTATATTATAATCTATATTGATGATTTCATTATCACTGGAAGTAGTAAAGAGGAGATAAGTTATGTCATTCAATTTCTAGATAAACGGTTCTCAATAAAAGATCTGGGGAGACTTATTTACTTTCTAGGAATAAAAGTTAACAGAGTATCAAGTTCATAAATACATCTATGCCAGAAAAAATACATCAAGGAGCTACTTATTAGAGCAAAGATGAATCAAGCAAAATCTCTGCCAGCAATTTACACTTGTCAAGACACAAAGGTGAACCAGTCACAAATGAAAGAGAATACAGAAGTATAGTTGGAGCTCTACAATATGCAACAACCACAAGACCAGAAATAGCATACAGTGTCAACAAAGTAAGTCAATTTATACATCAGCCCTTAAATGAACATTGGAAGGTACTAAAAAGGATACTAAGGTATCTGAATGGCACATCAGATCATGGGTTAATATTAAAATCAAGCAGTAACTTGAATATAACAAGGTTTGCTGATGCTGATTGGGCATCTGACCCAAATGATCGAAGATCGACCACAGGGTACTGCACATATTTGGGTGAGAATCCTATGTCTTGGTGTTCAAAAAAAACAAGCTACAATATCTGGATCAAGTACATAATCGGAATATCGAAGCTTAGGTGCAACTGCAGAAGTAATGTGGCTAGAATCGTTACTCAAAGAACTTAAAATCAGCACAAACAAAAAGACAGTGATTTGGTGTGGTAATCTAAGTGCAGTATCATCATTAGCAAATCCCATTCAACATTCAAGAACCAAGCACATTGAAATCGACTTATACTTTGTTAGAGAATAGGTAAATAAAAGAAAACTAAGTATAAATTATGTGCCTGCTCCTTGCTAGAGAGCAGACATACTTACAAAAGCCCTATCAGCGAAGAATTTCTGTCGGTTTAGAGATGACCTGAAAGTTAAGAGCTTCCGCGGTCCAAAGATAAAAGGAGAAGCTTAAGCATTGATTGAAGGCTAATTTAAAGTATCAGGTATTTCCGCCATCAAATTGATGCTAGAATGAGAAACCCTAACTAAATTGGAGACGAAAGGAGGAAACGTAGCTCAAATTGAAGGGCCATAATAAGGCAAATATAAGATATGAGAGCATATGTATAATACAAGAGGGCAGAAATGTAATATGTCAATATATGCCAGCAGTACATTTACTTAGTCTTACTTTTCACTTATAAAAGAATGTAACATACGATTCATCTTTTTCATGTAATAAAATACATTCTGTTCTTCAACATTTTGCAAACAACTGAATTAAGCAATCTCTCAAAATCATATTATTCTATCTATTTAGTATAAAAATGCACGTGGATAATACAGAAGGTGGTCATTACCATTATAATAACCATGAATTTTGATCATTCGTTGTTTAATAAATAAAATTCGAATCCATAAGCAATTTTTTATAATGTTACTAATCTATTTGCATCGTTATATTGGTTGTGCACTTATGTATAAAATTTATGATACAAAAATTATGGTTAGTCTAGCAATAAAATAATATTAATGTCGCTGAAATAGTAAGTTCTATACTACATATATGTTTAGTTGATCATGTTTAATATACTAACTGAACATGAATATCCAATCAATGAACTGCGTATGTTGTTCTACTAATAGGTATGATTACAATTGATCTTTAATCCCAGTATATGTTCTATGAATATGAGAATAACTAAACTCATGTAAGTTCTTGATGGTTCTATCTTATGAAAAACAAATGAAATATTCTTTTAAAATTAAATGTCCATTCTTAAGACTGTTTTTTCAAAAAATTACTTCTAAAATTATTGTATTATTTTTGTTTGATACACGGCTTCAGTCAAAATTTGTTTCTCTAATTTTCTGTAAACCGTGATTACCGACTATTTTTATTTATTTTGTTATATGAGCTTCTTGGATAGGTCCTTAATGCTCATTTTGGTCATAAGCTATAATACATCGCCCATTGATTAGCGTAGTATCATAAATTTGTTACTACTTGAATTGCATCACATTAATATTTTTGTGTCAATAGTATTTGCCTTTATCATGAATTTAACACGTACTCAATTATAATTTATCAAATGATCAGCAACAACTGAATCAAGGATATTAGTTTGGGTGCAAAGACTAGGTTCAATGGTGCTTAACATCTTCAAATGAAGCTTGCATGATACCTGAGTTCAATACCGAAGTTGCTGCTTAGTTATGCAAACTATCAATACCTAAGTTCTGGAACAATACCCAAGCTCTACAAACTATCAATACCTAGGTTGTATATTGCTTGAGTTCTGCAAATTAGCAACACCTAAGTTGCTGGTGTGAGTTCAGCAATGCAAAATCTGGGTTCTGCAAATTATTAAAACCTAAGTTGTACACTACCCAAAATTTGAAAATTACCAATACCCGGGTTGCTGTTTGAGTTCGACACTTTTTATTCATTTACATGCATTTACATTTACATGCATTTTCTATCCATTTTTCTATCCTGGTTGCCCAAAATCACGGCATGGCACATCATTTACATGTATTTTCTATCCATTTTTTACAGTCTAATAAATCAATGATGTTGATTTTTTTTTTTTTTTTGAAATGCAGGATGCAGGCCAACACGGAGCACAATAATGCTGGCATGGAACTATGTATTTCAGGAATTTGCTTAGGTATGACTATCGTAAGACAGTATATTCTACCCTTAATAATATTTTGATATGTGATGTATTTCAAGGCAAAACTATCACATTTTATATAGTATATTTCTCTACTGTTAAGGTTGATTTGGTGGAAAAACTGAGGTGTGAGCAGCCTCTGTCTTCATGCAGTGGATGCGGGGGTTCGCATTACACACTACTGGAAGTACTAAGCCATTGAGATTACTAGAAAACTATGGACTGGAAGGAGTAACAATTGTGGACTGATGCTTGATGCTGGTTGTGGTTACAAATGACGACTTTCCCGTTTCTGTTGCTGATCAAGACAAGTTTCAAGTTGTTACTCAATGAGTTGATTAATATGCGCTGACCCAGGAAAGGAGATGCTTTGATGAACTATGGCCTAACATGTGATGGTGGCATAACGTGGATATAAACAAAGCCTTCATTTCATTTATTTTTATACATATTGTGATACCACAGCAGGAGATTGAATTATATTTTAATATTTGTTAGTACTATACTAAATGATATGTAAAATAAAACTGTTGTGTTATGTTGTATTTTTCTGTCCACGGTACTCAACCAAAGGGAAAAAACTTCTTTTGTTCTGGCTTCCAATTCCATACACTAAACCTTATGGAAACCAATGTGCAAACCTTTTGTGCTAAGTAAATATCAATCTAAACTATATTACAATTAGTGGCTCATGTGCGAACCACGTGCCTTATCTTAGTTGTAAATTAATAATAGATACTTAACATTGGAACTAGAAATATGGTTTTTATTTCAAAATGTATTTTCATATAGAAAATTGTTTTTCATGAAATTTATTTACTAGAGTTCCAGATTTTTGATCTGAAAACTCTCGACTGTAAACTAGTTATAGTAGAAGAAATAGACAGCTTATATTAAATGGTTGAATGGAGCTTCATATTTCGTACGCTACTATAGTAATGGTGGAAATAGTGGAAGCATGCCATGTTGTAGCAACCCGAATTCCAGTGGCCGGATTTTTCGCAAAAATGCTAAAAACCAAGCCCACTGAAGTCCGAGTTGAGTATCTGATATCCTGCAAATAGGCAAAGATAAATATATCAGAGTTAAATTAATTATCTTACACCGGAATTAACTAAAATATAATAGTAAGTAAATACTCACCGAAATAATAACACTTTCTAAGCAAGTATCATAAAGCTGAGAAGTCTCTGTCATCTACCTAACATATAGGATGTTATGAGGAGAGGGGTCGGAACAAAAGTTCTGGTGCATGAATAAATTATATACTTCTAGACTTAATTATATATATATATCGTTTTATTTTCATTTACTCTTATATTAGGTTCATCATTAGGTTACAATACTCTCGCCTCTATTCGTGAACCGTGCCCATCTATTCCATAGTAGATTAAAACCTAATAACTAATATATACATATATGTAGCTATATGCCCAATGACCATATTGGTCCTAGGTACTATCCATGGTACCTTCCGTATCCTTCTTGAAAAGGGTTCTATCGTCTTGATTCGAGAGCGTTCCGTAACTACATCTGTAAAGGACGTCTTTATAAGACCTACAATACAGATGTTTCATCGTCTTATTCCATAGTTATATCTTTAAAGGACTGCTTCGTAAGGCCTACAATACAGATACTCCATCGTCTTGCTCCGCGAGCGTTCCGTGGCTACATCTGTAAAGGACTACTTCGTAAGGCCTATAATACAGATGCTCCGCTACTTACTATGAAAACGTAAATCACGTCCGCACTAGTCTATGCCAGTGCTCGGACATCCATAATGTACCACCCAGTGCGTACATTGAGGACTACGTAATCGTTCTGTCTACTATCTGAATCCCGCCAACAAGGTCTACCTTGTACGGAATTCAGTCGGGGATTTTCTATACCTGTAAAGGACTGCTTCGTTAGGCCTACAATACAGATATTCTAGTTGGTCTGTCTCTTTTTCATCGTGACTATGGCCCCACGTAGCCACCCCTCAACTAATCGAAAGACTTCCAAAGAGTTAAGTGGGCATGCCCTATTGCAAAGAATCTAACATCCAAATGGCGGTGCCCCTCACTCAATGCCTCGATAGTGAAAGAATCATTGGTCTGTTGGTTTAACTCTAGTCTTTTCCAAACTCGTTCTTGGTTTTGATGTTGGCGTGATATCCGCATGCGACTATCTTTTTGGGTCCTGCCCACTAAACTTACTTGGAAGTACTGGGACATACGAATATCCTACTCCTAACACCAAACCCTTTTGACTGCCTACAAAGGTCTGCTTCATTAGGCCTACAATGTAAATGCAGTCAAGGCATACTCTCTTGATGGAACACCCATAGATCTGCCTCCGGGGGTGCAGCTTTGTTAGGCCTACCCAGAGGGCCATCCTAGAGTATCCTCACGTCCCGTTGAAGTCTTGTACTTCCTTGAAGCCCAAAATTACTAAGTTAGACGTGCTTCTCCATTTTTGAAATTCGTGATGAACTGCTTCGTTAGACGCTTCATCCTTTGGGCTGCTCCAAATGCATCTCAATTCTTTTATTAGACCCTAAGTCTAATCTTTTAATTTGCGTTTAGTTTACTTTCTTATTTTTTTGGCTACTTATTTACCCTAATTAGCATATTCTTTCCATCGTCTCACCTCTATCTATTGTGAGATTTCCATTTATTTAATAGGGAATGTTGTTTGTATGAACCACATTCATTATCTTGCTTATTTAACATAATATAAATCTTAAGTTCATTGAAATAAGCCTCTTTTATCATTCCTGCTTTATTTGCTTATTGACTTAATATAAATTATTTAAATAAGCTTCTACCATTATTATTGCTCATTAATTTATTCAAAGTCTCAAAATAAGCTTTTCCGTTCTTATTACTTAATTATAACCTATGTTATAATGCTACATGTAATTGTCATTTTCTCTTCTTTTATAGTTCGTACATAATTCCAGCATTTCTTTTCTGTTCTAATCTGCCTTCTTTTATTATGATATAAAATATTCTTTTATTCTCTTATATTATATAATTCACTTATCATAATAACTATGTTCTTAAATAGTCTGCACAGTGAATGCAAACCTAGGTTCATTATCGTTTACAGCTTCAAGTTCTTATCTAATAATTTACTTGATTCATGTCATACTTTGCTTTATTATCTTCTGTTCTAGGAAGTAATTCTACTTTATTTGGTTGGTTATGAAAACTATATTTAAAAATCCAATTCCATATTTTAATATTAAATAATACTATAAATAATAATCCGTAACTGCTAGATATTTCTTTTACTATTTTGGAATAGTGTAAAATACAGTGGTTTCTGTATTTTACACTAATTCTTTTTTTCTTTCTTTTATTCTAGCAATTACGTTCATTATTGTCTTTTAAATATTAAATTATAGAAATGTATTCTATTTTCTAAACCAACCAATTAACCTTTTAGTTACTCCCAAATCCAGTTATTAGATTAATTAACTTTTCTCATTTTAACGTAATTTATTATAGTAATTCCATTCCTCAAACTTTTATTACTTTACATCTAATTTCCTTCATTTCAGTATTCTTAATTATTTAATCCATATTCATGTTTAATCTATTCTAATCCATACGCGAAGAAAGAAAAGAAAATAGAAGAAGAATGACGCTTGCATAGAAATTCAAAACGTAGAAACAGATGTAGATAAATACTTATACTGTAAATAAACTGTAAATTTCTTATAGTTCTGCATAACTTAATTAATAGGATTAATTATTGAATAAAATTACCTAAACGAGAATTTAACGATAATATACCTTAAACTTAAAAGATATATAAATAAATCCACTCACATGTCGTCCTTAGCTTCAACCTCTATCCCTTTTAATTTGCTACACTTTTCTCCGATTTTCCCCCTTTTTAATTCGCTGTAAATTCCCTGATTTGTTTGCACAATTCTCTGATTTGCTTGTATGTATATCCTTGCTTAATTTTATTTTTTGTTTGGGGAAAGATTTGATTGATATAGGAGAAAGGAAGAAGGAGAAGAGAAGAGGAGTTTGCTGTAAATGACAACAGCTGGTTCAGAGAAAATAGTGTGGGCTAGGGTTAAGTTACATTCAATTTATAGGTGTAGTGAACAATTATGAACCATCCGATTAACCCTAAAAACAATACTCACCATCATTTATTGATTTTTTTATGTTAGCTTATAACGTATAATTCTCCTATGTTATTCATTTATTCCTTTGTTATACGACCCTATTAATTCACGTTTCCTTCTAAATAAGATTCTCCCATTAATTATCCAATTAATTAGATCATACATACATACATACATGTATGTATGTATGTATGTATGTATGTATGTATGTATGTATGTATATCCAATATTAATTGATTCTTATACGTTATAATTTCTTACATATTTGAACACGTCAATTAATACCTCTATTAATTGATTGTATATAAAAGTTATACTTTTTAATTTATTCTTATTAACTTACCTTCATCATAAACTTAATTACTCCATTTGATTTTTGTATGCATTCCAATTCTATCATTTTCTTTTTAACTTAGAAACAAATAATCCTATAACTGGCGTTTTCTTCTAGCTAATTAATTTACATTATTAGCTATTGAAACAAGGGTATATTCTTTGATTAATTGACACCCTTTTTAAAACGCTCAACTGATTGCTAATTAACTAATTGATACATTTTCCCATTTTAATCGATATCCAAATTAATTCCTATGTGTCACTCAATCACACATTTATTAGTTGTACATATTTAAACCGCCAATTCATTACCCAATTAATTGACATATAAGTTTCCCACTTTTATTAATTGACGCTTACTTAATGTCTTTAATTAATTTCTTAATTAACTGATTGCATCAATTATAAATTAATATATGTATGTTATCATTTAATTTATTCCCCACATACATCTCCCTTAAATGATCCCTTAATTGATTAATGTTATATAAGTGACATATTCTCTGACGAATTGACGCCTCTATGTCTCTTAATTAATTCCTCTTTTAATTGATGGATGCGTCAATTAATCACACACTCATTTCTTATATAAATCTATGTAACCTCTTAATTCTTAAATGCATATATTTGACGTTTATATTCTATTTTGCAATTATATTAATTCAATTGATTTTATTTAATTATATAAAAATGCGGGGTGTTACACATGTAGCACTTATTAGTCTTATCAAATTATGAAAATTATTTTCGTAAAACATACCAAACATTATTAATGAAATAATAATTGCTTTTTGGTGTTGACTGAAAAATAGACATTTTTTTATTTCAGTATGAATATTATGAATATTCGTTAAAAAAATAAAACTGTAACAGTGGTATTTGTGATGTACCGGAAAATACAGAAGTATATAAGTTTATTTGCAATTACTTTGGAATTATGGACCAAGCCACAATTTGAAAAAATAATTCTTTGATTATATGATTATGAATCATATGGTACCGATGAATTATATCTCATACAATGAAGGGCAATACACTCATTGAGTGGGAGCGACACAAGAGTTGATGAACTCTCTGGGTTTATACATATAGATGTATGCAATCGTAAGTCTAATAATACCAATACGTTTCCATATACTTAGTTGAATTCACCAATGAATTAGCACAAATATAAATTGATACACATGTAGCATGTCTATGATAAGTTCATAGAATATTAAACCGATAGAAACTTAGTCGTTAAACAATATACCTCGGTCCATTTTAGGAATTGGCCGGCATGTTCACTCCTCTACCTATGGGCTAGCATTTTGACCTTGTTCAATCTGACCCTGTAGATCTACAGAGCAGTTTCTCTATAAATATCAGTCCTATAACAACCAAAAAAGGATCTTGGACTCTACTTCTTCTTCATCTCCTATCTCTTCCTCATAATAGTGACATTGGAAGATACTATTAGCAGTTCCAAGCTTAGGAAACTATCAATCCCTTATACTAGTGACTTTAATTCTCTTTCAAATCCATAATCAATAAAATATAAAGTGGATGTAGGCCAGAGATTGTCGAACCGCTATAAAAATCCTCTGTCTCGCTACTTTGCATTTTTTTACCATTTCTATTAGATCTAATCCAACAACAGCTCATATTTGGGCATTGTGCCACTTTTGGCGTTAACATTTTGGTGTTTTCACTAAGAGTTGAACTCAGAGTTAGAACCAGCTTGCTATTTTGGATTTGAAGAGGTTCGGTGGTTAGAGCCAGAAGTTTTGCTTGAAGGATTTGGAAAGTTTGCTACTTGACGCCAATGGCGCCCAGAAGATCAAATAGATCCTTAGGAGCAGTGGCAGGTGATGAAGGGAATGCTCACCAAGTTGAAGTTAGTAACTAACAGGCAATACTAGGATCATCTGCTTAACAGGAATTGGTTACTAGAGGTGAGCTTGATAAGATGCTGGAGGAATTGAACTCCAAAAATAGTGGATAGTCAAAAGGCTTTGATGGAAAAGATGGATGTTTTGCTAACCATATAACCATAGAGAACTAATATAATTAAAAGGGAAACTTCACCTGGTTTAGATCCAGAAAACTCCTTTGTTTCTGGCTAAATGAGAAGGGATGGAAAGCAAAAATAGAAGGAATGTGTTGCTACAGTTGTTGAAGGACTCGCAGGAGGAAGCAGAAGTGCTCCCCCTACAAGGAAACCACCCGGTATTGAGATGAATTTTGGAGATCGGGGGGGACAAGGAGTTGATGCTATGGAATTTTCAGACACTAGAGATGACCTGTAGCTGGACAATTGATGATTTTTAGCTGGATGTTGAGGCTAATGGAGATGGAGTTTAGGCAGCCACAGCTGAACCAACACACGCTGACAGAATACCGCAGGCAAAAATTCGGTGAACCTAAGGACATGATGTTAGCAGGCAAGCCGAGATCGTTTTGGAGCCAAACACTCGGTGTAGCCTCTGGTCTCTTTCCTATGGAATACAGTGCCATTGAAGAATACATAGCTGACATGGTTAAGCGGTTGGTCGAAGAAAGTAAAGGCAGCAAAAATGAGGATTACGGTTCTACACCAAGCAGACTTCCCTTCACAGAGAACATTCTAAGAGAAGATTATCCCAGGTAGTTTACAATCTCGACTATGCCATCGTACAATAGGACTGCTGATCCTCAACAACATTTACTCAAGTATGAATTGCCCATGAACGGTGCTAGGGCAATGGATGTTGTACGATGTAGATGCGTTCCCATTTTCTTGAAGGGAGTTGCGTTGATGTGGTTAGCTACGCTCACAACGAGATCCATATCGACTTTCGATGAGTTGGCTAGGAAATTAATGGAGAAGTTTCAACTACATGTAGCACAACCTAAGGACATGATGTCCTTGTTGATACTTTCTCAAGGGCTTAAGAAGTCGCTGAAAGGTTTCTTGAATCGATTTAATGTAGCTATTACTAAAGCAAGTAATTCAAAAGAAGAATTTGTGTTTGTGGCATTGGTTCGGGACATCCACCTAGACACAGATTTTGGAAGATGGCTGAAGATGAAGCAACCTACAATCATGGAAGAGTTCCATCGGAAGGCTAATCAGTTTCTATGCTTGAAGAAAGCAAGTTTAGCTTCAGGGAATATTGATGAGAAACAGTCAAAGGAGGTTATCTAGAGCAACGTGGCAGTTAAACAATTTGGAGATAGTGTTGGTAATGCGTTAACAAATGCTGGAACTATGGTAACCAGAAGAAATAGAATCAAGCCCCTGGCGGTAGGCACAACGATAACAAGAAATGTTTGAGGAATTCAAGACCAGAATATTACACTCCTCTAAATAATACATTGGAGAACATATACCTAGCCACCCAAGGAATGAAACGGTATAAGAAACCATAAAGAAGGGAGGCAATCGAGCAGGAAAGGTGCTCCGGAAAGTTCTGTCATTTCCATGAAACTCATGGACACAACACGAACAAGTATTGACATCTAAGGGATCTCATCGAAGAAATGATAAGGAAAAATAAGCTCCAACAGTATGTCAAAGAACCACAGGAAGTGCTAATGTTCCAAGACTCCCAAGGTCGCCTGCCCAAGGGAATCAACCCTTAACAAGTAGAGAGAGGCCCACCATAACTGGAGGGAAATGGAATGGTACACGAGCTCGTTTAAGCACATACCATAGGAGGGCTTCTTTGCTATAGAAGATGGGGTTCCAGCTAAGCAATAAAAGATGATAACTGATCAAATTGTATTCAGGAATAGAGATGCTGACGGAGTCGAAGCACCGACTTTTGACCCCATGGTGTAATAGTTGGAATCGGATCGGCAACTGTACGTCGAGTCTTGGTAGAAGCCGAGAGTTCGGTGAACATACTATTTAGAGGAACATTCAATCAAATAAAGATCAACATGAAGGAGGTTACGGTTTGTAAAACCAAGATTCAAGGATTCACGAATGAAAAAAAATAGCCGATCCAAACGATTGATTTTCCTGTGGATCTAGGAAAAGGAGATCGCAGGATAGTCCAGATTCAAAAGTTTATTATCGTGGATGTAACGACCCGGAATTTTCGATCTCGAAAATTCCAGATAGTTATGAAAAAGAAGAAAGAGATAGGAGAAAAAAACAGAAAACATAACACAGATACTCACATTCGCAGCGGATCAAAATATAATATCAATTAATAACAGCTATACAAAGAATACTATATCTGTTAATTTATATCATTACATCAGAGTTATAACATTTACACATACACTGGACAGTTAAAATCAACATGTCTCAGATAAACTGTAATATATCACAGCGGAAACACTCCATACGTCTCTGCCATCCAGCTCGTATCCTGAGCTCCAGGACGTCCTCACCTGAAAATCTGTAATACTCGGTCTGACCCGAGCATTACATCAAAGTAACACCCGGGTCAGGCTGGAAATCAGCGTGAGTAAACCCATCTAACATGGAATACAACAGCATAAAGTTTATATAAAACCCGGGAAAACTCGTGTCAATTTACAATTTCACAATTTGTTAGAGACATCACTTATTTCACACATCAATTTCTAAGTATCAAAACTTAGGTTAAATAGTCCAATTCACTTAAACCATTTCATTCCAGCCCATTGATTTCACATAACAAATCTATAAAGAATTATTGTAGATTACTAATCGAAGTGGTTTCGGGTATTTACTGATACCCGACTCCGGTCTCTTCGAATTTAATACCATCTTAGCCTAAGTTATTTCAGTGAAACACAATTCAACTTTAAATACAAGATGTCACTTTTCCCACAGAAATTCATCATCCTTCAATATCCACATTATAAATGTTCACTCAACATATCATATTATAAAATATTCCATATCACAGAATATCACCATATCAACCAATTTAGATATTCTACTCAAACAATCATTCATAAGCATCCATCGTTAATTCCTATTATAATTAATTTAATTAACCTAAATTAAATCAATTACTTAAGGAATTACTCACCTAACCTTGCTTAATCAACCATTAATTAATTGCAACCCTTTAATTAATCTATCATCCTTAGTTACTTCTTCTATTTATTATTAATCATATTTAATAATAACTCTTAAAAATAATTATTCATAAATCAGCCTCGGTTAATCGCACCAGTAATTAATTTCCCTTAAATAATTACATTACCTAATTATCTTCAATATTAATCACACTAAGTAATTTATTTACTTCCGCTAAGGAATTACCCTTCTTACTAATTTCGCCAGGTAATTATATCCAAATCCTTCCTATTAAAATTACCATTCCAACTCAATTTGACACCTGGTAATTATCCATTAATTACCTTACTAAGTAATTACTCCTTCCCAATTACATTCGGTAATCATACCTTGACAAATCACCATATGATTATCTTCAGTAGATTAAACTAATTAAATAACTTGACTAATCGCATTACTTTAACTAACTACATTGAGTAATTAATCACTTAGTCACTTCCATTAAGTAATTATACTTAAACAATTCCATAAATTTATTATCCTTAATTAATTTATCTAATTAATCATCTTAATTAATCCTTTGATAATCCTTAGTTAATGATCCTTTGTTAACTAGAAACAATTCTTTTATTTCACAAGTTAAAGAAATATTTATCTTCTAAAGGAGATTAAAGAATTCTAGACCAAATTTATTTTAAATACAAACCACATTTAAAATACTCTTTAAACATACAAAGTCGTTTAAAACAATTTAAATTTAAAACTGTCCTTCATTTCAAAACTAGAGTTCAGGTTTAAATTTTGATTTCAGATTTGTCTTAGATTTAAAAACTTTGCTTACAGTTTAATTTTTTTACAATTGAGGTTTTACTTGAATTCCAGATTTTCAAACTTGTTTAAATCTTTACTCTACAATTTAGAAATTCAGTTTTAAATTTTTAAAAACAGAACAGGGTTTCTTAAAAAAAACAAAAAAAAAACTGCAGCAAATACAAATGACCCGAGGCCATGCTAAACTACTTCGGGCTAACCCCTGAAATGCTTCGTGTCTCTCCCGATGCTCACTCGAGAAACTTGAGTTTCTCCCACTATTACAACCCAAAATTTCCACCAGAAAAAAGAGTGCACGGTGCACATGCACCGTGATTCTGATCAACTCCAGCCATCCATCATGGCTTCATCACGTCGGCAACCATCCACCGAACTCATTCCGACCATCAGATCTTCTGATACAACTCGAAATCATAATCGAGTTCCAAACTCGAACCTGGAACAAAACTAGAACCTCCCACCATAACCTGAAAACGCCTCGCCCATGCTCCTCCGACCACCGTAGTGCCCATACTTCCGGCCGCTACTCCGACAACCACCACGCTCCCATATCCCAAGACCCTAAGCAACTCGATTCAACATAGAAGCCGAGTCGATCAAACATTCCCAGTCTATCCAAACTAGGGCTACAGACTTCAATCCTCTACCGCAACTACCACGATGATTAATTCGCCTTCCCGACAATTTTGCCTGACTCTCCTATCACTCCTCCACTTCCAGGAAGAACCACGACCATTCCGTCCCCTTAGATCATCAGAAATTTCCAAAATCTCAAACTCAGTTTAACCTAGAAATGCTTCTTCAAACCCAAACTAAAAATCTTGATTTTAGTTTTAAAAATCTAGTTTTTGATTAAGTAATCATTTTGTAATCCTGGATCAATGATTTAAAAAGTTTGAATTTTTGCTTAGATTAAATTTGCTCTGCTGTTTTTGATTTCCAGAGACAATTCCAATTTATTTTAACTTAAATAAGTTTTTAAGCTTTACTTTATCATATAACAAACAAACTTTGTATAAATCCTAAGTCTTAACAACCATCAGATCAAGAGATAATGTATTTTAATCAAAACTTGGGTTTGAACTGGAAACAAATATCTCCGGTAAAAACAGACATGCAACTCAAACCATACTCCAGACAAAACATTCATGCAACTCAAACCATATTCCAGACAAACATTCATGCAAACAATATTCACTTCTTCACTTCAAGTATCAATCACAATATCAAGTTATAGTTCAGTAGTTTACTCACCTGATTTTAAGACAGAAAGCTAGAAACTTGATTTGGAAACAGGAAGGCTTGCAAAAACTGGAATTGGAAAACTTGTATACTTCAGTTGTTTTGATTCCAAAGAACATTGCCTTGCTTGTAACTTAAAACTGGAAAGCTTTGATCTTGATGATACATAAAACTAGAAAACTTGATGCTTTGAAACTTGAAAGTTTGAAACTGAAATGGACTTCAGATTCTTTTTGAAAGATGCTTTATTATCTTTAAAACTTGAATGCTTTTGCTTGCTTAGTTGATTTCAGGTTTGAATTTTGAGAATAGCCTTTGCTCAGCTTTTTGAAAATGATTACAAGGTTTGTTTCTGGTTTACTTTGTTTGATTAACGAAAAAGGAAAGGAAACTTGATAATAAAGAAAACAAGTATGCAAAGGCTAAGTTATATTTGTACAAAAAAATAGTCTCAGCTGGTACCATATGATCAGAGATTTTTCTTTTACATGGGCTGATATGAAGACATTTTGTACACAAGCATTTATTAACATTGTCCTATTAATCCCCTTATTTCAATTCGTATGTACATATCTGTACAACAAATGAAGATATTTTTTCCTTGTGTCTTTCAGCCTTGCATACCTACATATTTACAATACCATTCCTTTACTTTATTTTGTACATCTAGTATATTTTTTTATTTTGTTCGACTTACTACTTTGCATATACTTATGGTGATATTACATATATTTCTTCCCTGCAAAATACATGTATACTATATAATTCTAGACTTATTAAGCTTTTATAAGTTGTTATATTTATTTTTTTGTTTCTTAACAATCCAATACTTAATGTATTAAACTAGCGTATATTTTTTTTTTCTATTTTAAACTTAATTTACCAAACACTTTACTTATATTTATTTATTTATTTTATTTTATTTTTACTTATGTTATATTTAGATCAATGTTAATAAGGTAAGGTTTTTTTTCTTAAATGTAAATAAGATAAATTTCATTTTTGAATATTTTTGGAAGACTGTATTTTATTAAATTTTCCAAATCATAGTTTTCTCCCAAAATACATACATACATACATACATACATACATACATATATATATGATAAATGATAAATGGCCAAAAGTCTTATTTGTTTTCTAAAATGATATGTTTGTAGATATTTATTTATGTATATTTTTTTTTAGTTAGGGTTATTTTTATCTTAATTTAATCGATGAAGTTTAATATTTATTTCTATGAGATTTTTATATCCAGAGATTTTTTTTATATAATTCAATATTTATTATAGTTTTCAAATCAATTTATATATATTCAGATATTTTGAATATCAGAAATTCATTAGTTCGACAAATCAAACTAATATTCCAATAATTACATCAGTTAATCACCCGATAAATAGACATTAAAATCCGGGTTGTCACATTCCTTCCCCCTTTAGAACTTTTCGTCCTCGAAAAGGAACGAAACCAGAATTAATATAATGCTTAAAATCAGATAAATATTCTTTAATCATTTTTAAATCTCTTTAAAAAAAATCTATATAATATTACTAAAATAGTTTTTATAAAAATACTTTTATAACTCGATGTTCCGACAAGTCCATCCTTGTTCTCACAGAAATTCGGTCATACGTTGATCAGGCGTAGGACTAAAAATCTGTAAGTACTTGGTAAACCCGTTTCCAACACCCAGTGAAAATACTTAGAAAATAATTTCATTGAAAATAACGAAAACGGTTTTTGACAATAGAGGAAATAGCTTTGGTGAGAATGCTCTGGAAATCATCACCCCCATCCATGGTCGCAGTTAACCCGATGGTTACGTTGCCGTCCCGGCAAAATCCACAGATAACTGTAGGTCTCCGCGCCACTCGATTACGCCATGGAACCCGCTACAGATCGCAGTTATACCCGGGCCTTACGTTGCTATCACAACACAAACCCATATAACTGTAGGCATCACCGCCACCGAATTTCGCTGCCAAAAGAATGAAACTCCTCCACTTGACCATAGACCGCAGTCTACCGATGTTGCGTTGCCATCCCGGCAACATCAAGTGTAGACTGTTGGCACTCATCCTCCACACGATTTACGCTATGGTCCCCACAGTAGATCGCAGCGACATCGAGTTACACTGTCGTCACAGCACAACTCAAATGCCCCTGTAGGCATCAACGCCATCGACTTTCGCTACCCAATAATCCCCAGGAACTAGTTTGTCCGGACTCCTCACAGGATCAACTTTAGAACCTCCCTCTTAGAGGCTCAAGGCAGTACCACTCAATGGCACTCCTGAGAAGTTCATTCAAGGGAGCGCCTTTTTCCCCAGAGCCAATCTCAAAACACTTTATACTATACACATATAGTATTTTCCAAATCATACACCTAGTATGAATCTCATATATAGCTCCTTTACAAAATCGATTCTCAAAATCGATAATTCTCATATCACAATTTTCCAAATGCCAATATTGATTTTTCCCAAAAATCATAAGCTTTTTCAAATCCACAGGTTCCAAAAATCTTTCCTCAAAATCATTTTCACAAAATTCTTTTTATATATATAATAATCTTGGAAAAACTTTTGAATCAATTCTTATTTGTATAAATTTTATACTTCAAATCTTTTCAAAAATCTTTTCTTCTAGCAATCGATTAATCAAGGGGAAGTTTTATCTTATTTAACAAAGATATACAACTTTATTTAGTCCAAATTAAATATTCAAATTTGATTTACTCTTTTATAAAGTCATTTACCATATAACTTACTTCCATTATATATTTCATAAAATATACTTTCAATTTCAAAAATCATTTACAATGCTTATCCACCAATTTTCAATATCAATTTTATTGAAACCCGTACGATGTACCCATACCATCCGTACGCAAAATCAACCTGATCGCTCTCTCGATCACACAATTTCACTTTCGAACTAGTATTGTCCACCCGACTTCCTCGTGCGGACTCAGATCTGGTTTCTTGATCAGAAATCGTCATTCTCCTTACATAGTCACAACTATGATAGAGAATTTCCAGAATCAATCAAAAATCCATAACCAGGTTCGCCGTCGAAAATCGAGCGAAAAATCCCAACTCGGATCGATAATACTATCTCGAAATTCTGTGCTCGAATCTGGATCAAATCATTATGCGAATAGAATAATATACGTACATCCTACGTATTTAACTTCACTGATTATTACCCAATCAATTTCTTTTCTATTCACATTCACTTAAATTTTTATTCACTTATTCACAATTGTTTTAATCCCCACTCGGATTATCTCCTCAATTCTTATCTCAGTTGGGTATTTAACCAATAACAGTTTGAACTCTGACCGGTTTATATTTAGAAAATAGCTTGAAAATTTTAAAAATAGATAAGTAGTTGAAAAATAATTAATAGTTTGCAAAATAGCTGTAACATAGTAAACTAATATAAAATTGTTGAAAAATAGCTAAATAGTTTCAGAAACCTTAGATAATTACAAATGGTTATAAAATAGTAATTTAATTTGTAAAATAGTGGAAAAATAATAACTAGTTTATAAAACAGTTGAAGAATGGTTAAACAGTTTCAAAAATAATTGTAAACAAGTATAAAATAATTTGGCTTTAAGAAAGAAAAGTTGTATATATTTAATAGTTTGATAAAATAAGTTTAGATTAAAACAATTTATATTGAAAAAGCCCAAAGTCAAAACTGTTCACTTCCCAATCTCCATTTTCATCAATTCAATTTAAATTTCCACTTCCATCGAAATTTATTTAACTCCAATTCAAGTTGAATCAATCTTGATTTCCTTCCCAATCCAAATCAAATTCCATTTGATTTTAAACATATTCAACTTTAATTATAATTCCAAATTATTCCAATCAATTTGGACTAATATCAATCGAACCCACTTCAATTTCAAATCATTTTAATTCAATCCAATTCAAATTTTCCATTTGAATTTTTAAACCTATCCATTTTCAATCATAATTCCAATTAATTCAAATCGAATTCCATTTGGATCAATTCAATTTAAATTCCAAATTTACACCATCTCGAATTATATAAATTCGAGTTAAATCTTTAAATGTTGATTTAATCCTTTAAATCAATTTAACTTTTATTTTAAGTCAACAATCTAAATCTTTAAACAATTAAATTCTGAGTCGAATTCTCAAATTTCCATTTTAAATTATCTTTACTTAACTTATTTCGAAGTCCAAATAAGAGTTCAAAACAATTTTATCTTAAAAATTTAGTTTATTACCCAATTTTATTTCCCAGTTTAAAACAAGTTTTTAAACAAATTTTAATTTACAAATTCAAATTATTCAAATTTTCAGTTCAAAGTAGTTCCATATCCTTAATTTCAAATTAAAATATAATAATTTTTTTAATAATAATGGATATCTCACCACAATCCATTTCTTCATTCATTTAAACAAATCCAATTTACAATGTTAGGATTATTAATAACAATAGGATGACATAATCCAATTTATTCCAAAACATCCATCTATTTCCAATTTATCTTCATTCAATTTCAATTTGGTTGTATTACTATTAACACTTAATTCTCATTATTTTATTTTATTCCAATAATTTTTTCACAACCAATTACTTTAACATTTATTAGTAAGGAATATTGCTTTGTATATATCAAAATATATTCTTACATAAAATCATTTAAAATCTTTATATATGAAAATAACAAGTACGCTCTCATATATATATAAACACTCAACTCATTCTAGGGTACTTTTAACCCTGTCCTTATGAGTACACCCACCAGAGCCAAGGTTCTCGCTTAACCTTTCAGCTCTGATACCAACTGTAACGACCCGGAATTTTCGATCCCGAAAATTCCAGGTAGTTATGAAAAAGAAGAAAGAGATAGGAGAAAGAAACAGAAAACATAACACAGATACTCACATTCGCAGCGGATCAAAATATAATATCAATTAATAACAGCTATACAAAGAATACTATATCTATTAATTTATATCATTACATCAGAGTTATAACATTTACACATACACTGGACAGTTAAAATCAACATGTCTCAGATAAACTGTAATATATCACAGCGGAAACACTCCATACGTCTCTGCCATCCAGCTCGTATCCTGAGCTCCAGGACGTCCTCACCTGAAAATCTGTAATACTCGGTCTGACCCGAGCATTACATCAAAGTAACACCCGGGTCAGGCTGGAAATCAGCGTGAGTAAACCCATCTAACATGGAATACAACAGCATAAAGTTTATATAAAACCCGGGAAAACTCGTGTCAATTTACAATTTCACAATTTGTTAGAGACATCACTTATTTCACACATCAATTTCTAAGTATCAAAACTTAGGTTAAATAGTCCAATTCACTTAAACCATTTCATTCCAGCCCATTGATTTCACATAACAAATCTATAAAGAATTATTGTAGATTACTAATCGAAGTGGTTTCGGGTATTTACTGATACCCGACTCCGGTCTCTTCGAATTTAATACCATCTTAGCCTAAGTTATTTCAGTGAAACACAATTCAACTTTAAATACAAGATGTCACTTTTCCCACAGAAATTCATCATCCTTCAATATCCACATTATAAATGTTCACTCAACATATCATATTATAAAATATTCCATATCACAGAATATCACCATATCAACCAATTTAGATATTCTACTCAAACAATCATTCATAAGCATCCATCGTTAATTCCTATTATAATTAATTTAATTAACCTAAATTAAATCAATTACTTAAGGAATTACTCACCTAACCTTGCTTAATCAACCATTAATTAATTGCAACCCTTTAATTAATCTATCATCCTTAGTTACTTCTTCTATTTATTATTAATCATATTTAATAATAACTCTTAAAAATAATTATTCATAAATCAGCCTCGGTTAATCGCACCAGTAATTAATTTCCCTTAAATAATTACATTACCTAATTATCTTCAATATTAATCACACTAAGTAATTTATTTACTTCCGCTAAGGAATTACCCTTCTTACTAATTTCGCCAGGTAATTATATCCAAATCCTTCCTATTAAAATTACCATTCCAACTCAATTTGACACCTGGTAATTATCCATTAATTACCTTACTAAGTAATTACTCCTTCCCAATTACATTCGGTAATCATACCTTGACAAATCACCATATGATTATCTTCAGTAGATTAAACTAATTAAATAACTTGACTAATCGCATTACTTTAACTAACTACATTGAGTAATTAATCACTTAGTCACTTCCATTAAGTAATTATACTTAAACAATTCCATAAATTTATTATCCTTAATTAATTTATCTAATTAATCATCTTAATTAATCCTTTGATAATCCTTAGTTAATGATCCTTTGTTAACTAGAAACAATTCTTTTATTTCACAAGTTAAAGAAATATTTATCTTCTAAAGGAGATTAAAGAATTCTAGACCAAATTTATTTTAAATACAAACCACATTTAAAATACTCTTTAAACATACAAAGTCGTTTAAAACAATTTAAATTTAAAACTGTCCTTCATTTCAAAACTAGAGTTCAGGTTTAAATTTTGATTTCAGATTTGTCTTAGATTTAAAAACTTTGCTTACAGTTTAATTTTTTTACAATTGAGGTTTTACTTGAATTCCAGATTTTCAAACTTGTTTAAATCTTTACTCTACAATTTAGAAATTCAGTTTTAAATTTTTAAAAACAGAACAGGGTTTCTTAAAAAAAACAAAAAAAAAACTGCAGCAAATACAAATGACCCGAGGCCATGCTAAACTACTTCGGGCTAACCCCTGAAATGCTTCGTGTCTCTCCCGATGCTCACTCGAGAAACTTGAGTTTCTCCCACTATTACAACCCAAAATTTCCACCAGAAAAAAGAGTGCACGGTGCACATGCACCGTGATTCTGATCAACTCCAGCCATCCATCATGGCTTCATCACGTCGGCAACCATCCACCGAACTCATTCCGACCATCAGATCTTCTGATACAACTCGAAATCATAATCGAGTTCCAAACTCGAACCTGGAACAAAACTAGAACCTCCCACCATAACCTGAAAACGCCTCGCCCATGCTCCTCCGACCACCGTAGTGCCCATACTTCCGGCCGCTACTCCGACAACCACCACGCTCCCATATCCCAAGACCCTAAGCAACTCGATTCAACATAGAAGCCGAGTCGATCAAACATTCCCAGTCTATCCAAACTAGGGCTACAGACTTCAATCCTCTACCGCAACTACCACGATGATTAATTCGCCTTCCCGACAATTTTGCCTGACTCTCCTATCACTCCTCCACTTCCAGGAAGAACCACGACCATTCCGTCCCCTTAGATCATCAGAAATTTCCAAAATCTCAAACTCAGTTTAACCTAGAAATGCTTCTTCAAACCCAAACTAAAAATCTTGATTTTAGTTTTAAAAATCTAGTTTTTGATTAAGTAATCATTTTGTAATCCTGGATCAATGATTTAAAAAGTTTGAATTTTTGCTTAGATTAAATTTGCTCTGCTGTTTTTGATTTCCAGAGACAATTCCAATTTATTTTAACTTAAATAAGTTTTTAAGCTTTACTTTATCATATAACAAACAAACTTTGTATAAATCCTAAGTCTTAACAACCATCAGATCAAGAGATAATGTATTTTAATCAAAACTTGGGTTTGAACTGGAAACAAATATCTCCGGTAAAAACAGACATGCAACTCAAACCATACTCCAGACAAAACATTCATGCAACTCAAACCATATTCCAGACAAACATTCATGCAAACAATATTCACTTCTTCACTTCAAGTATCAATCACAATATCAAGTTATAGTTCAGTAGTTTACTCACCTGATTTTAAGACAGAAAGCTAGAAACTTGATTTGGAAACAGGAAGGCTTGCAAAAACTGGAATTGGAAAACTTGTATACTTCAGTTGTTTTGATTCCAAAGAACATTGCCTTGCTTGTAACTTAAAACTGGAAAGCTTTGATCTTGATGATACATAAAACTAGAAAACTTGATGCTTTGAAACTTGAAAGTTTGAAACTGAAATGGACTTCAGATTCTTTTTGAAAGATGCTTTATTATCTTTAAAACTTGAATGCTTTTGCTTGCTTAGTTGATTTCAGGTTTGAATTTTGAGAATAGCCTTTGCTCAGCTTTTTGAAAATGATTACAAGGTTTGTTTCTGGTTTACTTTGTTTGATTAACGAAAAAGGAAAGGAAACTTGATAATAAAGAAAACAAGTATGCAAAGGCTAAGTTATATTTGTACAAAAAAATAGTCTCAGCTGGTACCATATGATCAGAGATTTTTCTTTTACATGGGCTGATATGAAGACATTTTGTACACAAGCATTTATTAACATTGTCCTATTAATCCCCTTATTTCAATTCGTATGTACATATCTGTACAACAAATGAAGATATTTTTTCCTTGTGTCTTTCAGCCTTGCATACCTACATATTTACAATACCATTCCTTTACTTTATTTTGTACATCTAGTATATTTTTTTATTTTGTTCGACTTACTACTTTGCATATACTTATGGTGATATTACATATATTTCTTCCCTGCAAAATACATGTATACTATATAATTCTAGACTTATTAAGCTTTTATAAGTTGTTATATTTATTTTTTTGTTTCTTAACAATCCAATACTTAATGTATTAAACTAGCGTATATTTTTTTTTTCTATTTTAAACTTAATTTACCAAACACTTTACTTATATTTATTTATTTATTTTATTTTATTTTTACTTATGTTATATTTAGATCAATGTTAATAAGGTAAGGTTTTTTTTCTTAAATGTAAATAAGATAAATTTCATTTTTGAATATTTTTGGAAGACTGTATTTTATTAAATTTTCCAAATCATAGTTTTCTCCCAAAATACATACATACATACATACATACATACATATATATATATATGATAAATGATAAATGGCCAAAAGTCTTATTTGTTTTCTAAAATGATATGTTTGTAGATATTTATTTATGTATATTTTTTTTTAGTTAGGGTTATTTTTATCTTAATTTAATCGATGAAGTTTAATATTTATTTCTATGAGATTTTTATATCCAGAGATTTTTTTTTTTATATAATTCAATATTTATTATAGTTTTCAAATCAATTTATATATATTCAGATATTTTGAATATCAGAAATTCATTAGTTCGACAAATCAAACTAATATTCCAATAATTACATCAGTTAATCACCCGATAAATAGACATTAAAATCCGGGTTGTCACAGTGGATGATTATTCAGCATACAACGCATTCTTAGGCCGATCGGCTGTGGTCGATTTCAAGATAGCACCGGCGCCTTGGTGTTTAGTAATGAAGTTCCTTATGGAAAATGGAGCCGGAGTGGTAAAAAGTGACCAGAGCACTAGAAGAGAATGTTATGTCGTAGAACCCAGAGAAGTAAAGCGGCGTGACAAAGGTAAGATGTTGAGAGAGCTCTCCATTTTCAGGACTTGCAAGCATAGAATTAAAGCCTGGACCTTGGCTCGGGAACCATAGCCATTTTAATAAGGCTATGGATCCGAGGAAGTAGTTAGGGAAAGGGCATCTAGCACCGACCGAGCTGACGATGAATGTTCCAATCGACATGTATGATCCTAGTCTGGCCCTGAAAAATGGATCTCAGCTCGGCACTAACTTAAGAAAGGAGTTGGTGAATTTCCTCCAAGGAAACTTGGATGTATTGCCTAGACGAATTCATATATGTGCTTGATATCGTTTAGAGATAGCATGTCACGCACTGAATATTGACCCAAAGTTCACACTAGTAAAACAGAAAAGGCACGGTCTAGGTTTAAAGCGATCCGCTACGTTGAAGGAATAAGTAGATAAGCTGTTGGCGAATGACTTTATTTACGATGCTTTATACCCCAATTGGGTATCCAATCCCGCATTGGTCAAGAAGCCAAATGGGAAATGGCAAATGTATATAGACTATTCGAAGTAGAAGCGGGAAAGTTTCTAGGATTTATTGTCAATGCGCAGGGCATAAAGGCTAATCTAGAGTAGATTAATGCCTTGAGGAATGTAACTGACCCAACCATGAAGAAACAACTTCAAAGCTTAAATGGAAAGATTGCTGCTTTGAGTCATTTCATCTCAAAGGTGACAGATATGTGTATACCCTTCTTTGATGCCCTCGAGAAGGGAAAGAAAAAATTTAAATGGAATCAGGATTGTCAGAATGCCTTTGAGGAATTATTAAGGTACATGAAAATGCCACTTGTCTTATCCAATCCATTGGACGGTGAGGATTTATTTGTTTACTTAGCAGTGTATGCTTATCCATTAAGTGTAGCATTAGTGCGAGAGGAGGCAAGGATTCAAAAACTGGTGTACTACATTAGCAAATGGTTCACTAAAGCTGAAAAGAATTACACGAAGCTAGAGAAACTCGCATAATGCTTGCTAATCGCTTCAAGGAAGTTACAACCATATTTTCAAGATCATCCGATCAAAGTGTTGAGAAATCAGCCTTTGAAATAGATATTGTACTAACGCGAGACCTCGGGGAGACTGTTGAAATAGAATATCGAGTTGAGCCAGTATGACATTACTTACCATCTAAGGAGAGTGAGAAATGGGAAAGCATTGGCAGACTTCATTGCCGAGTTTACCATGCATGATGGTTAAGAGGAAGAGGACACTGCAGTTGTAGCTCCTCATTGGAAGTTGTTTGTCGACGGTGATCCAAATGAATTTTGCCCGGGGGCAAGAGTAGTATTTGAAATGCCAAAAGGACGATCAATCTATTATGCATTGAAGCTGGAGTTTCCCAAGAGTAACAACGAAGCAAAGTACGAGGCATTGATAATAAGATTAAGGATAGCAAAGGAAATGGGGATAAAAATGTTGCACATATTTAATGATTCTTAACTGGTGGTTTGCCAAATCAAGAAGGAATATCAGGCCAAGGGTGCGAGATTAGCCCCATACCTGCTGGAATTACTTGAGGACATAGAGCATTATACGATAATGCACATCCCTAGAGAGGAAATGCAAAGGCTCATTCATTAGCTAAGCCAACTAGCTCTAGGGAAGCACAACTTATGGGATTTGTTTCGATGGAAGTTTTGACGGCTCCAAGCATCGATCAGATGGACGTCGACTGGATTCTAGAGACCATAGAAGAGGAGAAGTCATGGATGACCCTAATCAAGGACTATCTGGTCAACGGAACTCTCCCGAGTGACAGGAATGGATGGAATTAACTCCTTTCGAAAGTCTCGTGATTCGTGATGCAAGATGGAGTACTGTACAAGGGAGGATTCTCATCTCCCCTTGTTCGGTGTGCATCCAAGGATGAGGCTAGGAAGATCCTTATGGAAGTCCATGAGGGGCAGTTGTGGTGATTACATTGACAGGCAGACTTTGGCAAAGAAGTTACTTCGCTACAAATATTTTCGGCCGATGATAAACCAGGATGCTGTTGACTACACCAAACGGTGCGACCGATGCTAGAGATTTGCAAAGATTCTGAAAGCCCCATTGATGGAACTTACGTAAATGGTTAGCCCATGGTCGTTGGTAATTTTTTGAATCAACATTATTGGCGTGCTACCAATAGCTAAAGGAGGAGCCAAATATGCAATCATTGTAGTGGACTACTTCAAAAACTAGGCTGAAGCGGAACTGCTTGCCATGATTGCAACAAAAAAGGTAATTACCTTCATGATGAAGAATTTAATTTTCTAGTTCAGAGTACCTCAGAAGATCATCACAGATAATGGAAGACAGTTCAAGAGTGCCAAATTCAAGGATTTTTTCCACCGATAAAGATTTGAGAAGAGCTTTTCTGCGGTGGTGCATCTATAGGCGAATAGACAAGTAGAAGCAGTGAACAAAACCATCAAATCTAGCTGGACGAAGCGGTTGACTAGAGCCAAAGGAACTAGATTGATGAGCTTCCACTAGCACTGTGGGCTTATAAAACAACGCGTAAGTTAGCAACTGGACACTCGTCGTTTGCTTTGGCTTACGAATTAGAAGTAATGATCCTGATAGGACTAGATATCCCTTCACATCGTAAAAGGCATTTTGATCCAAAGGTGAACGAGGAGCTCCTGCTTGAGTCTCTCGATTTGGTTGATAAGAAGAGGGAAGAAGACAAGTTAAGGGTTGTTGACCACCATAAATGAGTAGCGTGAAACTTCAACACCATGGTTCATAGCTATACCTTTGAGGTAGGAGATCTTGTTCTAAAACGAGTCTTCTTGAGTATGGGAGCGCTTGGCCCAAACTGGGAAGGACCCTACGTGATCGATCAAAAGCTGGGAGATGGAACATTCAAGTTGGTAGCTATTGATGGAATTCCTATCCCATATGCATGTAACAGCGATATATTATGGCACTACTATATTTAGCCCTTCTTCATTTGTTTTTGCAAATAAGCCACCCAAGGACATAGGGGACAATGTAAATAGGAAGGACCTACCACGTTCTACTCATGAATAAAGTTAGCATCTTGAACCAATGGAACTGTGTTCATGTAAGCAATACTCTGTGCCATGAGAAAAGCGGCATAGCTAAGAAAATGCTCCTCTATCCTCAGATAGTGGACGATAAGTGTGGACTAAAACCGCTATGTCGACGAGGAAAATCAACTCAAACCGCCGGGTTGGTAGGCAAATTGACCCCAACGGCCGGGTTGAGGGGGAAAATCGACTTAAACTGCTAGATCGATTGGGAAAATTGACTCGAACCACTGGGTTGATGGGAAAAATTGACTCAAACCGCTGGGTCGACGGGGAAATTTACCCCAACCATTTGAGAACCGGCATTGTCCATAGATAGGAGACGTTGGGAAGGGCTGAATTGCCTGGCCGACGGGGAAAATCCACTCAAACTGGCAAGTTGATGGGAAAAATCAACTCAAACTGTTGGGTTGATAGGGAAAATCGACTCAAACCGCCGGGTCGATGGGAAAATTGACCCCCAGCCTTTTGAGAACCGACATTATTCGGAGATAGGCGATGTCATAAAGGTCTAAACCACTGGGTCGACGAAGAAAATTGACTCAAAACATTAGGCTGATAGGTTAAATTGGCCCCAAACATTTTGAATTCAACGTTTCCTAGAGATTGGCGACGTCGTGAAGGTCCACTCACTCTTGGGTTGGTCAGATAATTCGACCCCCTCCTCCAGGAATCTGGTGTTGCTCGAAGACATGCAATGTTAGGAGGGAAAAACCTTAACCTAGGAATCTAGCATTGCCCAAAGATAGGCAACATTATGGAGAAGAACCATAAGTTTTTAGGAATACGTTATTGCCTGGAGATAGGCGACGACGAGAAGGCTTTCCAATTTAAATAACCTTCAAAAATTCATTGTTGCCGGAGATAGGCAACAACGAGAAGGTTCGCCAACCCGATCCAGGAGTTGATAGGATCAGTCGTCTTCGGCTTTCAGGAATTCATCGTTTCCCGGAGATATGCAATGTTAAAGGAGGATTATCAAAATTGGACTACGTATGCTGGTTTCTGGAGATAGAAACTAGTATATAGTTGGATTTCCAACCATGAACTTAGAAATATCCAAATGCAGCTCGGAGTTAGGCAGCATCGAAAAAATAATACTTTGAATCAAGTTATAAAATCATCGGTTTCTGAAGATAGGAGCCAGTATATGAATGGAATCTCAATGACAGCGCTAGCAACCAAGCGGGACACGCTTGGTCTAGGATAAGCAAGGACGATCGTAAAGTCTCGAAAACAGGAATTTATCAAGCTTTCCTGGTCCAGGGTCGAGATCAGAAAAGCGCTCTTAAATTGAGGGCAATCGACAAATTTGCCCCATAACACTGTTAACTTATAAATGCCCAGAGTCTGGCATTTGGAATAATAAATCCCATGAACAGAGATAAGCTTGCAAAAAACTGGTCAAAAAGAACTCGACCAAGCACCCACGGGAATAACCATAGAGTTGGTTAAATAATGGTTCTATTTTGCCGAACGTAGCATTTTGGCAGCCATAAACGTGACTAAATAACAGGATATGACTAAAGAAATTGCAAGAGTGATATTTATATGCATAGAGATGTAGTAAATAAGCATATTGAACAGAAAGAGATGTGCATAATAAAGGAAGATTGTAGTACAAGCAATTATATTATAGACACATGCAGTAATATATCAGCAGGCATAGTACAGTAAATAAAGGTGCATAAAAGTATACAAGAGAAATATTACAGGACAAAAGTCAATCTTTGATTGCCATAACTTTTACGTACATCATGAAGGGGGGTCATACCTGCACAATCTCGGTCCATTGGAAACAAAAAAGCAAAAAGACATAGACTCCACAACACAAAATACATGACTCTCGACTAGTAAGCTCCAAGTACTATCTAGTTAGTCTTCCCCTTCTTACCGCCTTTGCAACTGGAGCCCCTAGGGCATACGAGTCCTATGATTTTTCTTCTCATCTTTAATCACTATGCCTTGGGTACTATCGACTTCTGAATGGGTAGAGTCTTCACCGACTGCGGTATGGGGTCGTCCGATTTGCCGGCAGAAGCTTTACTAGATTTAGTCTGGGGAGCCCTGATCTTGAGTGAAGGAAGCTTGGTGGTAGGGCTTATCAGAGTAGGAACCGTTGGCTTCGTGGTGCCAGGCTCAACTTTCACCTTGATACTATCGAGATCAGCTCTAAATCTCTTTGCCATTTGTAACAACCTAAAATTTAAGCTATAATAATTAATTATCGAATTAATTAAACAATAAAATAAGTTTATGAAATCCAAGCTAGTATGAAGAAGTTACGAGAGAAATAAGAAATCAGAATATATAAAAAAAATGAAAAAAATAGCAAGACCCTTAGGGGTCGACCCTTGTTTTGGTCAGGTCAACCTATAGGTCGACCCCCAAGGAACATGGGTCAACCCGCACTTCTACTTGGATGATATTTCATCCAGGTACAAGCCGAAGAGAGTAATTTGGTTTTTGGCCAAATCATGTGCGTTCGTAGCTGCATCCGATGGTTCCTAGTGAGCATATGACGTGGTTGCATCAGATTTAATCTTCAAATCCGACGGTCTGAGATCCCTAAGCCACACTATAAATAGAACCCTAGGCCTAGCTATTTTTCTCATTCATATTTTCTCCCAATAGGGTTCATGCCTGAGGCTGAACCCTAAATAGAAAAAATTTCTATGGAGGAAATCATTTTGATAAAAATATTCTACGCCCTAGAAGTGGATCCAGGAAGACCCAGGACTAGAGCTAAGGACCACAAGTGAGTGTTTTGTAATTATTTTAGATTTGTAAGCAATTTAAAATAATAGATTTCTCAATAGTTGTAATTATTTCAGAGCGGTTTCTCTTTTCAGCAGATCCACCTTAGAGCAGATGCTTATTCACCTCTACTGATTCAGATGATTGGAGCTTCCTTATCAGTCTGGGACGTCATCCAGTAGTTTTTTGGTTTTTTTTTTCTTCTAGTTTTTTAGGTACTTCTAACACCTTAATATCGGGCGGTGGCCATGCTGGAGCTCGATATCAGGGTGTGATGGGTGGTGGCCTTGCCGGAACTCATTTTAGGAGTACTTGAGATTTGATATATATGTATTTGGTTTTTTATTACCTGCCAGGCATGTTGGCAGCACTTTATATTTGTGATATATATATATATATATATATTAGCATGTGTGCTCTCCTCTATTCGTAGAGGATCACACATTTTTCTCAAAAAAAAATAGTTGTAGTTTTTCTACAATTTTGAGACATTTTTTATGTAAGTTTATTTACAGTCGGTTTTTAAGTAAATTTCAGAACTTCTTTTCAGTCTATTTTTATTCAGCTATTTTATTCAGTTATTTACAGTTAATTGCAGTTATTTACAATTATTTCCATCTGTTTAAGTTGGAATTTAGCTTGTAAATGTTAGTTTCTTTTTTTTAGAGATTTATTCCTTTTTGACGCGAATAAAATATTACAAAGAGAAGAATTTGCAAATATGGATTAAAATAGAATAACACTAAATTTACAGAAATCGGATGTAAAATGAGAAAAACTGAAATAAAAAATAGAGATGGACTGAAATAGGCAAATTTAAGATATTTCCAAGCATAATTATAACAAGTGGTTATAACTAAAAAGAGAAAATAGAAGAGTAACAGTTGCAAGAAAAATTATAACACGTAGGTTATAATTAGAAAGAAGAGATAACAAAAGAGGCTTATTTTAAAACTTAGATCTTGGATTAAGTTAATAAGCGAATATAGAAGTTGGGCCCGTACCGGCAGCATTCCCTTTCAGGTCTAGGGCTGATGGTTTCACACGTAGGTAAGGCTGGGACACGCTTATGCTGATAAAATAGAATTTATTTTCAAAATATTTATATATATATGGACCAACGGTGTCTGTATATAAATCTATCATATGGTTAAGTGATACGGATATTTATCATTTCAATCCGTAATTTAAATATATACGGGTAGATATCATTTCAACCCGTAATCCCAATTTCAATTCAAATGAAAATCGCTTGGGTTTATCATTTCAACCCATAACGATTTTCTCCTATTCTAAAGTCTGTTCGGGTATGTATCATTTCAACCCATAATGAATTCTATACTAACAGGGAACTTGCAGAGTGATAATAGATAATATGAAATACAACAACATGCATATATCATAAATAACAATAAAATATAAACAACAGGATATGGTGTCATATCCCACAGGTGAACAGTTACAGATAATAGCATATATAACAATTTTAAATAACTACAGCAGCATATTTCAATTGTCGTTTCAATTGAAATCAAATTTAATAAATATAAGAACGTTAATCGTGAGTGATTGCTCACCTTTCGAGGCTAGATACATTTGACAATGAAATGGGTTATGAATCCAGGCACAAATTTCGAAGCAAAGCACGATGGACACGGGTTCGATGAACAATGCTGATAGATAGGAATAAACGAAATCCAAATCAGAATTGAATCGAACAAGATAAATAGTATAAGTGAATATATATATATATATATTTAATTATAATATTAAATTTAATTAGGATTGATTGAATACATATAATATGGTTAAGTACTTATATCTATATTTCAAAATAGATTTTGGTAAAAAATTTGAATAAGTTAAGGTTAGGAAGATAATTTGAATTTAGTTGAAATTGATTCAATAAAGATAATTTTATTTAATTAAACCGATTTGAAACTTATTGAAATTGAGATTTAAGATATGATTTATAACTTGGGTTTGATTTATGTAATTTAATAAATATTGCTTATTTAAATAAATTTAAGGAAATATTTAGTAAAAATGTCATTTAAGGCTAGTTAAATGATATTGAATTTATTAAGTGAATATTCCCTAATTAAATAATAAATGAAGTTAGATCAAGAGCTATATGAAACTGTTAAATTTAACTTGGAAATGGTTGAATATTAAAGCTTTGAAATATATTAGAATTTAAATGGTTTATTTTGTGATTCAAATCTGTATTTGAAATCAATATAATTTGAATTTGTTATTTAGAAACTGAATTGAATTAAAAATGGAAAATTTTAGATTTAATTAAATTGGAATTTGAAATTTGAGTTGATTTGAATCGATTTGTGAGACTTAAGGAAATTATAAATACTTTACTTTATAAATTATTTAGGAAAATAGAGATATTTGAAATGAAATGATATTTGGGTTTGAAGAATAAATTAATTTGAAATGACCACGGTGTTATAGTGTATATTTCTACCTTGTAGATAGTTCTGCAGAACCTTAGAGGATGGTTATCCCAAACATCCTTTAAGTTACTTGTATTTCAGTTGATATTTCACTTGAGTTGGATTTATTAGTATAAGAATGTTAATCCTGACTCGAGTGTTTTGTGTTTTCCTTTATGCTCGGGTCAGACCGAGTGATACAGCATCTGAGACTCACCATTGGATTTTGGAGCTTCGTTTGGAGATCCAACTATCGATTCAGCTTTCAGCTTTCCAGTTGATTTGTTCAAAGAGGTCATCTATTGTACTGGAGACTTCACTGCATTTGAGATATTCTGTTGTATTTTATTTCTAACTCTGATGTTTATATAGTAGCTTCATGAACTACTATTTTATCTATTCCGCTGTGTATTATTGTATTACTCTGTGTCTGTGATTCTATGATTGATTTATTTACTGTATATGCTGAGTTTTGCCAAATTTAAATTAACAATCTATTGTTTTGAATTATTCAAGTCAGACATGTGTGGATATATTGTCGACTTGAATGGTCCAAAATAGCGGGTCGTTACAGGCGCAAAGCTAGAAGATTTGTTTGTTAGAACCAGTACCGGCAGCATTCCCTTTCAGGTCGAGGACTGATGGTCTCACACGTAGGTGAGGCTGGGCACGCTTATGCTAATTAGGATAAATAAAGGGTCAAATAGGGGGCGACAGTTAGTGTGTACTGGCGATGACCGAGCGTACGACATCGATTAGGGTAAATAATTCGCTACTGCGTCCTAAGCGCTAAAGATGTGTCTTTTGCTGTGACCAACAGAATTGGTTCACAGTGGCACAACAGAGATAGGGAAGGCCGATCAATGGGTAGGATTAAAATTTCAGCCTAATCAAGTTAGCAGTTGAGATAGGATTAGGGTTTCAGCCTAATCACATCAGTTTAAGACAAGTGCAAACAATCAAATCAAATAATCAAAGCAAACAGTCAAATAGAATCAGAAACGGTATTTTATCTGAGTTTTATCTTTTCTGTATTTTCCTTTCAAGCTAGAACTATTGCTTAGCTTATTATCTTTACCTTGCTTAGAAATGCTAGTAATTACTTTCACTCACCAGACTTATTGTCTAACCCTCTCCTATATCTTTCCTTTTCCCTCAATAGGCCAGTAGAGTTGAGGATAGTTGATTCAGGTTGCTTGGAGATTCATTTCCGAAGTTTCCTCATTTTCGATGTATTCTTTTGCTTTTCATCTTTTTCATTTGGCTTATGATGGATTGGCACTTGTGAGAGGGATTATGATTATTATTGTTATCTTTATACTCTGATTTTATGAGACTGAGATGTATTTTCATGAGACATGAGACATTTTGTGTTTTTGAGATATGTTATGTTTTTATGACTTATTTTTAGATGAAGTTTAATTTTGAATAATAAGTTATTATTTAAATGTTCCGTTTTTTTTACTTATTTGTCTTGTGAATCTTAGTCTCTGTGATGCTTTACTAAACCTATAACGCACCACGTCCTTTGGTGTGCCCTTTTTGGGAATACTAAGGGGTGTGGGTGTTTCATTTGGTATAAGAGCCTAAGGTTACAGATTCCTAAAAATTTGTTTTAAAAGTAAAGTATTTTTAAAAGGTAACATATCTTCAAACTAAAAGTATTTTTCAGAAAGAAACTCTTATTATAGATATAGTTTTCAAGTATTTTTCAAACTAAAAGTATTTTTCAAACTAAAATCCCCTCAAAGTCAAGTTCAACCTTCTTTCGATTCTTTCGAGCCTAAATTTTATTTTCTTTGCTTAGTATGGCGGATGCCCCAAATCTTTCAGAGTGTGTCCAAGTCCCTGGTTGGTTCCGTAGATACCTCCAAGCTACGACACCAGAGGTGCAAGGGCAAGCGCCCAACGCAGCATCGGCGGGTGGAGAACCCGTTAATCCACTAGCAGCAGCCAATTTTTCTAAGCTATGCAAGGACTTCGCTAATCTAGGAGGCGAGACGTTTTCTGGCATAGAGGATTTCGTAGAGGCATGAGCTTGGTTGAGGAATACGAAGCAGATATTTGGGCTGTTAGGACTGGAGGACCAGTAGAGAGTTCAGCTTGCATTTTGGCAGCTGAAGGGAGAGGCTACTTATTGGTGGGAGATTGTAGAAATGGGGGTAGAGACATTAGTTGGTTTGAATTTTGAGAAAGGTTTAAGAGAAAGTTCTTGTCGCAAGCTGAGGAAAGCATGCTGTTGGAGAAGTTCATTAGTTTGAAGCAGGGGAGTCTTTCGGTGAAAGAGTATATAAATCAATTTAATGAGTTATCGTGGTTCGGGATGGAGCTTGTTAATACACCACATAAGAAGGCCACCAAGTTTGCTAAGTGTTTGAACCAGCCCCTCCAAGGGTTGGCATTGACACATGTACATATGGGAGCAACGTATGAGTCGCTTGTGGAAATGGCTCTCATGTCAGATGTTGCTAAGGAAGAAGAGGTTAAAGAGGTTCCTAAATCAGAAAACTCTAAGAAGTAGTGGTGGAAGAATAAGAAGGATAAGGACAATAAGAAAGGAGGAGGACCTCAGAAGGGACATATCAAGAAGGGCGAAAAATGTCATAATTGTGGATTGGTTGGGCATTACTCAAAGGACTGTAACATGGACACGATGAAGGGGAGGTGTTACAGCTGTGGGCATCCTGGACACCTTAGTAGAGCTTGTCCTCAGAAGACGAGGCAGAGAGCAGGCGCACCTACGGCATAATTACAGGCTTTGGATGCAGCACCTTCTAGTAGTGGACCGGATCGAGGTAGGAAAATCTCTGCAGAAGGTTTGATCCCTATTTTAGATTTTCCTATTCGAACTCTTTCTGACTCCGGAGCATCACATTCTTTCATTTCTAGTTCCTTGGTTGATTGTTTGCACTTAGATATTTCTCTAGTTGTAGAGCCTATAGTTGTCTCAAACCCCATAGCAGGATTGGCACATTTATCCATGTTTGTAGGGGTTTGAAAATTTTTATACTAGGCATAGAGTTCGATTGTGATGCCTATGTACTGGGATTTTCGGGATATGGGATGATTTTGGGGATGGACTGGTTATCAACTTATGGTGCGATATTGGACTGCGAGAGGAGAGTCGTTAGACTAGAGACATGTAGCGGACGGACTCTCGAGGTTTCTTGCGACCCATAGAGGTCAGTCATGTTGAACTTCCTTTATTCCCTTGATTCATCACTTGGAGAGTTAGATTCAGTTCCAGTTATTAGGGATTTCCCAAACGTTTTTGAGGAGGTTAGGGGGCTACCCCCTAAGATAGAGATTGACTTTAGGATCTATATGAATGAAAATGCTAAGCCAGTGGCATTGCCCGTGAGACATATGGCTCCTGGGGAGAGGAAGGAGTTAAGTTAGCAGATCGGTGAGCTACTAAAGAAAGGCTCTATTAGACGGAGCATATTTGAGTGGGGGCGCCAGTTATCTTCGCTACAAAGGCAGATGGTTCCCTCCGACTTTGCTTTGACTATAGAGAGTTGAATAAGCTCACGAAGAAGAACCATTACCCACTTCCTAGGATATACGATCTTTTCGATTAGTTGGTTGGCTCTTCGGTATTTTCTCAGCTTGGCTTAGCCATTGGATTTTATCAGCTTAGGGTTGCTAACGATAACATCGATAAGTCAACAATTAGGACACCCGATGGATTCTTTGAGTGGTTGGTTAGGCCATTTGGGCTGACCAATGCCCCAGCCTATTTTGTAGATATGATGAGCTGTGTTTTTTGAGATGTCCTAAATAAGTTCATTGTAGTGTTTGTGGACGACATTCTAGTGTTTTCCAAGAGTATGGAAGAGCATGCTATTCGCCTTGAGGAGGTTCTTCGTACACTTCGTGTTCATCAGTTGAAGGCAAAGTTCTCGAAGTGTCACTTATGGCGTGAGGAGGTGCGTTTCTTCGGGCATGTAGTCTCAAGAGAGGGTTTAGCTGTGGATCCCGCTAAGATAGTAGCAGTACAGGATTGGAAGGCCCCCAAGAATGCTTATGAAGTTAGAAACTTCCTAGGTTTGGCTGGTTATTATAGGAAGTTTATCAGGGATTTTGCTAAGATTTCAGCACTTGAGGTTAAGCCTACCCTCATTGATCAGATTGGCTCAAGGCAGCGAGAGGATTCAAAGCTTATGGATATTTTGGATAGGATTAGCAGAGGAGAGGTCTCTAGACATCTCCAATGCTATTCCATCGATAGTAAAGGGTGGCTAAGGAGAGATGGAAGACTTTGTGTCCCCCGCATTGGTGATTTGCTGAGTGCAGTTCTAGTAGAAACACAGCATTCTCGAATGACTATTCATCCGGGCGGAGGTAAGATGTATAGGGACATGAAGAGAGTGTTTTATTGAAGTGGCATGAAGAAGGATGTAGCAGAGTTTATGGCTAAGTGTCTTGTGTGCCAAAGAGTTAAGGTGGAGCACCAGAAACCTGGTGGATTGCTTCAACCATTGGATGTACCCGAATGGAAGTGGGATAGTGTTTCGATGGACTTTATAGATGGTTTACCCCAATCTAGGAAGGGGAATACTAGTATTTAGGTGATAGTAGATCATTTGACTAAGAGCGCCCACTTCATTCCGATCAAGAGAAAAAGGACAGCACCTTATTTGGCATCCATATATGTTCGTGAGATAGTCCGACTTCATGGAGTTCCCTCTAGCATAGTGAGCGACAAAGACCCTTTCTTTACTAGCAAGTTTTGGAGGAGCTTGCAAGAGGCTTTAGGGACACGGCTTAGATTGAGGACGGCCTATCACCCTCAAACGGATGGATAAACAGAGAGAGTTAATAGAGTTCTTGAGGATTTGTTGAGGATGTTCATTCTTGACTTTGGAGGAACTTGGGAGGAGCACCTTCCTTTAGTGGAATTCGCTTATAACAATAGTTTTTAGGCTAGCATTCGGATGGCTCCTTTTGAAGCCCTTTATGGAAGACCTTGCAAGTCGCCTTCGTGTTGGTTAGAGTCTACAGAAAGATTACTACTTGGTCCCAACATGGTTAGAGAGACTTCGAAAAAGATTGATTTGATTAGAAGAAGAATGAAGACGGCCCAAGATAGACAGAAATCCTATGCAGATAAGCGGAGAAATGATATTGAGTTCAAGGTAGGAGATTTGGTTTTTATTAAGGTGTCTTCGCTAAGAAAGGTAGTGAGGTTTGGATCAAGTGGGAAACTTGCTCCTAGATTCGTAGGACCATTCCCCATTGTGGAAAGGGTAGGGAAGATGACGTATCAGATAAAGCTACCGGAGAGGCTCATGGGAGTTCATGATGTTTTTCATGTTTCACACTTGAGAAAGTGCTTACATGATTCAGCAGAGGTAGTGGAACCTAGCCTACTTGAGGAAGCTGAAGTGAAGTGGAGAGAGAAGCATCGGTTCATCGCATACCTACTAAGATCGTTGGGCATGATATCAAGAAGCTTAGGAATAAGGAAGTCCCTTTGGTTAAGGTGCAGTGGGGAGATAGTATTGAGGACGCTATGTGGGAGGATGAGGAGAAAATACGTACCCCTTATCCGCATCTTTTTGAGGGTACGTCTTGAATTTCCTATTTCCATTTATAGCTTTGAATAGGTTCTTTCTTTTAGCATCCTTTAAGAGGGTAGATCTTATGATTTAACCTATGGATGGTAGGACTAAATGTAAACATGTTACTAGAACATGTTATGTATGTTGGACGGTAGTGGTTGTAAGTGTTTGCTAGTGGATGCTAATGGACGGATACACACACACTAGGCACTATTATCTCTTAGGGATCGGCCTAACTAGGGCACTAAAGCATATGCATATGGATGTGTGTGCACTTGCATTTTTTTCCATGGTTGCTATAATGAGTGATTATCATATGATTGTTGCATTAGGATGGTGATTGTAGAACGCATGTACAACTATCAGTTATCATTAGGAAACTTGCATTCATTTGGATATATGGCACGGACATGATTGCATAAAAAGGAGGTCGACTGAATCAATAGACCGCCTAATCTTTTGCATTAGTTAGGGACATTGACACCACACTATTGCATATAACATAAAGTACATTAGAAAGCTTAAGGACAATGGATGTAATGGATGATGGTTGAATATGTGGTTATAGAATTTGGATGGAAATATTTATTTCATTCTTCTATCCTTGGAGATTTCGGGGACGAAATCCTTTAAGGAGGGAAGGATGTAACAACCAAAAATTTAAGCTATAATAATTAATTAATGAATTAATTAAGCAATAAAATAAGTTTGTGAAATTGTCAGAATCGAGCCATGAAAGTTGCACCACTGGGTCTGTGGTAATTTTCTGATCAATTCCATATATAACTTGTCGAAATCCGAGCTAGTATGAAGAAGTTACGAGAGAAATAAGAAATCAGAATATATAAAAAAAACAAAAAAAATAGCAAGACCCTTAGGGGTCGACCCTTGTTATGGTCAGGTCGACCCCCAAGGAACATGGGTCGACCGACACTTCTACCTGGACGATATTTTGTCCAGGTACGAGCCGAAGGGAGTAATTTGGTTTTTGGCCAAATCCTGTGCATTCGTAGGTGCATCCGACGGTTCCTAGTGAGCCTATGACGTGGTTTAATCAAAGTAAATCTTCAAATCCGACGGTCTGAGATCCCTAAGCCACACTATAAATAGAACCCTAGGCCTAGCTATTTTTCACATTCAGATTTTCTCCCAATAGGGTTCATTGCCTGAGGCTGAACCCTAAATAGAAAAAATTTCTAGGGAGGAAATCATTTTGATAAAAATATTCTACGCCCTAGAAGTGGATCTAGGAAGGCCCAAGACTAGAGCTAAGGACCACATGTGAGTGTTTTGTAATTATTTTAGATTTGTAAGCAATTTAAAATAATAGAGTTCTCAATAGTTGTAGTTTTTCTACAATTTTGAGACATTTTTTATGTAAGTTTATTTAAAGTCGGTTTTTAAGTAAATTTCAGAACTTCTTTTCAGTCTATTTTTATTCAGCTATTTTATTTAGTTATCTATAGTTAATTGCAGTTATTTACAATTATTTACATCTGTTTTAAGTTGGAATTGAGCCTGTAAATGTTAGTTTCTTTTTTTAGAGATTTAATCCTTTTTGACGTGAATAAAATATTAAAAAGGGAAGAATTTGCAAATATGGATTAAAATATAATAATATTAAATTTACAGATATCAGATGTAAAATGAAAAAAACTGAAATAAAAATAGAGATGGACTGAAATAGGCAAAATTTAAGATATTTGCAAGCAATATTATAACAAGTGGTTATAACTAAAAAGAGAAAATAGAAGAGTAACAGTTGCAAGATAAATTATAACACGTAGGTTATAATTAAAAAGAAGAGATAACAGAAGAGGCTTATTTTAAAACTTAGATCTTGGATTAAGTTAATAAGAAAATATAGAAGTAGGTCTCGTACCGGCAGCATTCCCTTTCAGGTCTAGGACTGATGGTTTCACACGTAGGTGTGGCTGGGACACGCTTATGCTAATTAGGGTAAATAAGTGGCCAATAGATAGAGGCTCAAATCTTGGGATTTGGGCAAGGGGCGCAAAGCTAGAAGATTTGTTTGTTAGGACCAGTAACGGCAGCATTCCCTTTCAGGTCAAGGACTGATGGTCTCCCACGTAGGTGAGGCTGGGCACGCTTATGCTGATTAGGGTAAATAAAGGGTCAAATATGGGCGACAGTTAGTGTGTACCGGCAATGACCGAGCGTGCGGCATCGATTTGGGTAAATAATTCGCTACTGCGTCCTAAGCGCTAAAGAGGTGTCTTTTGCTGTGACCAACAGGATTGGTTCACAGTGGCACAACAGAGATAGGAAAGGCCGATCAATGGGTAGGATTAGGATCTCAGCCTAATCAAGTTAGCAGTTGAGATAAGATTAGGGTTTCAGCCTAATCACAGTAGTTTAAGACAAGTGCAAACAATCAAAACAAACAGTCAAACAGAATCAGAAATAGTATTTTATCCGAGTTTTATCTTTTCTGTATTTTTCTTTCAAGCTAGAACTATTGCTTAGCCTATTGTCTTTACCTTGCTTAGAAATGCTAGTAATTACTTTCACTCACTAGACTTATTGTCTGACTCACTCCTCTATCTTTCCTTTTCCCCCAATAGGCCTGTAGAGTTGAGGATAGTTGATTCAGGTTGCTTGGAGATTCATTTCCGGAGCTTCCTCTTTTTAGATGTATTCTTCTGCTTTTCATCTTTTTCATTTGGCTTATGATGGATTGGCACTTGTGAGAGGGATTATGATTATTATTGTTATCTTTATACTCTGATTTTATGAGACTGAGATGTATTTTCATAAGACATGAGACATTTTGAGTTTTTGAGATATGTTATGTTTTTATGACTTATTTTGAGATGAAGTTTAATTTTGAATGATAAGTTATTATTTAAATGTTTACGCTGTTTTTACTTATTTTTCTTGTGAATCTTAGTCTCTGTGATGCTTTAGTTATACCTATAACGCACCACATCCTTTGGTGTGCCTTTCTTGGGAATACTAAGGGGTATGGGGTGTTTCACCATTGTGCTAGGGTTAGTCGGGTCTGAAGTGCTGAAAATGGTGATGTCTACCTCCCAGGGCACGGAGATCTCCTCTAGGTTTTCCAAGGCCCCAATCTTCTGGGATTCAGAACCGGGCCCATTGCAGGAAGGCTGAAATGGAGTGGTAAGTACTGTTGAAATATAAGTCCATGTAGTGAAGATTGCTTCAGTTCCCAAGTCCCGAGTAGGTGGCGACGGAGGAGGAAGGTGTGTTTGACCTACAAGTTGGCAAACAAAATGATAAAGTTTAATGTAGGATTCACGAGAGAACTGAAGCTTCTCAAAGACCGGTGAAACAAGAGATATACATGAGGTTGGGCTTTGATCCCTGAAAGAAATCATGAATTCTCCATCCTCGGTCCCATGCTCTTCCATTTGACCCATAGAGGAAGGAATGTAGGACTCATGAGTAATTGCTGTAGAAATTGGAGTCGCATGGGCAGTTTCGCAGCTAACCATCATGGAGGTAGGGATAATCATTGCTGGCTCTCTATATTTTGGAGTGGACACTTCATGCTGACCCGATGAGCTCGGGCTAGTGAGAGCTTCGATGGCGGCAAAAACAGTAGTGTTGGCATCCTCTTCAGCTAGGATGGTCTTCTCAACCGTAAGTAATTCTATGTCCTCGACATTGATGTACAAATCCATCAACTCTTCCTCAAAACGATTATCGATGCTCCGTGGGGCCAGGCTGCAGTGAGAGTTTCAGGATAGTCATTCCCCATCCACTTTAGATTTTTATTTAGGATGACACTAGCATAGAAGTGTTAGATATTGTCGTTTAGCTTGTCTCTCTCTGGCCTTCACCTCCTGAAGTTCTTTAAATTCCTGTTGACAAACTACAAGTTCAATATCATTGGCAAGTTTTTCAGTCGATAAGTACTTCGAATCATCGATTAGCTTTTGTTCCTCTTCATGGAGTTTATGATTTTCCTCTCGAAATTTTTCAAGCTCGACTGCCTATTCTAAGATAGTCTAATCCCTAGCTCATATAATTTCATCCTTCTGAGTAAGAGCTAGGTCCTTCTCTTTAACTTGCTTCTTCAATTCAGCCCCTTCTTCGTGGGCAATCTTCAAGTTATTTTGCATCACAATTTTGGCACGCTCATGAGCCAACTTCATTTCTTCTCTCAAGCTATCGAATTTGGCTTTTTCTTCAAGGGCTGCATCCTTCTCTCTTATGACTTTAAACTAGTCCTCCTCCCGGTTCTTGATGATCCGTTCAAATTCCTCCTTCTCAAAATCAAAGGACGTGATGTTGATGCAGTTGATTCTATTCATGGGCTTGGCATAGCTTTTCCACTTGTATCCTTTGTCAACATGCTTTTAGACATTCTGAATATCTCGATCCGCCACCTCCTTCGGAATATCCTCAATGTCCTGGTCAAACTTTACACCATGCAAGAAGATCATGGGGAGTGTGGCATTTAGGCATGGAGGAGCTGTCGGAAAGGTAAATGAGGCAGCAAAGACTCCCTTGGAAGTAGGCGGAACTATTGTAGCCAGAGAGCGAGAAGTAGGGACTTGTTGTTGTGAAGAAGTTTGTGCTTTGGAGTGTAGCATAACAACACCGGATGAAGGGCCACTGTAACGACCCTGAACTTTACCACTTTAATTTGAAAATATTTAATTAATTTTAAATATTCAAATAGTAGATTTTATTATTAAAATAAAACTCTTTTAAATAATGAAAAATGATGGTGAAATAGTTTCCAAAATTTAATTACAAAAATATTTAGTTCGAAGAAAAATCAGAAATGTGATCGGAATTCGTCTTTCGAATTTTCAACTTTTCATCAGCTAATAATTGTCGGAAACGTTGTAAAATGTATTGTATAATTATAGTCATTCATTTTTAAATGAAGTTAGGATATGGTTTTTGATATATGCATACTTAAGTAATATAAAAAGTGGATATAACAATATGTGAAAAACAAAATAAAAAGTAAAATATGAAAAGATTCCTTGGGAAACTAAGTACAATAACTCATTAATGCACGTTGGCTGAGTAAGCGGAAAGGGGGAAAACCTTATGAGCATGAGGTACATGAAGGTGAGGTGGAATGGTTATGTGGGCAGTGGATGTGGAGGGTAAAGGACAAGTCTATTTTAGTAATTTACTTTATTCTCTTGCTTATAAATAGCCCTTTCACTTCTTCAATTTTGCCTCCTCTTCCTTCTACCATATCCTTCCCATATCTTATCCAAATAGAGGATTTCTTTTTTTCAAACCATAGAAAATTCCAGTGGGTACAACTTTCATGTGTACCACTTCTTCAAATTTTGAGCTTAGCCATGTCCACATCTCATTTGTTTGTAGAGGATTTTGCGGACCTAGATTTTCTAGTCCGAAAACACCACTTCTTTGGACCATATCTCTCTCAAAACTGATCCAAATTGAGTGATTCGTTTTTTAAAATTGTAGAGAAAAGAATTTTCAAGAACTTTAGCTTTGAAACTTTTGCAAATTATGTGAGTAACTTGACCAAAAATCAATTGGAAGATGACTCATTTTCGGGTTTGATTTTTGTGAATTCGATGATAATCCGAAGTCCCTCCACCATTCAAGGCCAAGCTCCACCATACCTTAGGCCAAGCCATTTGGCAAGGAAAGGAGAAGGAGGGTGCCATAGTATTATTGTTGATTGGTAGCATCTCGGGTCGCTTTGGATAAGTTGGAGGCCTAATAGTGATTAAAAGCTCACATCTTTTAATAAATTTTCTAAACTTTATCATACTATTATCTCAGTTGTTATATGGTTGGAAGTTGGTTGAAATCAATAATGTTGTGATGGGTTGTATATAAATATGTTGTATGCATGCATATGTTGATGTATGTTAAAGAAAAAGTTAGTATGTTGAACTGGTTAGTTTGCAACATCAAGGTCCTTTGGATTATTAAATACTTGTCTCCTAACTTCCTTTTCTCGAAATGCTTTACAAAGTTTTCAAAACCTTACTTTGTTTTCCAAAATCTTTTACTAATTTTATAAACTGGTTAAAGTATAAAAGTTAAGAATTTTAAAACTATTTAATATAAAAATCAAGTTTTGAAATTTCAGATCATATAGTGATAGTCGCTATAACTGCAGTTCGTAAAACGAACTAGTTTTGGAAACTGTAAAAAGTGTTTGTACTTAAGTATTCTTCTTTGCCAACTGTTTTCAAAACTTTAATTAAGTAATTAAAATTAATTAATTAATTATTTATTTATTTATTTTAATGATTAATTAATTAATTAATTAAGATAACTATTACTTAATTATTAGTTAATAAAGGTAATTAATACTTAAGTGTTGATCAATTAAGTTAATTGTAATTAGTTAATTAATTAAAGTTAATTATTATGTAACTAATAATTAGGGACTAATTATTATTTAATTGTTTATTTATAAATGGGTTTAAATACTAATTAAGTAAGATTAATTAAGGCATGATTAAGATTAATTTAATTATTAATGAAGATTTAAATTATTATTTAATAATTAATTTGAGATTAATTATGGTTTATATATTTATTTAAAGATTAAATATTATTTAAATATTTATATAAAGGATAATTATTATTTAATTATTGATTTAAAAGTTAATTAACGTTTAATTAATAATTAAAGGTTTAATTACTATTAAATATAGAGTTTAAATGTTATTTAATTATTAAATAAAGTTTGGAAGTTTTAAACCATTTTAATTTGAAGGTCGGTTTTGTTCTAAAGTAACTTTCTTTTAAAAAATATTTGAAACCCAAGGGATTTCTTTGTCGATTACATTTAAGTACCCTCAATTGAATATGAAACCCACTGACATTTGTTTAGTAGAATAAATCGCCATTCTACTAATTAAGTTATATTTGACATTTGTAAGCAGAACCAAATACCATTCTGCTATTATGCTAACTTGGACATGTGTTTAGCAGAACAAATCCTCGTTTCCTATTATCGTAACTTGGACATCTTATCTATATGTTGATTTGTTTGTTGTTGGCTGATTCCCTTTACATACCTGTTTATTATGTAAATACCTATGTTATAACTTTGATAAGTTAAACTCAATTAAATGAACCATTATGGTCACTAAGCTTCTTCCTGATTTTTGTAAAGTCAAATATTATATTTTATTCATTTTGATAATGGTTTAAAGTTTAATCCATTTTAAAATATTTCAAGGATAATTAAGAAATTATTTTATTAAAGGAATTTTGAAGTAATTTAATACCTTTTAAATGATTTTTTAAAATCATTATTTTATTAATATGGCTTAAAGCTAAATTAAATGAAGAATGTTTATATAATAACTTGTTTATTTCAAGGTGTTTTGAATAATTGATTTTATCAAAGGAACTTTATTGATTAAATTTTATTTAAGAGAATTTAGTTTTAAATAAGGAAGGTTTATAAAAGGAATTTTATAAATTGAAAATAGATCTTGAAATTTGGAAAGAAATTTTATAAATGATTTTTGATATTTATAAAAGAGTTTTATAAATAGACTTGGAGATTTATAAAGAAATTTTATAAATAGATTTTGAATTTTAGTAAATAAGATTTTCATAAATAAAAGAGATTTATTAAAAGGATATATTGAAAAAATTTATAAAAGAATTTGAGAATTGGATTTTCCGTATCTGACCTTCTTAATCAAGGCGGTATCCGTTCCACACTTAAAACCAAAGGTATAGTGTTTGGGGTTATTCTTATCTCTATTTTAAATAACACTTGTTTTAATCCTTCTAAAATGATTTTGAAAGAAGAAATCTTCCATAATGTTTTATGAATATACTTATACCAATGAGATAAGTATATGAATATTTTAATCAATATTTTGGAAAGAGATTTAAATAAATGAAAGATTTATTATGAGACTTAGTGGTTGCTATTGGTAATTAAATCTTTGAATTGTTGCTTGTTTGTTTATTTGATAGTTAAATAACCGACTATCAAATCTGGGCCAAAGTATAACTTTGGAAATATCTAGGAGAAACACGTGAGTTACATGACACGGTCATCTTCCATGATGTTGTATTGTGCATATAAAACTCGTTTTGTTCTCCTAGGACAAACAATAAAGAAATTCGTTCACTCAACGGTTAGGACATGATCCCCGCTCTTATCTATTGTCTTTTTATTTTTGATAGAACTGGGGCTGAGTTTACCGGAAACTATCGAATGTTATTTCGAAGAGATCGAGAACAGATAAGTACAAAATTATTCGAAAACCACTTCGATCCAATTCAAGCATTTCGAACTAATTAAAGACATCTTAAAGATGATTGAAGACGGAGATTTTGAAGTGCAAGGGCTACTTGCTACTGATCCTGAGGCTTATTCCAAAATGGATGTAGCAGAGGTAGTGCCTTCGGATTTGTTCAGTCCCAAAACGAACTTGTATGGATGAATGTTGGCATTGCATTTTTGCTTGGAGGGCAGTGTTACCATTCGAAGTGGAATTGCTTTTAAAAGTGTAATCATAACCTCAAGCCTTACACCATGGAATGGCTAAAATCATGGGATATGCTTCAAGGCCATGTGGTTCGCTACCATTAGGATATAGTCATCAACCAATCTAGATCGATATTATAGGTCAAGTATGCTCGGGGCTCATTTAAGTTTTGATCCCAATTAGGGTGATGACATATTTGGAGCTATCCAGTAAGGGTTAGGCTTAGTCTTGACTCGGAGGGAGTCCATGTGAGGATCTCGGTGTGTTTTATCTAGAGATGCACTATGATAAGTGGTACCCCAATGCCTTGTCATTGATGAAATCCATTTTCCGTTACGTACCTTTACGGACTTAGTTATGCCCAACTACTAAAATGTGAGATGCAAGCATTTCAGCTATATTAATATGTATTTGTATCTTAGACATTATTATAATATCACCGGATATTCTATAGAAAGTCTTTTGGTTATCGTAAGGTAAAAACCCATTTGTGTTTATGGACGACGTGGTCTTATGAGATAACTTTTATTTTAAAGGACTTTATACGTTATAATAAATAAATTCTCTGTAATCTAAGTTTCTCACCCTGGTTTTACCAGACAGATCTAGGCGTTATTTTTCTTATAATGCTCGGGGTCAGCCCAAGCATATTATCAAGATTTAGCTGGATCCTTTAGAGCTTTCAGGAGACGAGCTGGATTCTCCAAGATGTATTCACATACCTTATATTCTTCCACCATTTTGTTTTGTGTTTGTCTCTATTTATCAGAAATTGTAAGGATAGGCTATTATAACTGTCCAGGCTGATAATAGGATAGTGTACTCTGACGTTGTGTAGAAATAAAGATGATTCCTTTTGTAAAGATCTTATGTATATTATATATTACTCGTTACGTTTAGTGAGATTCTATTCTGCCTTTTTCTTTCTTTCACCCCAAACGACCTATCTTTCGGGCACTTAAATGATCGATACACGAATACTGAGGATATCATTAGTGTCGTCTTTAGGTGTAAGAAAGGCAGATTGTTACAACGTGGTATTGGAGCTTAGGTTGAGCGAACACCTAGGCTTTGGTGGGGTAAACTCATTCGATATAGGGTAAGCGAGACCCTAGAATGAGTTTGAGTGTATATAATGAGTGCATATTTGTTAGTGCTATAAAAAGGTTTTATATTGTATTCATTTATCGGTTGAGTGGTTTATGAATTCTAGTCAAGACGTGGGGCACCACGGTGTCGATAGGGGTTTCTAAACACTTAAACTTGGCATATCGACATAGTATGGTTTTAATATTTGGTACATTAAATAATTTTCCCTAGAAATATTTTTTATATATATAAAGGAATGGTTTTAAAAAATAAAATATAGTTATATATGATGTGATTGTTGTTAGGAGTTGATAATATTTAATAATTATCATATAGGGTTTGATTAGTCATGCTCATCCAATTTTGAGCATTGACTATTTTCTGATTTTTTGGTAGTTTTCCTTCTTTCCATCTTAGGTCGGGTAGATAGAATTTGTGGAAACATTGAAACGAACACCTTGTGAATTAAGTTTCACAGTTTGACTATAAGGCTTTCAATGATGATGGTGGGTCAAAAGAATTGGATTTTAATATATGGTGTTTATCAAAAATAAAGGAAACATATTTTAAAAATGAATATTTGAGGAAAGATTTTATATATAGTGATTTATAAATCAGAATTATAAATTATATTTGAAAATAAGATGGGTTTTCAAAGGATTTGAATCCTGATGACTTTGATAAAGTTTTCAAATTAATTTTGAAAAAGTAGTAATAATTTTACTAAAAAATACTTTAAAATATAAATAATTTGAAAAGAACTTTTTATAGGAAGATGTTTTTTCTTTGGTTTGTTTTGGGGAATGAGTCCCGATTTTTTTTGTGATGATCGGAATAATCTTCTAAGTGACGATCGGATGTTTGCTTAGGCAGATGTGATAATACACTCAGTAAATTATTTTCTTTGTCATTGGACGATCGAAACAAGTTCAAATATGAACAAATCTAAAGCAAGTTGGTGATAAATACTACCTAAACTATTTATCTAGATATATATGTATATAGTATTGTATCAAAAAGGGTATTTGAAATAGGAAATATTTTTATGATTAACTAGTTCAAGTGCCTCGAAACTGACTAAAATTTGGCAGGAGATGTGTCCAGATGGTAAACACTTCTCTTAAGTATTACCCTTCTTAAAAAGAGCATATATGATATTGGTAATACCCAGTTCATTGATATTATTTTGGAGTTACTCAGGCTACATGAATATTTCTATGAGTTAAAATGTATAATTTCATTTCAAAGGATTTTTGAAATAAAAACAGGGTATTTAGCTCTTAAGTTCCAAAATATAAAGGTATCTTGATTAAGAGTGAGTTAATATATGAAGTTTTTAATTGGGTTAAATTTTATTTGATGTTATTAGGCCGGCTAATAAACACCTTTACCTTAGAGTTGTCTAAGAAAAAGTAGACTCTACGACGGAGTCGGGATACCAACATCCTACTCTTATTAGCTATTTGCCATACCGAATAGGTAAAGAGGTTAGATTTTTTGACTTAGTTTTAAGACCCAAATTATTTTGGACCTACATCTGAATGGAATAAAGTGAATAGGAATTAAAATCAGATGTTTTGTATATACTCTTAGGATGTAGAAGAGTATTATACAAGTTAATGAATTAAAATGATTTTATGAAAAGGTTTTATAAATAAAGTTATATCATTTAAAAATGTTTAAATCTAAGCCGAAATTTCTGTGAAATGTTTTAATAAATTTTTTTTGGAAGGGTAAAGAGTAGGGTAGTAAGAACCTTTAGATCGGTACATAATGTTGTACGTAGATCATTTCCATTTTGCATATAGTTCTCCATCCAAGATTCGAGTACATGACTTGAGGTGTATCACACCATTCCGAAGAAGGATTTATCACTCAATTTTTGACGGCGAACACTTGGTGAGGGTTCTTAATTTAGAACTAAAGTTTTCTATCATAGTATATGGCTATGTAAGAAGAACAGAGGTTTCTAATTGAGTAGCCTGATCAGAGTCCGCACTAGGAAATCGAGTGAGCGATACTAGTTCGGAAGTAAAGTTTATGTAATCAAGTGAGGGATCAAATTGGATTTTAAATAGGAATGACTATGTATATCTTATAGATTAATGAGTAGTGTTAAGTTTTCAAGGTTTGGGCTGTGGAAAAAGGTCGAGGTCGAAATTCTATTAAGAGGGAGAGTGTAACGACCCGGAATTTTACCATGTTAATTTGAAAATATTTTATTAATTTTAAATATTCAAATAGCAGATTTTATAATTAAAAAAAAACTCTTTTAAATAATGAATAATTATAGTGAAATAGCTTTCAAAATTATTTTACAAAAATATTTAGTTCGAAGAAAAATTGGAAATGTGACTGGAATTCGGTTTTCGAATTTTCGACTTTTCATCGGCTCAAAGTTGTCGGAAACATTGTAAACTCTATTGTATAATTATACTCATTAATTTTTAAATGAAGTTAGAATATGGTTTGTTGTATGTGCATACTTAAGTAATATAAAAAGTGGATGTTACATTATATGAAAAACAAAATAAAATGTTAAATATGAAAAGATTGCTTAGGAAACTTAAGTACAATAACTCATTAATTCATGTTGGCTAAGCAAAGGGAAGGGGGAAAAGCTTGTGGGCATGAGGTACATGAAGGTGAGGCGGCAAGTGGATGTGGAGGTATAGGACAAGGCTATTTTAGTAATTTACTTTGTTCTCTTGCTTATAAATAGCCTTTTCACTTCTTCAATTCTGCCTCCTCTTCCTTCTACCATATCTTTGCCATATCTTATCCAAATGGAGGATCTCTTTTTCTCAAACCGTAGAAAATTTTAGTGGCTACAACTTCCATGCGTATCACTTCTTCAATTTTTGAGCTTAGTCATGTCAAAATCTCATTTATTTAAAGAAGATTTTCAGACCTAGATTTTAAAGTCTGAAAATACCTCTTCTTATTTTAACCATATCTCCCTCAAAATTGACCCAAATTGAGCAATTAAAATTTTGAAATTGTAGCAAAAATAATTTTAAAGAACTTTACCTTTTATAACTTGTTGAAGTTCCATGAGTAACTTGTCAAAACATCAGTTGGAAGATGACTCATTTTCGGGTTTGATTTTTGTGAATTCGATGATAATCCAAAGCCCCTCCACCATTCAAGGCCAAGCTCCACCATGCCTTAGGCCGAGCCATTTGGCAAGGAAAAGAGGAGATGGAGGGTGTCATAGTGTCATTGTTAGTCGAAAGTATCTCGGGTCGCTTTGGATAAGTTGGAGGCCTAATAGTGAGTAAAAGCTCACATCTTTTAAATAAGTTTCTAAACTTTATCATAATATTATTTTAGTTGTTATATAGTTGGATGTTGGTTGAAATCAATAATGTTGTGATGGGTTGTGTGTGTGTATGATGTATGCATGCATATGTTGATGTATGTTAAAAAAAGTAAGTATGTTGAAGTGGTTAGTTTGCGACATCAAGATCCTTTGGATTGTTAAAAACTTGTCTCCTAACTTCGCTTTCTTGAAATGCTTTATAAAGTTTTCAAAACCTTGCTTTTTTCCAAAATCTTTTACTAAGTTTGTAAAGTGGTTGAAGTATAAAAGTTAAGAATTTTGAAATTATTTAATATAAAAATCAAGTTTTGAAATTTCAGGTCATATAGCGATAGTCGCTATAAGTGCAGTTTGTAAAACGAACTAATTTTGAAAAACCTAAAAATGTTTTTAATTAAGTATTCCTTTTACAAAGTGTTTTCAAAACTTTAGTTAAGTAAATAAAAGTAAATATTTAATTATTTATTTATTTTAATTATTACTTAATTAATTAATTAATTAAGATAATCAGTACTAAATCGTTAGTTAATAAAGGTAATTAATACTTAAGTGTTAATCAATTAAGTTAATTATAATTATTTAATTAATTTAAGTTAATTATTATTTAATTAATAATTAGGGATTAATTATTATTTAATTATTTATTTATAAATGGGTTTAAATATTTAATTATTTACTAATTAAGTAAGATTAATTAAGACTTAATTAAGATTAATTTAATTATTAATGAAGATTTAAATTATTATGTAATAATTAATTAGAGATGAATTATGGTTTAAATATTTTTTAAGGATTAAATATTTAAATAAAGGATAATTTTTATTTAATTATTGATTTATAAGTTAATTATGGTTTGATTATTAATTAAAAGTTTAATTACTATCAAATAAAGTGTTTAAATGTAACGGTATGTCTTTCTTACACCTAAAGATGACACTTAATGCATCCTCTACATTCGTTTGCCGATCATTTAACTGTCCGAACGACGGGTCGTTTAGGGTAAAGAAAGAAGAAGACAGAACATAATCTCAAAAAAACGTGACGAGTAACATATAGTATATAAATCAAGTCTTGACAAAAGAAAGAAAGTTATCATAAAGAATCATTAGAGTGCACTATCATATTATCAACCTGGACATTATTATAGCATGTCCTTACAAATTATGATAAATTCAACAATCAATACAGCAGAAAAATAAAGAAATAGTAGATATGCCTTGGGCATCCAGCTCATCTCATGAACTCCAAAGCATCTGAAGCTAATCTGGAAAATATGCTCGGTCTGACCCGAGCATTAAAATAAAACTACACCCGAATCAGTCTGGTAATGCCAACGTGAGAAAACTCAAGTAATGGGGTGAACATGTAATATTTCTGTGAGACCACGCTGCTAACACGGAACAGGTTTTCACGTCACAAGATCAACATTCATTGATGAAGAATTGGGAAACAAATCAAAACTATAATCCAAACAAGAATATATGAGCGTAGATAAGATAAAAATCCTGTATGATCATTTTCACCCTAGAGGAGGGTGAATAGGGTGATACTAAAATTAATGCAGAAATAAAAATAATAACAGAAAGTAATGCAGTAAAAATCACGCACAGATTTACCCAACTTCGACAAAAACCTACCTACGTGTTGCCCACAAGGTTTCTACTAGAAATTAAGTAGTCAGACGCCTACAAACACACGTAAACTTGCGACACCCACTAACTAGACTAACCTAACTCTAAGCTCAAAACCCTGCCACAACTCAGCCACTGAGTTGCAAATTCTCGAACTACAAAACCGTAGTTCGTACCTAGTTACAAAACTAGAGTTTGACTCAAAAATTTAAAAAGACACCAAAGTACTAAAATTAAATACAAACCTCTACAATATAATTCGTCCTAAATAAATTAACAAATGTAGCACAATAATTTAAAGATAAAAAACAGTCGCTTTTCTTATTTTCTTGGCCGCCTTGTTTTCTTGACCAATCTGGATTTAGGGCTTCGTTCAAAATTAAAGTCGCCGAATCAACTCGATCGATTGCACTGATGAATTTACTTCGATTTGCCTTGTCAATCGATTCCTTTGCTTTGATAGCTTATGGCCGCATCAATAAGTCGAGTTGGATGTTGATAAATTGGTATGTGATTTTTGCCCTTTTAGTTCTCGACTTTGATTCGGTTATAAATTGGTTCGTGATTTGGCTTGCTCTGGTATTTGCTTGAACTCGAATGATTTTAATGCCGATGATGACATGGGTTTATATAGGGTTTGATTCCCTGTATTTTCGTTTGTATATTTCTATTTGAACTTTTCAATTTCTTTTCTCGGCCATGGATTTTTGATCGAACGGTAAGTGTGATTCCTAACTTGTTCATCTCTAATATATTTGAATTTTGTTCCGAGTCGGTTCCGTTCTTTCCTCGTATGATCTGTTCATCGTTCACCGACTTGTTGGCATTTGAACTTGAGATAAATTTGACTTGTTACCCTCTACGACTTTAACCAATTTTCTGAATTTTTAGTTGAACACTTCAACACTGTTTTGTTTGACCATTTCTTTTTTTAAAAACTTCTCCTTGACTTTGTTTTTCAAACTGCTACTGATACTATGCTTTGATCATGTCATGTACACTTGTATGTGTGTACCATGTATATACATATATACATATATGTATGCATATATGTGTGTGATTCTAACTTTGCTTGTTTCATTTCTTTGGAAAAAAACTGCTACTTTTAAATCTCTGAGCCTCTGTGATTTTGTGCTAGTTGATGTGTCCACCCGAGTGCTTGCATTCATGTGTGTGTGATTTTCTGAATTGATTTGTGTATACGTATATATGTATATATGTATACATGTGTATATGTGACTATTGCATACTCATGTTGCCTTGCACTTGAACATATTTATCTCTTTGTTGTTACACTGGTAATTTCTTTTGCCTGTGTGCTTGTTGTCTCCTTTGTTGCATATGATCTATTTTCTGCCTTTGCTTGGACATTCATGTTATTGTAGTCATGTTGCTTTGCACCTGTCCATGCCATTGAACTTGTATTCTCTGAAGTCTGGTTTGCATGAACATACTGCTTTGTTCACCTGAACTCCTGTGCACCAGTTCACTTGTTTGGTTCTTTGTACATTTGGTGGTCAGACTTGTTTTCATTGTGCTTGAGTTTGATCTGATGTCACATGTATATACATATATACATGTATGTATGTATATATGAGTATGATTTGTGTTGCTATGCTCTCTGTTCATCCCTGTTGTGTTCTTTGCATTCAAGTCTAGTCTCATGTTGAATGAAGTTGAACCTGAGCATGTATGAAATGTTGTATGTTGTTTCTTTGCATTCATGATAACCCATTTGGACCTGCACTTGATCATTGTCAATGTTTTGTTAGACTTGCTTCGAGTACCATGTCTAGTTGCTTGGTTGCATATACTCATATCTGAAGCATTGTGACTTTGTTCTTGCCTTTGTACATTTACAGTCTGGTTCCATATGAATGAATCTGGTTTGCATTGATGAGTTTGATGTCGTGTTGCACTTTGTTGTTGAATCCATGAGATTTGAGTTTACTTGTATTCTCTGACCATATGCATTGACCTAGTACATGTCTGGTTCCTTTGTGCCAATTTATTGTAGTCCTGCCTTTGTTGCTCCTGTTGTATGTTTGATCTGGTGCACTTTGAACTCTGGGTTCTGAACTTGATTGTTATGCACTTGAGTTGAATCCAGTTTTTGCTTGGGTTTGACCTCGTGCTCACCTATCCCTATTATTTTAACAAAAAAGTGTATATTGGTGTGCACGACCTTGTGGCATGTACAATGATACACTATGCATGTCACAAGTTGTTCGTGTAAGATGAATTAAAAGAAATGATGACGAACAACCCAAATAACCGAGGCAAATAATATTTTCAAAACACACACTTTATTGTGCATTGCAAAATATTTTCTTTTTCAATTTTACTGCATCGGTGTTTATTTTGTAGATGGTTCAAATGCTGGATACAGGCTGGAACAAAGTTGAAGATCAAATACGAGTGAGAGTGAATATGTAGTGAGGTGAAAATTGTGTTGTAATTGAGAATGTGTAAATGTAGTGAGAGCTCAAATTTGTACTATTTGAATTTGTAATAAAATATTTGTTTGAAGAAAATATTTGTTTAAATATGAATTCTGAGTTATTTATTTTATTCAACAAATATTTATTTAATTATGTGGAAAAATAAAATAGTACAATAACAAATACATTTGTATATATATATATGTTTATTATCATCAAACAAAAATCATATACTGGCATATTCTACAAATCCAAACATAAAGAATGAACTGAAATAATTAATCACCAAGAAGAACATGTCACTTCTTGGTGCAATTAAAAAACAATTCAATGATTTGAATTAAAAATAAGGAAATTAGTTTTCCCATAATATATATGGGACCATGCCTCCAACTACAGAACGAGTTTCCTTTCATAATAACAATATCCAATTTCAACCATGGATGCGAATAATTAAACATCGCAAAGTGCTCTTAACACTTCCCAATGTAATTAAGAAAGAAGTTAATTTAAAAACTTGGAATCAAATGAAAGAATAGGGAATTTTTCTAACAAATGACTAGGAGAATGTGCCTCCCTTACCGAAAGTATACCTCTATAAATATACTTGAGAACTCCGATGGCCCTCGAAAAGCTCTAAGCCGGACCCCACCAACTATTATCGAGTATTCAATTATTTCACATCTCAATGCACACACCAAATCCAATCTAGAGTGGATGTGAAAATACCCAGATGGGAGTAAGCCCACTCGCTCTTTGGATTTAGTCATTTCTGACGAAGGATAACAAAGCTCAAAAGAGCAACAAATCATTTTAAGGTGACGAAACACCATGAAAAAAGCTGAACCTGATAGTTAATAAATCAACTATCAAGGATTATTAAAAATGATCATATATGGAAATTAAATTTCATATTCTTACTACTACTCATCGAATCCAAACTTGTGTTATCCCTTAGTTGAAAATGAAGTGGGCAAGTTGAGACAGTGTTACCTCTAAGCATTGCCTTGACGTCATTTTTAACCTTTGAGAATGACTAAATACTTTCCACACAAGCGAAATCGGATTATGGAAACTTATTTTCCATAACTAAATCAAAGCTTTTACTTATAAAACCAAACTTGTGCTAGGATTTCACATTTAAAAGCGATAACTTTTAGCAACTTTATCAAAATGATTGATTAACTCCAAACTCAAATTTATTACTTCAATTTCATTTTTTATATTGATCAACTAATTTTTAAAACAATGGTTAATTATTTTCAAAACAACTTTATTTAAAATAATCAATTAACTTTGATCATGATTTATTACTTCAAAATAACTCTATTTAGAATGATTAGTTAACTTTAAAACATTATTATTAGAATAATTAGTTAGCCTTTAAACATAATTATTAAAATGATTAACTAACTTTAAAACATTATTATTATAGTGATAAATTGATCTTAAAACATTATTAGGAAAATGATAAGTTAACTGTAATACCTAATTATTTAAATAATTAATTAGCCTTAAACATCATTAGTTAAAATGATTAATTAATCTTGAAACCGTCATTGATACAATGGTTAATTAATCTTAATCTCATCGTTAATTAATTAATTAATTATCTTTAAAACATCATTATTAAAATGATTAATCAGTTTTAAAACACCATTATTAAAATAATTAATTAATTTTAAAACATCAGTTACGAGTGACGGAAGATAGCATTCCTCTTACCGCATTCCGTACTCGTTATGGTTCTTACGAATGGCTTGTTATGCCGTTCGGTTTGATGAACGCTCCGGCGTATTTTGTAGATCTTATGAATCGGATATTCCGAGAATATCTCGATAAGTTCGTCTTGGTTTTCATTGATGGTATTCTTAATTATTCCAAATCTGAAGCCGATCATATTCAGCATTTGGAGATTGTTTTGAGCACTCTTCGTCAGCATCAACTTTATGCCAAATTCTCCAAGTGTCACTTCTGGGAGAATAGGGTGAAGTTTCTCGGTCATATTGTTTCTTCCGATGGTATTTCTGTCGATCCTACAAAGATCGAATCTATTCAGAATTGGAAGAGGCCCGAGACCGTTACTGAGATCCGTAGTTTCCTTGGATTGGCGGGTTATTATCGCCGGTTCATTAAGGACTTTTCTTGTATTGCTTTGCCGCTTACCACTCTTACGAGAAAAGCTGTTTCTTTTATTTGGTCGGATAAGTGTGAGAATTCTTTCTTGAAGTTAAAAGATCTCCTTACTCATGCTCCTATCTTAGTGGTTCCCGAAGGGAATCATGATCTTGTTGTTTATACCGATGCCAGTGGTTTTGGGTTCGGTGCTGTTCTCATGCAAAAGGATAGAGTAGTTGCCTATGCTTCTAGACAACTAAAGCCTAACGAGACTCGTTATGCTACCCATGATTTGGAGTTAGCCGCTATAGTCTTTGCTTTAAAGATTTGGCGACATTATTTGTTGGGCGAGTGTTTTATTCTCTTTACTGATCACAAATCTCTGAAGTATTTATTAACTCAGAAAGAGCTTAATATGAGGCAACAACGTTGGCTCGAATTTCTTGCTTCATATGATTTCGATATTCAGTATACCCCTGGTAAGGGTAATCGAGTTGCTGATGCGCTTAGTCGCAAGCAGCAGGTTGTTGTTTCCATGATGTTAGCAGAGTGGAATATTTTGGAAGCTTTATCTCTTTGTGATATTAGAGACTGTCCTTCAGTTTCTGATTCTCCCGTGCTTTTATTTAGCATGGAAGCTCGTCCTAGTTTGTTGGACCGTGTTGCCGATGCCCAGAAACAAGATCCACATATTGCTTATCTTATTCAGAGTTGTAAATCGGAATCCCGAAGTGATGATCTAAAGGATTTCGATATTGATGTTCATGGTTGTGTTCGGAAGAAGAGAAGGTTGGTCGTGCCTAATGTTTCTAATCTTAGAAATGACATTCTTGAGGACTGTCATCGTTCTATGTATACTATCCATCCGGGTAGTAGTAAGATGTATGATCATATGAAACGCTTATACTATTGGGAAGGTATGAAGCGTGATATTGCAAGTTATGTAAGTCGTTGCATGACTTGTCAACTTGTTAAAGCAGAACACCAGCGTCCCAGTGGTCTTTTGCAGCCTCTAGAGATTCCATTATGGAAATGGGATCAGATTTCCATAGACTTCATAGATGGTCTACCTCATTCGAGGTCGGGCCATACTAGTATTTGGGTGATTGTTGACAGATCGACTAAATCAGGCCATTTTATTCCTATCAAGTCCAATCGGACTGCTCCTTTATTGGCTAAGCTGTTTATTAAAGAAGTCGTTCGACTTTATGGTGTCCCTAGTTCCATTGTTAGTGACAGAGATCCGCTTTTTACTAGTGGTTTCTGGCAGATCCTTCAGAAAGCTTTGGGTACTATGCTCAATCTCAGTACAACTTATCATCCACAGTCTGATGGTCAGACTGAAAGGGTGAATCAAGTTTTGGAAGATCTCCTTCAAGCTTGTATTCTTGATTTTGGTGGTCGTTGGGAAGACCACTTATCTCTTGTTGAATTTTCTTATAACAACAGTTTTCAATCCAGTATCGGTATGGCTCCTTTCGAAGCTCTTTATGGAAGGCCGTGTCGATCACCATCTTGTTGGTTGTAATCGGGGGAAAAGTTAGTTCTCGGCCCCGATTATATTCGTGAATCTTCGGAGAAGATTGATATTATTAGACAGAGAATGAAAGAGGCTCATAATAGGCAGAAATCTTATGCCGATCATCGTAGGAAGCCTTTGGAATTTTCTGTTGGCGATCACGTATTCATTCGTGTTTCTCCGATGAAGGGTGTAGTGCGTTTTAGTAGCTCCGGGAAATTGGCTCCTTGATATGTTGGACCGTTTCCTATTACGGAACGCATTGGCCCAGTTGCTTATTGTGTATCGCTACCTATTCAGTTTTCGGGAATTCATGACGTATTTCATGTATCCCAGCTTCGTCGATGCCTTCGAGATTCGGATTCTATTATTGATCCTCCTATGTTGCAAGATCTTGAGATCTCACCCGACTTGTCTATTGTGCAAAATCCGATTCGTGTGCTAGCTTCGGAGGTTAAACGCCTTCGGAATAAAGAAGTCCCGCTTGTGAAAATTCAATGGTCCACCAACCCCAAAGATTGCACTTGGGAAACCAAAGAATCCATCAAGCGTTCTTATCCCGGTTTTCTCTCCTCTTCGGGTGGGGGTGGGCATTCTTATCCATCTTTTCTATTTTACTCTTTGTTGTGATGAAGTATTTGCATTATCGACTGCTTCTAGTATGAAGATTGCGGGGACGCAATTTTTATAAGGGGGGAGTCTGTAACGACCGTGATTTTTGAATTACTGTCAAAATAGATTTCTTAAATGGAAAAAAAATAAAGTGATGCAAAATTCATTTGCAAAGTCAGTTGCAAATTGCTTGTTGCATTGAATATAATTAGGTTGTAATTCTTTTATTTTGCATTGCACGTGCGTATTGGTCCATATTAATGCCAATATAAACAAGTGCTTTCACCTAAGGTTGTAATCTTTTCCTGTCTTTTTCACGTGTAACATATATAGCCCATTTCAAAAGCAAGTGGAACATATTTTTGTGTGCTGTCACATTCTTGCAAGTGAACACTTAACACTATTTTCTTTCTTCATTTTTGCCTTACTGTCACATTAACAAGTACACGGTGTGTCCTTCCTCTTCCTTATTGCACGTTTGCATTTAATGAATGTGTACAAAATATTAGCTAGCACCTCAATTCTTTTGACTTATACACATTTTTGAGGAGAGAAGTGTAGGGCTGCTCGGTAGGAGATATCATTCGTTTGTTTTCAAAATTTTCTGAAGCTCGGAAAAAAAAACAACACAATAGTGGCAGCTCCAATTCTCTCCAATTCTTGCTTCGTTAAATCTGGGTTTCTAGCTAATTTCGAAACGAATTAAGGTGAGTGCTAAACTCACAAATGCTAATTGATTCACTACTTTGTTTTGTGCATGCATTTAGCTCACAAATTTCATTTTTACTTCATGTGCATGAATACTTTACACACGTGCATGCCAATAAATGTCTTCATCTTTATTGATTTCTTACGTGCCTGGATTTTCAGGACCTATGAGAAATTTTTGCTCATATTCAAATTTTGTGTACACTAGAATCAAGTTCCAGGTCCTTGGGTTTTCCTTTCAAAGTGTGCATGCATATATGTAAGTTATTATCACTTCATATTGAAGTCTGTCACATGCGTGGCCTTCTTTAGGTGTTCTAAGTCCTTTGATTCATATAAGATTGCTACTTGCTTTGCCTCGGTACTTGATATATTGGTTAGTCTGTTACGTGCATCAATTTATTCCTTTGCACGTCCTTCAGTTTGCCTGACACTTTAACTTTGTAATGTGCTTAACTTGCTTGTCACATGAAAATATGGTCTAGGTTCACATGTTTTATAATGTTAAATCTAGTTCATGTGATTTAAAATAAAATTCATCTGTATGCGTGCAAAATGAAGTAGCACAGGGGCATATTATTTGAGTTGCTTTCTTTGTGTGCACCTATATATATATTGCCCAGCTAGCATTGTTTTATACTCCTTTTACTCACGTATATTTAAGTGTGTCCACATTCTTTTTGGTGCAAGTATATTGTGTAAGTGTATTGTGTGAAAACTAAGTTTCAAGTCACATATTACTTTTACAATTTTAGTGTGTCTCCATATTATAGTGTGCATACATGGATACCGTTGTGCACGTGAATATTGCATGTCAGGGCAATATTTTGTTGAGTAAGCAGTAGTGCAGTTTACTGCGTTAAATTATTTGTGTACCGGTATTTGGTTTTAAAACGTATTTTATTACCGTTATTTTTATAACGGGATTTTACACCGGTATTATATTTTTGAAGCGTGTTGTTTTGATGAGAATTTGACGAATAAAAATTACTGTTGTTTTGACTTCAGTAACCGAAAATTTTATAGTTAATTTTTAAGCAGTTATCCCGCAATGCTGATTTGATATCTGTTATTACGGCGTTTTGTGAAGCGCAATTTCCTCCTTGAAATTTCTATAGTTGTTGCTGATTTAATCACGTGTTTTAAAAAAATCATTTTAAAGTAAAATTATTTCGAAAATTTTTACAGTTTGCGCTTTCAAAAGAATGAGGAAGCGATTTAAACGCTTCAGCAAAATTAAGGACTATGACCCCTTACTTTTACTGATTCGCTTAATTCCGAACTTGTCCGTTTGAGAACGTAAATTTTATTTATTTAAAATACACAATTTTACACTTTCAAGGAAACGATGAAGAGATTTAAATGATTTAGCAAAAGTGCGGAATATGGAACCACGCTTTTACTAATTCGGTTAATTTCGGACTCGTTAATTGAAATATTCGTTGTGGATTTGCTGTTTGAAGGTTTGGATTATTTTGTTGGGCTTTCGAGCCAATCTGATGGACCTTCGGGTCAATTACCAGTACTAGACCTTCAGGTCACTTTGTTGGACCTTCGGGTCATCTGATGGGCGCCAAAAATTTATAGTACTTGGTAGGCTTCGGCCATATGAGATGCACGTGAGGCGTAGCTTAGACTCGCCATCTGCTGGGATCGATCCACTTTTATGCTGATTTTTCTAGTTATCTATTTTGATTTCTAGATTTTGTGAATTGCTGTTTTGAATTCAATTGTGAATTTGAAAGTTGATTTTGATGGAGTTTAAATTGAGATTTCTTCATTTAAACTATGTTGATTATTTATGTTGAATAGTCTCATTCGAGACTATAATTATTTTCTTAAGCGTTGTTTATCATACACTTATTTCTGAGTTTGAATTAGACTGATCCGTTTATTATTTTCTTTTAAATAATACTCGGGTCAGACCGAGTTATTTCAAGGTAATCGCTATCTCTGATTCAATCGCAGCTTCAGCTTTTGGGATTTCACTCCATCTTTTGTCTAGTCTTCGTGGAGTACTTTTGGTGTATTGACTCTCGTCTCATGTATGTATTGCTGGATATGTATATGTACATTTTGTTCATGTGAACTATCGATTGTTGTAGCATGTATCCAGACTTGTCTTCCACTATATATCTGATATTTCTGTTCTGTTGTGATTATACTTGTTTGTGTTGCTGTTATTATGAGTTGTTCTGAATTTTTCTTAAGCCACCGTAGTTTCGTTTTAGATTTGGATTGAATGTATATCGTTGGGAGTAATTTACACAACTCCTATCGATGTAATCAATACTCGTCTAAGGCATAACTTACGGATGGTCGCTTCTAACAAGCCTTATTCTTTGTAATAGCAGACGTTATTCCTTATAATAACCTTTGTTATTGTGAGCATAGAGGTGGGGCGTCACAGTTGGTATCAGAGCTGAAATTCAGAACAAATTATAATGAAACACAGAACAGAAACAGAATGGAACATGTGTTACAACGATTCGAGGGTTTTATTTGTGCCTTTCTAATCTATTCTTTCCACTTTAACATGTGGGGTACGTCTAGGAATAAATCTCATATTTCGTAGTATTCCATTTGTTAAATTTCTTATCAATTGTGTATTGTTTAACTAATCCTTTTCTTCTCTTGTCTCTCAGCCTTGGCTGGAAGAGGTAGAGGGAAGCGTTCTTCTGCAGGCCCGTCTAGTTGTTCTCATCCGGACGGAGTCTATATGTCAGCTGATCAGTTTATAGAGCTATTTAGGAGTGCTTAGCCTTCTGTTGCTACTCCCGCGGCTCCCAATCACAAGTCTGCCTTCGCCCGCATGTGTAGTGACTATTCCCACCTTGGAGGTCAGCCTTTCAAGGGATCGGAAAGTGTAATGGAGGTTCAGACTTGGTTGCGCACTTGTGAGCGCATATTTTCTCGGATGGATCTTTCTGATCATCATCGCGTTCTCGTTGCATCTAGTATGTTGCAAGAGCGTGCTCTTGACTGGTATGAGCTTTTTATTGCAGAAGTTGATGAGTCCTCTCTCCCGTGGATTCAGTTTAAGGAACGTTTCAAACTTAATATCGTCCCTGAATCGGAAAAGGCTAATCTTGTTCGTAGTTTCCTTGAGTTAAAACAAGGAAAGTCCTCTGTTTCTGATTATGTTGCATCTTTCGAGGCCTTGTCCAAATACGGAGTTGAGTTTATTAACACTCCGCGTAAGAAGAATCTTCATTTTGTAGATGGTTTGAAGAAATATTTGAAGAAAGTTCTTTTGCTTCAGCTTCAGCTCTCTTTTGAGGAACTTGTTGATTCGGCACTTTGTCTTGAAGCTGTCGAAAAGGAACGTGATAGTGGTGATGAGGTTGAGGTTTCAAAGAACCCCAACAAGAAGAGGTTTCCATTTCATAAGCCTAATTCTTCCAACCAGAAGAAGAAGCAAGCTACCTCTAGTTCTTAGCCTAGTAGTGCACCTTCTAATCAGAGGGCGTGCTATAATTGTGGTTCTCTGGATCATCTTCTTCGTAATTGTCCTAAGCCTCGCATTTGCCGTTATTGCAAGAAAGAGGGTCATTGGATTTCTGATTGTCCTACTGCTTCTAAGGGTCTCAATTCTGGGAAGCTTAATGTTGCTAAAGCTTCTGGTGTCTCTTCTTAGCCCAAAGGTATTACTCCTTCTGTTTTGGAAGGTTTTATTTTATTTCATGGCTGTTCTATTAGAGTTCTTTTCGATACGAGTGCATCACATTCATTCGTGTCGAAGGAGCTTGTTGATGTTATTCCTTTGGATGTTATTAGTCTTTGTGACTCTTTGAGGATTGTGAATCCTATTGGTGGATCCGCTACTCTTGGTTTGTTATGTGTTGATGTCGAGATTATTCTTTGTGGTTTTTCTTTTCATGCGAATCTGCATGTTATGGATCATCTTGGTTTTGATATGATTTTGGGTATAGATTGGCTCGTTCGTTATAAAGTTCAAATCCTATGTCCCGAAAGAACTTTATATCTCAAGCATCCCGATGCTATCGAGCAGTTATCTATTATATTTCAGAGCATGGATCATACTTCGAATGCTCTCATTTGAATCGGAGGATGTCATAGATAATATTCCGGTGGTTTGTGATTTTTCTGATGTTTTCGAGCCTATTTTGAGATTGCCACCGAAGAGGGCAATTGAGTTCCGTATTGATCTTATCTTTGGTGCTCATCCTGTCAGTCGTCCTCCCACGAGGATGTCTACTAAGGAAAATGAGGAACTCAAGCAACAATTATCTGAGTTGGAAGCCAAGCATTTTATTCGTTCTAGCTCATCTCCTTGGGGCACCGCCATTGTCTTTGATAAGAAGCCAGATGGTACTCTTAGGCTTTGCATTGATTATCGCAAGCTTAACGAGCTCACTATCAAAAATAGGTATCCATTACCTAGGATCGATGATATGTTGGATCAATTAAGTGGCGCTAAGCTCTTCTCCCAACTCGATCTCGCTACCGGTTTTCATCAGTTACGAGTGGCGGAAGATAGCATTCCTCTTACCGCATTTCATACTCGTTATGGTTCTTACGAATGGCTTGTTATGCCGTTCGGTTTGACGAACGCTCCAGCGTATTTTGTAGATCTTATGAATTGGATATTCCGGGAATATCTCGATAAGTTCGTCTTGGTTTTCATTGATGATATTCTTATTTATTCCAAATCTGAAGCCGATCATATTCAGCATTTGGAGATTGTTTTGAGCACTCTTCGTCAGCATCAGCTTTATGCCAAATTCTCCAAGTGTCACTTCTGGGAGAATAAGGTGAAGTTTCTCGGTCATATTGTTTCTTCCGATGGTATTTCTGTCGATCCTACCAAGATCGAATCTATTCAGAATTGGAAGAGGCCCGAGACCGTTACTGAGATCCATAGTTTCCTTGGATTGGCGGGTTATTATCGCCGGTTCATTAAGGACTTTTCTCGTATTGCTTTATCGCTTACCACTCTTACGAGAAAAGCTGTTCCTTTTATTTGGTCGGATAAGTGAGAGAATTCTTTCTTGAAGTTAAAAGATCTCCTTACTCATGCTCCTATCTTAGTGGTTCCCGAAGGGAATCATGATCTTGTTGTTTATACCGATGCCAGTGGTTTTGGGCTCGGTGCTATTCTAATGCAAAAGGATAGAGTAGTTGCATATGCTTCTAGACAACTAAAGCCTAACGAGACTCGTTATGCTACCCATGATTTGGAGTTAGCCGCTATAGTCGTTGCTTTAAATATTTGGCGACATTATTTGTTGGGCAAGCGTTTTATTCTCTTTACTGATCACAAATCTATGAAGTATTTATTTACTCAGAAAGAGCTTAATATGAGGCAACAACGTTGGCTCGAATTTCTTGCTTCATATGATTTCGATATTCAGTATACCCCTGGTAAGGGTAATCGAGTTGCTGATGCGCTTAGTCGCAAGCAGCAAGTTGTTGTTTCCATGATGTTAGCAGAGTGGAATATTTTGGAAGCTTTATCTCTTTGTGATATTAGAGACTGTCCTTAAGTTTCTGATTCTCCCGTGCTTTTATTTAGCATGGAAGCTCGTCCTAGTTTGTTGGACCGTGTTGCCGATGCCCAGAAACAAGATCCACATATTGCTTATCTTATTCAGAGTTGTAAATCGGAATATCGAAGTGATGATCTAAAGGATTTCGATATTGATATTCATGGTTGTGTTCGGAAGAAGAGAAGGTTGGTCGTGCCTAATGTTTCTAATCTTAGAAATGACATTCTTGAGGACTGTCATCGTTCTATGTATACTATCCATCCGGGTAGTAGTAAGATGTATGATGATATGAAACGCTTATACTATTGGGAAGGTATGAAGCGTGATATTGCAAGTTATGTAAGTCGTTGCATGACTTGTCAACTTGTTAAAGCAGAACACCAGCGTCCCAGTGGTCTTTTGCAGCCTCTAGAGATTCCATTATGGAAATGGGATCAGATTTCCATGGACTTCATAGATGGTCTACCTCGTTCGAGGTCGGGCCATACTAGTATTTGGGTGATTGTTGACAGATTGACTAAATCAGCCCATTTTATTCCTATCAAGTCCAATCGGACTGCTCCTTTATTGGCTAAGCTGTTTATTAAAGAAGTCGTTTGACTTTATGGTGTCCCTAGTTCCATTGTTAGTGACAGAGATCCGCTTTTTACTAGTGGTTTCTGGCAGAGCCTTCAGAAAGCTTTGGGTACTAAGCTCAATCTCAGTACAGCTTATCATCCACAGTCTGATGGTCAGACTGAAAGGGTGGATCAAGTTTTGGAAAATCTCCTTCGAGCTTGTATTCTTAAATTTGGTGGTAGTTGGGAAGACCACTTATCTCTTGTTGAATTTTCTTATAACAACAGTTTTCAATCCAGTATCGGTATGGCTCCTTTCGAAGCTCTTTACGGAAGGCCGTGTCGATCACCATCTTGTTGGTTGGAATCGGGGGAAAAGTTAGTTCTCGGCCCCGATTATATTCGTGAATCTTCGGAGAAGATTGATATTATTAGACAGAGAATGAAAAAGGCTCAGAATAGGCAGAAATCTTATGCCGATCATCGTAGGAAGCCTTTGGAATTTTCTGTTGGCGATCACATATTCATTCGTGTTTCTCCGATGAAGGGTGTAGTGCGTTTTAGTAGCTCCGGGAAATTGGCTCCTCGATATGCTGGACCGTTTCCTATTATGGAACGCATTGGCCCAGTTGCTTATCGTGTATCGCTACCTATTCAGTTTTCGGGAATTCATGACGTATTTCATGTATCCCAGCTTCGTCGATGCCTTCAAGATTCGGATTCTATTATTGATCCTCCTATGTTGCAAGATCTTGAGATCTCACCCGACTTGTCTATTGTGCAAAATCCGATTCGTGTGCTAGCTTCGGAGGTTAAACGCCTTCGGAATAAAGAAGTCCCGCTTGTGAAAATTCAATGGTCCACCAACCCCAAAGATTGCACTTGGGAAACCAAAGAATCCATCAAGCGTTCTTATCCCGGTTTTCTCTCCTCTTCGGGTGGGGGTGGGCATTCTTATCCATCTTTTCTATTTTACTCTTTGTTGTGATGAAGTATTTGCATTATCGACTGCTTCTAGTATGAAGATTGCGGGGACGCAATTTTTATAAGGGGGGAGTCTGTAACGACCGTGATTTTTGAATTACTGTCAAAATAGATTTCTTAAATGGAAAAAAAATAAAGTGATGCAAAATTCATTTGCAAAGTCAGTTGCAAATTGCTTGTTGCATTGAATATAATTAGGTTGTAATTCTTTTATTTTGCATTGCACGTGCGTATTGGTCCATATTAATGCCAATATAAACATGTGCTTTCACCTAAGGTTGTAATCTTTTCCTGTCTTTTTCACGTGTAACATATATAGCCCATTTCAAAAGCAAGTGGAACATATTTTTGTGTGCTGTCACATTCTTGCAAGTGAACACTTAACACTATTTTCTTTCTTCATTTTTGCCTTACTGTCACATTAACAAGTACACGGTGTGTCCTTCCTCTTCCTTATTGCACATTTGCATTTAATGAATGTGTACAAAATATTAGCTAGCACCTCAATTCTTTTGACTTATACACATTTTTGAGGAGAGAAGTGTAGGGCTGCTCGGTAGGAGATATCATTCGTTTGTTTTCAAAATTTTCTGAAGCTCGGAAAAAAAAACAACACAATAGTGGCAGCTCCAATTCTCTCCAATTCTTGCTTCGTTAAATCTGGGTTTCTAGCTAATTTCGAAACGAATTAAGGTGAGTGCTAAACTCACAAATGCTAATTTATTCACTACTTTGTTTTGTGCATGCATTTAGCTCACAAATTTCATTTTTACTTCATGTGCATGAATACTTTACACACGTGCATGCCAATAAATGTCTTCATCTTTATTGATTTCTTACGTGCCTGGATTTTCAGGACCTATGAGAAATTTTTGCTCATATTCAAATTTTGTGTACACTAGAATCAAGTTCCAGGTCCTTGGGTTTTCCTTTCAAAGTGTGCATGCATATATGTAAGTTATTATCACTTCATATTGAAGTCTGTCACATGCGTGGCCTTCTTTAGGTGTTCTAAGTCCTTTGATTCATATAAGATTGCTACTTGCTTTGCCTCGGTACTTGATATATTGGTTAGTCTGTTACGTGCATCAATTTATTCCTTTGCACGTCCTTCAGTTTGCCTGACACTTTAACTTTGTAATGTGCTTAACTTGCTTGTCACATGAAAATATGGTCTAGGTTCACATGTTTTATAATGTTAAATCTAGTTCATGTGATTTAAAATAAAATTCATCTGTATGCGTGCAAAATGAAGTAGCACAGGGGCATATTATTTGAGTTGCTTTCTTTGTGTGCACCTATATATATATTGCCCAGCTAGCATTGTTTTATACTCCTTTTACTCACGTATATTTAAGTGTGTCCACATTCTTTTTGGTGCAAGTATATTGTGTAAGTGTATTGTGTGAAAACTAAGTTTCAAGTCACATATTACTTTTACAATTTTAGTGTGTCTCCATATTATAGTGTGCATACATGGATACCGTTGTGCACGTGAATATTGCATGTCAGGGCAATATTTTGTTGAGTAAGCAGTAGTGCAGTTTACTGCGTTAAATTATTTGTGTACCGGTATTTGGTTTTAAAACGTATTTTATTACCGTTATTTTTATAACGGGATTTTACACCGGTATTATATTTTTGAAGCGTGTTGTTTTGATGAGAATTTGACGAATAAAAATTACTGTTGTTTTGACTTCAGTAACCGAAAATTTTATAGTTAATTTTTAAGCAGTTATCCCGCAATGCTGATTTGATATCTGTTATTACGGCGTTTTGTGAAGCGCAATTTCCTCCTTGAAATTTCTATAGTTGTTGCTGATTTAATCACGTGTTTTAAAAAAATCATTTTAAAGTAAAATTATTTCGAAAATTTTTACAGTTTGCGCTTTCAAAAGAATGAGGAAGCGATTTAAACGCTTCAGCAAAATTAAGGACTATGACCCCTTACTTTTACTGATTCGCTTAATTCCGAACTTGTCCGTTTGAGAACGTAAATTTTATTTATTTAAAATACACAATTTTACACTTTCAAGGAAACGATGAAGAGATTTAAATGATTTAGCAAAAGTGCGGAATATGGAACCACGCTTTTACTAATTCGGTTAATTTCGGACTCGTTAATTGAAATATTCGTTGTGGATTTGCTGTTTGAAGGTTTGGATTATTTTGTTGGGCTTTCGAGCCAATCTGATGGACCTTCGGGTCAATTACCAGTACTAGACCTTCAGGTCACTTTGTTGGACCTTCGGGTCATCTGATGGGCGCCAAAAATTTATAGTACTTGGTAGGCTTCGGCCATATGAGATGCACGTGAGGCGTAGCTTAGACTCGCCATCTGCTGGGATCGATCCACTTTTATGCTGATTTTTCTAGTTATCTATTTTGATTTCTAGATTTTGTGAATTGCTGTTTTGAATTCAATTGTGAATTTGAAAGTTGATTTTGATGGAGTTTAAATTGAGATTTCTTCATTTAAACTATGTTGATTATTTATGTTGAATAGTCTCATTCGAGACTATAATTATTTTCTTAAGCGTTGTTTATCATACACTTATTTCTGAGTTTGAATTAGACTGATCCGTTTATTATTTTCTTTTAAATAATACTCGGGTCAGACCGAGTTATTTCAAGGTAATCGCTATCTCTGATTCAATCGCAGCTTCAGCTTTTGGGATTTCACTCCATCTTTTGTCTAGTCTTCGTGGAGTACTTTTGGTGTATTGACTCTCGTCTCATGTATGTATTGCTGGATATGTATATGTACATTTTGTTCATGTGAACTATCGATTGTTGTAGCATGTATCCAGACTTGTCTTCCACTATATATCTGATATTTCTGTTCTGTTGTGATTATACTTGTTTGTGTTGCTGTTATTATGAGTTGTTCTGAATTTTTCTTAAGCCACCGTAGTTTCGTTTTAGATTTGGATTGAATGTATATCGTTGGGAGTAATTTACACAACTCCTATCGATGTAATCAATACTCGTCTAAGGCATAACTTACGGATGGTCGCTTCTAACAAGCCTTATTCTTTGTAATAGCAGACGTTATTCCTTATAATAACCTTTGTTATTGTGAGCATAGAGGTGGGGCGTCACAGTTGGTATCAGAGCTGAAATTCAGAACAAATTATAATGAAACACAGAACAGAAACAGAATGGAACATGTGTTACAACGATTCGAGGGTTTTATTTGTGCCTTTCTAATCTATTCTTTCCACTTTAACATGTGGGGTACGTCTAGGAATAAATCTCATATTTCGTAGTATTCCATTTGTTAAATTTCTTATCAATTGTGTATTGTTTAACTAATCCTTTTCTTCTCTTGTCTCTCAGCCTTGGCTGGAAGAGGTAGAGGGAAGCGTTCTTCTGCAGGCCCGTCTAGTTGTTCTCATCCGGACGGAGTCTATATGTCAGCTGATCAGTTTATAGAGCTATTTAGGAGTGCTTAGCCTTCTGTTGCTACTCCCGCGGCTCCCAATCACAAGTCTGCCTTCGCCCGCATGTGTAGTGACTATTCCCACCTTGGAGGTCAGCCTTTCAAGGGATCGGAAAGTGTAATGGAGGTTCAGACTTGGTTGCGCACTTGTGAGCGTATATTTTCTCGGATGGATCTTTCTGATCATCATCGCGTTCTCGTTGCATCTAGTATGTTGCAAGAGCGTGCTCTTGACTGGTATGAGCTTTTTATTGCAGAAGTTGATGAGTCCTCTCTCCCGTGGATTCAGTTTAAGGAACGTTTCAAACTTAATATCGTCCCTGAATCGGAAAAGGCTAATCTTGTTCGTAGTTTCCTTGAGTTAAAACAAGGAAAGTCCTCTGTTTCTGATTATGTTGCATCTTTCGAGGCCTTGTCCAAATACGGAGTTGAGTTTATTAACACTCCGCGTAAGAAGAATCTTCATTTTGTAGATGGTTTGAAGAAATATTTGAAGAAAGTTCTTTTGCTTCAGCTTCAGCTCTCTTTTGAGGAACTTGTTGATTCGGCACTTTGTCTTGAAGCTGTCGAAAAGGAACGTGATAGTGGTGATGAGGTTGAGGTTTCAAAGAACCCCAACAAGAAGAGGTTTCCATTTCATAAGCCTAATTCTTCCAACCAGAAGAAGAAGCAAGCTACCTCTAGTTCTTAGCCTAGTAGTGCACCTTCTAATCAGAGGGCGTGCTATAATTGTGGTTCTCTGGATCATCTTCTTCGTAATTGTCCTAAGCCTCGCATTTGCCGTTATTGCAAGAAAGAGGGTCATTGGATTTCTGATTGTCCTACTGCTTCTAAGGGTCTCAATTCTGGGAAGCTTAATGTTGCTAAAGCTTCTGGTGTCTCTTCTTAGCCCAAAGGTATTACTCCTTCTGTTTTGGAAGGTTTTATTTTATTTCATGGCTGTTCTATTAGAGTTCTTTTCGATACGAGTGCATCACATTCATTCGTGTCGAAGGAGCTTGTTGATGTTATTCCTTTGGATGTTATTAGTCTTTGTGACTCTTTGAGGATTGTGAATCCTATTGGTGGATCCGCTACTCTTGGTTTGTTATGTGTTGATGTCGAGATTATTCTTTGTGGTTTTTCTTTTCATGCGAATCTGCATGTTATGGATCATCTTGGTTTTGATATGATTTTGGGTATAGATTGGCTCGTTCGTTATAAAGTTCAAATCCTATGTCCCGAAAGAACTTTATATCTCAAGCATCCCGATGCTATCGAGCAGTTATCTATTATATTTCAGAGCATGGATCATACTTCGAATGCTCTCATTTGAATCGGAGGATGTCATAGATAATATTCCGGTGGTTTGTGATTTTTCTGATGTTTTCGAGCCTATTTTGAGATTGCCACCGAAGAGGGCAATTGAGTTCCGTATTGATCTTATCTTTGGTGCTCATCCTGTCAGTCGTCCTCCCACGAGGATGTCTACTAAGGAAAATGAGGAACTCAAGCAACAATTATCTGAGTTGGAAGCCAAGCATTTTATTCGTTCTAGCTCATCTCCTTGGGGCACCGCCATTGTCTTTGATAAGAAGCCAGATGGTACTCTTAGGCTTTGCATTGATTATCGCAAGCTTAACGAGCTCACTATCAAAAATAGGTATCCATTACCTAGGATCGATGATATGTTGGATCAATTAAGTGGCGCTAAGCTCTTCTCCCAACTCGATCTCGCTACCGGTTTTCATCAGTTACGAGTGGCGGAAGATAGCATTCCTCTTACCGCATTTCATACTCGTTATGGTTCTTACGAATGGCTTGTTATGCCGTTCGGTTTGACGAACGCTCCAGCGTATTTTGTAGATCTTATGAATTGGATATTCCGGGAATATCTCGATAAGTTCGTCTTGGTTTTCATTGATGATATTCTTATTTATTCCAAATCTGAAGCCGATCATATTCAGCATTTGGAGATTGTTTTGAGCACTCTTCGTCAGCATCAGCTTTATGCCAAATTCTCCAAGTGTCACTTCTGGGAGAATAAGGTGAAGTTTCTCGGTCATATTGTTTCTTCCGATGGTATTTCTGTCGATCCTACCAAGATCGAATCTATTCAGAATTGGAAGAGGCCCGAGACCGTTACTGAGATCCATAGTTTCCTTGGATTGGCGGGTTATTATCGCCGGTTCATTAAGGACTTTTCTCGTATTGCTTTATCGCTTACCACTCTTACGAGAAAAGCTGTTCCTTTTATTTGGTCGGATAAGTGAGAGAATTCTTTCTTGAAGTTAAAAGATCTCCTTACTCATGCTCCTATCTTAGTGGTTCCCGAAGGGAATCATGATCTTGTTGTTTATACCGATGCCAGTGGTTTTGGGCTCGGTGCTATTCTAATGCAAAAGGATAGAGTAGTTGCATATGCTTCTAGACAACTAAAGCCTAACGAGACTCGTTATGCTACCCATGATTTGGAGTTAGCCGCTATAGTCGTTGCTTTAAATATTTGGCGACATTATTTGTTGGGCAAGCGTTTTATTCTCTTTACTGATCACAAATCTATGAAGTATTTATTTACTCAGAAAGAGCTTAATATGAGGCAACAACGTTGGCTCGAATTTCTTGCTTCATATGATTTCGATATTCAGTATACCCCTGGTAAGGGTAATCGAGTTGCTGATGCGCTTAGTCGCAAGCAGCAAGTTGTTGTTTCCATGATGTTAGCAGAGTGGAATATTTTGGAAGCTTTATCTCTTTGTGATATTAGAGACTGTCCTTAAGTTTCTGATTCTCCCGTGCTTTTATTTAGCATGGAAGCTCGTCCTAGTTTGTTGGACCGTGTTGCCGATGCCCAGAAACAAGATCCACATATTGCTTATCTTATTCAGAGTTGTAAATCGGAATATCGAAGTGATGATCTAAAGGATTTCGATATTGATATTCATGGTTGTGTTCGGAAGAAGAGAAGGTTGGTCGTGCCTAATGTTTCTAATCTTAGAAATGACATTCTTGAGGACTGTCATCGTTCTATGTATACTATCCATCCGGGTAGTAGTAAGATGTATGATGATATGAAACGCTTATACTATTGGGAAGGTATGAAGCGTGATATTGCAAGTTATGTAAGTCGTTGCATGACTTGTCAACTTGTTAAAGCAGAACACCAGCGTCCCAGTGGTCTTTTGCAGCCTCTAGAGATTCCATTATGGAAATGGGATCAGATTTCCATGGACTTCATAGATGGTCTACCTCGTTCGAGGTCGGGCCATACTAGTATTTGGGTGATTGTTGACAGATTGACTAAATCAGCCCATTTTATTCCTATCAAGTCCAATCGGACTGCTCCTTTATTGGCTAAGCTGTTTATTAAAGAAGTCGTTTGACTTTATGGTGTCCCTAGTTCCATTGTTAGTGACAGAGATCCGCTTTTTACTAGTGGTTTCTGGCAGAGCCTTCAGAAAGCTTTGGGTACTAAGCTCAATCTCAGTACAGCTTATCATCCACAGTCTGATGGTCAGACTGAAAGGGTGGATCAAGTTTTGGAAAATCTCCTTCGAGCTTGTATTCTTAAATTTGGTGGTAGTTGGGAAGACCACTTATCTCTTGTTGAATTTTCTTATAACAACAGTTTTCAATCCAGTATCGGTATGGCTCCTTTCGAAGCTCTTTACGGAAGGCCGTGTCGATCACCATCTTGTTGGTTGGAATCGGGGGAAAAGTTAGTTCTCGGCCCCGATTATATTCGTGAATCTTCGGAGAAGATTGATATTATTAGACAGAGAATGAAAAAGGCTCAGAATAGGCAGAAATCTTATGCCGATCATCGTAGGAAGCCTTTGGAATTTTCTGTTGGCGATCACATATTCATTCGTGTTTCTCCGATGAAGGGTGTAGTGCGTTTTAGTAGCTCCGGGAAATTGGCTCCTCGATATGCTGGACCGTTTCCTATTATGGAACGCATTGGCCCAGTTGCTTATCGTGTATCGCTACCTATTCAGTTTTCGGGAATTCATGACGTATTTCATGTATCCCAGCTTCGTCGATGCCTTCAAGATTCGGATTCTATTATTGATCCTCCTATGTTGCAAGATCTTGAGATCTCACCCGACTTGTCTATTGTGCAAAATCCGATTCGTGTGCTAGCTTCGGAGGTTAAACGCCTTCGGAATAAAGAAGTCCCGCTTGTGAAAATTCAATGGTCCACCAACCCCAAAGATTGCACTTGGGAAACCAAAGAATCCATCAAGCGTTCTTATCCCGGTTTTCTCTCCTCTTCGGGTGGGGGTGGGCATTCTTATCCATCTTTTCTATTTTACTCTTTGTTGTGATGAAGTATTTGCATTATCGACTGCTTCTAGTATGAAGATTGCGGGGACGCAATTTTTATAAGGGGGGAGTCTGTAACGACCGTGATTTTTGAATTACTGTCAAAATAGATTTCTTAAATGGAAAAAAAATAAAGTGATGCAAAATTCATTTGCAAAGTCAGTTGCAAATTGCTTGTTGCATTGAATATAATTAGGTTGTAATTCTTTTATTTTGCATTGCACGTGCGTATTGGTCCATATTAATGCCAATATAAACATGTGCTTTCACCTAAGGTTGTAATCTTTTCCTGTCTTTTTCACGTGTAACATATATAGCCCATTTCAAAAGCAAGTGGAACATATTTTTGTGTGCTGTCACATTCTTGCAAGTGAACACTTAACACTATTTTCTTTCTTCATTTTGCCTTACTGTCACATTAACAAGTACACGGTGTGTCCTTCCTCTTCCTTATTGCACGTTTGCATTTAATGAATGTGTACAAAATATTAGCTAGCACCTCAATTCTTTTGACTTATACACATTTTTGAGGAGAGAAGTGTAGGGCTGCTCGGTAGGAGATATCATTCGTTTGTTTTCAAAATTTTCTGAGCCTCAGAAAAAAAACAACACAATAGTGGCAGCTCCAATTCTCTCCAATTCTTGCTTCGTTAAATCTGGGTTTCTAGCTAATTTCGAAACGAATTAAGGTGAGTGCTAAACTCACAAATGCTAATTGATTCACTACTTTGTTTTGTGCATGCATTTAGCTCACAAATTTCATTTTTACTTCATGTGCATGAAAACTTTACACACGTGCGTGCCAATAAATGTCTTCACCTTTATTGATTTCTTGCGTGCCTGGATTTTCAGGACCTATGAGAAATTTTTGCTCATAGTCAAATTTTGTGTACACTAGAATCAAGTTCCAGGTCCTTGGGTTTTCCTTTCAAAGTGTGCATGCATATATGTAAGTTATTATCACTTTATATTGATGTCACGTACGGAAATTTTCGACTTTCGAAAATTCAACATCGATACTCACTTTATCGACTGCCAAGAAATCGAGTTCCGGAAACTCCAATAGTGAGGGTTTTAAGAAAAAGGAAAAGTAGAAGAAGAAGAAAGCAGAAGGAAGAGAGTAGAAAAAGAAAAGAAGAACAACACATTAGAACAGAAACAGAAAACAATATCAGAATCTTACACATCGCAGCGGAACAATATATAATAGATAAATACTAGTCTTTTAAAACAAAGAACTATATCAGTTTATACATACATCAATCAGAGTCAATATACAACTCAATACAACACAGCACATCAATGGACAGTTATATAAACTTGTCCTCATACAAAATACACAGCGGAATAAATACTATCAGATACAAATACTACGTCTCGTCATCCAGCTTATCTCCAAGCTCCAGAATATCCAGAATATCCTGATAATATAACTCTAGGCTGCCCGTGTGGAAATTGGTGGGCACCCAGAGTTTAGAAGGGAAACAATAAACTCCGAGTCAGTCATGGTGACTGGTGTGAGATCGTAAAACAGTTATTTTTCACAAAGAAAATAAAACAAATTCGCAATGCTTTTGGAAAATGAAACTACCATAAGACCTCCTGCCACACACACAATGCAAACGCAGAATTGGAGGAGATTTCTTCTTATGATAGTCAAAGATGCTTACTACGCAAAATCAAATCATTTTTTATATTATTATTAGTGCATAGTGTAGAAAACATTTCGAAAGTATAATATTAATCTTAGCCAGCATAGGCATTCCGCACTTATGCCTACTATAGCTACTATGTTCAATAGCAGGTTACCGCCACATTCCATAGCAGGTAATACAACTAAAACCGTACAAGTCACGTATTGTTTCTTTGGATTTCCAACAAATGGTCAGGCTAAGGAACTTCCTTTTCCACGATGGGTACGTCCCTGGAATAGACGACCCGAGAACCTAACCGGATCTCTGCCAACACAAGGCCGGGTTACCTCTGCAAAAATAGGTAACTACTGACACGCGTATGCCATCCCCCGATCGTCACCGATCATCCCGAGGATCCCCGATTCGCAACAAACCACATAGTAAAAATAATGCAGTAATCACAGAGGTTAAGTATCTTGGCTCCATACCATGATACCACCTTTATCCAGAAGGAATGACATACACTAAGGGGCGCTACTCCCTAGAACCTTGCCGCATCCTTCCTGTTTCGACCATTTCCGGGGTGTGAGGCTCGATGAAGTCTCGTCCACAAAGCTACGCTTTCTACAAAGCCCTGCTTCGGGTCAAACAAAATGATCAACCTATGATCACAAAGATATAAGATCAAACAAAATGATCATATCGCAAATGATCAAACACTGATCATTTCACAGCAACACTCAGTATGCCACGTTACCAAATTGGGAGTATATCGCTGATAAATTTCAACTACATAACCTCTGAGCTCGTACGTCTCAGAGAAGGGTGTTAAGCTAAGAGAATAAATTCTCCGCCACCAACAGAAATGTATTTGAAAGAAATCAGCTTTATATCTCAAATTGTAACGTCAGACACACAATCCATACAAGTCTGTTCCGGGATCGAACAGAACCGAAGGCACTTCTCATGAAGCCCTTGCATTTCCGGATAATTTTCTAATCACGTCCGAACTTCCCGTCACTAAGGGTGATAAAACCTCTAAACCGGAGATCAGCCGATGTAGAGTAACTCGACGGTAATCCTTCCGTTTTCAAAAATATCCGGTCTTCAACACCGGTCTTCAAATGCGATTCATAACGACGTATCACATATTCGGAATGGGTTATACGACCCCATGGTCCTTTCCCGGCTAACCCGAATAGTGAGCGATTTTTCAAAAATAAGTGTGGCATTCAAATTCATCCAATTCACAACAAATACCATTCAAGGTAATTATTGATAGTCGGTTATTTAACTATCAATAAAGATGCGCAACATCATCAGATTCCAAATAATTTTCCAAATTATTTCATCTTCAAAAATATCTTTACTAGATATAAAATTTCCACACTTCGAAAATAAATCGACGTTTATTTTTCTAAACAGTTTCCATTTCCTTTCATAAATTCCATAGTGAATTTATATCTTTCAAAATATCTACTGATATACGATTCTCAAATCGATTTCAAATATTCAATTTCATTTTATCTTTAAGAAGATAAAATCTCAAAACAGTTCATTTCATATTGGAAAAGCATTTCCATACTTATTTAAAAATAAGTAATTCACACATCTATTTATTTTGAACATTTGGAAATATTCAATATACTTAAATCAATATTAAGTATATATTTCGTTCTTTAAGGAAACCATTTTCTATAACAACATCAATTTGAGTCAAAACGAATGTTACGTAAAACATCGTTACGACGACTCAAAAATCACTAGTATAGGGATTCGGAATTAAGATAGATATATAAATCCCAATACTACATAAAAACATTCCCTTTCGAAAATCATTTACTATAACAACAGTGTTATAGTCCATCATTTCCTTATTTCTCGAAAACGCCTATTTCAACAATGAACGTTGAAATCTATGCTTTCAATTCACAATACATTTTAAAACATCTTTAAAATGTTTAACTTCATTTTTAATATCACTTCTTCAAAAATGAATCCATTTTATTTAACAATATATTCACTGTCCAAAATCGTGAATATACTTCACTTAACCAAATTTCAATCTTTCCTACACATTTATTTCAAAGATAATTCGCTATCCAAAATCGCGAATATATCTTCTTTAATAACCTTCTATATTTAATTTGTCAAATTCAACTGATTTTGAATTTATAAACACGTTTATAAATTCTATTTCTATTTTAATAACAACTTCGACTTATAAATCTTTTTTTTTGTCAACTTCTATATTTTTACTTATCAAAATAAGTGATTTCGGATTTATAAACAACTTTTATAAATTCCAATTCTATTTATAAAAACTTCAATCCCAAATCAATTTCGATATTGATTTAAAAATTTATTTATCACTACCAAGTAAATTCCTCATTTTTTTCTCAAATTATTCAATATTCTGTTTTAAAATGGATTCTTCAAATTGAAATCATTTTACATTGATTTCCCAATTTATTTCAATTTACCAATTAAATTTCTAGTTGGATTTCCAGCTTATCTTCTTTTAATAAATTCCTTTTTAAGGAAATAAATTTCAATCGTTTCTTTCAATCTATTTAAAAATCCAAATTCTTAAATTTAATTCTTCAAATTATAATCACTATTTTACGAAATCCATTTATTTAACATTTTCACTTGATTCTGGAATTAATTCAATAAGATTATAAAAATTAACTTTTTATACTTTAAAAATTCCTTTCTTCAAAATTTATTCAATTTCTAAAATTAATTCACTTAGAAATTTCTATTTTGATTTCAAAAATTCAATTTCGTTTATTTTTGGAATCCAATGATATCAAACATCCATTCAGCTAAATTTTAGCATTCAAACAATTTCCAGACATCAATTCAATAACATCAATAATCATTCACAGATTATCACATCACAGTAGAAATAAATTCAATCAATGTGAGGGGTCCAGTTGGATCCCTCCAACCTGTTTCCCTGCATCCAAAGACGTTAGCACAATACCAATTCCACTTCGAGGTGGAATATCGCGGTATATAGGTTTTATAAAAATCCGCTTACTAACGGCGTAATAGGGTCTCATCCGCTATACGAGGCGGGAAATCATCAATCCAATATATACATATGCCAATATGTATATATTGCTATATATATAGATATATATCCTACTATATCTAATATCACATCCAAACAAAAATCAATAACTGCAAAAATTCCACTTTAAATTTTGAGTGAGAAGATCTCACCTTAGCATTTATTTTGCAGTCCATTTTTTTATTCCAGCTTTTGTCTTCACAGTATTAAACCTTGTATAAATAATTTACATCATTTATCAATATTCGAAATAAATCGAACAATTAATTTCTTTTCAATAGATTAAATTAATTAATACTTTTAATTTGAACTAACTCGAAAAATCCATTACTATTTAATAAATTACTTAACTATTTTTTTCTTCTTTTCTAAATAAAACATAGAATTTTCTTGAATCTCTTACTGCAATTTAAAACAGAAATAACTTAAAAAAAACAAATCTATGTTAAAAACTTACAGCTTGAACCTTATATATTATTTGAATTTTTTTTTGTTAATATTTCCTGTGATATACCTTTTTCTTTGATAAAGTTCACAAAACCAAATTCGATAATTTAAACTAGAGAAATTATCAAATCAGTAATCCATTTCTCTGTAAATATTTTGTTCTAATTACACTTAAACAAACTGAGCAAGAAATACCTTCACTGCCCTCGTCGCCTGCAATTCCTTCAAGCGAGGATCACCATCGCGAGCTACTCGCGAACCCCGATCCCCAAACCCATCTACGTCGTTCCAGGTTATCATTCGTGAGCCCAAGCTGCCATGCCGCCATCCTTCTGCCGCGACGCCCTCATCACCATCTCGCGAATCCACTTCGCTGCTGCCCTAGCTTCACCTCCCAGTCGAACCCAGCCTCGACCTACGCGTGCGCGCGCCATACACGTCGCCGCTCCATCACGACCTTGCGAGTTCCCTACCGAAATCGAACGTACGCGACCCTCCTGCTCGATATCACTGCGACGCCCTCGGCTCGACAACAAGAGGCGCTCGTTTACAGGCTCACGCGACCCTCCAATTTTATGACAACTTGCATAGGTCGCCCCCCCACGCGATTTGGGGTTTGCGATTTTATTTCGTTCGGCATAAATTTTTCTTTTTATTTGAATTCAATTTATGAATGAATTTGAAAGGGGGAAAGGAGGTAGTCGTTTTGAACGAGAAGGGCATACCGTTTTTTTTTCTTTTAGAGGAGATTGACGGTGCTATTGAAAGAAGAAGGCTGTCGTGATTTTGAAAGAAGAAAAAGGTGAGTACGATATGAGTGACGTATTGGAGAAGGCTCGGTTATTCCTTTTATTAATTTGATCAATCAGGGTTTCATTTTATATATGTTCGGCCAGGATTTCGAATATCTAACGAACGAACGAAAAAGAAAAGTATCGATTTTTCTTTTCTTTTTATATCGATTTAAACACTAAGATTTCAAAACTGAACAAACACTGTTAAATTCAATTTTTAAACGTTCTATTATCTCTAATATTATCATTATAAATTTGACAAGTCTTCAAATTATTTTTAAGAGGCCTAAAATTCCAGATTCAATAATTTACCAGATTCCGATAATTAAATTTTATAAATTTAAATCACCCAATAAACAACGATATTTGAAATTCAAGTTAATAATTAACCTTTGAATATTTAAAATCAATTAAATATTCCGATATCAAATATTCAAAAATTCCGGGTCGTTACAATTGAAGTCTGTCACATGCGTGGCCTTCTTTAGGTGTTCTAAGTCCTTTGATTCATATAAGATTGCTACTTGCTTTGCCTCGGTACTTGATATATTGGTTAGTCTGTTACGTGCATCAATTTATTCCTTTGCACGTCCTTCAGTTTGCCTGACACTTTAACTTTGTAATGTGCTTAACTTGCTTGTCACATGAAAATATGGTCTAGGTTCGCATGTTTTATAATGTTAAATCTAGTTCATGTGATTTAAAAAAAAATCATCTGTATGCGTGCAAAATGAAGTAGCATAGGGGCATATTATTTGAGTTGCTTTCTTTGTGTGCACCTATATATATTGCCCAGCTAGCATTGTTTTATACTCCTTTTACTCACGTATATATTAGTGTGTCCGCATTCTTTTTGGTGCAAGTATATTGTGTAAGTGTATTGTGTGAAAACTAAGTTTCAAGTCACATATTACTTTTACAATTTTAGTGTGTCTCCATATTATAGTGTGCATACATGGATACCGTTGTGCACGTGAATATTGCCTGTCAGGGCAATATTTTGTTGAGTAAGCAGTAGTGCAGTTTACTGCGTTAAATTATTTGTGTACCAATATTTGGTTTTAAAACGTATTTTATTACTGTTATTTTTATAACAGGATTTTACACCGGTGTTATATTTTTGAAACGTGTTGTTTTGATGAGAATTTGACGAATAAAAATTACTGTTGTTTTGACTTCAGTAACCGAAAGTTTTAAAGTGAATTTTTAAGCGGTTATCCCGCAACGCTGATTTGATATCCGTTTTTACGGCGTTTTGTGAAGCGCAATTTCCTCGTTGAAATTTCTATAGTTGTTGCTAATTTAATCACGTGTTTTAAAAAAATCGTTTTAAAGTAAAATTATTTCCAAAATTTTTACAGTTTGCGCTTTCAAAAGAATGAGGAAGCGATTTAAACGCTTCACACTACACCACAAAGGCAAATTAGGCAGTGCTTAGGGCCGTATCAAAAACCATTAGGCACGGCCATAAGCCATATAAAAAATAAGCGTGTTTAATCATTGGATACGGCCCAGGACCGTATCTATTTATCCAATTAGATACAGCCACGGACCGTATCTACTTGTCGAATTAGATACGGCCATGGGCCGCATCTAATTGGAGATTTAGATACGGCCATGAACCGTATCTATTTCTCCAGTTAGATACGGTCCTTGGCCGTATCTAACTGGATAAATAGATACGGCCATGGACCGTATCTATTTTTCCAGGTAAAATAAAAACTCCATTTCAAAATTACTGACTCCGTTTGTACACTTAAAATAAAACTCAAAGCATTATGTTAACTTCATTCTCAATCCATTACAGTTCAAGCTCGGCAAATAAATATTATACTTCATTCTCAACCCATCACATTTCATTCTCCGCCAAAGTATAATAATTCAATACATCACAACACATAATGGTTTAATACATTAAACTTCATTGTCAAGTCATCACCAATCACAGCTCAAACACAGTAAATAAATGTACAGCAACACATACAGCAAAGTTACATACAATACAAACTAGAAGATATACATCGAGTACAAACTACAACGTTCAGCAAGGCAGGCAATAAAATATTACAATACAGAAAGGAGCAAGTTGCAGTTACCAGCATGTTCGCAAGCATGAAGCAAGTTGTAGCAAAGGAGACACTGTCAAAGAAGAAAATAATTAAATAATACACTTGGAAATATTATAAACAAAACCTAAGCTTAAGCAGTTGCATATAGAATCACTTATCCATCTATTAAAACTACCATACATTGAGATGCAAGCTCATGGTTTCATTAGATGTATGCTCATAGAATTAATTACAGTAAATAACTGTAAGAATTTACACCAGTTTTGGTTTATATGGGATTATATTGGTGCCAACGGCCATAGAGCCAAAAAATTCACACCTATGGCACAGTTAGAATAAATAAAGAATTGAAAGTTTGATTTATGTTGCGCCTTTGAACAGATATTTCTTTTCTTTGCACTAGATGGTACTGTTATTTAATTATAATAAAAATTTCAATTTCTTAGTGGTGATGTATGGATGTACTTGCAGGTAAATGAGAAGTTGTGCAAGCAGTATTTACCAAGTAGTGTTAAAGTGCAGGCAGTAGCTATGTGGGAGTGCATAGTTTAGAAGTTTACTGATGCAAAATTTGTATCTGATTATAAATTTGTATCTTTTATGATAAATTTGGTAGCTTGGCAAGGTATTTCTTTCAGTAACTGATATCTGATGTCAGTTACTGTCATTCAATGGTGAGTTGTTTTATATGCTTTCATGAGTTTAGTAATGTATATAGCAAAAAAACATAAGCATACATCAATGATATATATTCAAATATGTAGGAAATTTGTCAGTGTGGTCTGAAATTGGAAAACACCCTCTTAGATGTTAAGATATGCAATTTTGGTTACTCAAGGTGTATATTATCAATTTTCATTTTGGTCTGAACTTGGTTTACTATATTGCTAGATTTCTAAGTAGTTGAATATATGTTCTCAATATTGCAGTCGGGTTCATTACATTCAATGCCGAAATCTATAGTAGGGATTCCAGCTTACATAGCCCCAGGGATTCTTTCATGTAGAGAGTATAATGGCATGGTATCCTTCTCTCTGTGGTTAGTAGGATTAATTTGGTAAAATAGAATTCTACTATATATGATTGATAAATAAAGAGACATCTGAGTGTTCTATGCCAGAAATTTAGTATATGTATGTTAAAGAGTTATGAGCATTAATTTCATGTTTACTGGAATTTGTAGTTGTCGTCTGATATACATTTAATAGATGAATATGCATCATTATAACGCTGTAAAGTTTTGAAATATGCTTTTTTATCAGTTGCACTGGTAATAAAGTGTCATACTTGGTTGCATTAACAAATCAGAGTCGCACGCAGTTGCCTGCGCTCGGCTGCAATGGCAACTGAGTGTAGTGCTCAGTTGCCTGCACCTACTTGTCTGCATCCAATGCAGTGCAACTGCATGTTGCAATGTGCAATGCCTGCTGAAACTGAGTGCTGCAATGTGTAAATTTGTGGCGGCATACAGCTATAGCAACTTAATATGAAAGAAACGCTTTCTATACAAAGTTTAACCAAACAACTATAGCCACTTAACCAAAGTAATCTCACTGGCTTATCTTCTTATGTATTGTTTGCCAAAAGTTATTAGCAAATTTGGCATGAAAGTGAAAGTTAAATTCTTGAAGGTACTTTTTATAACTGTCCAAGTAATGAAAGTGCTGAAAAACAAGAGTAAAAAAGTTTGTGGCAAATAAGTAGTGGTGTGTCCAAAACTGTGATAATTTTTCCATTGGAATGTCAGTTTTTATCTATATTTGCATTTTGCATCAGTAAGCTACAATGAAGCATAGTATGGTCAGTGGGGAAAGTTGGCAGGGTGGTGTGGTGATTTCATAGGGGGATGTATATGTGAGCAAGTATGGGAGATGTTGTTTGGTATGAGTGAAGTGCAAGAAGAACTGGCAGTTGGTGGAAGTGATGTGGTCAGGAGGAAGTGATTGATACTTAGGCTTCATTTGTGAGTTTTTCTCTACCGGTTTTGACTGGTTGTGAAAGGCTCTGTATTTTACCCATGATACGACATATTAGTGCATTTGGAATAATTATTTTTGACATGCATGCACGTAGTGTTTGTTTTTTTAGGGTAGTTGCTGGTCATGTCTTCCCAAAACCACCTGCTTTGTGCTAAAATAATTTATAGGGCCAGACCACTGACGAGGAACGGACCCATAACAACCGTGAAAGCAATTGAAATTGCACTAGATAGGGTCAAAAATGTACTAACTCGGTAACCTGTCATACGTTGTCCACGTAAAGCAATTGAAATTTTTAAAAATAGTTCGACCATGTAAAATAGTTAATCAGATTTTACGTCTTTTAAACGGTGTAAAAGTGGTATTCTTGTAGAGTAAGTCTTGCTAGCTATACATGCATTATTTATTCTGTCAATTCAATCCCATGTAGTTTGTATTGTAATTAACCATTATAATTAAATAACAGTACCATCTATCGCAGAGCGTTGGGCTTAGTGTACTTGAGATTGTATACATTTGCAACTAGAATGACTGAAATAGGCACATAACAGTTTCGCAAAAATAATGAACTAATTTGAGTAAATAATAAAATGAATACTGGGTGGTTAAGTTTAATATATTGTGGCAACGGGTGGTTAAGAAAGATATATTGGATATGGACATACACTTTGCTACTAAGGAATGGCATGTTAAAGATAAATAATTTTTGGATGAGCTCACATACCTGCTAAAGATATCGAATCATAATCTTCGGATGGCACACATACCCACCCACTCCAACATCAACAAAGGTCTCTGCAAATTGATGATTTATTTTGTTGGTTCTCTCATCTGGTAGCAGTATATTGTCCAAAACCAATTTTTCATGTGTGGATGGTACAGATTTCCTATGGATTTTGGACGATGTAGAATCTCGACATACAGTACCTATTGCAATAAAATTTATTGTCTAGATCTATCCAACAAAATAACTGCATCGAAAACAAGTAAGAATAAAAAGCAACTAATAAATACCTGTTGCTATTATGTCAAGATCAGAGTTGAGGATTTCACATTTTTGATTGTTCACCACATTGGTCGTATCCTGAGATTGAGAAACAACGAATTTAGAAGCATTGGGTTGTGTGTTGCGTTCTCCTTGTTCTATGTTTCCCACCATGTTGATCAGAAGCTCCATTTGCCCAGACAAATTTCCTACTGTACTCTCTAAATTTCCCACCGTACCCTCCAAACTTCCCATCCTCATTTTCAACTCAGCATTGTCTCCACAAACATGTTTCAATCATTTATGTGCAATAGCAGAAGCCTTAATATTAGTCTTTGGTATGACGGTCCCAACACCGCGGCTCCTACCCCTTGTATCCTTTCCCATCACTTGTGATACGATATCTTCATCCACTGTCAATTTTTCTTCATCACTATCAGTGATCTTTTCCTTCAATTTCGCAATTTGATCCTGAGATTGCATAATACTTATATGGACACATAGTGCATAAATGAACCATAAGATGGATAGTGATATCAAAAAATGCAGGTGGAAAATGTTTTTCAAAAACACACATTGCTTCTACCAAACTAGCCTTTGCTTTTATAAGGTGTTCCCTATTGATCACCTTTGAGCACAAAATGTTAAAGAATAGACTAATACGATGAATAGCATTTCGTAGATCCTTATGTTGTGGATAAGAATGTTGAAGCAATCCTGGAAGCAAATGTTGCATTATGACGTGGTAATCATGTGACTTCATATTTCTTAGTTCGGGAGGATTGATGCTCACATTGTTGTGGAAGTTTGAAGAGAATTTGTTGGGCACTTTCAGGTTTTTCAAAACGGTGCAAAACCGTATCTTTTCTTCTTTGCTCAAAGTGAAAGTTGCCTTTGGTATGATTATTTTATTTGTTTCAGGATCTTCCATCACCCACAACTTTTGTTTTATACCCATGATTTTCAAATCCTTGCGTGCATTGATGCCATCTTTTGACTTATCTTTATGGTCCATAATGGTGCTGATGAGATGCTCTGTGACATTTTTCTCCGTATGCATAACATCAATATTATGGAGAATCATATTTGCTTTCCAATATGGTAAATCAAAAAAGATAGACCTCCTGTACCATGCAGAAACATTGTCAACTTCTTCATAAATTGACCTTTTCCGTTTTCAACTAATTTCTTCTTTGTGTTTACCAACTTTCATTTTGATATTCGCTACTTTCTTTTCAACTTCAAAACCAGTCAATGTCCGTTTAGGACGTTGAAATTCTTGTTCGTTGTTGAAATTTGTCTTGTCGTATCGAAACTTGTGTTCTTTAGGAAGAAACATTCGATGTCCCATGTAACACACCTTCTTACTTTCAGGAAGATGATAAGAACAAGTGTTTTCCCCACAAACCGGACATGCAAAATAACCGTGAGTTGTACATCCCGATAAAGTCCCAAGAGCAGGGTGATCATGGATTGCCCACAACACCCTAGCTCTCATTGTGAATTCGGATTTATTTAATGAATCATATGTAACGACTCCTTCCCATAACTGCTTTAACTCGTCTATCAACGGCTGTAAATAAACATCAATATCCATCCCTGGTTGTTTTGGCCCAGAAATCAACAGTGTTAACATTGAAAACTCTCGTTTCATGCACATAGACGGTGGAAGATTATATGGTACTACAATTACTGGCCAACAACTGTAAGGGCTAGGTAGAGAAGCATGTGGACAGAAACCATCTGTTGCTATTCCAAGTGTGACATTTCGTGGCTCGACAGCAAACGTTTGGTCAAAATAATCCACGGCTTTCCATTGAGAAGTGTCACATGGATGACGCATTACGGTTGGATCAGACTTGGCATGACCATGCCAGGTCATCGCATCTGATATCCATGGTACACTATACAATCTCTTCAATCTAGAAATTAAAGGAAAATGTCTTAATGTCTTTCGAGGTACTTTGATGCCTTTTCTTTCTTCGTTGAATGATGTCATATATCTTGGTTCGTTGCAATTTGTACACGAAACTCTATTCGCATCATCTTTCCAGTATAATATGCAATCATTGATGCATGCATCATAAGTTTTGTAATTCATCCCAACTTGCTTAATTAACTTCTTTACGTCGGAGTACTTTGTCGGCAGCGTGTTACCTTCGAGGAGTAACTCCTTTATTAGTTCGAGGAGTGCAGTCACACCATTATTTGAAAAGCCGTATTGGGTCTTCAAGCTATTCAGTTTCACAATGGCATACAGCTTCGTCAACCCTTTTGAACATGAAGGATACAGTGGCTCTTTTGCGCTACCAAAAAGTGATTTATACTTCTTACTTTCATTGGCCTGCCAACTGCCATCAACCATAGACGGCTCTCCAACATTAGCAAGATCAGACAACGGATTTTCAGGTTGAAAATGATGAAATCTATCTGCATCATTGACTAGATCTTCCATCATAATAGGTTCAGACTCGTCGGAACTTGTGGCATGACTAACTGGTTGTTGTTTTTCTTTCTCTACCCTTTTTTCCCCATGAAAATACCATACGGTATATGATTGTATAAACCCCCATCTAAGCAAATGAAAATGAATGTCATCTAATTTGACCGTCTTCATATTTTTGCACCGAGTGCAAGGGCATAAATACACTCCTTTCTTACCACCATTTTCATCAACAAAACTAATAAACTTCTTCACCCCGTCTATATAGTATGTAGATCTTTGATCAGATTCATTTATCCACTTTTTGTCTATACTGAAAGACATATTGCCCTCCTATATCATATATATTAGAACATTAGACGTAAATATAATATATATATATATAAGTGTATATATAGGACGTACTATAAAAGTCCCAAGTTTGATTTCATTGGCCTTAATTTTTAAGTGCGCTAATCTGTGTCCATTGGCCTTAATTTTTGATTATTTTCTTTGCCAGGTTATATTATGAATTTATAAGATAATTTTATGGGAGCGTCTCCTTTATTTACTTGAATCATTTTTCAATTTTCTTATTTTTGTTCATTTTAATTTCCATGGTATTTTATGGGACGTACTCTAAAAAAACATAAATCACCCCGTGAAAAATTCCTTATTGCACGCGAGACTTAGAGGTACGTAAAAACTAAAAACTCCATTGATGCTTAAGATTGTGTCAAGTGAATAATGGATTAACTTTAATAGTAGTACTAGTTTGAGGCATGTTCTTCGCACACAGGAAGATGGAACCGACAATGATGTGAAATTTATGTATGCCATCAAAAGAAATTGTGTTTATATGTAATGTGAACAGATAAGAAAATAGTTTGGAGAAGCTTGCATGTGCAAAACCTTGTTAGCAGGGATATTAAAATTAGATATTTAATGTTGTTCAACTATTTAGCTAAATCACCCAATTTTGCAAAGGTGTAACATTCAAATATGTTTAGTTGAAGTCAATAGTATCATACTACCTGGACTCCAGTTATCGGTTGCAGTCAGCAAAGACATTGGGTAATAGTGCAGAAGAAGAATTCAGAAATTTTTAAGTAAACAAAATCACAGAAGAAGTTGTAAACTGTTTAATTTTGTTGGTGGGATAATAATTCTAACTTCATGCTCCCGTGCTACAAACTATGTAAACCATATCAGAATAGTGTTGAACAAGCAATATGTGTATGCTAGTAGCAGTAACAGCAATAAAGATTTTGTCTTGTCTTCATTAGTAAAGGTTAGTGGATACTGTACATCAAAGAGGAGTGGCATAAGGGAACATCAGGGGGAGAACCTGCACTGTAATGCTACCATCTATTTTAAAAGTAAAATGAAATTGCTAACAAATTATATACAATTTCATTTCAAAAAGATTTTTTTTAATTATATTCCTTTTCATTTTGCATTACATTTACAATTTCATTTCATTTTGCAACTAGGGTTGAAAGGATTATGACAACTTTAACTTTGTTTGCTGCATGGTGTTATCACCTTTCTTTCTATCATCTAATATTCGGAGAATTATGACAACTTTAACAGTTTAGCTCAGGTTCTAACAGCTGAAGGCAGGCAGGGGAGGCATAACAAATTTCTAACACATGCTGAATGATTAACCATCATCAAATCTATTTTTTTCCTATGCAAGTGTACCATTCCAGAATCTTTGTCCTCCCAAAGAAATTAATTAAGATGATCGAGCAAGCGTGTAACCACTTTCTTTTGGTCCAGCAACCCATTTTCAAGAAAAAATCATCCCCGTCTCCTATAAGAAAACCCAACTGCCTATCAAACAAGGGGAACTGGGAATAATTGATGTAGCAGCATGGAATAGAGCAGCAAACTCGGTGCATTTAAACTCTATAATTAGCCAAAACAAGTCCTTGTGGAAGAAATAGTGTATTAAACATTATCAGGGAAGCAATGATTTATGGACCACTCAGAAAAAGCAAAATGTTAGTTGGATTTGGAGAAGCATCTTATAATCTGGAGACAATCTTAAGCACATCATTCATATATCTATGGGTCAGAATTCAAATGCTTCTTTCTGGAACTCTCCTTGGAGTGCCTTAGGGATTGTTCTCAGTGTGCAGCTAAATTACGTCGAGATGGTTCAAACTGGAATTCCAGTTCATGCAAAAGTCAAAGATTATATCGTTGAAGGCATGGTGGAGGTGGACCTCCCTAATTTAAGCAATAAAAGAACACGAGCATTGTGGAGCAAAAGTACAAATTGGAAAACTAATTTTCAGTGAACATGATGCTATGCAATTCCTTTTAACTAACACAAAATAGGTGATGTTCTGAGCATAAATACATAAAATAAAAAATAGACTTTGCTCTTATATTGGTTGAAGTCCTAGCAATTTAAATATGGTTTCTTCAATTCACATAAAATAAAATGAATAGTTCATCAATTCCTTTTAACTAACACAAAATAGGTGTTCGTTTACAGAAAGTAAAAAAGAAAATAGACATATCCTACACAGAGTGTATTTTTCTATTGAAAGTAGTTCTTTTGATTGGTTTGGACTTGATATCCTAAGCATCATTATTGATCTTTGAACAATCCATTGATAGCTTTTGGCTTTTAAGCTCAAAAACCTTATCATCTTTTACGTATATTTCCAAAACTGCTTCATCGTCCTGTTCTGATGTTACAGGCATGTTCCAGTTACAGGCTCGCCTAAAATGTCCTTAACAGCCTATTTTGCAAGTATCAATAGGTTACTGACCCAAAAAAAAGAACAAGAACAAGATGATAAACCAGTGGTAAGAAGAAGATGATAAACGAGTGGTTCACAGTACATGATCCATCGTACGTGCTATGTAACTTGGAAAACGAGTCAAACAACCACCAGTTCCTCAACTATAGTTACTAAAATATAGGTTTACCTAGTCTTGAAGCAATAAAAATTCGATTCCATCACAATAGCAAACACCAAACTGTTTCCAAAAAATTTGCCATTACAACGGCGCTATTTTGTAGCACCAGAGTAATGTCTATGCATTACCCCTCTCCTGATACTTGGCTTGCGCCATTAACAATAATTTTATCCACTTATACAACAATATCAAAACCATATGCAATGTCAGAACCATATACAATATTAGCACCAAGCTGTAAATCATGCAAGGATAAAAAAATCCAATCATATTGAACCTCTACCAAGTTACATGATTAATCTACGACTTTATTGAAGAAGCCACTTGGTTTTGTTATAATGAATACACGCGAACCCACCCAAATCCAAATTGATTTAAGTTTCACTATCTGACAGTAAGAAGATGAAAAAAAATGCATAAAACACTGATCCTAGACAACCATATAAGGAACGTAGTTACTAGTTATCCAGTATCTTATGAAAAATTAAACCACATCAAATAAATCCTAAAACTTAAATCAAATAGCTATATGAATAAAGCTTAATTACTCAATAATATTACAGTAAATGCTTCAATTATCTCCAACTAAAAATCCATATAATTAGAGAGAACATATTAGAACATTTGATAACAAATTTATAATAAACAACCCGACATTGGAAACCCAACATACACATGTAAACATATAAGTTGAGTAAAGAATCCAAGAAAATAAAGAATGAGTTTAAAGAACAAACCTTTTAGAGATATTTTGAGCTACAAAAGTTCAAGCTCAAAGGAGAAGAAGGCAGCATCTGCAGAAATTATCGAGGAAGCCCTTAAAATGTTCGGAGGGGCTAAAATTGGAAGAAGCGAGGATTGCAATGAACTGGTGGTCTAGAAAAGGACGAACCAACCGCAGACGAACCAACCGCAGAAGAAGCCCAAAATTCACGAAAAGGAATGGTGAAAACGAAAGAGGTGGAAATAAAAAAAAAGGGAGGGAGAGTGTGCGTTTTGGGGAAAATTTTCCCACGAAAAGAGGCACGGAATTTAATACGGCTACAAGCCGTATCAAATATTAATACGGCTTAAAGCCGTATTAAACAATTTAGATACGGCTATAAGCCGTATTAATATTTGATACGGCTTGTAGCCGTATCAAATGCGCCGCCTACGGCAGCGCCAAAATCCAATCTATGGTGTAGTGTCAGCAAAATTGAGGACTATGACCCCTTACTTTTATTGATTCGCTTAATTCCGGACTTGTCCGTTTGAGAACGTAAATTTTATTTATTTAAAATACACAATTTTACACTTTCAAGGAAACAATGAAGAGATTTAAATGATTTAGCAAAAGTGTGGAATATGGAACCACGCTTTTACTAATTCGGTTAATTCCGGACTCGTTAATTGAAATATTCATTGTGGATTTGCTGTTTGAAGATTTGGATGATTTTGTTGGGCTTTCGAGCCAATCTGATGGACCTTCGGGTCAATTACCAGTACTAGACCTTCGGGTCACTCTGTTGGACCTTCGTGTCATCTGATGGGCGCCAAAAATTTATAGTACTTGGTAGGCTTCGGCCATATGAGATGCACGTCCGACGTAGCTTAGACTCGCAATCTGCTGGGATCGATCCACTTTTATGCTGATTTTTCTAGTTAGCTATTTTGATTTCTAGATTTTGTGAATTGCTGTTTTGAATTCAATTGTGAATTTGAAAGTTGATTTTGATGGAGTTTAAATTGAGATTTCTTCATTTAAACTATGTTGATTATTTATGTTGAATAGTCTCATTCGAGACTATAATTATTTGCTTAAGCGTTGTTTATCATACACTTATTTCTGAGTTTAAATTAGACTGATCCGTTTATTATTTTCTTTTAAATAATACTCGGGTTAAACCGAGTTATTTCAGGGTAATCGCTATCTCTGATTCAGTCGCAGCTTCAGCTTTTGGGATTTCACTCCATCTTTTGTCTAGTCTTCGTGGAGTACTTTTGGTGTATTGACTCTCATCTCATGTATGTATTGCTGGATATGTATATGTACATTTGGTTCATGTGAACTATCGATTGTTGTAGCATGTATCCAGACTTGTCTTCCGCTATATATCTGATATTTCTGTTCTATTGTGATTATACTTGTCTGTGTTGCTGTTATTATGAGTTGTTCTGAATTTTTCTTAAGCCACCGTAGTTTCGTTTTAGATTTGGATTGAATGTATATCGTTGGGAGTAATTTACACAACTCCTATCGATGTAATCAATACTCGTCTAAGGCATAACTTACGGATGGTCGCTTCTAACAAGCCTTATTCTTCGTAATATCAGACGTTATTCTTTATAATAACCTTTGTTATTGTGAGCATAGAGGTGGGGCGTCACACAACATGTTTAAACATGTCTTTGAACCAATTTGTACTTATGTTTGCTTATGAAGTGACATTTTCTTTTCATTTAAATATATTTTAAACCTTACATACTTAAGTGTATATATATAAAGAAAAATATACCCTAATCCAAACTTATGTTATTTAAAAATGTGTGTATATAATTATACAATAGAGTTCACAACGTTTTTGACAACTTTTACTCGACGAAAAGTCGAAAATTCGGAAAATGAATTCCAGTCACATTTTCGGTTTTTCTTCGAACTAAATATTTTATGAACTAAATTTGAAAACTATTTCACCATCATTATTTATTATTTAACATAGTTTTCATTTTAATTATAAAACCTATTATTTGAATATTTAAAGTTAATTAAATATTCCCAAATCAAAGCGGTGAAATTTCGGGTCGTTACATTAAATGTTATTTAATTATTAAACAAAGTTTGAAATTTTTAAACCACTTTAATTTTGAAGATTGGTTTTGTTATAAAGTAACTTTCTTTTAAAAAATATTTTAAATTCAAGGGATTTCTTTGACGATTGCATTTAAGTAGCCTCAATTAAATATGAAACCCAATGACATTTGTTTAGCAGAATAAATCGATGTTTAGCTAATTAAGTTATATTTGACATCTGTTAGCAGAAACAAACACCATTTTGCTATTATATTAACTTGGACATGTATTTAGCAGAACAAATCTTCGTTTGTTATTATAGTAACTTGGACATCTTACCTATATGTTGATTTGTTTGTTGTTGGCTGATTCCCTTTACATACCTGTTTATTATGTAAACGCCCATGTTATAACTTGAATAAGTTGAGCTCAATTAAAAGAATCATTGTGGTCACTACGCTTCTTCCTGATTTTTGTAAACTCAAATATTTGATTTTATCGTTTTTTATTATAGTTTAAAGTTTATTCCATTTTAAAATATTTAAAGTATAATTAAGCAATTATTTTATTAAAGGTATTTTGAAGTAATTTAATACTTTTTAAATGATTATTTAAAATCATTATTTTATTAATGTGGCTTAAAGATAAATTAAATAAAGAATGTCTATATAACTTGTTTATTTCATGGTGTTTTGAATAATTGTTTTTTTTGTAAGGAACTTTATTGATTAAAGTTTATTTAAGAAAATTTAATTTTTGTAAATAAGGAAGGTTTATAAAAGGAGTTTTATCAATTGAAAAGAGATCTTGAAATTTGGAAAGAAGTTTTACAAATGATTTTTGATATTTATAAAAGAGTTTCTATGAATGATTTTGGATATTTATAAAAGAATTTATATTTGGTTTTGATATTAATAAAAGAGTATTATAAACGGACTTGGAGATTATAAAGGAATTCTATAAACAGATTTGGAATTTTAGTAAAGGAGATTTTCATAAATAAAAGAGATTTATTAAAAGGACTTATTGAAGAAATTTATGAAAGAATTTTTGATTTGGATTTCCTATAACCGACCTTCTTAATCAAGGTAGTATGTAACATCTGTTCCATGCTTAACACCGAAGGAATAATGTTTGGGGTTATTCTTATCTCTATTTTAAATAACACTTGTTTTGATCCTTCTAAAATGATTTTGAAATAAGAAATCTTCCATAACATTTTGTGAATATACTCATGCCACTGAGATAAGTATATGAATATTTTGGAAAGAGATTTAAATAAATTAAAGATTTATTTTGAGGATTAGTGGTTGCTATGGGTAATTAAATCTCTGAATTGTTGCTTGTTTGTTTATTTGATAGTTAAATAACCGACTATCGAATCTATACGAAAATATAACTCTAGAAATATATAGGAGAAACACGTGAGTTATATAGCACAGTCATCTTCGATGATGATGTACTGTGCATATAAAACATGTTTTGTTCTCCTAGGATAAATGATAAGGAAATCTGTTCACTCAATGTTTAGGAGGTGATCTCCGCTCTTATCTATTGTCTGTTTATTTTTGAAAGAACCGAGGTTGAGTTTACCGAAAACTATCAAATGTTGTTTCAAAGAGACCGAGATCGGATAAGTACAAATTATCTGAAAACCACTTCGATCCAACTCAAGCGTTTCGAACTAAAGACACCTCGAAGATGATTGAAGATGGTAAATTTGAAGTGCAAGGGTTACTTTCTACTAATCTTGAGGGTGATTCCAAAATGGATGTAGTAGAGGTAGTGCCTTCGGTTTCGTTCAGTTCTAGAACAAACTTGTATGCATGGATGCTAGCATTGCATTTTTGCCTGGAGAGCAGTGTTAGCATTCCAAGTGGAATTGCTTTTAAAAACGGTAATTGTAACCTCAAGCCTCACACCTAGGAATGACTAAAATTAGGGGATATGCTTCAAGGCTATGTGGTTCACTACCATTAGGATGGTCATCACCCAATCTAGATCGATATTACAGATCATGTATGCTCGAGGCCCATTTAGGCAGTTGATCCCAACGAGAGTGATGACATATTCGGTGCTATCCAGTGAGGGGTAGAGCCGTTATGACTTGCAGAGGTCCATGTGAGGCTCTCGGTGTGTTTTATCTATAGATGCAGTGTGATAGGTGGTACCCCAGTGCCTTGTCATTGATGGAATCCATTTTCCAATCTGTGCCTTTATGGACTTAATTGTGCCCAACTACTAAAATGTGAGATGCAAGCATTTCAGCTATATTAATATGTATTTGTATCTTAGACATTATTATAATATCACTAATTTTTTATAGAAAGTGTTTTGGTTATCGTAAGGTTCTAACCCGTCCGTGTTTATGTGCAGCATGGTCTTACGAAGTACATTTGATTTTAAAGGACTTTATAAGTTATAATAAATAAAATTCCATGTGACTTGAGTTTCTCACCCTAGTCTTACCAGACTGATCTTGACGTGATTTTTCTTATAATGCTCTGGTCGGCTCGAGCATATTTTTCATATTTAGCTGGATCCTTTAGAGCTTTCAAACGAGTTGGATTCTCGAAGACATATTCACATACCTTATATTCTTTCATTGTTCTATTTTATTTTGTTCTTGTCCGTATTTATCAGAAATTGTAAGGACAAGCTGTTATAATTGTCCAGGCTTATAATAAGATAGTGTACTCTGATGTTGTGTATAAATAAAGATGATTCCTCTGGTAAAGATCTTATGTATATTATATATTACTCGTCGCGTTTTGTGAGATTCTGTTCTTTCTTTATTTTTCCCCAAACGACCTATCTTTCAGACACTTAAATGATCGGCACATGAATACTGAGGATGTATTAAATGTTGTCTTTAGGTGTAAGAAAGGAAGATCACAGATGCCACAAAGTGAATCAGACAACAACAATCACACAACATAAGGTAGATTTGATGTTATCCTAATATTTACCACTGTTTTACACAACACATGGAAAAACCATCTGTTGTGTGTTATAGCCCGTGAAATCTTTGTTCTATTGAGATTTCATCCATGCTATTTAGACAACATTTTATCTGTTGTCTGATTTAAATTATCAAAAATTTCATTTTAGCTCCTTATCAAAATTTTGATTTCCCTCTAAATGTTGCCTAGATTATTTCGTGGCCACGTTCTTTCAATTATTTCCCTCTCTTTCTTTTTGTTTCTAGAGAAAAAAATGGCATTCGTTCCTTTAATTATTTTCCTCATTGCCTTTGCCTTTCCCTCCTCATAGCCATCGCCTGCTGCCGACCCTAGCCTTCTCCCATCCTGTCGATGTTCTTAGATAAACTTAGGGTTTCCTAATCAGAGCCGCCTCTTTCATCTTCATTCTGAAATTATGGTTTCATGAAAGCCACTGCTTGAAAGTTAAGCTTCGAATCACCTTGCTCCATTCTTTCCTTATAGATTGCGTACTTTGATTTACTGACTATTTATGGTTGCTGCTCCTCCTTGTCGGGTGTTCTTCGATTGATATTGGTATGATTTATGCCCTTTTCGATTTATATTGTTCTCGACTTCTAATCTCTGACCAATGATGATTTGGGTTTCTTATATAGAAATTTATTTTCTAAATATGCGAATATATGATTCGATTTGAAGTTTTTAAATTATTTTTCTCGGTTGTCGATTTATGTTTGAACGCTCTTAATAATTTTTTGATTCTTGAATTTCGGCTTTGGTTTCTGTTTGCTAATTTGATTGCTATGTCGGACCTTGTTTTTCACTATGCTGCCTGACCATGTGCTCTTGACTTCATGTCTGAGTTAGTGGATTGCTATGTTGGACCTTGTTGTTCAAGGCAGTGTTGACTGGAACTGCACTTCAACATTGAACATGTGTTCCATATATACATGTATACATGTATATATAAATATATAAATATAAATATAAATATATATAAATATATATATATATATATATGCATGTATATGTATATGTGTGTTGCTCACTATACTTGAACTTATGTGCTTGTGCACTTTCATGTGCTTGTGCCTTTACTTGTTTGTGCTCTTTCATGTGCTTGTGCCTTTACTTCATGTTGTTCTATTTGATTACTTTCATGTGCTTTGGTTTCTTATATACATTTTCATGTGCAATTTCATGTGCTTGTGCCTTTACTTCATATTCTGTTTACTCGTTCGATGGATTGAACTGCATGTTGCTCACTATATACATATATACATGTATAAACATGTGTATATGTTTACATTAGTTATGATATCTTGGTTCATCCATGTATATACATGCATACATGTATGTATGTGTTCTTTGGTTTAGCCTTGTTCTATGGTTCAGCTTGAAACTGATACTTGTACACATGTTGCATTGTTGTTTGCACATTGTTTTTACTTGGATTAGTACTTTGTAGTAAGTTCAACTATCAGTCGAGGTAAATTGTGCACTTTGATTCCAATATCATCCATGCATATACATACATACATACATACATACATACATACATACATATGTATGTATATATGTCTGAATGTTGGTGGTTCGAATTTGTGGTTAGTGTTAGTGTCTTCTTTAATTTTTTGGCACTTGTTCAATTTGTGCCTTGTTCAATTTGTGGCACTTGTTCAAGGCAGTAATATGAAATTGTTAGTGATATGGACTTATTATTATTCAATTTGTGGCACTTGTTCAATTACTGACATGTTTGAACCTATGATTCTAGTTTTACTATTTTATATGCTGTCAATTTTGTTTTGTGACTTTGAGGCTTTGTTTGACGGTGCTTTGATGGGGCTTTGCTTTGGTTTGATGGTGCACTGCCACTACCCTGTTTAAGGCAGTGCACACTGGCACTTTTTGATTTTTTGACCTTTGCTGGTCCATGTTGTTGAATTATTGAAACTTGTTTTTGCTTTGAATTTCCATGTATATACATACATATGTATGTATATATAGTGAATGTTGGTGGTTAATCTGGTTTGTGCACTTTCATGTGCTTGTGCCTTTACTTGTTTATGCAACAGTCCGTGAGATTTAATCAATGCCTGGCCTTGTGATATTCACAGTGATACATTGTGCATATCATAAGTTGTCCGTGCACATATATATTTGTCCATGCCTAAAACATGAAGAGAAAACAAATCCATGAACTGAGGTAATATTAATATTCAAATTCAATTTAATTATGCAATTTAGGTTTGTTTTCTTTTCCATTTTACTGCGTTGTTTATTTGAAAAGTATAGGAGATGGCTAGATACAAGCTGGAGCAAGCAAATCAAGATCAACACATCTAAAATAAACTAGTGTAAGTAAGAGCGAGTAAAAAAAAGGTTATATATGAGAGTGTAGAGAAAAATTGTATATATGAGAGTGATAGTGAAAGTTGTATTGCATTTGAATTTGATTTGCAATAAAATATTTGTTTAAATAAAATTGCGATTCATTTTGCAAATATAATATAAGTGTAATCGGTATGCATATCAGTCAATATATATATGTTGTACAATAGGAAATTCTAGAAATGATACTACAACATTAAACAACATATGGTTTTTTTTCCAGTTGTGTTAGTGCATATCAGACGACGAGGCATATCTATGGTCTGATGTGAAATGAGACGGCATGAGATTTAATGACAGATAGATACGCAATCAGACACCAGAGCATATCTATCGTCTGATGCGTTTTTTCCTATAGTGGATCATTACAGCCACGATGCTCAAAAGATTCTCTTTGGCAATTGACGGGATCACGAGACAACTCATCCACCTCACTCTTCTTCCTCTCCCTTTCTCTTTCTTTCTTCCTCTTTCTATCAGCCTTGCGGGCATCAACTGCTTCTCCCTCCTTCCTTCTACACCATTCTTCGCCAGTCTCATAACAGCTTTAATATCCAGAGCGAGGCGTATGGCGATCGGGAGTCTAGCCATGGTACTCAGCATTGCGCGAGAGCTTTCGATATCAATCATGACCTGTGGAACCTAAAACAAGAAGAAAAATGGTATAAGTGTTGGAATTTTAAAACACGAATGAATTCAATAATGCATGTATGGGATCCTAGTGATGTGTGTAGTGTCAATAAGACCTCCCTATGTACTCTACAGACCGTATCAACAAGGAATTAAAGACGAGGTTTCACCACCTTTATCTAGAAACTCCCCTGATTGAAAGCTAACATTAGAACCAGATACATTAAGAAGAGCGCCAATAGAAATTTCAAAGTCGCTTGGATCGGTGAATACGTCAACAAAAGGACAGGATTGAGGTATTATCTCTTCCAATGGAAACATAGGTTGTTCTTCGCTTCTTTTAGAAGTTTCAATGGCAATATGATCCTAATAGGACAAGTTGGAAGTTCAAGACTTTTGAAAGGCACCTCACTAAATGATTCGCCCCTTCTGCGCTAGCATGATAGTTGCTACCATAACTGACACCCTCTTCCTTCTCTTCAACCATTGGTGTTTTCCCCTCTCTTCTTCCAACTCCCTCGTTTTTTTCAGGTATCGACGACATTCCAATTCCTTCGTTCCCTTTCCTCGGGACATCACCAATGGCAAGTTTGTCAAATCCTTTCTCGGTAGGCTCCTTTGCATGCACTACGTCCAAAGGACCTTCAACCTCACCCTGTGGATTCTTGTCGAAGCTGCGAGTAGATGGGTGGTTTAGGCAGGCGCTTTGGAGCTGCTAAAAGGAGTTGGATCAGGAATGGCCATCCAGCCTAGGGTTAACAAACCGCACCATCAGAGATTCTCATTGTATGAGATAGGAAGTGGTGCAATGCTGGAATGTAAACTCTCATAAACCTTCCAAAGTATTAGCATGTTCGTCATAGATGTCTTGAGCAGGAATGCCTAGAAACAAATAAATAGGAATTTAAGTGCTTGGAGAGAGTAAACCCAGGCATAGAAATAGAAGAAGGAAAGAAACTCACTTCTAGACAGCCAAAACCCATTGAAATTGTACTAGCACCGAATAAAGAAGTGCTCATTTTTAAAATACGGGCACTTGTTGTGAAGAGACTCGATGACTTTGCACCTAAAGCAAGCCTCGATAATCACATAGCAAGGAGACTCTTGCCTTTTCTTGAAAGGAAGGAGGTAGGTAAGCTCCTGGAAAGTTAGAGCCCGATCGAAGCACTTCATGAAGAGAATGTATAAAGAGCCGAGGAAAGCACAACCTTTTGGATTGACTTGAGCCGGAGCTAACCGGAGCTCCTATAAAATAATGCAAAGAAAAGGATTGAACGGTGGCACAACATCACCGAGGCATATATATTTTTTGCAAGTAGTGTATCCTGAAGGAGGAAGATGTACTCGTTCGCCATGAGTAGGCATACGTTACCTTTAGAAATTCTGTGATGGTGACTGATATTATGAAGCATTTTCGCAAAAAGGGTGGACAACATTTGATTAAGCAAATCATTTAAGACCCTTTGTCTGATATATTTATTTAGGATGGAGGTTGATTTTGTGGTGGAACAACTATGCCTTGTAACTTAGTAGTAATCGAATGTTTAGGTCTGACAGGGATAGAAGGTTAAGTGTGAGCCGTGGAGGACCCAGCTTCAGAAGGAGTAGACGTGCCCTCACTGGACTTGAAGCACGGCGATCGACGAGTCATTCTAAACAATAAAACTTGGCATTCAACATGGTCAGATATGTTTTATATTAAATAGCAAACCCATGTGACCAACGACCAGAATCCAAAGGACAACAACGTGTTTTGACCAATCGGATTTCGGTTGTTGATCGAGTCAAGTGAAAGTGTTAATCTATGCAACATAAGTTCAATGTCCTATACACAACAAATGGGACATTCTATGTAGATAGCTCGCTAGTGCTAGAAAAATGAGCCACTTCGTACGATAGAACTATATATCAGAACTTACCCTTTATCGATGAATAATCGATAACGAAATCGCTGTCCAAAGCGATGCAGAAGATTTTCTTTGCAGAAACACTAGAAGTGCAACAATGGAAAAAGCATTATGATGGAATCATCCAATACGACCATTCTCGAACGAGAACCGTCTAATAGAAATTCAAATAATGGTATGAGATTAGACGTGCTTTGATAGGAGTTTGCCGAAGTCGGAGAGCTAAATTTATCTCCAAGATAGCATGTGCGCAACCTAGGACAACACAAGTTCAACTAAGATCGAGCAAGACCCAAATTTCAACTATCTCCTCCTAAGTGTAGTCGGCCTTATTACTGCCATCAACATCGCCATGCCAAAACGAGTTGCCCACCTTAAATGATTTGAATTTCGAGCAAAAGGATGGAACAAACTTGGCCTCAAAAACTTTGGCTATGAATTGAATGGTGGCGGTTAGTAGGAACCGATAGCAGCACATGTTTCAAGGCAATGTGGTTGAAAGCGGCAAGATCGAACAAAGGCTGGAGGATTCGGCAATGGAGGGTTTAGGGGTTAGAATCTCTCGATAGCAAAAGGATTCGGTCATACAAAGTAAAAGTGAAAAGCGAGATAAAAAATTTTAAGTACAAGGCTTATATAAGCTTTTGGGAAGATGAAAGGTCTCGGTACCAAGAGAATCCTCTAGGTACCTAAATGTCCTTTTCCCCTAAAAGTTGTTGAAAGCATGGCAGCAAAAAGAAGCATATTAGTCTAAGGTGTGGAGCGATCTCTGGAGTGTAGATCTTGTCCTTAGCATGAAGAATGAAATTTTGTCTATGTGAAGCAGTTAAGGAAAAATCTACCAAATAGAAGCAATGCTTCGATATAATAAATGAACGATCAACTGGAAACACCAGATAGCAAGTCAGACCTTGTCTCGATCTAAAGCACACTTTGTTTTCAACAAAATCATACTCTAGGGTGTGCCGGATTTTTAACCAAGCAGAATTCAATCAGAAGTAAAAGGTCAAAATGAAGATGAAACAATTCAAGAATATGGAAAAGCGATCAAAAGGAGAAAAGAATGGAATTCAAGAAGTTACATTAGTTTTGGAGCTAAGTAGAGCTCTCAGTACTAAGAGGTACCTCTTAGTACCCAGAGGTACTTTCTCTTGTTTGAGTCATCTTAAGTTCATACAGTCCATTTATTACTCTACCAGTCGTCATTAAGTGCTTTTCTCAAAGATTAGACGAACAGCTTCAAGGATTGATAAGAAGAAAGCCAAGAAAGTGGAGTAATACAAGTGCTATCAAGCAAATCATCGAAAACTACTCAAAATCACTGGAAAAGAGGTTGGAAAACATTGAATCAAATATAGAAGAGCAAGGTAAGTGGAAAGAGAAAGTATTCACAAATACACACCTCTTGGGACCGAGAGGTACCTCTCACTATCGAGAGGTCCATATGAGGAATTGGGTAGGTGGGTTCATCCTACATCTATGAGCTAGCATCTGAACCTTATTCAATCTGACTCTATAGATCAGCGGAGCAGATTCTCTATAAATACTAGCCCAATAGCAACCAAAAAAGGATCTCGGACCCTGCTTCTTCTTTATCTCCTATCTCTCCCTCACAATAGTCACATAGGCAGATACTATTGGCAGTTCCAAGCTTAGGAATCTGTCAATCTCTTGTACTAGTGACTTGAATCCTCTTCCAAATCCATAATCAATAAAAATATAAAGTGGATGTAGGCTAGAGATTGCCGAACCACTATAAAAATCCTGTGTCTTCCTACTTTTCTTCGCGTTTTTGCATTTTTCTACTATTTCTACTAGATCTAATCCTACAATAGGTTATATTTGGGCGTTGTGCCCCTTTTGGCGTCAACATAAGTCAATATTTTAATAATTAAAATACTAAAGCTTGTACGTTATTTGTTAAAGCACGGTGTAGGGCAAAGTTTAACTTTTTATAGATCATTCCGATGAAAATGTATTTCTAATCTAAAATAAGCTCATTAGTAACGATAGTTTGTATTCGTATTCTTTTCGTCATCATTATATCACTTAGATATCTAGAGTATGATATATGGTTAAAAAATCTATTAATATATGTATTAATCGTGTAAACAACGATTAAAGTCATGTCTCATTCTAGTACATTTATCGATTAAACAATTTACTCTAGCCAAAGATATTGACTTTTAAATCGTATGTCAATTATAGTGATACTAACCTTCTATGTCAAAGGAGACGAATCCTATCTTGGGCAGTTCCTCACTTCAGGTAGTTTAACATATACCCAACTATGGTTGTAACTAGGTCGACATTCCTAGTATTCAACCATGATCAATGTACAGCCTCGCTACTTAAGATTGACAACACCCTCAAGTTAGAAGACTACCAGTACATCATTACATGAGCTCTTCTATTTTGACTAGTTATGTTAACCTATGAAAGACTCTCGTCGAGTCATTCTGTGATTGTTTCAAACAACCATAAGTACTTAACCCCTTGGCGGCCCCTAATGGTCATGAGTAAATCATCATTCATCATATAGAGAGATTACATACACTAATATCAACATGCATGTCAATGTCCTTTTTCTTGATACATCTCGACCATAAAAATTTAAGGAGTTAGTGTTTTGTTTATATTGATTCAATGCTCATGGTTACGAACACATTCGTAACTGTAATCGATTAAATTCTACTTTTAAGGACTTTCTACTTATATATATTGAATGTAACTAATTCATTATTTATATCCTAGTACAACAACATATATAATAAATAACAAAATCAAAAGCGTATTTTATTAGAAACGAGATTGTTTACAAAGTTAAGATTACATAACAAATTAGACAATTACCCTTAGGACATACCTTTAACCCCATCATGCTACTGCATAGAGGGCGCCTTTCTTGTTTATTTGTCTTGGATTCTTCTTTATTCCGCGGCTTTGGTTAGAAATAAGTGAGTGAATTGCATTTAATTCACCATATAATACATTTATATAGCAATGATGATGATCCATGGTCTAATTAGGGTCAATTACGAATTTAATATGATTTAGTTACGATGTAAAATGGTATGAATCAATTGAATATATATAAATTTGATTCTAGTAAATAAAATTCATTAGATTTAATCCATTATAAATTATACATGATCTAAATGCAATGCATAAATAGATATTTGAACCTTCGTATTAAGTGACAAACCAAGACAAACAACCAGAATAATGAAATCATCGAAAAACCAGGCGAAGCTGTGCAACAGACGAGCAAAAATGATTATTATAGCACAATGGTCGGTTGATCGACCGCTTTTTAACCAGTTGATCGGTAGGCGTCTGTTTGGGCCAATTTGATTTTGGACCCAAACTGGGGAATATTGAATGGGGGATTGATTTCAAGCAAGATTTTATTAGCTTACCTAGATAGTTTTTAGGACATTTAACTCAATGTGACTGCATAGAGTTGAAGCGAGCATAGGCTATTGGTTGACGATGTCTGATAGTCGGGAAACTGATTTGTTTTGTAGGCACGTGATTTTGTAGTGCATGAGGAGAGTGTAGGAAACCTTTAATTTGATGTACAATAATTTACCATATATATAGCCATGATGAAACACCTTGAAACGCTGAATCTAATAACTCCTTGAATTAGTATTCAAACCTTCAGAATGAGCTACCAGACTGAAAGCTGCAACCACCTATCTGCAGACTATATTTGAATTTGTGTTAGAAGTGCTTGAAGATGATAAGCTGGCCAAGGGGGTCTTGGCCAAAAATATGGTTGAAAGGAGGCAAAAATCAAGTGGAAAAATCAGGGGATTATGAGTGTTTAAATAACAAAAGAGGATGGGAGCTAAAAGTGGGTTGCGATCCACTTTTCTCTCTTGCTATTTCAAAACTCGCTTTAATTATTTAACCCCTCCTTTCTACCCTAGCATGGTCGGCTATGCTTGCCCCTATATGGGCCTCTAAATTAATTCAAGCCTGATCAAATAAATATGCATTTATATTCAATTCAAATGCATACCGATATCGTCTATCGATACGTGTGTCTATAACTATTATATACGCGCCATTTGATAAATATCAACGTAAATTAAATAAAACTTTATAATTAATATTCCATGAGTATTAATTAATTAAACTAATTAGAATTAATTAAATCAGGTGTTAGTAGGAATATTCAACGTTTCGGTTGTGTGACTCTTAGGTGTAAATTCGATCAGCGATTAATATCGAACAATTCTAATATTAACGTTCACACGTCACTTAGCAGGTGGTGTGACATTATGGCCAAATTTATCACTTATATAGATTTGGTAAAAATCATGTTTTACTTTATTTAAGCATTACCCAATAGAGACAATTATTTACACCAAGTCTCTTCATCAAAACTAACATATTAATACTTATGGACTTTAGTAATGGTAAAAATTCCAATATCGTCCATATTCAACTTTATAGTCCAAACAAAAAGTTCTTGGTTCATTCACAACAATTATTATTAACAAACTGCTCTAGACACAGAGTTTGAGTTTGAGTTTACTTCAGTTGACCATGATACTAACTCCATATAATTGAGAATACAAATTCTCTCTTAAACAGTGTCTTACTTCCAACGCTTTCACTCGACCCAACTATAGTCGTTCGATGGACGTCGTACCATGATTTAAATATAATCAAAGCAGAGTTTCTATATTGAAGCTCGATAGTATTCTCAAAACGGGAGAATTATATAATATTGTCACATTGATATTTTCTATTTAACCTTTGTTATACTAACCAATAAAAAACTTGAGTGAGTTATTTCATGGTTTACCAATATTATCAGTACGTAACCTCTTAATGCCACCAGCAGCCAAAAGTAATACACTACCCAACACTTGGAGAATATTACGTACTTTAATCTCAACGGATGTATCGATATCCAGTCTCAATACATCATGACTAGGAATATTTAAAATGATATTTTTATTTTACTGTGATAAATCACTCATGATTACAGCATATTGTAACTATTATCACAAAACATATCATTTATGGATTTTCTATTAAATATACTTTTAGTTAAATTAGTTAATATAACACATTATATCAAGTATATAATAGAAAGAAAACATCTTTTATTTTGAACAAGATTGGTTACCGAGTTAGATATACGTAATAATTACATAATGTTCACTAGGACATGTCCCTAACTCTATCAGTCTTCCACTTGCACTTGGGGCCAACAGTGGAACCTTTATCCCATCCCATCCCTTTGATTAGTTTAATGAAAACTGATTGAGTTAGACTCTTCTTGAATAGATCTGCTATGTTGTTTTAATCATCTACCTTGTCAATCAACTCTCTCCAATGCTAATAGGCTACCTTTATCATATGGAACTAGTCGGAGTATGTTTTTCAACATCTAGTTACCGTTACATTATTATCATATAAGAATAATATAGTATTTTCAATACTTGGAATCATCAATGTAGTATTTTAAATACTTGGAATCACCCCTAGCTCGGTTATAAATTTGTGTGTATATATTTATATACATTGCTTTTATTATGGTGTTATTCAAGGTGATGTGCTTAGCCTTTTCTTTGAAACAGTCATAATGTTTCATTTGGAAAATTTCCAACTTACAGCTTCTTAATTAAAGTTTTAACTTGAATTTAATATTGATATGTTATACTCGATAGCACTTATGAAGTTCGAGCCTGAACACTCCTTCATAAGGAGTTTGTTGTTTCTATAAGCAATTCTCTAGTATTTCATAAATACTCGAGAATACTCTAAACTAGCATTTAGTGATCTCAGCTTGGATTTGATATTAGCTTCTTGCATCGAATACATATGCAAAACATGATATCGTAGATAATAAACATGTGTGATAATTCCTATTGTTAATACATAAGAAATCCATCTTACATGTTTCATATTAAACATTTTAATAAGGTATTTTTACATACCAATTGGGACATTCCCAACATCATGTATACTTATTATAAAAGGTATTATTTACAAATCCAATATCGAGTATTAAACAACCAAACTATTGTTGGTTTTAACATAAGTACACTGTTAATAGTCAACGATGTTTTATTTACTTATAGTTTTAGAAATATCCATGTACCTTTTAATGTTCTTTCTTATGGACACATGCTTGCTCTGCATTTTGACTAAAAATCAAACTATTCGATATTTCTATCAAAATAATTATTCAATCCTGATGCTTATAGAATCATACTTTCGTATCATTTCTTAATCATAGCCAAAAAACATACATACTCAATATCGCTCCTACTGACATCAATACACTTTGGTTGTTATGTACAAACAGTTTATTCTAAATCATTATTTAGAATTTTTCATTTCAACATATACGTACCAAAATTCAAAGTCATACCAAGCAATAATTTTGTGAGTAAATCCAAATTAAACTTGAGCAAGTCTGAATCTGTTACGCTAATTTCAACAATTTAAGTTTACAATGTTATTCTTATCAATGTTGCTCATTATATTTCAACTACATTAGGCTTTATCTTAGAGACACATTTTCGATCGATGAATCATATCCTTCCGAGTATAACTATCAAAATCATATTTCGATAACGTATTTGGAATCCTTTCGGATTTGTGCATCATACCATATGGCAGAGTGATGCAGGCCAAGTACTAGGTCGTGACCGACCTAACAAACTTGTAAGTCGTACGGAAATGATAGGTCGTGTACGACCTAAGAACTTTGAAGCTGACAAGAGAGGGATACAAAATGAAGTCCTAGGTCGTGACCGATCTAACGAAGCCCTAGGTCGTGACCGACCTAATAATGGCCTTAAGTCGCCCCAACGACTTACTGAAGCTCGCCAATGACCTAGCGGGAATGCACACGCTAAAGAGATAGGTCGCTGCACCGAGTTACGACCTAAACTGGGTCGTGTGAAGAAGTCCTGAAGTTGGTTAAGTCGCCGAAGAACATTAGATCACGTAAAGAGCTGTATTGTATTTAGGACGTAGACGACCTAAGGGCTGCATAATGTTGTGTTGTTGTTGAGTCGTTCTGTTTTAGGTCGTTTATCTGTTGTAGCTCGTATGTTGTTTTAGGTCGTGTGAGTTGTATAGGTCGTAAGTCGTATGTCGTAGATCGTATGTTGTAATATGTTTGAATTTTTCTGTTAAGTCGTGTGAGATTTAGGTCGTATGCGACCTAAGTGTTGTGTTGAAAATGTGAGATACCGAAGGGTACTGTTGTTAGGTCGCGTACGACCTAAGTTGAGTCGTGTGGTGCTGTTAGGTCGGCAACGACCTAGTGTGTGTTGTAGCCTATAAATAGGCGAGTCGGGTCATTTGTAAAAGTTACGTTGATTTGAATAAAAAACTTTTATTTTGTTAGCTTTGTGCTTTCACCAAATTGGTAGTTGAGTGTTATCTCCTATCTCCACCTTCGGCATTCGAGTGCGCTCGAATCAACGATTGTTGAAGCCAATTCACGGAATCAAGTGCGCTTGATCAACGTCTGAAGAATTGCAGATCTTCCTTCACGGTATCGTGCGCAATCAACGTGACGAAGATAGCTAGAATTCGGTATCTTTGGATCAACGAATTTGGGCCATTCAGTATTCTTCATTCCATCTATTGCTACGTTCACAGAATCATCATTTTGTTAATTTCCGCTGCTGCATCATTTGGTATCAGAGCTAGACTTAGCCAATCATAGTTAAGCCGAGTCTTGGAGCCAATTTTTATTCGAAGAGTTCAAGTTGTGTTCATCGCAAGTTGCAACAAGTTTGAAGATTTCGATCCATATCATTTTGGATCTAAGTTGGAAAAGTGTTTGGATTTGCGCGGGATTGTTTTACACGCCAAACTTTGAATTGAGCCGAGGCCTGTTGAGTCGTGGACGAGTTAGAGCAAGTCGGAGCCGAGTTAAGAGAAGTGCCGAGACGAGTTAAGTCGTGCGAGGCCAAACCAAGCTAAGTGTTGTTGTGAATTTTTGAAATTTTGAAATTTGAAGTGTGAATTTGTTGAAGTGTTTGTGAAATTTGACCATGCCACCGAGAAGAGCTAATCGCCATAAAAATATTGACGCTTTGTATAGAAGAGAAGAAGCTGATGAGATGGAGAAAAGAATTAATGAAAATTTTAGTGCGAAGCTTAATGAAGGGATTGGTCGATTAGAGAAGATGATGTTAGAGATGAATCAAAATCGGAGAAGGGTTTCACCTGAATCTAACCATGGAGGAAGTAGAGTTTCACCACATTCCAATCGAGAAAGAAGTGTTGATAATGATCATAGAAGTGTGAGTCGAGATCGTTATAGAAATGTTGACAATCGAAATCGTGATAGGAATGAGAATGATCGAGATCGGAGGAATGTAGATAGAAGGGATGTTGGTGGAAGACACGATGGTAGGAGAGATGTTGGTGGTCAGGATCGACATCGCTATACATAAGATTTTGAAGAAGAGTATGATAGTGGTAGTGTTCAAGGACGAGGACAAGGAAGGAATCATTCGGAGTATGATCACAAGTGGGAGTCTGGGATGAAAACTGAAATTCCAGAATTCAAAGGTGGTATGCAAGCTGAGGAGTTTTTGGATTGGTTGTCTAATGTGGAGGAGATTTTTGACTTCAAGGAGGTTCCAGAACATCGTAGAGTGAAGTTGGTTGCTACAATGTTGAGGGGAAGAGCTTTGGCATGGTGGCAGCAAACCAAACTTACACGTGAACGGATGGGGAAGTCAAAGATTGAATCATGGGAAAAGATGAAGAAGTTGATGAAAGCTACATTCTTACCTTACAATTATCAGTCTCTTATGTATCAACGTTTGCAGAACTTGAGGCAAGGGACGAAGACTGTTAATGATTATGCAGATGAATTTTATCAGCTTATTGCCAGGAATGATATTATGGAAACAGAGGAGCAGCTAACAGCTAGATTTGTTGGAGGATTGAGAATGCAGATTCAAGATATGGTGAACATGTTTGATCCCAGATCTATCGCTGAGGCACATCAGAAAGCACTTGCTTGGGAGAAACAAGGGAGACGAGGTGGTGGTGTGTTTACAAATTCCAACAATACAATGAAAGGGGCTAGTAGCAGTGCGAATGTTCCGAAGGCTGTTGCAAAACCGGTTGTTAATGAAGTTGCTAAGACCAGGATCAATAGTGGTATCAAATGTTTCAATTGTCAGGAGCTTGGTCACAAAAGCAATGAATGTCGAAAGCCAAAGAAGCGAACAATGATAGCTGAGGTTGAGGATGAGGAGGCTGAATGTTCTAATTCATTACCGGTTGAGGAGGAAGAGAATGTGTCGGGAGATGAAGGGTATTCATTAATGATGAAGAGGTCGTGTTTAACACCAAAACAGGAGGAGGAAACTAGCTGGTTGAGGAGTAACATCTTTCAATCAACATGTACTATCTTGGGAAGGGTTTGCAAGTTTGTCATCGATGCGGGAAGCTGTGATAATATTATCTCTACAAAAGCTGTGAAGAAGTTATCATTGAAGACAGAGAAGCATCCGAAACCTTACAAGTTAGCTTGGTTGAGGAAAGGTGGGGAGGTGAAAGTTGGACGAAGGGCTTGTGTTAATTTTTCAATTGGAAAGAAATACAAAGATGAAATCTGGTGTGATGTTGTTGACATGGATGTATGCCATCTGTTGTTGGGGAGACCGTGGCAGTATGATAGGGCTATGCAACATGATGGACGTACTAACAGTTACAGTTTTATGTTTGAAGGAACTAAAATCACTTTAATTCCTAAGAAGCGACAACAAGAAGAAAACAAGTTGGAGGAGATTGAAGAGTTGAAAACTTTGTTATCATTAAAAGAGTTTGTTAAGGAGGTAGAAGAGGAGCCTGAAGTATTCTTGTTGATTGGACGTGAGAGTCATGAAGTGGTGGAGATTCCTGAAGAAGTGAAACCAGTGCTGGAGGAATTTGACGATGTATTCCCTGAGGAGTTACCAACGGAGTTACCGCCGTTGAGGGACATTCAACATCAAATTGATCTTGTTCCAGGAACTGTGTTACCTCATAGACCACACTACAGAATGAGTCCAAAAGAACATGAGGAGTTGAGAAGGCAAGTGGAAGAGTTGCTTGAGCAGGGGTGTGTGCAGGAAAGTTTAAGTCCTTGTGATGTGCTAGCATTGTTAGTACCGAAGAAGGATGGGACGTGGAGGATGTGCACTGATAGTCGAGCGTTGAATAAGATTACAGTGAGATATAGATTTCCTATGCCTAGATTGGATGACTTGTTGGATCAGCTGAGTGGGGCTACTATCTTTTCGAAAATTGATTTGAAAAGTGGTTATCATCAAATTCGAATTAGACCAGGGGACGAATGAAAGACAGCATTCAAGACGAGAGAAGGATTATATGAATGGTTGGTCATGTCGTTTGGTCTTTCGAATGCACCGAGTACATTCATGCGGGTGATGAATCAGATTTTTAGACCATTCATTGGGAAGTTTGTAGTGGTGTATTTTGATGACATACTGATATATAGTAGAAGCTCAGAAGAACACGTGCAACATCTGAGAGAAGTGTTGATGGTACTGCGACAGGAACAATTTTATGCTGCAACGAAGAAATGCGTGTTCATGACGCATAGTGTTTTATTTTTGGGATATGTTATATCGGGAGAAGGTATATAGGTGGATCAGAATAAAGTTGAAGCAATCAGAAATTGGCCACAACCCAAGACGATTATAGAAGTTAGAAGCTTTCATGGTTTGGCATTATTCTACCGAAGGTTTATTCCACACTTCAGTAGCGTGATGGCTCCAGTTACTGATTGTATGAAAGGGAAGCAATTTTCATGGTCGGAGGAAGCAGAATTTGCTTTTGAGAGAATCAAGGAACTTTTGACGACAACACCAATCCTAGTGTTGCCTGATTTTCAGTTATTGTTTGAATTACATACTGATGCATCAAAGGTTGGGATTGAAGGGGTGTTGAGTCAGAAAGGTCGTCATATTGCATATTTCAATGAGAAGCTATCGGGAGCAAAGATGAGATATAGTACATATGATATGGAATTTTATGCTATCGTGCAAGCTATCAAACATTGGAGACATTATTTGTTTCATAAAGAATTTGTTTTATATATTGATCATGAGGCATTGAAGCATATGCAGGGAAAGACAAGATTGCGGCAAGGCATGCTTCGTGGATTGCATACTTACAACAATTTACATTTGTGGTGAAGCATAAATCGGGAATTACGAATAGAGTGGCGGATGCATTGAGTCGGAGGAATCATTTGCTGACTACAATGAAGGTTGAAGTAACAGGGTTTGATGTGTTGCCAAAAATGTTTGTTGATGATCCTTACTTTGCGAAGTATGTAGATGAAGTCAAGGAGGGGAAGACGGATGAGTCTGTTATGGTGGATGGATTTCTTTTTAAGGAAAATCGATTATGTATACCAGAGTGCAGCTTACGTATGAAGATTATAAAGGAGTTGCATGAGGAAGGTCATGTGGGCCGAGATCGTACTTTGCAATTGATTTCTCAATCTTATTATTGGCCTTCGATGAAGCAGGAAGTTGGAAAGTTTGTGGAGAGATGTCATATTTGCCAAATTTCCAAGGGGACAGCAACGAATGCGGGATTGTATATGCCGTTACCCGTGCCGATTAGACCATGGGTTGATATCAGCATGGATTTTGTTTTGGGATTACCGAGAACTCAGAGGGGGAATGATTCGGTATATGTTGTAGTGGACAGGTTTTCGAAGATGGCACATTTCATCGCTTGTAAGAAGACAGCTGATGCCGTCCGTGTTGCCGAGCTATTCTTTAAAGAAGTGTATCGTTTACATGGTTTGCCGGAATCCATTGTTTCTGATCGGGATACCAGATTTCTGAGTCATTTTTGGCTAAGTTTGTGGAAGATGGTGGGAACAAAGCTATATTTGAGTAGTGCTTATCATCCGCAGTCCGATGGCCAGACTGAAGTTGTTAATAGATCTTTGGGAAATTTATTATGGTGCCTGGTGAAGGATAATCTGAAGAGTTGGGATATGAAGTTATGTCAAGCAGAGTTTGCTCATAATCATACTATAAACCGTAGTACGGGTTTTATTCCATTCCAGATAGTGTATTCAAGCTTACCAAAGGGGCCGTTGGATTTGACGATAGTACCACAACCAAAGGAAACTGTTAAACGAGCTGTTGATTTTGTTGAAGGATTGACAGAGTGTCATAGAATCGTTCAAGAACGATTGGGAAAGGCGAATGAGAAGTATAAACGATCTGCAGATTTGAAGCGAAGAAGCGTTGAATTTAATGAAGGAGATTTAGTATATGATGTACTAACGAAAGATCGTTTTCCGGTGGGAATGTACAATAAATTGAAAGCGCGGAAGATTGGTCCAGTAAAAATTTTGAAGAAAATCAATGAGAACGCGTATCAATTGGAATTGCCGGATAATGTTCATACTTCGGATGTGTTTAACGTCAAATACTTAGTTCCATATCATGGGGATGAGTGTGTTGCGGAGGAGGAAAGTGCAAATTCGAGGACGAATTCCTCTCAACCAGGGGAGGATGATGCAGGCCAAGTACTAGGTCGTGACCGACCTAACAAACTTGTAAGTCGTTCGGAAATGATAGGTCGTGTACGACCTAAGAACTTTGAAGCTGACAAGAGAGGGATACAAAATGAAGTCCTAGGTCGTGACCGATCTAACGAAGCCCTAGGTCGTGACCGACCTAATAATGGCATTAAGTCGCCCCAGCGACTTACTGAAGCTCGCCAACGACCTAGCGGGAATGCACACGCTAAAGAGATAGGTCGCTACACCGAGTTACGACCTAAACTGGGTCGCGTGAAGAAGTCCTGAAGCTGGTTAAGTCACCGAAGAACATTAGATAACGTAAAGAGCTGTATTGTATTTAGGTCGTAGACGACCTAAGGGCTGTATAATGTTGTGTTGTTGTTGAGTCGTTCTGTTTTAGGTCGTTTATCTATTGTAGCTCGTATGTTGTTTTAGGTCGTGTGAGTTGTATAGGTCGTTAGTCGTATGTCGTAGATCGTATGTCGTAGATCGTATGTTGTAATATGTTTGAATTTTTCTGTTAAGTCGTGTGAGATTTAGGTCGTATGCGACCTAAGTGTTGTGTTGAAAATGTGATATACCGAAGGGTACTGTTGTTAGGTCGCGTACGACCTAAGTTGAGTCGTGTGGTGCTGTTAGGTCGGCAACGACCTAGTGTGTGTTGTAGCCTATAAATAGGCGAGTCGGGTCATTTGTAAAAGTTACGTTGATTTGAATAAAAAACTTTTGTTTTGTTAGCTTTGTGCTTTCACCAAATTGGTAGTTGAGTGTTATCTCCTATCTCCACCTTCGGCATTCGAGTGCGCTCGAATCAACGATTGTTGAAGCCAATTCACGGAATTAAGTGCGCTTGATCAACGTCTGAAGAATTGCAGATCTTCCTTCACGGTATCGTGCGCAATCAACGTGACGAAGATAGCTAGAATTCGGTATCTTCAGATCAACGAATTTGGTCCATTCAGTATTCTTCATTCCATCGATTGCTACGTTCACAGAATCATCATTTTGTTAATTTCCGCTGCTGCATCACAGAGTCATTACCCTTAATGGTTTAGCTGACAAAATAAGGATTATTTATTCTTGACATTGATAGGAAACTCATAGTTTCTCTTCAATATGAGAGAATACTTATTAGACACTCTAACGCATGGTATTCATTTAGGTTTGATTAATTTTATTTTATCCCATATGATCGATTTTATCCTTGAGTCGTATGCAAATCCATTCCACCAATAATTTCTAAAAGAAATTCCTTCATGATGAAATTGATATTTCTTAAAATAACAATTGTTTCTCAGTGCAGCTGAATAGATATTCATTGACACTTTAAGAATTGTCTTATATATAAAAAACTGATTTGGTTTAAGTTTACAAAACTTATGTTCAAAACATTTATTGGTTGTCTAATGACGATCGTTTCCAAACTCCTTTTAGGGTGGTCCATATAAGATCCCTCTTGTACAATTATTGCTTGTAGTCTTTCGACTCTCACAACTTGCCAACTCCTTGACCTAGGATATATTGGAGTTTCTTATAAACCCTTATCTTGTATATTTTGCAAATTATTCTTTAGATGAAACTAATTTTAATCTTGTTTACTACTCTTTAATACACGACCATATAGAAAGAAGTTAACTTCACTCACCATTAATCATTCTTTGTTCATCCAAATTCGATTACTTCCTATACATCATTTTGTATCATTGGGAGGAATGAATTTTGAGATTGAAACATTATTCATTTTAGGTACACTTGGAACTCTTTCCAATATTCTCACATATTCAATCGAATCAAATCATTTTATTTCTATTGCATGTAATTTCATTACTTCTAAATATTGCCATTAAGCACAAAAAGAGATCATAGATTAGGAAAATGTTGAATCTACATGATTAAGAGAGCTTCATTACACTTAAATTGAAAAGGTTTAGCTTCTCATATTTGTTATCATTTCAACAAATGTAGAGTTCAACATGAAACAAAAAAAACAAGAGAAAAATGCAAGCTAATTAAAATAAAAAGAGAGCTAATTAAAATAACAAGAGAATTACTCTACTTGCATAAATTAAAACTAACTACTAACATGAAAGGAAAAAGAGCATGAACTAACATTGCATAAAAATATATTACATAAAAGAAGAAAATGGCTAAGTAGCCATGAAATAGAAGAAGAGAGTTTATATTTATTTTTGAGTCTAAAACTAAACTAACAAAAGAGAAGGCTGAGAGCTTGATTACATGAACATATGGGGTATTTATACAAGCCTAAAACCCTAATCCATATTTTTGGGGACTACCCAAAATACCCTTGAGGAAGTGTGACCTCCAAGTTATCATTAGCATGACCATAATCCACCATTACATGTAACTTTAATCTTCATTAGCATGCACGTTAGCTCCTAATAGGGGATCATGGTAAGTGGATAGATGGGGTCCTCCATGTTGCATGAAATGATTTATTTCCATCTTTATTTGCTTGTCTTCTCTTGTGCATGCATATTTTCCATGAAGCCTCTTCCAAAATTCACTAAAATTCCGACAAAACAACATTAAAATATCAAAGTAATTTTTCTCAAATTAATACATGCACAAAAATGACCATTTTGCCCCCAATATGAAAATGAATAATTGATGATTTGATAATAATTGAAATATTGGTTTAAACATGTTAAAATACCCTATATGCTCATTTATTTAATTAAATCAGATTAAATATGGAAGTAAAAATATGCACATTTACGTGCACATCAAATACCCCCACACTTATCTTTTTATTCGTCCTCGAATAAAGAAAAAATAAGATAAATTCATTTTCATAGAGATCACGATTGCATTGAGCGTATGCAACAAGCCGTTAAATCTCTAGGTGTCCATAGTAGGACGAGTGTTATCTCGGAAGGGTTTTCAGCGGATACTACCCACAAAATCCAAGTGCAAAGTGAAAAATTCCTAAATGCAAGATTTATTTACAAAGATATGAATGCAAGTTTTTGAAAATATTTACAAATGAAGAATTTACTTTTAAATTGACATGAAGAAGTTAAATATAAATTTTGGTCATCATCATGAAATTTTAGTCATTTAACTCGTCAAAATTTCCAATAAAAACTAAGTTATCATAACAAATAGACTCTAGTTTGGCTAGTTGTTTCGGTTGATAACATAGTGCAACTATGAAATGGATCCTAAGTTGATTATCAAAGTTTTTCAAAGTGGTATTTTCATTTCTTTTGAATAACATGTCAAATTACATAAGTCAAAATAGTGCTTGGATTTCAATTTCTTACTCTCTCTTATTTGAAAATTTTACTGATATTAACAATATTTACATATGCCTAACTCGGATAAACCAAGACCAGATATATCACCCATGCACTGCCTTTCGGGCTTACCTAAGGGGAATACAGAGCGTGGTGAGTGAACACACAACTGTGTGCACCTATCGATTATAGGCATTATTAATAAAAGAATTTTTATATACATACACCTAACTCAAATAAACTAAGGCCAGATATACCGATCATGCACTGCCTTTTGGGCTTACGTGAGAAGGGTACAGAGCATGGCGAGTGAACACACAAGTGTGTGAACACATGACTCTAGGTGTTTATAAAAAAATACATATATACAATTTTTTTTCTTTTATTTTTGTTTGTTTGTTTTTTGAAGAGACAGTTTTGCAAAATCATCTTGGCACCATTTAACTTAGAAGATAAAAAATGTTATATCCTTTACTTTAAATTCACCAATTTTTTAAACAAAGATTTTCCATTAGGATATACTTCATAATTATCACCCATGAACCTTCCTATATACTAGTTAAACCATCGTTACTTGTAATCAAACTTCTTTTTTATTTTTGTTAAGATAAATAAGTTTTCAAAAATTTCAATTTAGTAACCAAAATCCTATACTTATCCTATAATGCTTGTTTAAAAGTAAATAAAAATGCTAGAAAGAAAATATGTTTTGGAATTTTTTTTGAAAAATTTCTTTTTTTTAAGTTTTGGAAACAAAATAAAAAAAATAAAAACCATGAAAAATAAAAATGAAGATGAGACTCCCCCCACACTTAATTTTGACTGTGTCCCCACAGTCAATCCTAAGTGAAAGGAGAAAAATAAAAATAAAAATATGACCTATGTTTACATGAAAATGAAACAATTATTATTTACACAACATCAAAAAGCATATCGTTAAAGAGTAAATGAACTGGTCTTACAAAGACCAATTCATTTGTCTCGTCAAGTAAGAGAGACAAAGCGTAAGCACAGAAAACCAAACCATAAAAAATTTCAAAATTAAACATTGGTTTGGAAAAACAAACGACGATTTATTAAAAATCGTACGAGTTGTTTTATTTTCGATGATTTTTGGGGTAGATGGAACAATTGGTTGAAGTTCAAGTTTATTTTCACCAAATTGAAATTCAAACTTATAATTGAAAACTTCTTCAGAATTATTGATTTCAAAATTAAAATGGTGCTTTAAATCTACCCCTTCAGAATTCAACAACTCATCTTCGAAAAGTTCAAAGAATTTGTGTTCACTAAATTCGTCTTTCTTTGTTAGATTATCAACAACTTCATTGCATGTATCAATTTCAAAATCCAAAGTTGTTGTATTCAAATTTTCAAAATCGGAAAAAGGGAGGTCGAATTTTAAATTTGGTTCCTTACTCTCAAAAGAATTGAAATCCAACTCAATTACCGTATTTTCAACAACTTCATTAAGATTGTCGTTTTCAATTTCAAAAGTTGTTATTTGAAAATCGTCAATGTTGGTAAAAAGTGGATTATTATTTGACTCGTCAAAAGTTGGGATTTGATTTTGTTTCTCATGTCGTTTCATATATGTTTCAAACAGTAAATCAATGTGATCTTTGTGAATTTCATCCATTTGCTCAACAAAATCAAATTTATAATTATTAACTTGAGAATTTTCAATTTGAAATTGTTGAGAACAAAAATTGTCAATCGCACCGTAATCGGGATTATTCTCATTGCCAAAATCATTTAAAAAATGGTTCACATTTCCATTTTGACTTTGAAATTCATTTTAAAATTCGAAATTGTGTTGGCGTGAGTTATAATTGAAATCGTTTGAATTTTGAAGTGAATTCAAATTTTGATTATTTTGAACTCCTTGACTTGAGTTATTGCACAAATATGAATTACACAAATCATTTATCATTTGATTTTTGTATGTAGAGAGTTCAAGTAAAGACGAAATCGTTTCAATGTTTTTTTCAAGAGTTGAGGGTTGGTCATCATTTTGAAAATTTTGTGGTTCAAAATTTGAATATTTTACACAATAATTGTCATTAAAATATCCATAAGAATTTGGTGTGAAATTATATGAATTATATTGATTTTCACAACTATTGAAAAATTCATGTGAGTAGGGAAATTCATACATTATCAAAATCTGTTTTTTTATAAAGGAAAACTATTTACCAAAAGGAATTTATTTTTTTCGAAAGGAAATTTTGATTTTTGTTTTGTTTTTTGGATTTTCAAATTTTTTTATATGTTTTTTTGGTGTTTTGGAAAAGATTATATATATTTTTAGATTCTTGTTTTTCTATAAAAACTAACTTAAATTTTTTTAAATTTTTTTCGATTTTGATTGAATAAGTTCAAAGAAAAGGATTTAAAAAACTAAGTTAAAGAAATTTACAAAAAAAAATTAGTTTCGGATTTTGAATTTTTTTTAAATATGCATGAACTAATGCAACTAAATGGATGCAAAGGACTTAATTACAATTTTTTTGTCCTCGGTAGCTCCTAACCCAAAATTGTATGATCACACTTTTTCTTAATCCAACAAGATAGTTCTTAGCCAAGTAACGGGTAGGAGTTATCGGTGCACCACGAATCACCGTAGCAATGCAGCCGAAGGTTTAAGTACCTTAGAGAAACAATCACTATAATATTTATGAATCACCGTAATATTTATAACTGATTATTGCTCCGCCGTAGCCTAGACACCAAGAAGATAAATTGTTCAAAGAAGACAACTTGTCAATATACAATTAAGCTCTAAGTGAGCTCGCGACACCCTTAAGCCAAATGTCTAATCGTTATTATTAGTCAAGTTCTAAGATGAAATGTAATTTGTGGGCCAAGAAAGGGGTGATGAAATCCCCCATCTTATGTAGATTTGGGTGTTTCCCTTAAGAAAAAAAAAGATGATATGAATGCAAAACTGAATTTAAACGTGATTTAACAATGCAACTACGAATGGATTTTTTTTGAATTTTTTTTAAATTCAAGCAACCAACAATGCAAAGCAAATAAAAAACAATAAATAAGGGCATGATACAAGGGCATGCAGAATTATTAGCAATTTATTCTAAAGCGGTAATTTTTTTTATATTTAAGAAAGCGAGCAATTTTATTGTTGGCAAGCACTTCTGCCGCCTGCAACCTGAAAATTTAGAACAAGATATATACAATTGTTGTTTTTTTCTTTATTTTTTTATAAGAACTTAACAAAATCAGTTAACACACACATAATACTAAACAAATTATATAACACACAACACTAAACAAATTATATAACATAAAACACTAAACAAATTATATAACACACAACACTAAACCTCGGCCCAAAATCACTTAAACAAACAGCCCGCTTAAAAAAATAATTCTTCTTCCTTCTTTTTTTCGTTTACAAAACTAACCACTTCGACTCCAAATCACTCAAATACAGCAAGAGGTGACTTAAAAAAACAAAACGAGATCACAAAATCAAAATCGAGGGTTGGGCATTTGCCGAGCTTGCGTGGTGGTTCGCTGGTTTGGGAATTAGGTTATTTGATGATGATAGAAGATGGGTGGTTTGATTCGAGGAGTTCACTTGGGTCATTGGATTTGGGGATTGAAAATTGATTGTAGGTTATTCGGGTGGGGTTGCGGCATTTGAAGTGGGAGGAGAGGTCTGGGGATGATCGCGGGTTTGGGGTTCGAGGTGATTGGGTTAGCGATTTGAGGTGGTTTTGGGTATGGCTGATGGACTGTTGGTCGTGGTGGATGATTAAGGGTGAAGTTCGGTTGGTTTCTCGCGTTTGCGGAAGGTGATGGGGTGAATGGCAGGGTGTTTCGGGTATGGACAGTTCAGAGCAGTGAAGTTAGATGGAGGAGGGTAGGGTGTTGGTGAACTGTGATGGGGTTGGCAAGGAGAGGCAGTGATGACATGGTAGTGGCTGTTGATGCAGGTTGAAGTATTGATTATGGCAGCAGTTCGTACTGGGTGATGATAGGAATGGGTAATGGCATTTGCAGTGGGTAATGATCAAGTATGTATGTGATGCTAGAGTTGTTTATAACTGTGATCTGAAATGATGAGGCAGAGGTGATGATGCAGTTTGCAAGTTGTAGTGGAGGCAGCAGAAGGTGGTTATTTTGACAGAGGAGATGGTAGTGGCAGGCAGGTTGTATGATGGTTGGTATTTCAGCAGTTGGGGTTGGCAGTGATGGGTTGGTGAATGCGGTAGTAAGGAGGAGGAGTTTATGGATGAAATGAAAGTGATGATAGGAAAATGCAGTGGAGGGAAAGGCAATAGAGTAATGGCAATGAGAAGTTGAAGTACAAGCAGCAGTTTATGTGCTGGCAGGGTGGGATGTACAGGCCGCTGATGTGATGTTTGAAGGTAGGAAGTTGTTAATAGAGGTAGGTGCTTCTGGTGATTATTGAATCTGTTGATAGGGAAGTGGTATAGCAATATGCTTGCAGGTTGAAGAGGTAAGAGGATGGGTATTTGAAGTTGTGAACTTGGTCGAAGAGGGTAGTGGGATGATGGTTGAACGAGGAGGTATGTGCACAGTGTGTTGATGAGGGAAGTTGACAGTGTGTTGATGATGGCAATGCTATGGCAGGTTGATGGCGTTGAATAATGAAGGAGATGGATTGATGGTCTGCAGGAGGAGGTTGTGGTCAATGCATTATGTGATATGTGATATGTATGAGTATGGTTATGTGGATATGAATATGTATGGGTAGCAGTTTAAAATGGTTGATGGTAGTTGTATACTATGCATAGAGAATGGGTGGAATTGACAGGCAGTTTGGGGTTGTGATGTGCACTGTTGTGACAATGTGCAGTGGAATTGAATGGGATGGACTGTGGGTTAGTGATGCAGTAATGTGGAATAGATGAGATGATGATGTAGGTTGTGGCCAAGTTGAAGTTTGTTGGAAATATCATTCTAGTATAGTGGTGAGTATTCCCGCCTATCACACGGGTGACCAGGGTTCGTTCCGCGGCAACAACGCCAAAAAATTGTTTAACGACTAAGTTTCTATCGGTTTAGAAAATAGCCGAAAAAATTAAATTAAAAATAACTACAAGCGCACGACATACAATTTTAGTACGTGGCGAATACGAGTCGATCCGTAGGGAATTGTATTGATTTTAAAATTTCTATTCAATCAAATTAAACCAAGAATTTGAGATTGTGTTAAGCTAAAAAATGTAAAAACTAACACAAGCTAAAATGGTAAAAATACAAGAGTTTTAAGGCTATTTAGAGGCAAATCCCTTCTCATGATCACATAAATCAACAAAATGAAATTATGATCTCTCATTTGGTCATTAGTGAATTTAGTTGATATGTTTATCATAAGTATGACCTATTTGTGCTATTAATTAGGCCAAAATAATCCATCAAACTTTAACATACCCATTAAACTACTTGTTAACCCTCATGAAAATGTTAATGAACTTGAAAATAAAATATATTCTAAGCATGATCTATCACTATTGATTAGTAATATAGACCATCAAATTTTGATTTTAAAGTTCACTTCATTACCATAATAATATGTAGATGAAGAAATAATTTGTGTTTTTTGTTTATTTAAGTATAGCCTATTTGGTGTCAACAATATAAGCTATTAAATTCAAAGCTAAAACAACAAAGTTAAACCGCATCAAAATTGCCATTAAGCACAAAAAGAGATCATGGATTAGCAAAATGTTGAATCTACATGATTAAGAGAGCTTCATTACCCCTAAATTGAAGGGATTTAGCTTCTCATATTTGTTATCATTTCAATAAATGTAGAGTTCAACTTGAAACAAAAAAACAAGAGGAAAATGCAAGCTAATTAAAATAAAACGACAGCGAATTGAAATAACAAAAGAATTAATCTACTTGCATAAATTAAACTAACTACTAACATTAAAGGAAAAAGATCATACAGATAAAAAGAGCATGAACTAAAACTGCATAAAAATATATTACATAAAAGAAGAAAATGACTAAGTAGTCATGAAACAGAAGAAGAGAGTTTATATTTATTTTTGAGCATAAAACTAAACTAACTAAAGAGGAGGCTGAGAGCTTAATTACATGAACATATTGGGCATTTATACAAGCCTAAAACCCTAATCCATATTTTTGGGGACTACCCAAAATACCCTTGAGGAAGTGTGGCCTCCAAGTTATCATTAGCATGAGCATAATCCACCATTACATGTGCATGTAACTTTAATCTTCATTAGCATGTGCATTAGCTCCTAATAGGGGATCATGGTAAGTGGGTAGGTGTGGTCCTCCATGTTGCATGAAATGATTTATTTCCATCTTCATTTGCTTGTTTCTCTTGTGCATGCTTATTTTCCATGAAGCCACTTCCAAAATTCACTAAAATTCCTACAAGACAACATTAAAATATCAAAGTAAATTTTCTCAAATTAATATATGCACAAAAATAAACATTTTGCCTCAATTTGAAGTTGAATAAATGATGATTTGAAAATAATTGAAATATTGGTTTAAACATGTTAAAATACCATATATGCTCATTTATTTAATTAAATTAGATTAAATATGGAAGTAAAAATATGCACATTTACGTGCACATCATATCTCTTAATGCCAAGAGGTGTGTATTAGTGAATAATTCCTCTTTCCACTTGCCTTGCTCTCCTATATTCGATTCAATGTATTCCAACCTCTTTTCCATAGTGTTTGAGTAGTACCAAATGACTAAAGAAAAATACTCGTTTTACAACATGAATTATGCAACGTTTCAATGAACTATTGTAGAATTGTGGGTCATTTACAACATTTAATTGAGAAAATGTTGAAGGACCATGTAAGCAAAGTTGTGAAGCCAAATGTTGTGAAAGAAAGTAAATTAACAATACTTCCAAGATTGTTGTAAATCAATTTTTTGTTACATTCAATTTATGCTGTGAAAATTATGTTTTTTCCAACAACATTTAATTAATGTTAAAGTTAACAAAACAAATGATGTTAAAAAATATTTTCTTTTGAATGTGAAAATAAATTGTTTTATATGATGATTGTAAACCGTTGTCAAAGTCCACAATATTGATAATGTTATTAATTGATCATAAAGGTATTATGTTTGCAACTTATGATAAATATAATAAAATATATTGTTTAACAATAAATAACAATCAACATAGTACAACGTTGGATTATACTAGTGATTCATACGAATGAGATATTAACCATTATATTTGATCAATAATCCTTAAAACTAAGTTAGCATATCCTCATCCGTTGGATTTATATTGCTAGACCATTGGGATGTTTGCAATTTATATTAATACAATTATAACAATACTACTTTAAAACCCTATCTTCGTTATTTCTTAATTATCATCATTTGTCATTTTGTATTGGGTTAAAAAAAATCCCTTTCTCTTGTATACAACTTCAATTTTTTAAAATCTTCCAATCCTCCATCGCCCTTATTCCGATTTCACCTTCTAGCAACAAGAGCATAAATTTATTAATTTATTACCATGGGAGATTATATTCTAGAATGAAAGCTTCAAATCAAAGGAGCAATGGAATTGTACAAGGCAAAGCATCGGGTAAATTCATGAAATAAATTAATTTATGATTTGGGAAATTATAAAGTAGTGTTTCCAAAGGGGTATATTCAGATTTCCAAGGTAAAACTATTAGCAATTAGGTTGAAGACAGTTACTAGATGCACTTAGCCATTGTTTCTTTTAGGATTCTTAGTGATTTCATCTACTTTTTGAGTCGATATAATTTATATTAATTGTTTTGATGGTTGTCCATGGCTTGATCAATTTTCTGTATAGAATAAGCCTCTTGTTGTTTACTTTCATTCTTCTGTTGCTTACATCAAATTTATAATGAAAATTTTAATGTTCAATTTGCTCATATAGTCATGGAATTTTAGGAAGATATCTCACCGGCCAACGATCTTGATCATATATTCCGCATTTCCACCATCATGTCGATTCTTCTTCTCTCCTATGATTGTTAAATAGGAAGTGCAAAGCCATTCCAGTTGAGTTTATGAGCAATTCAATGTTAGTACTACTTACCATCTTTTATTTTAGTTATTACATGGTGAAATTGATTTTAAATCAATGATGATAATGTTCATGTTCTTTTTGTACTTTAGGTATATAAAATTATATGGATATCTGATAGAGGTTAGTGAATATATTTTCATACTGATAAGCGAAGATTTAAGTATTCCTTTAAGTTTAAACTCAAAACTAAAGCAACTGATGAAAACAAAAGACATTTTTGTAGCTAAGTAGAAAAATTACAGTATTTGAATCCTTATGATCGATAATTTTGAGTATTAGAAATTAGGCTTATATAAATTTATCAGTATGACTATTTACATAAATATTATTCTTTTAGTCTTAAAAACAAAAATGGTAGGTTTTTATTGGTTTATAGTTTTAATAACCGAATGATCTATGTTTGATATGTTTTTTCATGTTTTCTATCAAGACAATTAGTTATGCTCACAAATTTTTGGTGATCATTTTTCACTAGCAAAGTTCATACACATACATCATATTGCATATATGAAACTATAATATAACTTTCACATTAATTCGCAAGTGTTCTTGGCTACATAATTTATAGGTTATTAAAATCTTAGCACGTAAATATCTTCTTATCAAACCAAATTTTCAAACAACATCTCCTCTAACTTTTTTCAGCAACATCACCGATCCTACTTCTGCAGTTTTACTAGAAACATTTGTAGCAGACTAAAGACCATTACTAGCTGCCCTGTCTTTCAATTACTGCACACTTCATAAATTTTCAATAGCCAATGATTGATCAAATTACTTTTGGTGCTAAATTTTAATGTTATTCAATGCAACCTAAATCAGTCATAATTATGATTTTTATTATCGATGGTTTACAAAATCATATTATGAAAAACACATCCTTGATCGGTTTAAGCAAATTTTGTTTATAATACAATACTTTTCTTTGTCTCCAACATGGAAAATACTTAAATAATCAATATGAAATTGTTGCATGTTTATTGTATCTTGTTCCCGAAATTTTGACTGATTAATTATTGTCTTATGTTGATTAGTAATCATCAAACAATACATCCCACGTTTATTGCATGTCAATATGCACTTATATACTTTTTAGAGTTATACATCTTATAATGAAAACTTTGTGGATCCTCAATCTACGTTTCAAATTCTCCATAAAAATTGAAATCCTTTTGAAGGCTTTGCATTTTCAAAATGTTCCAGGCATGCCAACTTTTGTAAAGACAATTTTTAATGATGTAGTACATAGTTATAACTTAATAAAATGCAACGCTACAAATTGCTTAGAGAACTGGTCAAATGTTCCATCATGTTATATTTATTTTCCACAAGCAAATATAAAAATAAATTGGAAGGTTATATGATAAATGGAGAGTTGGTATTATATGATGGTGCTGATCAATGCTTGTGTAACACCCCGTAAATTTTAATAATAAATTAAAATGTTAAGAAGAATAAAAATATAAATTTACATAAAAGGATGAAATCATAAATTTTTACAAATGAAGGAATTTGGAAAATCTGACTTCTACATCGTGTCAAGTAGATTTTTCTAGCCCAAATTCATATATAATTTATTAAAAACAGACACTGTATGAAAAAGATACGGAATGTTTATTGTAGTGCACATTTTGCATTTTGCGCATATTTTGAGAGTAAGATTAAAGGTTAAAAAAAGTGTTAAGAAGACTTATTTGTTAATAAATAAGTTGAATATGTGTAGGTTGACTATAAGAAAAGTAAAAAAAGTACAATGATGAGTAGACATTTAAAAAGAAAATAATTAAAAACAAAAGCATGAGTGGCACAGTGGTAAGACATGTGTTTTCCAACCAAGTGACTAAGGTTCGAGTCTTGCAAAGTATGTTTTTTTATGAGCACATTACAACAATACATAAAATATATAAGCATGACTTGCTAGAGAAGCCCTTGTGGCTAATTTCCACATAAAATAAATATATAAGAAGGTAAAAGATAAACATAAAACAAGTATGTAAACAAACATATTAATTCATAGTGATATTTATTACCAAATATAGAAAGTTCGTATGTTTATGAAACATCAATTAAAAGAAGAGAAGGAATATGTGTCAGCTTATTCACATATATATGTAGGGTTCTCTTCCAGGTTTAATAATTCAAATGTGATTATGTATTACTGAGTAAGGGTAGAAAAGAAAAAATTATGTATAAATAAATTAAAATGTCAACAAGAATAAAAATATAAATTTACATAAAATGATGAAATCGTAAATTTTTACAAATGAAGGAATTTGGAAAATCTGACTTTTACATTATGTCAAGTAGATTTTTCTAGCCCAAATTCATATATATTTTATTACAAACAAACAATGTATGAAAAAATACGGAATGTTTACTGTAGTGCGCATTTTGCGTTTTGCGCATATTTTGAGAGTAAGATTAAAGGTTAAAGAAAGTGTTAAGAAGACTTATTTTTTAATAAATAAGTTGAATATGTGTAGGTTGACTATAAGAAAAGTAAAAAAAGTACAATGACGAGTATACATTTAAAAAAGAAAATAATGAAAGTCAAAAGCATGAGTGGCACAGTGGTAAGACATGTGCATTCCAACCAAGTGACTTGGGTTAGAGTCTTGCAGAGTCATTTTTTTATGAGCACATTTCAACAATAAATAAATGTATAAGTAGGTATGAAAAAATACGGAATTTTTACTGTAGTGCGCATTTTGCGTTTTGCACATATTTTGAGAGTAAGATTAAAGGTTAAAGAAAGTGTTAAGAAGACTTATTTTTTAATAAATAAGTTGAATATGTGTAGGTGGACTATAAGAAAAGTAAAAAAAGTACAATGATGAGTATACATTTAAAAAAGAAAATAATGAAAGTCAAAAGCATGAGTGGCACAGTGGTAAGACATGTGCATTCCAACCAAGTGACTTGGGTTAGAGTCTTGCAGAGTCATTTTTTTATGAGCACATTTCAACAATAAATAAATGTATAAGAAGGTAAAAGACTAACATAAAATAAGTATGTAAACAAACATATTAATTCATAGTGATATTTATTACCAAATACAGAAAGTTTATATGTTTATGAAACATCGATTAAAAGAATAGAAGGAATATGTGTTAGCTTATTCACATATATATGTAGGGTTCTCTTCCAGGTTTAATAATTCAAATGTGATTATGTATTACTAATTAAGGGTTGAAAATAGAAAATTATGTATAAATACATATGGTTGTGTGTGTGTGTGTGTGTGTGTGTATATATGTGTATTTATTTATTTATGCTTAAATGTTTAGCAACATATGTACGTAAATGTATAAGTTAATTGGTTAGGAAGATATATTAAGATGTAATTGACTAATTAAATCAAGAAGGATTTAATATAGGTTAAAAAGGATAACATTTATGTGAATTAGGAAAACTAATTAATGCCAATCGATTTCAAAATTGATTCACGGTTAAATAGTAAGAATATGTTCAATTATGTACATATGTGTATGTTAGATACCAATTAATTGATTTATTAATAGACTAAATTAAAAGCTTAAACATGTACATATTTTACTTAGAAAATTGTCTAAGTTTAATGTATCTTATTCACCGCCCCTAACTAATTTCCTCCACCTGAAGCAATTATCCAACAACGTATATGAATTTATAAATCCTATAAATTCAGCCTAAACCTAACCTAATTCTAATTCTTAAAACTATTTTCTATTATATTCCATATTCAAGTTTCTCTTCCTCTTCTTCATAAAATAAATTATATACAAAATAAAATAAAGTTAGAAGCATATTAGTGAATAGCAAGGAGGGTAGTTGAATTTATTTTATTTTGTATATAATTTATTTTATGAAGAAGACAAAAATTTAGAAGAGGAAGAGAAACTAGAATAGGGAATGGAATAAGGAATAGTTTTTAGAATGAGAATTAGGTTAGGTTTAGGCTGAATTTATTGGATTTGTAAATTCATATACGCCGTTGGATAATTGCTTCAAGTGGAGGGAATTAATTAGGGGCATTGAATAAGATACGTTGAACTTAGACACTTTTCTAAATAAAATATTTACATGTTTAAACATTTAATTTAGTCTATTAATAAATCAATTAATTGGTATCAAACATACACATATGTATATAATTGACCATATTCTTTGCTATCTAACTGGGCAACCAATTTTGAAATTGATTGGTATTAATTTGATTTCCTAATTCACATAAATGTTACCCTTTTTAACTGATATTAAATCCTCCTTAATTTAGTTAGTCAATTACATCTTAATCTGTATCTTCCTAACCAAATAACTTATACATTTATGTACATATGTTGCTAACCATTTAAACATAAATAAAAAAATACATATATATACAAAACTATAAGTATTTATACATAATTTTCCCTTTTCTACCCGTAATCAGTAATACATAATCACATTTGAATTATTAAACGTGGAAGAGAACCCTATATATATATATATATGTGAATAAGCTGACACATATTCCTTCTCTTCTTTTAATCAATATTTCATAAACATATGAACTGTCTGTATTTGGTAATAAATACCCCTATTATTTAATATGTTTGTACATACTTATTTTATGTTAGACTTTTACCTTCTTATACATTAATTTATGGTTGAAATGTGCTCATAAAAAAATATGCTCTGCGAGACTCAAACCCAGGTCACTTGGTTGGAATGCACATGTCTTACCACTGTGTCACTCATGCTTTTATCTTTCATTATTTTCTTTTTAAATGTATACTCATCATTATACTTTTTTTCTTTTCTTATCAACTTACATATATTCAAATTATTTATTAACAAATAAGTCTTCTGAACTCTTTCTTTAATCTTTAAGCTTACTCCCAAAATATGTGCAAAACACAAAATGCGCGCTACAATAAACATTCCGTATTTTTTTCGTACGGTGTCTATTTCTAATAAATTATATATGAATTTGGGATAGAAAAATCTACTTGACATAATGTAAAAGTCTAATTTCCCAAATTCCTTCATTTGTAAAAATTTACGATTTCATCAGTTTATGTAAATTTACATTTTTGTCCTTATTAACATTTTAATTTAATTTTTCTCAAAAATTACGGGGTGTTACATTCTCCCCCTTAAAGGATTTCGTCCCCGAAATCTCCAAGGATAGAAGAACATAAACTGCAACCAACATCCAAGTTTACAATCATCTACTCAAACATCAAACATCGCAACCATTGTTCTTAGATTTATCTAATGCAAATTATGACTTTATGCAACGTGAAATGCATATGAACTTATCTAATGCAAAAAAAGTAGTTGGTCCACTGATACAGTCGGTCTACTATTATGCAAATATGCTTATACCATGAAACCATATATATGTAAAAACCCTAATAAAACTATTAGTTCTACATGCATGCTACAATCATCATCCAAATGCAACCGTCCATATGTCCAACATCCATTTATATACAACCATATATATATAAGTAATATGTAATAAATGCATAATGAATATATATATATATATATAACACATCCATATGGATATGAAAGTGCACTCCTAGGTGGTCGATCTAAAGATAAGATCAAATAAGATAGGATGAGTGCCTAGTGTGTGTAAATGCATCCTTCCGCAACCACTAGCATCCACTTGTAACCACAAGCAACCGCCAAACATAACATGTTCTAATGACATGTTTACAAACATCCCTACCAACGCAAAGTGTCACCTAAATAAAAGATATATCCTAATTAGGAAAAGATCAAAGATAGGATGTACAAAAAAAAAACTTACCAACAAAAAGATGTGGATATGAAATCCTAAGTTCAACGACAATTTGGGATGTTCTAGCCAAAGTTGATAAACTAGGGTAACCACTCCATACAGACACTTCTCCAAGTGTCGAATGTTGATCAGAGTCATATTCAAAAACCATTCTTGATTCTCAAAAATTTCTTCTTCTGTCTTATCAACCATTTCAGTTTATACTTAGGGAATTTCGCATTTTAATGTATTGGAATTATATCTTTTTCCCAAGAGGAAATGTGTCTCTGCAATTTTCCATAAATCATTAAAAGAGGGTTTGTGCTACACTTGATGTAACAATCCACATATTTCACGATTATATATTTAAATGTTTTATTTAAATATAGCATCGTTAATCGGATTGAAGTCCGAAATGTTACATTTTGTAAATAGTCGAATTGGGACTCGAGACCACTTCCATTGAGTCCAAAATGACGTTTACAACTTTTTTGAGTATAAACATCGATATGTTTGAAGTTGAGTAGAATTTTGCTATTTTTCTATTTAGGCTTTGGGTTTGGGTTTCAGCCCACTAACCCATCATAATACCCTAACTCCTCTACTCTTCAGCCATTCACTCATTCTATTTCCTAACACTCAAGCTAAAGTAAAAATGGGGTAAAGAAAGGGAAAAGGAAATTCCTAAACCCTGGTTTTGATTAGGAAACTCAAATTCAAGTCCAAAATCAAGGAGAAGCTTAGGTAAGCATCCTCTTCATCTTCTCCATCTCTATCTCTCTTCAATTTACAGAAATTCCTATAACCTAACTTAGGAAAAACTTCACCTTTGATAATAGATTGAAGATTCTAGAGGTATATTGAAGAGGAATTGATCTTGCTTTGTTTTAAAGCTTCTCATTCGTGTCTTTGAGTTGTAAAGGTGAGTTCTTTAACTCACATCTACGTCTATGACTTTCATTGTTGTTAGGTATGAATTACTAACATTTATTCATGTTCATTTTCTTTTCATTTGAATTGATTTGGTGAATTTTCCAATTTTTGGTTTTTGAAGTCCAATTTTATGAAAATCCTACTATGGATGTTTGGACATGATATTTGGGGTGTATCGAAGAGCCTATAAGGCTGGGTTCTCGCTTGGCATAAATCCCTAGTCGTCGTTGCTCGTCTGATCGCTCCCGAATTGTTTTGGCCATCATGGCCTAGGCAAATTGTTGCCCAGACCAGGCAACCAAACGTCTGGTTTGAAGGTCCAGACATCTGGTTTAGGCAGCAGTTGAAAAAAAAACGGCAGAGGCTTGGACCGTAAGTCTGGTCCAAACCTACCAGACGTCTAGTTAGTTTCCACACGTCTGGATTAGGGTTCAGACGTCTGGTAGGTTTCTGGAATATTTTTAGAACCCAAATCCAGACATCTGGATTAAACCCCAGACGTTTGGAACTGTTCATTTTGCCTAATTTGGCTGTTTTTTAGTGGATTTCCAGTTTTAATCGACTTTTGTTGATTCGGTTTGTTGTTGTCACTTATTATCGACTTTGATGACTTCTTTCTTTGGATTTTTGGGAATATCCATTTAATGGATTTGATATCGATTTTTATGGATTTGATTCACATTGTTGTATGTGAATTTTTGGTTGATCGATTGTTTCTACAATCGTTTTCTGTGATTTGTCACTTTTTAAAATACAAAGGTTTCTATACTAGTAGTAAATACTCAAACGCTTTCACAAAGATGATTTCAATACCATTTTTAATACAAAGCTCACTTTTAAATCCATTTTCCAATCTATTAGTTTATACAAACCTTTACCTCATTCATATGAGAAATCTAATTAAACGGCTTAGCAAAACAAGTGGTATGAAACACTTGCGTTTACTTCGTCGGTAAATTCTTGGACTTGTTTGATTGAACTCCCATGACAATTTTCGAGTGGAAATCTACAATCTATTCGTAAATATTTAAGTTAAGATAGTGGTTATGGGACATGAAGCTAAACTCATTTACTAGATTAGTGTAATTGACACTTCTTATTGATCAATGATGATCATTTTGAGGTTTAGACTAGCGATGTGCGATGTCTCTTTGTCCGCGTGGGGGACTGTACCCCATTCTATTGAGCTTCGTCTCATTTTTATAGGCTAGCATCCTACGGGCTTTATGGAGTTCGGTTCATCTGGCGTACCGTTATTGCACTACGTCGTTGTTCCGAATTATTTGAGTTTCGGGTTCATCGGGCGTACCGTTATTGCACTACGTCGTTGTTTCGAAATATTTGAGTTTTAGGTTCATCGGGCGTACCGTTACTGCACTACGTCGTTGTTCCAACTCATTTGAGTTTCAGGTTCCTCGGGCGTACCGTTATTGCACTACGTTGTTGCACCGGCTCTATGGTTAGTGACCATGGGATAGCGACCCGTTTGTGATACATGTGTTGGTGAGTTTTCATGCACCCGTTTGTGATAGGCCTTCCCCTTTTTGTGATTTCTGGATTTCTAGTTGATGATTTCTAGAATTTGTGTTTCACCGATTTTTACGCGATTGGCAATGATATGTTTTGTCAATATTTGTGTTTTGGTGAATAATTTAAAGAATATGACATTCTTTTTAGTGTTTGAGAATATTTGAGATATTGTATGATTTTTGTTGTTATCTGATGTATACTTGTCACAGTGTGGCATTACTGTTATCATACGTTTTTGTGATATCTATTATCCTATTTCATTTTATATGATATTATAGCTAGACTGATCTGTTTATTATTTTCTTCTTAAATAATACTCGGGTCAGACCGAGGTATTTCAGGTGCTTCTGCTTGACTTCTTATTAGGGTCCGTCACGTGACTTTTGGCTAACTACTTTAGCTTAGTAGTTTTTGTTATTATACATTCGAGATAGAGACTCCTTGATGTATAATTATTCTTTTGTCTAGCACTTGTACCTATTCTTTTGTGATGTATCGGATCTTGTATGACCACTACTTTGATGTACACTTCTATGTGTTATATTCATATCTATTTCCGCCTTTGTGATATGAATATCTATGACTGATTTGTGTTAGGTTTATTTCTATATTTGTTTCTAAAGCCCACATAGCCACTATGTAGAAGCTTTGAGTTTGTATTTGATATGTCGGATAATCTCTTGAACTGAAATGCAAGTCATATTATCTGACATATCGGTACTCGCACAAAGCAATTACAAAGATGGTCGCTCCTCAACAGCCTTATTCTTCATGCCAGTCGACGACATTACCCCGTACTGTCCTTGGCTAGTGTGAGTATAGAGGTGGGGCATCACAGCTTGGTATCAGAGCCAAACTTTGGAACAATGTAGAATAATCTAGCAAGGATCATTGTCCTAAGTCTTTCTTAGGAATCGTGCCATAGGATTTAATTCGAGTCTTCGTACCTTTCTATCCTATTTCTTTTTATGATGCCTTGATTTATCAATCAAGTGTGTTTGATATTCATTCTAAGAATAACCTTTTTCCTCTTCTTTCTTTCTTTCTTAAAGAAGAAGAGATGGTTAGATCTTGTAGTCCTAGCGCTGGTCAACCCAGTAGTCCTTCTCTTGGTGGCGTATTCATGTCTGCCCAACAACTTTTGGATCTTGTAAAGAATCAAAGGTTTATTTGTGCTTTAAGTAAGAACCCCAGAAAGGTTTTACCTATGAAACTAGAAGTTCCTTTCGATAAGCTTGTAGATATCACTCTTCGACTAGAAGAGGCCGATAAAGAAAGTGATGTTGAAGTTGTGGATGCCAAACAAAACTTCAACATCAACAAGAAGAGGCATATTAAGTTCAAAAGCCCTAATCCCAACAAGAAAGGGAAGCAGGCAACTTCAGTGGCAAAGACTCCTACCTCTAGTCGTGGACAATGATACAATTGTTCTATGGACCACTATGTAAATGAGTGTCTGAAACCCTTTTCTTGTCGCTATTGCAAAGGTTTGGGTCATCTTTTACCTTCATATCCCAAACTTCAAAGTAGGAGAGAGGGAAAGTTGAATGTCGTGCAAGCCCCTAGTAACACTTCTCTTGGTCAAGGTATTTCTCATTCTATCCTTGATGGCATTATTTTATTTCGTGATCTCCCTATTCGAATTCCTTTTGATTCGGGTGCATCTCGCTCTTTTATATCAAAAGAACTTGTTGTTACCTTTTCTTTAAATGTTATGGGCTTGATGACTTCATTGAGAATTGCGAATCCGATTGGTGGATCCGCAACACTCAGTTTACTTTGTGGAGATGTCGAGATTATTTTATGTGATTATGCTTTCCGATCCGATTGCTACTTAGGTTTCGAAATTGAATTTTTGGGAAAGGATTGGCTTAATCGATATGAAGCCCATATCCTATGTCCCAAGAGGACTATCCATCTTCGATATTCGCAATCTGTTAAGCAGATTTTTATTGTTCTTAATGATTTTGATTCCAATTCGGCGGCATCATCTTACCTAAACCCACTTGATGAGGAAGATGTTATTTCCCTCACTCAAGTAGTTTGTGAATTTTCCGGTATTTTTGAGGTTGTCTTAGGATTATCACCTAAGCAATCTATTGAGTGGTGTTAAGGTCTTTTCAGCTCGATCTTGCCATCGGTTTTCATCAGCTACGAGTTGCGGAGGATAGCGTTCCCCTTTTCCGCATTCCGCACTCATTATGATTCTTATGAGTGGTTCGTTACGTCATTCGGTTTGACAAACCTTCCAGCTTATTTCATCCATCTTATGAATCGAGTATTCTACGAATATCTCGATGAGTATATCCTTGTATTCATCGATTATGGATAAAAACAACAATTTAAAATTTGCAAATCTTTTTAATAAGATATTTATAAGTATAATTGGATTTTGTTCTTAAAACGAGCAAAGAATATTTGCAAATTTTATAAGAGGCATGTTTATCATATAGAAGATGATTTTGTGTTGTATTGCCCATTAAGTGCTTTAAGAATTATGGTCGATGCGCTTGATCAACGTTATCGATAGGAATCTCCTAAACGCTATGATGAGACAGTTAGACACAGTAAATTGACTTTTAAAAAGGTAATTTTTTCTAAAAGATGATTACATGAAGTTAATTATAATTTTGAATGTCTTAGATTTTCGGGAAAGAGGATTAAAAGAACTCTTTTCCGGTGCTTTTATTCTTCGATTCCCGAAGGGAATCAAGACTTTATTGTTTGTACCGATGCTAGTCGTATTGGTTTGAATGCCGTTCTCATGCAAAAGGGAACGTGTTATCACATATGCTTCTTGACAATTAAAGTCTGCCGAGACTAGATATGCCACTCATGATCTAGAGCCTGCGGCCATTGTTTTCGCTCTTAGAATTTGGCGCCATTATCTTTTGAGAGAGAAATTTGTTCTCTACACCGATCATAAATCTTTGAAGTATTTATTTTCTCAAAAGGAACTTAATTTGCATCAACAACGTTGGCTCGAGTTCCTTGCATCTTATGATCTTGATATTCTCTATACTCCCGGAAAGGGTAATCAAGTTGCCGATGCCCTTAGTCGTAAGCAACAAGCGGTTGTTTCCATGATGATATCCGAATGGAATAATCTCGAGATTTTATCCACTTGTGAGATTCGAGATCATGAATCCAATTCATGTTCATCTCTTGTTTTGTGTAGCCTTGAGGCTCATCCTTCTCTTTTGGACCGCATCCTTGAAGCTCAAAAGCATGATCCCGAATTGGTTCTTCTTAGCCAAAGTTGTAGAGACAAAAATATTATTGATGGTCTGAAAGACTTTGATATTGATGCTCGTGGCGGCATTCGAAAATTTGGTAGACTTATCGTGCCAAATATTTGTGATCTTCGTAAAGACATTTTAGAAGATTCTCATCGTTCTAAATTTACCATTCATCCCGGTAGTAGTAAAATGTACGTGGACATGAAACAACTTTATTATTGGGATGGAATGAAATCTGATATTGCTAACTTTATTAAGCGTTACATGACTTGCCAACTCGTATAGACCGAGCATCAAAGGCCCGGTGGGTTATTGCAACTATTGGACATTCCCGTTTGGAAGCGGGATCAAGTCTCCATGGACTTTATTGACGGTCTTCCCCGTTCTCGTTTGGGTCATGACAGTTTATGGGTGATCGTAGATAGACATACAAAATCCGCCCATTTTATTCCCGTTCGGTCCAATCGGACCGTACCTCTTTTGGCAAAACTCTATGTTAAAAAAATCGTTAGATTGCATGGAGTCCTTACTTCTATTGTTAGCGATCGTGATCCATTGTTTACTAGTGGATTTTGGAAGGGTCTTCAAAAAGCTTTGGGAACAAAGCTTAATTTTAGCACCGCTTATCATCCTTAGTCCGATGGACAAACCGAGCGTGTGAATCAAATTCTTGAAGATCTTCTTCGTGCATGTGTTCTTGATTTTGGTGGAAGTTGGGAAGATCATATTTCTCTTGTTGAGTTTTCCTATAATAATAGCTTCCAATCTAGTATTGGTATGGCTCCTTTCGAGGCACTCTACGGAAGGCCATGCCGATCTCCTTCGTGTTGGCTTGAAGCCGGTGAGAGGCTGGTTTTAGGTCCAGATTTTATTCATGATGCCACAGAAAAGATTGACCTTATTCGTCATAGGATGAAAGAAGCTCAAAGTAGACAAAAATCCTATGCCGATAACCGAAGAAGGAAATTAGAATTTTATGTGGGAGATTTGGTGTTCATTCGTGTTTCACTTATGAAGGGCGTTATGCATTTCAGTCGATCGGGAAAATTAGCACCTCGATATATTGGTCCATTTCCCATCACCGAACGCATTGGTTCCATGGCTTTTCGCCTTTTATTACCAGCACAGTTTTCTGCTATTCATGACGTATTCCACGTCTCTCAACTATGAAAATGCCTTGGGGATTCTGATTCTATTCTTGAGCCCGGTGTAATTGAAGAAATTGATGTTTCACTAAATTTGACTTATGAGCAACATCCTATTCGTATCATTGCTATAGAGGTTAAATGCCTTCTAAATAAGATGTTCCTCTTGTGAAAGTCCAATGGTCCTCAAATCCTAAGGATTACTCTTGGGAATCCAGAGAATTCATTGAGCGAACACATCCGGACTTACTCTTTCGTGCTCCTTAAGGTGAACTTCTCATTTCAAAATTTCTTCTTTTGTGTTGATATGCCTTAGTATGGTTGTTACTTTTTAATTTCCTCTTAATTATTGTGAGGACGCAATTTATTTAAGGAGGGGAGTCTGTAACAACCCGCATATTTCACGATTATATATTTAAATGTTTTATTTAAATATAGCATCGTTAATCGGATTAAAGTCCGAAATGTTATTTTTTGTAAATAGTCGAATTGGGACTCGAGACCACTTCCATTGAGTCCAAAATGGCATTTACAACTTTTTTGAGCATAAACATCGATATGTTTGGAGTTGAGTAGAATTTTGCTATTTTTCTATTTGGGCTTTGGGTTTGGGTTTCAGCCCATTAACCCATCATAATACCCTAACTCCTCTACTCTTCATCCATTCACTCATTCTATTTCCTAACACTCAAGCTAAAGTAAAAATGGGGGAAAGAAAGGGAAATGGAAATTCCTAAACCCTAGTTTTGATTAGGAAACTCAAATTCAAGTCCAAAATCAAGGAGAAGCTTAGGTAAGCATCCTCTTCATCTTCTCCATCTCTATCTCTCTTCAATTTACAGAAATTCCTATAACCTAACTTAGGAAAAACTTCATCACCTTTGACAATAGATTGAAGATTTTAGAGGTATATTGAAGAGGAATTGGTCTTGCTTTGTTTTAAAGCTTCTCATTCGTGTATTTGAGTTTTAAAGGTGAGTTCTTTAACTCACATCTATGTCTATAACTTTCATTGTTGTTAGGTATGAATTACTAACATCTATTCATGTTCATTTGCTTTTGATTTGAATTGATTTGGTGAATTTTCCGATTTTTGGTTTTTGAAGTCCAATTTTATGAAAATCCTACTATGGATGTTTGGACATGATATTTGGGGTGTATCGAAGAGCCTATAAGGCTGGGTTGTCCCTTGGCATAAATCCCTAGTCGTCGTTGCTCGTCCGATCGCTCCCGAATCGTTTTGGCCATCATGGCCTAGGCAAATTGTTGCCCAGACCAGGCAACCAGACGTCTGGTTTGAAGGTCCAGACGTTTGGTTTAGGCAGCAGTTGAAAAAAAAAACGGCAGAGGCTTGGACCAAACGTCTGGTCCAAACCTACCAGACATCTGGTTAGTTTCTAGACGTTTGGATTAGGGTTCAGACGTCTGGTAGGTTTCTAGAATATTTCCAGAACTCAAATCCATACGTCTAGATTAAACCCCAAACGTCTGGAACTGTTCATTTTGCCTATTTTGGCTGTTTTTAGTGGATTTTAATCGGTTTTTGTTGATCCGGTTAGTTCTTATCACTTATTATCGACTTTGATAACTTCTTTCTTTGGATTTTTGGGAATATCCATTTAATGGATTTGATATCGATTTTTATGGATTTGATTCACATTGTTGTATGTGAACTTTTGGTTGATCGATTGTTTCTACAATCGTTTTTTATGATTTGTCACTTTTTAAAAATACAATGGTTTCTATACTAGTAGTAAATACTCAAACGTTTTCACAAAGATGATTTCAGTACCATTTTTAATACAAAGCTCGCTTTTAAATCCGTTTTCCAATCTATTAGTATATACAAACCTTTATCTCATTCGTATGAGAAATCTAATTAAATAGCTTAGCAAAACAAGTGGTATGAAACGCTTGCGTTTACTTCGTCGGTTAATTCTTGGACTTGTTCGATTGAACTCTCGTGACAATTTTCGAGTGGAAATTTACAATCTATTCGTAAATATTTAAGTTAAGCTACTGGTTATGGGACATGAAGCTAAACTCATTTATTTACTAGCTTAGTGTAATTGACACTTCTTATTGATCAATGATGATCATTTTGAGGTTTAGACTAGCGATGTGCGATGTCTCTTTGTCCGCGTGGGGGACTGTACCCTGTTCTATTGAGCTTCGTCTCATTTTTAGAGGCTAGCGACCTACGTGCTTTATGGAGTTCGGTTCATCGGGTGTACCATTATTGCACTACGTCGTTGTTCCGAATTATTTGGGTTTCGGGTTCATCGGGCATACCGTTATTGCACTACGTCGTTGTTCCAAAATATTTGAGTTTTAGGTTCATCGGGCATACCGTTACTGCACTACGTCGTTGTTCCAACTCATTTGAGTTCCAGGTTCCTCGAGCGTACCGTTATTGCACTATGTTGTTGCGCCGGCTCTATGGTTAGCGACCATGGGATAGCGACCCATTTGTGATACACGTGTTGGTGAGTTTTCGTGCTCCCGTTTGTGATAGGCCTTCCCCTTTTTGTGATTTCTGGATTTCTAGTTGATGATTTCTAGAATTTGTGTTTCAATGATTTTTATGGGATTGGACTTGATATGTTTGTCAATATTTGTGTTTTGGTGAATAATTTAATGAATATGACATTCCTTTTAGTGTTTGAGAATATTTGAGATATTGTATGATTTTTGGTTATCTGATGTATACTTGTCACAGTATGGCATTATTGTTATCATACGTTTTTGTGATATCTCTTATCCTATTTCTTTTTATATGATATTTATAGCTAGACTGGTCCATTTATTTTTTTCTTCTTAAATAATACTCGGGTCAGACCGAGGTATTTCAGCTGCTTTTGCTTGACTTCGTATCAGGGTCCGTCACCTGACTTTTGGCTAACTACTTTGGCTTAGTAGTTTTTGTTATTATACATTCGAGATAGGGACTCCTTGATGTATAATTATTCTTTTGTCTAGCACTTGTACCTATTCTTTTGTGATGTAGTGGATCTTGTATGACCACTACTTTGATGTACACTTCTACATGTTATATTCATATCTATTTCCGCCTTTGTGATATGAATATCTGTGACTGATTTGTGTTATGCTTATTTCTATATTTGTTTCCGAAGCCCACATAGCCACTGTGTAGTAGCTTTGAGTTTGTATTTGAGATGTCGGATTTCCTCTTGAAATGAAATGCAAGTCATATTATCTAACATATCGGTACTCGCACAAAGCAATTACACAGATGATCGCCCCTCAACAGCCTTATTCTTCATGCTAGTCGACGACATTACCCCGTAGTGTCCTTGGCTAGTGTGAGTATAGAGGTGGGGCGTCACACTTGAAATTACAAGGAATTATCTCTTTTATTTATGTTCTTGAAATAGACTGTACAAAATATGGTAACCATCCTTACTTTGTACATCTCTTTCTTTAGGGTGTATTCCTTGTCATTTCAAATGATACACTTTTATACTGAAACTGGATAATTTATGGAAAATTTCATTGCTACATATTTCATTCCAATGAATTAAAATGCTATTCAAATAACATCCATTTTTTAATCCTTCTTATTTGGTTTTTTTACGGTGCCACATCAATTATCCAAACATTTGCTAGAATGATTCATTCTATATTTTTATCTCATCCAACCAGGTAGGTTAACTAATTTGAGATTTATCATATTTCCTTACTTTTTACGAAAACGTCTATTTCAACAATAAATGTTGAAAACTATGTTTTCGACACTTAACATATTTTCTAGTCCTTTCTAAAACCATTTATTTGACAAAATCACTTTCAAAGCATTTATTGTATTCCCAATTCATACAATTTATTTTATACGCTTATCAAAATAATTTTTCATGTAAAAATAATTCTAAGTTATATTGCTCCTTGATTCCTTTTTAAAAGAATAGAGTTTTACAAAATTTTCCTTTCTTTTTTTTAAAAATTTTGCAAAGTTTTTATATTCCAAACATTTTGTTACTTTACTAAATTAGAGAGCTATACTTGCTCCATAATCCTTCAAAAGGAACTTTACTTTTAACAAAATCTTTATCATATAAAAACCATTTAAAATCTCATATCACTTTTCTAACCTAACATATATTTTTCAAATAAATTATATATATATTTTAACTTTTTAAATTTCAAAAGTTTCCTTTTTATTGGGTTAAACTTAAAGTGGAACTTTACTTACTTTCTTAGGAATGTCCTATTCCTAATCTTGGAAATCCTATTTTCCCCCACCAAAATCCCTTTTTCTCTAAGGAATTTTCCTACTTGCATAACATAAGAATTCTAATTCTTTTCCAATAACTGTACTTATTATACATTTTCCCATCAGCAATAAAAATGGGGCCTTAACATCCTTGGGCTACTACGACCCAACTAGAACTAATGTACAAATTTTCTTTATTTCCACGGACTTTCCATATGTTACTAATTAGGATTAATTGGATTCTAATATATTTTTTTTTGCAAATACGTTCACTCGTATTTCCTAATTTTTAGGATCTGCTAACTTAATTATTAGGATCGACTAACCTAAGATGTGATACCAAGTGTGACAACCCGCACCCCAGTAGGCTTAAATTTTCAATGAACCGAAAATCCAATTCCACTAAAGCATGAATTGCTGGTTTGGTTTCCTGCAAATAACAAAGGTAAGTCAGAGTAATGTTTATAAAATCTCACAGTGGAATAATTATAAATTATTCAACATATGGTTACTAACTAGGATTAGGCTACTATCCCTAACAGTGTTGAACCTAGGAGTGAAACTTTCCTTTTTACTAAATCCCAATAGTTACTAAACTGTCTTCCTATGGGTGGGAAAAATGTGAATGGATCAGACATAAAGTCTGGTGAATGAATAATATACTAATAAGGGAATAATAATTTCAAACTTTCAAGTCTTTTTAGACCATCCAAAATACAAACAGAATGGAGCATAACTTAGATTACCCATCTAAGTGTATAGGAGAATAATAAAGGAATAATAACTTAGATTAACCATCTAAGTAGATAAGAGAATAATGACTCAGATTACCCATCCTAGTAGAATAGTAATAATCCAAAATAAAACGCTGATCGACCTGCCGGACATATGTCCTTAACTACTCCATAAGTTACTATGGAAAGAACACGCGAGTTTAACCTAGCTTCACTAGTATCATCGGCCTCTCATATTCTTCCTTAGCAACAAGTGGCTAAATGCCTCTTATATCCGGTCCCGCACGGTACACCCCATGCTTTCCACCGATAAATGGGCAAAACTCCTATCACGCATCCTATTCGGTTACACCACCGAATTCCCCAATCTTGATATTCCGCTAGTTACACCACTGCTCCGATCATGTCCAGTTACACCCTTGTTCCGCCTGTGCTTTTGGCACAACGGGCAACACTCAACCAAAGATCCTATAATCCCCGCAAACCTGCTCCGATTATGACTTTTCACAGTACACCATTGTGGACTTCCGCCTACCGCAATATTTCCAACTCAAGAAATAAAATATAACAGAGCTGAAATTAAATAAATTACAACTTAATCTTGGGTTAATACCTACCAAAATACCATATTCTATAACCTTCCAATTTCATTCCAGGTCTGGAAATACATAACAATTGTATATATTTGGAGAAAGTGTGGAAATAGGTCTAATTCACATATTTATAATAAAAGGAGGAAAAATATGAATCTAATCCAGATTTACAAGTCTAGAATAAACATGTGAATTATACCTAATTCAATACAGATCTGAATAAAGAAGAAGAATATAGAATAGATCTGATACTAAAAGTACAATAACATATATGTACACAATTTATTCCATTCAATTTAAATCAGATAACTTCCATATTTCCCCATCACAAAGCAGATCTGAAAGTAACTATCTTAGAGGAAAATGGATAAACATGAATAGGGTAGGAAAGGGGTAAAATTCACCTTTTATAATTTTTAGAAGAGTAGATATATTCAAATCAATAGATCTGAACTAAAATGCAAAATCATACCCCCAAATCCTATTTAATACAAATTACAATCCAAATAGGACAGAATTAAAACATATAAACAAATCTAAAAGTTTCATAGGCAAATTCCCAAAATAGGGTATTATCCACTCACCTGAATCCTTGCAACGCATATAAGTGTACCTAACTCATCCATTTCAAGCCTCCTTGCTATTCACTAATCTGCTTCTAACTTTATTTTATTTTGTATATAATTTATTTTATTAAGAAGACGAAGATTTAGAAGAGGAAGAAAAACTAGAATAGGGAATAGAATAGAGAATAGTCTTTAGAATGAGAATTAGGTTAGGTTTAGGCTGAATTTATAGGATTTGTAAATTCATATACACCGTTGGATAATTGCTTCAGGCGGAGGGAATTAATTAGGGGCATTGAATAAGATAGGTTGAACTTAGACACTTTTCTAAATAAAATATGTACTTGTAGCTTTTAATTTAGTCTATTAATAAATCAATTAAGTGGTATCAAACATACACATATGTATATAATTGACCATATTCTTTACGATCTAATTGCGCAATAAATTTTGAAATTGATCGGTATTAATTAGCTTCCCTAATTCACATTAATGTTACCCTTTTTAACCGATATTAAATCCTCCTTAATTTAATTAGTCAATTAAATCTTAATCTATATTTTCCTAACCAATTAACTTATACATTTACGTACATATGTTGCTAACCATTTAAGCATAAATAAATAAATACATATATATACACAACTATATGTATATATACATAATTTTCTCTTTTCTAACCTTAATCAGTAATACGTAATCACATTTGAATTATTAAACCTGGAAGAGAACCCTACATATATATGTGAATAAGCTGACACATATTCCTCTCTTCTTTAAATCAATGTTTCATAAACATATGAACTTTCTGTATTTGGTAATAAATACCATTACGAATTAATATGTTTGTTTACATACTTATTTTATGTTAGTCTTTTACTTTCTTATACATTTATTTATTGTTGAAATGTGCTCAAAAAAAAATGTACTCCGCAAGAATCGAATCCAGGTCACTAGGTTGGAATGCACATGTCTTACAACTGTGCCACTCATGCTTTTGTCTTTCATTATTTTTCTTTTTAATGTATACTTATCATTATACATTTTTCTTCTTTTCTTATAGTCAACCTACATATATTCAACTTATTTATTAACAAATAAGTCTTTTTAACTCTTTCTTTAATCTTTAATCTTACTTCCAAAATATGCACAAAATGCAAAATGCGCACTACAATAAACATTCTGTATCTTTTTCATATGGTATCTGTTTCTAATAAACTATATATGAATTTGGGATAGAAAAATCAACTTGACACAATGTAAAAGTCGGATTTCCCAAATTCCTTCATTTGTAAAATTTTACGATTTCATCCTTTTATGTAAATTTACATTTTTGTCTATAGTAACATTTTAATTTAATTTTTTCTTAAAAATTACATGGTGTTACATTCTCCCCCCTCCCCCACCGTAAAGGATTTCATCCCCGAAATCTCCAAGGATAGAAGAACATAAACTGCAACCAGCATCCAAATTTACAATCATCTACTGAAACATCAAACATCGCAGCCATTGTCCTTAGATTTATCTAATGAAAATTATGACTTTATGCAACGTGAAATGCATATGAACTTATCCAATGCAAAAAGGTAGTTGGTCTACCAATACAGTCGGCCTACTGTTATGAAAATATGCTTATGCCATTCAACCATATGTATGCAAAAACCCTAATAAAACTGATAGTTCTACATGCATGCTACAATCATCATCCAAATGCAACCATCCATATGTCCAACATCCATTTATATACAATCCTATATATATATATATAATTAATATGTAATAAATGCATAATGAATGAATATATATATAGCACACTTCCATATGCATATGCAAGTGCACTCCTAGGTGGCCGATCTAAAGATAAGATCAAATAAGATAGAATGAGTGCCTAGTGTGTGTAAATGCATCCTTCCGCAACCACTAGCATCCACTTGCAACCACAAGCAACCAACAAACATAACATGTACTAATGGCATGTTTACAAACATCCCTACCAACAAAAGTGTCACCTAAAAAGATTTATCGAAGGATCCTAATTAGGAAAAGATCAAAGATAGAATGTTCAAAAAAAAACTTACCAACAAAAAGATGTGGATAGGAAATCCTAAGTTCAATGACAATCTAGGGTTTTCTAGCTAAAGTCGATAAACTAGGGTAACCACCCCATACAGACACATCTCCAAGTGCCGAAAATTCATTAGAGTCATATTCTAATACCATTCTAGATTATCGAAATCTTCTTCTTCTGCCTTATCAACCATTCCAGTTTATAGTTAGGGCCTTTCGTATTTTAATGCATTGGAACTACATCTTTTCCCAAAAAGAAATGTGACTCTGCAATTTTCCATAAATCATTAAAAGAGGGTTTGTGCTACGCTTGAAATTACAAGGAATTATCTCTTTTATTTACTTTCTTGAAATAGACTGTACAAAATACCATAACCATCCTTACTTTGTACATCTCTTTCTTTGGAGTGTATTCCTTGTCATTTCAAATGATACACTTTTATACTAAAACTGGATAATTTATGGAAAATCTCATTGCTACATATTTCATTCCAATGAATTAAAATGCTATTCAAATCCCATCCATTTTATAATCCTTATGATTGGTTTTTTTTACTGTACCACATCAATTATTCAAACATTTGCTAGAATGATTCATTCTATATTTTTATCTCATCCAACCAGGTAGGTTAACAAATCTGAGATTTATCATATTTCCTTTATGAAGGTTTCCATTTTAGGGACTACTTCTTTCCTTATTTTCCATATCTTAGTATATGATATACTAAACTACAAATTTTCATGACCTACATTAGGCTTACATGCAACAACAAAAACCAAAAGGTATGCTTTCACATTCATGTCCACCTGGTCCGCTCAAAGCCTTCAAGGGTGCAACATAATACCTGGAATGCCCGTGGCTTACAGGTATATTACCCTTACCTATATGGTATCAACCTCACATTCAAAGTGTCAAGCCTATAATTCCTGTTCCTATGGCTTACAGGTATATTACCCTTACCTATATGGTATCAACCTCACATTCAAAGTGTCAAGCCTATAATTCCTGTTCCTAATTAGACTGCCTAATGTAATCAAGAAAATATCCATTTGTCACTCAACATCCTTATAAGGATTGAAGTAGACCCACCTTGGTCCTCTTTGCTTTTATACTGAAAAAACCTTCCGCTCCTTCCATCTCTTTTCTTGGAAATATGCTCAACCAAATCAAACTTTCAAATATTATATAAGGATCTTAGAATCCCAGACATGGTGGAAATTTATCGTTCATTGCTCCAAAAAACTGGCTCTAATACCATATGTAACAACCCACACCCCAGTAGGCTTAAATTTTCGATGAACCAAAAATCCAAGTCCACTAAAGCTTGAAATGCTGGTTTGGTATCCTGCAAATAACAAAGGTAAGTCAGAGTAATGTTTATAAAACCTCATAGCAGAATAATGATAAAGTATTCAACATATGGTTACTAACCAGGATTGGGCTACTGTCCCTAACAGTGTTGAACCTAGGAGTGAAACTTGCCTTTTTACTAAATCCGAATAGTTGCTAAACTGTCTTCATGTGGGTGGGAAAAATAAGAATGAGTTAGACATAAAGTCTAGTGAATGAATAATATACTAAAACGGGAATAATAATATCAAACTTTCAGGTCTGTTTAGACCATCCAAAGTACAATCAGGATGGAGCATAACTTAGATTACCCATCTAAGTATATAGGAGAATAATAAAGGAATGAAAACTTAGATTAACCATCTAAGTAGATAAGAGAATAATGACTTAGATTAACCATCTAAGTAAACTAGTAATAATTCAAAATAAAACGCTGATCGCCCCGCCGGACTTCTGCCCTCAACTACTCCACAAGTTACTATGGAAAGAACACGCGAGTTTAGCCTAGCTTCACTGGTATCATCGGCCTCTCTCATATTCGTTCTCAACAACAAGTGCCCAAATGCATCTTATATCCGGTTCCGCTCGGTAAACCCTAGGCTTTCCACCGATAAATGGGCAAAACTCCTATCATGCATCCCTTTCGGTTACACCACCGAATTTCCCAATCATGATCTTCCGCTAGTTACACCACTGCTCTGATCATGTACAGTTACACCACTGCGGCTTCCGCCTGTGCTTTTTGCACTACGGGCAACACTCAACCAAAGATCCCATAATCCCCACGAACCTGCACTGATTATGACTTTCCATAGTTACACCACTGTGGACTTCCACCTACCGCAATATTTCCAACTCAAGAAATAAAATATAACAAAGTTTAAAATAAATAAATTACAACTAAATCTTGGGTTTATACCAACCTAAATACCATAGCGAAATCTTGGGTTTACACTAACCCAAATAACAAAATAAATAAAATAAGCTCGATAAACCAGGCCAATCTCAAACTTCCTCAATTGCCGGCGCTGTTAACCACAGCCACCCTATCCTTCCCTGTTTATACATAATTCTATTGCATATTTAATATTCCCAATATACAAACCCCAATATACAAACATTCATCACAACATAATACATATGATTATCAACTCTAAATCAAATATATTCTACAACCTTCCAGTTTAATTCCAGATCTGGAAATATATAACAATTGTATAGATTTGGAGAAAGTGTGAAAATAGGTTTAATTCACATATTTATAATAAAAGAAGGAAATATATGAATCTAATCAAGATTTACAAGTCTAGAATAAACATGTGAATTATACCTAATTCAATACAGATCTGAATAAGAAGAAGAATATAGATCTGATACTAAAAGTACAATAACATATATATACACAATTTACTCCATTCAATTTAAATCAGATAACTTCCATATTTCCTCATCACAAATCAGATATGAAAGTAACTATCTTCGAGCAAAATGGATAAACATGAATAGGGCAAGAAAGGGGTAAAATTCACCTTTTATAATTTTTAGAAGAGTAGATATATTCAAATCAACAGATCAGAACTAAAATGTAAATCATACCCCCAAATCCTGTATAGATCTGAAAGAAAAAGGGGAAATATACTAGATCTGATAGAAATTGGATAGAAGAATACAAATTTCAATCCAAACAGGACATAATTTAAAACATATAAACAAATCTAAATGTTTCATAGGAAAATTCCCAAAATAGGGTATTCTCCACTCACCTGAATCCTTGCAACACATATAAGCATACCTAACTCCTCCTTTTCAAGCCTCCTTGCTATTCACTAATCTGCCTCTAACTTTATTTTATTTTGTATATAATTTATTTTATGAAGAAGACGAAAATTTAGAAGAGGAAGAGAAACTAGAATAGGGAATAGAATAGAAAATAGTCTTTAGAATGAGAATTAGGTTAGGTTTAGGCTGAATTTATAGGATTTGTAAATTCATATACGCCGTTGGATAATTGCTTCAAGTGGAGGGAATTAATTAGGGGCATTGAATAAGATACGTTGAACTTAGACACTTTTCTAAATAAAATATGTACTTGTTTAAGCTTTTTATTTAGTCTATTAATAAATCAATTAATTGGTATCAAACATACACATATGTATATAATTGACCATATTCTTTACTATCTAACTACGCAATCAATTTTGAAATTGATTAGTATTAATTAGCTTCCCTAATTCACATAAATGTTACCCTTTATAACCTATATTAAATCCTCCTTAATTTAATTAGTCAATAAATCTTAATCTATATCTTCCTAACGAATTAACTTATATATTTATGTATCTATCCATAATTTTCTCTTTTCTACCCTTAATCGGTAATACATAATCACATTTGAATTATTAAACCTAGAAGAGAACCCTACATATGAACTTTCCGTATTTGGTAAAAAATAAACCTATTAATTAATATGTTTGTTTACATACTTATTTTATGTTAGTCTTTTACCTTCTTATACATTAATTTATGGCTGTAATGTGCTCATAAAAAAATGTACTATGCAAGACTCGAACCCCGGTCACATGGTTGGAATGCACATGTCTTACCACTGTGCCACTCATGCTTTTCACATTCATTATTTTCTATTTAAATGTATACTCATCATTATACTTTTTTTCTTTTCTTATTGTCAACCTACACATATTCAACTTATTTATTAACAAATAAGTCTTCTTAACTCTTTCTTTATTCTTTAATCTTTAATCTTATTCCCAAAATTTGTGGAAAATGAAAAATGCGCACTACAATAAACATTCTGTATCTTTTTCATACGATGTCTGTTTCTAATAAATTATATATGAATTTGGGCTAGAAAAATCTACTTGACACAATGTAAAAGTCAGATTTCCCAAATTCCTTCATTTTTTTAAAATTTATGATTTCATCATTTTATGTAAATTTACATTTTTGTCCTTATTACATTTTAATTTAATTTTTCTTAAAAATTACGGGGTTGTTACATTTGTTATCAGAGCATAAGTTAGCAGATCCTAAAAATCAGGAAGTATGAGTGAACGTATTTGCAAAAAAATAAATATACTAGAATCCAATTAATCCCAATTATATATTAGTAACATATGGAAAGTCCATGGAAATAAAGGAAATTTGTACATAAGTTCTAGTTGGATCGTAGTAGCCCAAGGATGTTAAGTCCCCATTTTTATTGCTGATGGAAAAATGTACAGTAAGTCTAGTTATTGGAAAATAATTAGAATTCATATGTTATGCAAGTAAGAAAATTCCATAGAGAAAAAGGGATTTTGGTGGGGGGAAAAGGATTTCCAAGATTAGGAATAGGACATTCTTAATCGATTAAGTAAAGGTCCACTTTAAGTTTAACCCAATAAAAAGGAAACTTTTGAGATTTAAAAAGTTAAAATATGTACAGCTAATATATTTTAAAAATATATGTTGGGTTAGAAAAGTGATATGAGATTTAAAATGGTTTTTATATGATAAAGATTTTGTTAAAAGTAAAGTTCTTTTTGAAGGATTATGGAGCGAGTATAGCTCGCTAATTTTGTAAAGTAACAAAATGTTTGGAATATAAAAACTTAGAAAAATAAAAAAAAAGAAAGGAAATTTTTGTAGAACTCTATTCTTTTAAAAAAGAATAAAGGAGCAATATAGCTCGTAATGTAACACCCCACCTCTATACCCATATTACCCAAGAGTATTGCTATGTAATACTATCGAGTAACATGGAGAATGAGGCGGTGTGGGTTTTTCCAGGATAGAACAATGCAAAAATAACATCATCACATATAAATAGATCGCATCGTACTCTAACGAAAGCAAATAAGGTATATTACACATTTTAACATCTCATACAAAATCCGAATTTATTTTATACTTGTAGGCATTTGGCGGGTCGGGTTGTGTTTTCTTATACCTGTATGCATTTGGCGGTCCAGGTTATGTTTTCTTATACCTGTAGGCATTAGGAGATCTAGGCTACGTTTTAATACTTGTAGGCAACAGGCGGTCCAGGTATCGTTGCGGAACCTGTAGGCATTAGGCGGTCCAGGTTCGGGGTTTTATAGGATATTGTTTGGTACTTCATAGTTTAGGCATAAGGCGGACCACTGGCGGAGTCCACAACGTAGGCATCGGGCGGTCCGTTGCGGGATACATGATGTCTGCGAAAGGCGGTCCATCATGTTTTTTTCGGTTGGCTGTGATGTAGGCATTTGGCGGTCCAGGTTATACCTGTAGGCATTTGGCAGTCCATCGGCGGAAACTGAGGGTACATTGATAGGAGTCCAGTCAAACGGTGTTCGCACAATATTGTTGTGGAACCGGGGTAGACATAGAAGACATTTGGTCACGGTACGACTAGAGAAGGACATGGGTTATGTCCGATGATCCCTGGGGTAGGCTTCCTCACATGCTCTTCTCGTAGTAGTAACGTGGATAGGTAAGGACAATAGTTCCGACAGGCCGATCTATGTTTTGACAACTTTGGTTTGACCTTTTCAGTGGGACCTATATTACAGGCTCATTCTTATTCGGAATTATATCTAAGATTGACACTCATATTATTCCTACTTTATGGAGTATGGAGCAGCTCTAGCTCTAGATGGTTCACTTTTCTTTTCAGTTTAGCTTCCATTCACCAGACTTTATGTTTGACCCATTCATATTTTCCCACCACAGGATGACAGGTTAGCAATTATTGGGATATAGTAAAAAGCCAAGTTTCACTCCTAGGTTGAACACTATTAGGGGCAGTTCCCCAATCTTGGTTAGTAACCTTATGTCATATACTTTATTATTCCGCTGTGAGATTTTATCAACATTACTCTGACTTACCTTTGTTATTTGCAGGATACCAAACCAGCAATTCATGCTTTATTGGACTTGGATTTTTGGTTCATCGAAAATTTGAGCCTACCGGGGTGCCGATTGTAACACTTGGTATCTGAGCTTAGGTTAGCCGATCCTAATAATTAGGTTAGAAGATCCTAAAAATAAGGAAGTATGAGTGAACGTATTTGCAAAACTAAATATATTAGAATCCAATTAATCCTAATTAGTAACATATGGAAAATCCGTGTAAATAAAGAAAATTTGTACATGAGTTCTAGTTGGGTCATAGTAGCCCAAGGATGTTAAGTCCCCATTTTTATTGCTGATGGAAAAATGTACAATAAGTCCAGTTATTGAAAAAGAATTAGAATTCATATGTTATGCAAGTAGAAAAATTCCTTAGAGAAAAAGGGATTTTGGTGGGGGAAAATAGGATTTCCAAGATTAGGAACAGGACATTCCTAAGGAAGTAAGTAAAGTTCCACTTTAACTTTAACCTAATAAAAAGGAAACTTTTGAGTTTAAAAAGTTAAAATATATATTGCTAATATATTTGAAAAATATATGTTTGGTTAGAAAAGTGGTATGAAATTTAAAATGGTTTGTATATGATAAAGATTTTGTTACAAGTAAAGTTCTTTTTGAAGGATTATGGAGCAGGTATAGCTCACTAATTTTGTAAAGTAACAAAATGTTTGGAATATAAAAACTTAGCAAAAAAAAAACCAAATCAGAAGGATTATAAAATGGATGGGATTTGAATAGCATTTTAATTCATTAAAATGAAATATGTTGCAATGAAATTTTCCATAAATTATCCAGTTTCAGTATAAAAGTGTATCATTTGAAATGACAAGGAATGCACTCCAAAGAAAGGGATGTACAAAGTAAGGATGGTTACCGTATTTTGTACCGTCTATGTAACGACCCTGAATTTTTGACATTTGAAATGTGAATATTTAATTGAGTTTAAATATTCGAATGATAATTTAATTTGAAATTCAAATATTTGAATGAATTTGGTAATTAAATTTGTGAATTTAATTGTTAAAATCTGGGTAAAATATTGAATCTTGATTTTTGAGCTGGTTAAAAATAATATGAAGTCTTGGAAAATTCATATTAATAATATTTAAGATAATGGAATTTTCAGAATTGAATTTGAAACTGTTTTGTTCAGTTTTGAATTATATTGTTTAAATCGATATTTGAAAATAGCGTTCCGGGGCACAGTCTCGGAATTCGACGAAACTAGTTCCATTGGATCCGTAATATTGTATTATTATCGGATTTCAATTTTCGTAATATTTGGAGTTGTTGTGTGAGCGTACGATATATAAACGCGTTGGAATTTATATCGAAATTTAATTCAATAACTGGTTAAAAGGCACTATAGCTAGATATTTTTCAAGCACGCTTCCTTTGCCTTCTCGAACACACTTCCTTGTTCTTTCAAAGTTGAGATGCTTCCTTCTTCGTTCTAAAGAAAATCAATGGCCGGCAAAAGAAACACCTTTCTCGTTCAATTCAAAAAAAAAATTGAAACGAATCAATCGCGACCATGTCTTCTTTCATTTTAAAATAGCCGAGCCTTTCTTTTCATCTTCAAAACAAATGAAATCGAATTCAAAGAAATAAAATTAAAATGGCCGCAGTTCGATCGCGAGTATCATTTGCGAAATTTTGTTCGAGGAAATCATTGCGGCGGCTCGCAATTGGGTGAGTCGCGTTTGAATCGAAGCAGGCGACGACTGCGCGAGGGAAGAGCGCATCGGATGTGGAAGCTCTCGCGGTGATGGTGGCACAGTTCTGGCGGTGGAGCTCGCGACTAGGGCAGCGTGGCATCGTCGCCACAGGGGACTCGTGCTCGAACGCGAATCGAGGAGGACTGTTAACACTAGGGCAGGCGATCAAAAGTTTGGAGCGTGGTGTTCGGTGGCATCGACTAGGATTTGAAGTCGCGAGGGAGACTGGTTCTCGGAATTGCAGTAAGGTCTAATACAATAAGGGAATCAAGCCGAAAGTGGAAATGGATTGCAAAATTAAAAGCAAAGGTGAGATCTTCTCACTCAAATTGGAAATTTGATTTATTGCAGTTATTGATTGATTGCTGTTTGGATATGATATTAGATATAGTATGATATATCTATATATATAGCAATATATATATATATATATATATATATTGGCATATGTATATATTGCAGTTGTTGATTTCCCGCATCATTCAACGGATGAGACCCTATTGCGCCGCATAATAGCGAATGATATTTTTATAAAATCCCATATACCGCGATATTCCACCTCGAAGTGGAATTGGTATTGTGCTAACATCTGTTGATGCAGGGAAACAGGTTGGAGGGATCCAACTGGATTCCTTAAATTGTTTGAATATTATTTCATATGTGAATGATATGATTTATTGATAATCTGTGGATGATTTATTGATAATTGAATTTGTTGAAGGCTAAAATTTAGCCGGATGTATTTTTGGTATCGTTGGATACCAGAAATAAATATAAATTGGATTTTGAAATTAAAGTGGAAAACTTCAAATGAATTTATTTTTAAGAATTGAATTTATTTGAAAGAAGGAATTTTAAAGTATTAAAATGGATTGTCGAAATCTTATTGAATAAATTCCAAGATATGGGAAAAGATTTTTATAAATGAATTTTGAATAGTATTATTCGGAAGTTGGAAAATTTATTTGAAATGGAATTTTAAATGGTTTGGAAGATATAAAGGAATTTATTTTAAAGGCGATAAATTTGTTGAAATCCAATTGATAATTAATTTTGTATTGAAGAAATAAATATTTGGGAAATCGATATAAAAATCTATTTGGTGTTTAAATGAAAATCGATTTTTGGTGTTGAGAATAAATTTGTAAATCGATTTGTAAAATAATTTGGTATTTGGAATTAAAATTAGAATCAATTTGAAATTTGATTCGGTGTTGAAGTAAATTTACAAATCAATTTGGAATTTGATTTGGAGTTTGAAATAAAATTGAGAAATCAATTTGAAAGTCGATTTGGTGTTGAAAGTGAATATTTGAGAATGTAAATTCCGAATAGAATTTATAAAGGAAAGGGGAATTTGTTTTAAAAATAAACATTGATTTATTTTTAAAGTGTGAAAAAAATATGATTTGGAATCGGTTTTCAAAGTGATGAAGTGTGGAAATAAATTTACAGATTTGAAATGTAAATTTGTAATAAATCGATAAGGATTTATTTAATTGGTTTAAATGGACCATTTTGTGATTTGAAATTGGTTTTCAAATGTGAAGTGCGGAAAATATATATCTTATGAAGATATTTTGGAAATAAATAATTTGGGAAAATTATTTAAATCTGATGATTGTTGTGAATGTTGTTGATAGTTAAATCACCGACTATCAATATTTACCTTTGAAATGGCATTTGAATTTGTTTTAAAAACAAACGCTTATTATTCGGTTTAGCCGGGAAAGGACCTTTGTGTTAGATAACCCATTCCGAATAATAATACGACGATATGGATCGTATTGAAGACCGGTGATGAAGACCGGGTGTTTGTGAAAACGATAGGATGACTTATCGATTGTCTCTGCACCGTTAGCTACGGTATGGAGATTTCCTTTGTGATGGGAAGTTTTATCGGGATTGTGAATATCCGGATTGCAAGGGCTTCTTTTGGAAGTGCCTTCGGTTCTGTTCGAACCTGGAACAGACTTGTATGGTTACGTGTCTGACATTACATTTTGAGATATAAAGCTGATTTCTTTCAAATACATTTCTGTTGGTGGCGGAGAATTTATTCTCTTAGCTTAACACCCTTCTCTGAGACGTACGAGCTCAGAGGTTATGTAGTTGAAATTTATCAGTGATATATTCCCAATTTGGTAATGTGGCATGCTGAGTGTTGCTGTAATGATGATCATTTATTGATCATTTGTGATCAAAGCGTGGCTTTGTGAAAAAGTGTAGCTTTGTGGACGAGACTTCGTCAGGGCCTCACAACCCGGAAATGGTCGAAACAGGAATGTTGCGGCAAGGTTATGAGGGTCGCGCCCTTTAGGGTATGTCATTTCCTTCTGGAAAGGGGTGGTATCATGGTATGGAGCCCAGATACTTACTCATGTGGACACACCTTATTTATTATGTGTGATGTTGGTTACCGAGCGCTCGGATAAAGGTCCCAAAGGACCTGGGGATGGCATATTCGTGAGTTACCTAGTTACAGGGGTAACCCGACCTTGTGTTGGCAGAGAGCAGTTGTCTCTCGGGACGTCCAGCCAGAGGCGATCCCATGTGGCAGTAGGAAAGGAAGTTCCTTAGCCTGACCATTTGTTGGAAATCCATTTCCCAATACGGAACTTGTACGGTTTTAGTTGTAGAATCTGCCATTTACTTATGGTGGCGCCCCACTGTTTAGATGGTAGCTATAGTAGGCATACGATACTGGTCGTATGTTGGCTAAGATTAATATTATACTTTTGAAATGTTTTCCACACTAGACATTAATAATAATAATCCAATGATTGGCGTAGTAAGCATCTTTGACTATCATAAGAAGAAATCTCCTCCAATTCTGCGTTTGCATTATATGTGTGGTGGGAGGTCTTATGGTAGTTTCATTTTCCAAAAGCATTGCGAATCTGTTTTATTTTCTTTGTGAAAAATAACTGTTTTACAATCTCACACCAGTCACCATGACTGAATCGGAGTTTATTGTTCCCTTTCTAAACTCTGGGTGCCCATAATTTTCCACACGGGCAGCCTAGAGTTATGTTATCAGGATATTCTGGATATTCTGGAGCTTAGGAGATGAGCTGGATGGCGAAGCGTACTACCGTACTTGTTTATTTATTCCGCTGTGTATTCTGTATGAGGACAAGTTATATAACTGTCTATTGTTGTATTGAGTTGTATATTGACTCTGATTGATGTATTGTATAAAACTGATATAGTTCTTTGTTTAAAAGATTATTGATTCATCTATTATATATTGTTCCGCTGCGAATGTGAGATTGTGATATTGTTCTGTTTCTGTTTTGCTGTTCTTTCTTTTCTTCTATCTTCTTCTACCTCTTCTTTTTAACCCTAATGGTTCGGTTTTCCGGCATTCGATGGCGCGGCATTTGATACAGTGGACGTATTAATGTCGACTTTCGAGCGTCGAAAAGTCGTATCGTTACAGTCTATTTCAAGAAAGTAAATAAAAGAGATAATTCCTAGTAATTTCAAGCGTAGCACAAATCCTCTTTTAATGATTTCTAGAAAATTGCAGAGTCACATTTCTTCTTGGGAAAAAGATGTAGTTCCAATGCATTAAAATGCAAAAGGCTCTAACTATAAACTGGAATGGTTAAGGCAGAAGAAGAGGATTTTGAGAATCTAGAATGGTAAATCAATTTTCAACACTTGGAGAAGTGTCTGTATGGGGTGGTTACCCTAGTTTATCAACTTTAGCTAGAAAATCCCAGATTGTCATTGAACTTAGGATTTCGTATCCACATCTTTTTGTTGGTAAGTATTCTTTTGAACATTCTATCTTTGATCTTTTCCTAATTAGGATCCTTCGATAGATCTTTTTAGGTGACACTTTGTATTGGTAGGGATGTTTGTAAACATGCCATTATGACATGTGATGTTTGGTGGTTGCTTGTGGTTGCAAGTGGATGCTAGTGGTTGCAGAAGGATGCATTTACACACACTAGGCACTCATTCTATCTTATTTGATCTTTAGATCGGCCACCTAGGAGTGCACTTGCATATGCATATGAATGTGCGCTTTATATATATATATATATATATATATTCATTCATTATGAATTTATTACATATTACTTATATATATATATATATATATATATATATGGTTGTATATAAATGGATATTGGACATATGGACGATTGCTTTTGGATGATGGTTGAAGCATGCATGTAGAATTAACAGTTTTATTAGGGTTTTTGCATACATATGGTTGCATGGTATAAGCATATTTGCATGACAGTAGGTCGACTGTATTAGTAGACCGACTACCTTTCTGCATTAGATAAGTTCATGTGCATTTCACATTGCTTAAAGTCATAATTTGTATTAGATAAACCTAAGGTCAATGGTTGCGGTGTTTGATGTTTGAATAGATGATTATAGATTTGGATGATGGTTGCAGTTTATGTTCCTCCGTTCTTAGAGATTTCGGGGACGAAATCCTTTAAGGAGGGGAGAATGTAACACCCTGTAAATTTTAATAATAAATTAAAATGTTAATAAGAATAAAAATTTAAATTTACATAAAAGGATGAAATTGTAAATTTTTACAAATGAAGGAATTTGGAAAATCTGACTTTTACATTGCGTCAAGTAGATTTTTCTAGCCTAAATTCATATATAATTTATTAGAAATAGACACCATATGAAAAGATACCGAATGTTTATTGTAGTTCGCATTTTGCGTTTTGCGCATATTTTGGAAGTAAGATTAAAGATTAAAGAAAGAGTTAAGAAGACTTATTTGTTAATAAATCAGTTGAATATGTGTAGATTGACTATAAGAAAAGCAAAAAAAGTATAATGATGAGTATACATTTAAAAAGAAAATAATGAAAGATAAAAGAATGAGTGACACAGTGGTAAGACATGTGCATTCCAACCAAGTGACCTGGGTTTGAGTCTGGCAGAGTACATTTTTTTATGAGCATGTTTCAACCATAAATAAATGTATAAGAAGGTAAAAGGCTAACATGAAATAAGTATGTAAACAAACATATTAATTAATAGGGGTATTTATTACCAAATACAGAAAGAACATATGTTTATGAAACATTGATTAAAAGAAGAAAAGGAATATGTATCGGCTTATTCACATATATATGTAGGGTTCTCTTCCAGGCTTAATAATTCAAATGTGATTATGTATTACTGATTAAGGGTGGAAAAGAGAAAATTATGTATAAATACATATAGTTGTGTATATATATGTATTTATTTATGATTAAATGGTTAGCAACATATATACGTAAATGTATAAGCTAATTGGTTAGAAAGATATAGATTAAGATGTAATTAACTAATTAAATTAAGTAGGATTTAATATCGGTTAAAAAGGGTAACATTTTTGTGAATTAGGGAAGTTAATTAATACCAATCATTTTCAAAATTGATTGCCCGGTTAGATAGCAAAGAATATGGTCAATTATATATATATGTGTATGTTTGATACCAATTAATTGATTTATTAATAGACTAAATTAAAAGGATACACATATATGAGTAACCTAAAAAGAGAGCTTAAATATGTACGTAATTTATTTAGTAAAGTGTCTAAGTTCAACGTATCTTATTCAACGCCCCTAATTAATTTCCTCCACCTAAAGCAATTATCCAACGGCGTAATTAAGCCTAAACCTAACCCAATTCTCATTCTAAAAACTATTATATATTCTATTCCCTATAATAGTCTGTCTTCCTCTTCGAAGTATTCATCTTCTTCATAAAATAATAGTTAGTAAAATCCTACAAGTTAAAAGTAGAGATTTAGAGAGGCATGTTGCAAATAAAGAGAGGATTCCAGAGAAAACCTAGAGGACGTCAGGTGAGTAGAATCTAAATTATTAAAGCAAAAGTTTAATATTTAGATTCAGATCTTCTTCTACTTCTTCTGATCTAAAATCTATTCTGATTTTCATCTTTGTTTTTATCTCTAATTTCAAGAAAAATGAAGATTCCTCTCGGATCTAAATTATAAATTAGTTAATTTGGAATTGGATAAAATGTTGACTCGGTTTATATTAAATTTTGGGTAAAATAAATAGATCATTGGAACTCTAAAACAGATCTAAAAAAATCAAAGGAAATTATTTATAAACCATACAAGTAGAAGAATGTGGACTTAAAAATCAGGATTGCTGAATAAAATAAGGGACAAATGAAATTAAATCTGAATAAAAAGAAATAGATCAGATACTCAGTTTTTAATTGTCTGTAAATCAAAAAAAAGAATGGCGACTGTTTTTAACCCAGCGCCAACATAAATAAAAGGAACAAATTAGCCTAATTCTGTTATTAGGCTAACTTATGGATGATTTCAGCCTATATATATATCTGTTTTTGTGAATGAATCCTCCTATGAAGTTAATGGGCTGAAAAGATAGTTTATGCACTTAGATTTTATACCTGTAGGCATTTGGCGGGCCAAGTTGTGTTTTCTTATACCTGTAGGCATTTGGCGGTCCAGGTTATGTTTTCTTATACATGTAGGCATTAGGCGGTCCAGGTTGCGTTTTAATACTTGTAGGCATCAGGCGGTCCAGTTATCGTTGCGGAACCAGTAGGCATCAAGCGGCCCAGATTTGGGGTTTTATGGGATATTGTTTGGTACTTCACAGTGTAGGCATAAGGCGGACCACTAGCGTAGTCCACAATGTAGGCATCAGGCGGTCCGTTGCGAGATACATGATGTAGGGGAAAGGCGGTCCATCATGTTTGTGGGATTTTTTTTCAGTTGGCTGTGATGTAGGCATTTGGCGGCCAGGTTATACCTGTAGGCATTTGTCGGTCCATCGGCAGAAACCGAGGGTACGTTGATAGGAGTCCAGTCTAGCGGTGTTCGCACAATATCGTTGCGGAAGCGGGGTAGACATAAGAGACATTTGTTCATAGTACGACTAGAGAAGGGCATGGGTTGTGTCTGATGATCCCTTGGGTAGGCTTCCTCACATACTCTTCTCATAGTAGAAAAGTGGATAGGTAAGGACAGTAGTTCCGACAGGCCGATCTACGTTTTGACAACTTTGGTTTGACCTTTTCAGTAGGACCTATATTACAGGCTCATTCTTATTAGAAATAATATCTAAGATTGGCACTCATATTATTCCTACTTTATGGAGTATGGAGCAGCGCTGGCTCTAGATGGTTCACTTTTCTTTTCAGTTTAACTTCCATTCACTAGACTTTATGTCTGACCCATTCACATTTTCCCACCACAGGATGGCAGGTTAGAAATTATTGGGATATAGTAAAAAGCCAAGATTCACTCCTAGGTTGAACACTTTTAGGGGTAGTTGCCCAATCCTGGTTAGTAACCATATGTCATATACTTTATTATTCTGCTGTGAGATTTTATCAACATTACTCTGACTTGCCTTTGTTATTTGCAGGATACTAAACCAGCAATTCATGCTTTAGTGGACTTGGATTTTCGGTTCATTGAATATCTGAGCCTACTGGGTTGCGGGTTGTCACAACTTGCCAACATGCTCTTACACTATCATGAATTTTTCTTATTTATTCTAATAATTAAACATTTACCTGTCAATGATTGTTATGACAAAAGCATTTTAATAGGTGTAAACAAACTTCTTTGGTACCCTCAGTGGTGTAATTGTCTAAACTGCTTACTGAGCCTACCTTTGAAATTTTGAATATATGTTGTCTTTTTGGTTGTCTAGGTACACTTACAAAAACTATTTTAGCTGAATCCCTTCTTCATGGATAAAAGTTTCAAAGGTAAAGATAAATTGCAATTTATAATTCTTTGATGTTTATGCATTTTAGTATAGAGTTTGTCACACTTTTTTTTACTTTCTTCTTTCTTGATGTTTGTTGATTGTATGCTTGTAATGCATAAAATTAAGATAGTTGGACATTTATTTACTATCTTCCCAATGACAAGATTCACTGCAAGCATCTACTGTAGATAACATTTGTTTTTTACCACTCGCTCTTTATATTTATATCAATGTTCACTAAATTTCTTAGCTTATGGTTGGACATTGTTTCTGTTCCTTGGTTTGGAGAATATTTGTAGTTTTAAGTTTTAAACAACAAACCATTCCAAGTTAAACCCGGGATATTTAACTTGTGTTGATTCATTTTTTGTAACTTATGTGCATGTCATTTTTCAAGTGCAACTAGTAGTTCCACTCGGTATGGTGCTTGCATTGCACTTTTTTTTACATTTATTATTAGATTGTTTTGATTCCTAATCTCAATTTTATGTGGTATACTTCCATCTTTGTGAAATTATAACCTTATACTAATGTTTAACTAATACTTAAACTGACAATTTTCAATATTTTAACTAGCTAATTATATGATTGCTTTGATTTGGTCAGGGAACTTACCCCTTTAGCCATCTTCAGGGATGAAACATACATCATCAAGACTGCTGGAATGAAGTTTGGATTGGTAATAATGATTGTGAAGAGTAGAGAATTATGCTTGAGCTTTTGAATCAGCTTGATTAATTTGAAGCATCCAACAATATTAAAGTCCTTTCCTTTTTCTCATTAGTTGATAATTTTTAATGAATATCCTTATTCATTCTCTTAGTAATTTTAATGCTTGCTCATTTGATGTAGGTTACCGTAAAGATCAAAAAACTATGCTTAGTCTTTTGAATCAGCTTAATTGATTTGAAGGTTCCGGCAAGACTAAGGTATTCATCTTTTTTGTTCATTAATTGATGATTTATCATGAATATTCTTAACCATTATTTTTGTAGTATCAGTGCTTCATCAACTTTTGTAGGTTTTAATAGCCATAAACTTGACTGAAAATTTTGATCAAGTCCATCATTACCTAATATTTGTTGACAGAAAATATGTATTTTTTGCAATCCTAATAAATATTTGAGTGCATTTATCTATATTACCAAAATATCACCGTTCCTTTATTTTGCCTTATGCTACATTATCCTTATATTTTTTCATTTATTATTTTGATGCTCGAGGAGGATGAACTTGATTTCAGTCTTGATGCTTGAGGAGGGTGAACTTAGTGCATGGGAATTATCTCAAATTGTGCGTTTAAACCAAATAAAAAGTAATGTGAGCTTAGCTAGGTTTTAGATTTTCAACTAAATTTAAATTTGAACCAATATCATAATTTAAAAGAGCATAAAATAGATAATAATAATTTGGTTGAAGGTTTACAAATTACAACTATCATTTAGTCTTTCAAATACAGAAACTGCCCATGGGAGCTGTTTCCATCCTATAGCCATAAATCGATTAAGTAAAATTAGCTTGATATCATTTTGTATTTCCAAATGCAAAAGGTAGCAATGGCAATTATATCCACTGTATAACCACAGCATTGGTTAAAAATAATTAGCTTACCGAAAATGACTTACTTTGCTCAAATAAGCTCTTTGAAGAAGTTGAGCCAAAAACCAATTATCAATTCATCGATACCTATAATTGAATAACTGGTTGGTTATTAGTCTGGCAATATCGATTATATAAAGAAAAGAGTGATCAACCTGTAAAGACCTAGAGTTTTATCACTTTAAATATGCATAATTAATATATTTTTAAATAATTAATAAATGGATTTTATTACTCAAAATACCCCTTTTAAATAACAACTAGTAATGGTGAAATGGTTTTAAAAGTGTGTTTACCAAAATAATTAGTTCAAAGGAAAATAGAAAATGTGACCGGAAATTGTTTTCTAAAATTTTCAATTTTTCGATGTCTAAAAGTTATCGGAAATGTTGTGCACAATTGAGTTAACACATACACACATATACAAGGGATATGTGACATGAAAATGAATTTAAGTGTAAAATTAAACTGAAGGTACATGAAACCCCTTATTATCCATTATGCTTTCAAATGTATAGTACTAAGATAAAATGAAATGATGGAAATGTGTAAGGAAGGGTGTAACGACCCAGAATTTTGGACCATTCGCATCCATTATAAGTTTATAGGTAGACACTCATGCCGGAGTTGAATTGCTCAAAATACCGCGTTGTTAATTTAAATTTGGCAAAACTGAACATATACAGTAAATAAATAATCACAGATCACAGAGTAATAAGTGCAGCGGAAATAAAAGAGATAGTAGTTCATGAAGCTACTATATGAATATATAAAATACATCAGAGTTTACAACAGAAGAGTAATACGATACATCAGAGTTAAACCAGATACAACGGAAGAGTAACACGATACATCAGATAAAAATCAGAATACATCACTGGAATCATCGAATACTGAAAGCAGAATAGATGGCTGGATCTTCAAGCAAAGCTCCAACTTCAAATATGAGTCTCGAATACTGGTACACTCAGTCTGACCCGAGCATAAAGCAAAAACACAAGACACTCGAGTCAGGATTAACATTCTTATATTAATAAATCCAACTCAAGTGAAATAGCAATTGAAATACAAGTAACTTAAAGGATGTTTGGAATAACCATCCTTTAAGGATCCGTTAAACTATCTACTAGGTAGTAATGTACGCTAAGTAGATAATGTCTATCAGTAATATAAAGATATCAAAATAGTGTTAAGTCATGGCCCATTCCACCCTTAACACATTTTTATTCCCAAAAGCATATACAAGACCGTAGTTTCCCCAAAACCGGAAGTCACCAGAGGGCAATCCATATACTCAAGGTACAAAACAAATTCGTAGTGGTCGCGAATAGGGAATACAAGTATGACAAGGCACATGAGGCAATACCCAAGGTAGTGATACTATCGTTTGCCTGATCCGGACTGGTGAGAACGCAACGCCGCAGCGCCCGCAACACCGTGAAACAACACTCCCAAAATCAAAGGTGCACCAATCGACAACAAGTAATGAGTAGTTCGAAGAAGTGTGTCCACTTGAGGTAGCTAATCCTCCATTGGCCCGACACGGCGCCTGTTTTAGTCATTTCCAATTTGACACAAGTGTCAAGGCTATCCATTATCGTTCTCTTTCTTCAGTCATCACGTACATCATTCCAACCACTTCATTCTGGATCATCACTCCGCGTATAGTTATTAAAGTGGTTTTCGGTTTAAACAGAGAGTATGTCCATAACCGATTCCGGTCTCTTTAATAACTTTTGAAATTATTACACCGATTGGTCATTTAATATATTTCAAAACCAACTCAATTTCAATTGAAATTCGTAAATCGACAATTCGTTAGTCTTCTAAATCAATTTCCAAAATTTACGTTACAAAAATTCCACATTCATAATCTCAAATCTTATAATTCAATTTCTATTTAAAACAATTCCAATATTGACTCAAGTTTGCAAATAAGTTTCCTTCCAAATCATTTGAATTAATATACTTTAACATTCAAATCAATTTCAAACTCATTTATCGATTTCATTCAATATTTATTAAGTTAATTTACCATTCAAAAACAATTTCTATTAAATTTCCAATTCATTAAATCCATTATTTAAATTCAACTTCATTATATCAAAACTTACAAATTGAATTAAATTAAATTCATCAAACCAAATTCTTTAAATTTCAAGTCTTACATTTATTTCAATAAATCACATTTTATTTCTTGTTAAAGAAATTCAATTTCACTTATTTACTTACTTAAATAATTTTCCAAAAATTTAATTAATAAAGAAATCTCAATTTCAATTTTTCTTCGAAGTAAATTTCACTTATTCAACAGTTCAATTTCACTTATTAAAGAATTCAATTCAGTTTAATCATTAAATAATTCAATCTTGTTTACTTATTAAATAATTCAAAACTTAATTATTAAATAATTTCAAAGTTTAATAATTTCAAACTTAATTATAATTTCAAACTTAATTATTAAATCATTTCTCAAATTAAACAATATTCTTTCATCAATTACATTGTTAATATTTTGTTTCAGATTATTAAATATTAACATTTCCTTTCATTAAAATGCAAATTTCAACTTCATTTCAAAACCATATTATTTATTCAAATAAAATCTTCGTTTTATTTTTAAATCAAATTATTTGACCAATCGGGTTTTATTTAATTCTCTATCCTAGGTCAAAGTTCAATTTGGGTATTTATCATTTCAACCCGATTCCAATTCAATTCAAAATCAAAACATAACAAAGGGAACTTGCAGTGTGATAAACTGGGATGGTGTCAAAGTAAATAAACAAGCAATAACAACAAACAATAACAATCCAATAATCAATTCAAATAATCCCGAAATAACCGTATTAATTCGCATTGTTATTTGTACGAATTAATATAATTATTTCTAGAATCTACACTATCATTTCATGTAGATTAAAGATTATTACATTACGGTTCTTCACTTGTCATCTATTTACAATTTCATACATCATCAATTAAACAACATACATTCAGTGGTTCAAGTGTAATTAAACAAATCCTACGTGTTAATAAATTTAACAGTTAAAGGGGTCATATTATACAAATGTCAATTAATCAAATTTAACATTTAACTATCCTATATCAAGTTCAATTGCATACTATTTATCATTTTATCATTAACAATTTAACGTCCAATATAAACATCAACAATCAATCAATTATCAGCCAAACTGTATTATCATCGCATAAATAACTAACAGATAATGGTGTCAGATGTCGCAGGTGAACTGATATAGGTAATAGCATATATAACAGTGTAATTAACTAATAGCAGCATATTTCAATTGTCGTTTCAATTGAAATCAAATTTAATAAATAAAAGAACGTTAATCGTGAGTGAGTGCTCACCTTTCGAGGCTAGAGAGACAGACGATGAAGTTAGTTACGAATCCAAGCATGAATTTCGAAGCAAAGTAAGATTGGCACGAATTCGATAGACGAGCTGATAAATCAAAATTAATAGAACAAAACAAATCAGTTTGGTAAGGCTGACACTAATTTATATATTAATATACATATTTTTTTCAAAAAAATCAATTTTAGAAATATATACTAAAAAAAAATTATATCTAATTCCAGTAGATCTTTTGAACATAATATATGTATGTTTAAAGCTAGCACAACATCCTACAATTTCATATATATAACAAGCCGGTTTGTATTACATATATAAACATGCATATATAACTACTATTATATATATAAATTAACAGAAATCTGCAACATCTTATATACCTGTTATATATCATTTATGATCTGGGTACATTCCAGAATCGACATAACTATTTATATATAAACAATATAGGTGAGCTTTTCAAACAGACGTGTGCAGACGACTTTATAAATATGCAGACAAAGGAAAAAACCTCAATATTAAAATATAAAAGTACCTATGGACAGTATAGCTATAAACCTTACCGTAAAACATATTATACATAGATACTATAAATATATATAGCCGAACAAATGGACACAACAGTTGCAAAATGCAGAGAAAGTCAATAATATACTATACTGTATATATAGATGCGACTGTATGGATTCAAAACAGAATATGTGCATATGCAGACCAAATCCACAAACGTGTATGCTAGTTTTTGATACATATTTATTTTAATGTGTATAATATATGTGGCTACTCCAAGAATATCTATGGCTTATAATTTATTTTGAATACATGCACTATAAAGTTAAACATCATAATATATACCATAACTATAATAATAGATCAAAACTTACATGTGTATATACTTTGAAATCAATATCACAAATATATAATATACGTGTGAACTCAACAGTGGATTGTAAAGCTGAAGTGAACTTGTGTATGCATAACATATTATAAAATTCATATATATACTGACATACAAAATCGATATATATATATATATATATATATACAACTTACAATATGTATAGATAATATCCAGTATATACTACTTTATATATCTGTAGATCTGTAAAATGTTATGCCTTTCAAAATATATATACCTTTATATTTCTCTCTATATATAGATCTATATATACAAAGTTTTTTTTCGAAATATTATTATTTTGTGAACAGATTTGCCGACCCCAAAACCCAAAGTAAAATAAACTTTACAACTATATACACTCTTACAAATAACAAAACGTATGCATATAATATATAACCGTTTCAAAGCAAATGTTATATACGAATTAGAGATATATATAAAACATACATATGTAAAAGGCTAGAATTCGACAAGCACGGGTAGTATAGTATATATATCATAGGCTAAATGTATATATATGTTCACAAACAACATATTAAATATTGCTTACGTAACCATATATATGATAATATCTAAACTCACCTATGTAAAAGTAACAGAGGAAGAATGGTAGCCGAATGGAGGAGGCAAGGTTGAGGTGTTGCGCTGCTTGGTGGGTAAGGAGGAGGCGGCTTCTCGGTTGTGGTGGCGGAGGCCGGTGGGATGAAGGAGAAAAGGTGGAGCAGTTGGCTTACAGCCGAGAGATGGGAGAGGCACCTACTTGCGTGCATGAGTAGAGGCGAGGGGATGGATTGATGACGTGGATGGGTTCAGGAAAATGGGAGAGGTGGAGGCGTGGCCTGGGTTGCTATTGGGGTTTCCGCTATGGACAAGTGTGCTAGGTGGTGAGAGGCTTCGGCTGTTCGGGTTGGTGGTAGAGCCGAAGTCAAGTGGGTCATGAGGGAAGGCTGCGTGGTGGATCTGGGAGGGAGAAGCGTTCGGCTTTGGTGAGGAGGTCGAGTATAGGTCTCAGAAGTTGGTGGTGATGACGCGTGGCGGAGTCGGGGTTTTGGGGTGCGGTGCGTGAACGGTGAGGAGCAGAGGCGGGCTGAGGCTTGCCTTGCTTCACGGCGGCAGGACGAAAGTAGGAAGGGAAAGGAAATGGAAAAAAAGAAGAAGGAGATGAACTAGAGAGAAAGAAGAAATGAAAAGCCCCAGAAATAAACAGACGAATATCATAAATATGCAAAGTCAAAATAGTTATTTCCGAGAATACAAATAGTTTTTGCCAGTTCGATTCCAAACGGAAGGCAATCGAATAGTCAGTTGAACCCAAGAGGTTCAAATTGTGTACCAATACAGTCAATTGTTTTTACCAATTTCGTCGAGTACCAGACTTCAAAATAAACAAACGAGTATACCGTAGAGATCAGCATGATGAGACGATCAAAACGGTATACTGAAATCAGTGGTACGAACATCCGATCAAAAATCGATATCGGTACCAAAATGTTGCTAGTTTACCAAAAATAAGATGAACGGAGCAATATATGTCCAAATTTGATGAAACGAAAGATGACGTCTCACTCAGAAGATGATTTACAAATTTTCTATGTAAAAATATTAAAGTTTGGAAAACAATTTATTTTCATCGCTTTTTAACTGATTAAATTGAAGTAAATTTACGCGCGAAATAAACTTTTATATTTTCGGACGAAAATTTACCAGTTGCTATGTTTAACTAGACGCATTCCAAATATCAAATTTATATTTCAAAATTTTATCGTTTAAAATTTCACAAAATTTCAACTAATTACGTTATTAAAACAGTTGAAATTTACGGGTCGTTACACTCTCCCCCACTCAAAACTTTTCGTCCCCGAAAAGGAACGAGGTAGGAGAATAGAAACAACCAGAAAGAAAAACAGATTTGAAATACAAAATAACAATTTAAACCATATAAATTCAAATTTAAATTAATTGATATTCAATAATTGATTTAATCCATTTGATTTTTACTAAAATCAATCCCAACTATTTCTAAATTCATTATCTTATTATCCAATTATCTTCAATTTAAAATTTCTAAAACCATAAATTTGAATAATCTTTTATTATAATCATATTTTATTTCCAACAATTTAAATTCTTCTTTATTCCAAATTATTGTTAAATTTATTCTACTTAATATATCTAATCACATATATTTAACCCATATAAATTAATTTAAACCATAAAAGTTTCGATTTAAATTAATTTATATTTACTGATTGCTTTCAAATTCAAGGTATTTTCATAAGTTGTTCAAATTTCAATTTATTAATTCTTTCAAAACAAATTTATTTCGTTATTAACTGAGTTTTACTTATTATCCTATCTAACTTATTTAACATCTTAATAATCAAAATTTAGTGTATAACATTTATTATAAACACCCAAATTTTATTTATAAATTCAATTTATCTTATATATTATCCAATTACATATTCAACTTCTGAATGATTTAGGTAAGTTGTATTAGAATGCAGTTGAACAATATACAAATAAAATTTTCCAAATTCAATTATTCAAGTTTAAATGTTTATTTCAAAATTTGGTTTTATTAAAATCATCCTTTAACAACATTTTAAGAAATAAATTTCCGTTTAATTTCAAACCCTTTAGAGATAATTATTTGTATACTATATATATATCAAATCAAATTAAATTTAAAATAATGTACCCATATATATAAATCAAAACATACTTAAGAAATTCAAATCAAAACATTTTTCCAAACAAAACCGTAGCAAAGCTACAGGATGGTTTCTCCACTTCGAAATTCGAAAATGAATGTCGATGATGCGGCCGCCATCACCGAGATTTTTTTCCAGCGACAAAGAGAAGAGCACTGATTTCAACATTTTAAAATTCTTTGGAAACGATTTCTATTCGAAAATACTTCCAATAATATATACTTTAAAATTTTAAAACCAAAGTTCGAAATCACCGGAAACTAAACTCTCAAATTTCCGAATTAAATTTATTTCAAATTCCAAATCAATTTATAAACCATATTTATAAATTTATTTAGAACAATAAATGATAATCAAATATTATCATTTCAACAAAACAATTTAATTTACCTATTAAATTCCAGAAAATTTTTACTTATATTTTCACAATATAATCAAACAAATTTATTTCATTTTCCAAATTTGAAAATAATATTGTGTCAGTTTGCTCTGTTCAAGTGTTTTGGAAATCCTATCGATAGCGTTGATCAGACGAATCGATCGGAAACCCAAATCACATCAACAACTCAAACAACACAATATATTTTAAAACATTTTAAAATTAATTTACAATACACTTCCTCACTTAACGATACAATAATGGATTTCAAATCAAGGATAGGGATTCAAATTTTGATAGACTCAAATCAAAGAGAATTTCAATTCGAAGATAGGTTTGAACAAGGACGAGATAATTAAATAACAAAATAAGGCGATGGATAAGTTTATATAAATCGCGGGCAACCTTAACCGGGTCGACCGTGACTTCAAAAATAAGATCGGTGTAGAATTCCGAGGTAAATCGACATTCGATCTCAAGTGATGGAATTCAGGTATAGCATGGAATAGATAGCATCGTAAACCGAGGATACAGAAATCTCCGGTAAATCGATGCCTATTATAAAGGAGTTTTGTTCCTTTACGAATCATCCGAAGATTGGCGAGCCCGCCGATCTATTATAGATATCATTCAAAATGGAGTTATGGGGTGCTCCAGAATTGAAAGAAGACGAATAGTGAGGGACACGAATGAATTTCGGAACCGAGGGGAACGTTCCAAAATTTAAAGAAAACGAGTCAAAAGGAAGAGATTGAAACTCGAATGAGAGTGATTCTGTACATACATTTACCCTATATGTTAAGTTTTGCCTAGAGCTACCAAAGCTCTGATACCAACTGTAACGACCCAGAATTTTGGACCATTCACATCCATTATAAGTGTATAGGTAGACACTCATGCCGGAGTTGAATTGCTCAAAATACCGCGTTGTTAATTTAAATTTGGCAAAACTGAACATATACAGTAAATAAATAATCACATATCACAGAGTAATAAGTGCAGCGGAAATAAAAGAGATAGTAGTTCATGAAGCTACTATATGAATATATAAAATACATCAGAGTTTACAACAAAAGAGTAATACGATACATCAGAGTTAAACCAGATACAACGGAAGAGTAACACGATACATCAGATACAAATCAGAATACATCACTGGAATCATCGAATACTGAAAGCAGAATAGATGGCTGGATCTTCAAGCAAAGCTCCAATTCAAAGGTGAGTCTTGAATACTGGTACACTCAGTCTGACCCGAGCGTAAAGCAAAAACACAAGACACTCGAGTCAGGATTAACATTCTTATATTAATAAATCCAACTCAAGTGAAATAGCAATTGAAATACAAGTAACTCAAAGGTTGTTTGGAATAACCATCCTTTAAGGATCCGTTAAACTATCTACTAGGTAGTAATGTACGCTAAGTAGATAATGTCTATCAGTAATATAAAGATATCAAAATAGTGTTAAGTCATGGCCCATTCCACCCTTAACACATTTTTATTCCCAAAAGCATATACAATACCGTAGTTTCCCCAAAACCGGAAGTCACCAGAGGGAAATCCATATACTCAAGGTACAAAACAAATTCGTAGTGGTCGCGAATAGGGAATACAAGTATGACAAGGCACATGAGGCAATACCCAAGGTAGTGATACTACCGTTTGCCTGATCCGGACTGGTGAGAACGCAACGCCGCAGCGCCCGCAATACCGTGAAACAACACTCCCAAAATCAAGGGTGCACCAATCGACAACAAGTAATGAGTAGTTCGAAGAAGTGTGTCCACTTGAGGTAGCTAATCCTCCATTGGCCCGGCACGGCTCCTGTTTTAGTCATTTCCAATTTGACACAAGTGTCAAGGCTATCCATTATCGTTCTCTTTCTTCAGTCATCACGTACATCATTCCAACCACTTCATTCTGGATCATCACTCCGCGTATAGTTATTAAAGTGGTTTTCGGTTTAGACAGAGAGTATGTCCATAACCGATTCCGGTCTCTTTAATAACTTTCGAAATTATTACACCAATTGGTCGTTTAATATATTTCAAAACCAACTCAATTTCAATTGAAATTCATAAATCGACAATTCGTTAGTCTTTCTAAATCAATTTCCAAAATTTACGTTACAAAACTTCCACATTCATAATCTCAAATCTTATAATTCAATTTCTATTTAAAACAATTCCAATATTGACTCAAGTTCGCAAATAAGTTTCCTTCCAAATCATTTGAATTAATATACTTTAACATTCAAATCAATTTCAAATTCATTTATCGATTTCATTCAATATTTATTAAGTTAATTTGCCATTCAAAAACAATTTCTATTAAATTTCCAATTCATTAAATCCATTATTTAAATTCAACTTCATTATATCAAAACTTACAAATTGAATTAAATTAAATTCATCAAACCAAATTCTTTAAATTTCAAGTCTTACATTTATTTCAATAAATCACATTTTATTTCTTGTTAAAGAAATTCAATTTCACTTATTTACTTACTTAAATAATTTTCCAAAAATTTAATTAATAAAGAAATCTCAATTTCAATTTTTCTTCGAAGTAAATTTCACTTATTCAACAGTTCAATTTCACTTATTAAAGAATTCAATTTAGTTTAATCATTAAATAATTCAATCTTGTTTAGTTATTAAATAATTCAAAACTTAATTATTAAATAATTTCAAACTTAATTATAATTTCAAACTTAATTATTAAATCATTTCTCAAATTAAACAATATTCTTTCATCAATTACATTGTTAATATTTTGTTTCAGGTTATTAAATATTAACATTTCCTTTCATTAAAATGCAAATTTCAACTTCATTTCAAAACCATATTATTTATTCAAATAAAATCTTCGTTTTATTTTTAAATCAAATTATTTGACCAATCGGGTTTTATTTAATTCTCTATCCTAGGTCAAAGTTCAATTTGGGTATTTATCATTTCAACCCGATTCCAATTCAATTCAAAATCAAAACATAACAAAGGGAACTTGCAGTGTGATAAACTGGGATGGTGTCAAAGTAAATAAACAAGCAATAACAACAAACAATAACAATCCAATAATCAATTCAAATAATCCCGAAATAACCGTATTAATTCGCATTGTTATTTGTACGAATTAATATAATTATTTCTAGAATCTACACTATCATTTCATGTAGATTAAAGATTATTACATTACGGTTCTTCACTTGTCATCTATTTCCAATTTCATACATCATCAATTTATCAACATACATTCAGTGGTTCAAGTGTAATTAAACAAATCCTACGTGTCAATAAATTTAACAGTTAAAGGGGTCATATTATACAAATGTCAATTAATCAAATTTAACATTTAACTATCCTATATCAAGTTCAATTGCATACTATTTATCATTTTATCATTAACAATTTAACGTCCAATATAAACATCAACAATCAATCAATTACCAGCCAAACTGTATTATCATCGCATAAATAACTAACAGATAATGGTGTCAGATGTCGCAGGTGAACTGATATAGGTAATAGCATATATAACAGTGTAATTAACTAACAGCAGCATATTTCAATTATCGTTTCAATTGAAATCAAATTTAATAAATAAAAGAACGTTAATCGTGAGTGAGTGCTCACCTTTCGAGGCTAGAGAGACAGACGATGAAGTTAGTTACGAATCCAAGCACGAATTTCGAAGCAAAGTAAGATTGGCACGAATTCGATAGACGAGCTGATAAATCAAAATTAATAGAACAAAACAAATCAGTTTGGTAAGACTGACACTAATTTATATATTAATATACATATTTTTTTCAAAAAAATCAATTTTAGAAATATATACTAAAAAAAATTATATCTAATTCCAGTAGATCTTTTCAACATAATATATGTATGTTTAAAGCTAGCACAACATCCTACAATTTCATATATATAACAAGCCGGTTTGTATTACATATATAAACATGCATATATAACTACTATTATATATATAAATTAACAGAAATCTGCAACATCTTATATACCTGTTATATATCATTTATGATCTGGGTACATTCCAGAATTGACATAACTATTTATATATAAACAATATAGGTGAGCTTTTCAAACAGACGTGTGCAGACGACTTTATAAATATGCAGACAAAGGAAAAAACCTCAATATTAAAATATAAAAGTACCTATGGACAGTAAAGCTATAAACCTTACCGTAAAACATATTATACATAGATACTATAAATATATATAGCCGAACAAATGGACACAACAGTTGCAAAATGCAGAGAAAGTCAATAATATACTATACTGTATATATAGATGCGACTGTATGGATTCAAAACAGAATATGTGCATATGCAGACCAAATCCACAAACGTGTATGCTAGTTTTTGATACATATTTATTTTAATGTGTATAATATATGTGGCTACTCCAAGAATATCTGTGGCTTATAATTCATTTTGAATACATGCACTATAAAGTTAAACATCATAATATATACCATAACTATACTAATAGATCAAAACTTACATATGTATATACTTTGAAATCAATATCACAAATATATAATATACGTGTGAACTCAACAGTGGATTGTAAAGCTGAAGTGAACTTGTATATGCACAACATATTATAAAATTCATATATATACTGACATACAAAATCGATATATATATATACAACTTACAATATGTATAGATAATATCCAGTATATACTACTTTATATATCTGTAGAACTGTAAAATGTTATGCCTTTCAAAATATATATACCTTTATATTTCTCTCTATATATAGATCTATATATACAAAGTTTTTTTTTCGAAATATTATTATTTTGTGAACAGATTTGCCGACCCCAAAACCCAAAGTAAAATAAACTTTACAACTATATACACTCTTACAAATAACAAAACGTATGCATATAATATATAACCGTTTCAAAGCAAATGTTATATACGAATTAGAGATATATATAAAACATACATATGTAAAAGGCTAGAATTCGACAAGCACGGGTAGTATAGTATATATATCATAGGCTAAATGTATATATATGTTCACAAACAACATATTAAATATTGCTTACGTAACCATATATATGATAATATCTAAACTCACCTATGTAAAAGTAACAGAGGAAGAATGGTAGCCGAATGGAGGAGGGAAGGTTGAGGTGTTGCGCTGCTTGGTGGGTAAGGAGGAGGCGGCTTCTCGGTTGTAGTGGCGGAGGCCGGTGGGATGAAGGAGAAAAGGTGGAGCAGTTGGCTTACAGCCGAGAGATGGGAGAGGCACCTGCTTGCGTGCATGAGCAGAGGCGAGGGGATGGATTGATGACGTGGATGGGTTCGGGAAAATGGGAGAGGTGGAGGCGTGGCCTGGGTTGCTATTGGGGTTTCCGCTATGGACAAGTGTGCTGGGTGGTGAGAGGCTTCGGTTGTTCGGGTTGGTGGTAGAGCCGAAGTCAAGTGGGTCATGAGGGAAGGCTGCGTGGTGGATCTAGGAGGGAGAAGCGTTCGGCTTTGGTGAGGAGGTCGAGTATAGGTCTCGGAAGTTGGAGGTGATGAGGCGTGGCGGAGTCGGGGTTTTGGGGTGCGGTGCGTGAACGGTGAGGAGCAGAGGCGGGCTGAGGCTTGCCATGCTTCACGGCGGCAGTACGAAAGTAGGAAGGGAAAGGAAATGGAAAAAAAAGAAGGAGATGAACTAGAGAGAAAGAAGAAATGAAAAGCCCCAGAAATAAACAGACGAATATCATAAATATGCAAAGTCAAAATAGTTATTTCCGAGAATACAAATAGTTTTTGCCAGTTCGATTCCAAACGGAAGGCAATCGAATAGTCAGTTGAACCCAAGAGGTTCAAATTGTGTACCAGTACAGTCAATTGTTTTTACCAATTTCGTCGAGTACCAGACTTCAAAATAAACAAACGAGTATACCGTAGAGATCAGCATGATGAGACGATCAAAACGGTATACTGAAATCAGTGGTACGAACATCCGATCAAAAATCGATATCGGTACCAAAATGTTGCTAGTTTACCAAAAATAAGATGAACGGAGCAATAGATGTCCAAATTTGATGAAACGAAAGATGACGTCTCACTCAGAAGATGATTTACAAATTTTCTATGTAAAAATATTAAAGTTTGGAAAACAATTTATTTTCATCGCTTTTTAACTGATTAAATTGAAGTAAATTTACGCGCGAAATAAACTTTTATATTTTCGGACGAAAATTTACCAGTTGCTATGTTTAACTAGACGCATTCCAAATATCAAATTTATATTTCAAAATTTTATCGTTTAAAATTTCACAAAATTTCAACTAATTACGTTATTAAAACAGTTGAAATTTACGGGTCGTTACAAAGGGGGTAACGTCTAAGAGAAAGAAAGTAGGGAGGATGGATAATGTGGCATAAAATGGGTGGAGGTTATGTACTTCAAGGCTTTTTAGTAATTTCCTTATTTCATTTTTCATAAATCCAATTTCAAATTTTTTTCTCTCTCACTTCTCATTCATTTCTAATTTTTTCAAAAGTTTTAATGGCTTCCGTTTATTTTTCTAAATTTAAAATTCACTTCTTCATTCCCTTTTAATTTTTAAAAATCCTTAAAACCACTTTCTTTTCCCTTCCTATACCTCCTCTTAGCCAAATCAAGCCTACACATCCTTTGTTCAACCTAGGTTGTTCCCTATTTTACCTAGGCTGAGCCCATTTTTCAAAGTCCAAGGGAAAAAATCATTTTTCTAAGAGAAATCCAATGATCTAGGGTCTTTTCAAAGTTCTAGCCCTAGTTTGGTTCCTTTGCATAGCTTTTGGTGAGTTAAACTCACTTTTTAATTTAAAAGTTTTAAACTTTTTTTGTTGCTAGTTATTATTGTGCTCTTGGTTGTGTGTGTGTGTATGTGTTTCGTGTTGCTAATATGTGGAATTATGTGTATTACTTGGTTGTGAACTTGAAATTGTAGTTTGGTTGTGAATTGATGTTAAAGTTATAATCTTTCTTAAATGTATGGTGATATGGCATGTATATTTAAGTTGTTCTCTTGCCTATGTGTTGCATTTGCTAAGGAAGTTAGCATTTTGATTTGTAAGGTGACTTAAGATCCCTTGGAAACTAAATTATGTTTACTAGTCTTAATTTGCTAAAAGGATTTCAAAAGTTTCAAACTTATTCTGTAGTTTTCAAACCCTCTTACTATGTGTTATAAAGTAAGTTAAATTTTAAGGGTTAAAGTTTGGAAAGTTAACTTAGAAACTAACTTTAAGTTATGGTATCCATAGCGATAGTCGATATGGATGTAGTTTGGAAAAATCAAACATTTTTCAAAATGTAAAGTGTTTTCTTTTTAAATATTTTTGAAAACCATTTTCAAATCATTATTAAGTATAAAAGGTAATTATTATTTAATTAAATATGATTTTAATAATTATTTAATTAATTAGTTAATTAAAGATAATTAGTAGTTAAGTAAAGGTAATTAGTACTTAAGTATTAATTAAGTTAATTATAATTAGTTAACTAAGAGAATTTCTAATAAATTATTAATGAAGTAAAGGGTTAATTAAGTATTAATTTTAATTTAATTAAGTATAATTATCCTTAATTAACCAGGGTTTAATTATTAATTAATTACTAATCAGGTAAGGTTTAATTAATTAATTTATTTAGATTTAATTAAGGTTTAAATAAGTTTAATTAAAATTTAATTTAGAGTTAATTATGATTTAATTAGAAATTAAATTAAGGTTTAATTATTATTAAATAAGGTTTGTTTTAAACACTATTAGCTCTATTTTACGGCAGCTTCTTTGATAAGTAAATTGATTTAACAAGGGACCTCTTATCTAAACCCTTAAGTAGACAAGCAAATATGGATAAGTTATATTAAACTTTGACACATGTTTAGCAGAATAAATCCATATTATGCTATAGTTAATATTGAGAAGATTATTTTGACATACTTTTAGCATAATAAGTATTCATTCTGCTATTATATTGATTTGGGCATTTGATTGTATGCCAGTTAATTTATATTGGACAAGTGATGGTTTAGTTAGTGATTGCTAATTGATTTCGTTTCGATATATGTTAGCTTATGTAAATACCAGTTATGTGACTTGAAAAGTCAAATTTAATTAAATGGTAACTTGATTTAGTACCGTTGTGGTTGCTAGCCCTCTTTTCGAATTTGTAAAGTTAAGAATTTAAAATAACTTCAATTTTATAACTCTTTGAGGTTAAGTGTTATAAATGATGTTTTAAAGTAAGTTATTTAATTATTTTAATAAAGATGTTAAAGTTATAATTTTGATAAAGATGTTTATAAATGATGAATTGTTTTATAAAAAGTATTATACTTAGTAAAAAGGGATTTATTAAAAAGAGGTTTACAAATGATATTTTGTAAAGGAGTTATAAATCATTTTAGAGATTTATAAAAAGAAGTTTTATAAATTATTTTGGAAATTTATAAAAGTATTTGTGAATATGAAATGGGCTTATAAAAAGGGAATTTTTATAAAGAATGAGATTTTTTTGATTATTTATTGTTCTTAATTATGGTGGTGTGGAAACAATCTTTCCATACTTAACACCGAAGGATAGTGGTTGGGTTTATAGTAAGAAATATTTTAAATAATATTTGTTTGGCCCATTTAAATATGATTTTGGAAAAGAGGAAATCTTCCTCCGGTTTTGCAAATATACTTATACCGTGAGATAAGTGTATGGATATTTTCTACGTATTGAAAATATAATGGTTTGGAACATACTTATACCGGTGAGATAGTATAAGGAGATAAGTATAAGGGGGTTGGCAAAATATCTTTTGTAAAGGTATTTTAAGTCGAAAATTTGAAAACTGGTTTGATTTTAGGAAGATTAATTTATAAAGGCTTAGTGGATCTCATTGGAAATTAAATCTATGTTTGATTGTTTGTTTATTTGATAGTTTAATGACCGACTATCAATACCTTGGCCAAAATATAACTTTGGAAATATCTAGGAGAAACACGTGAGTTATATGGCACAGTCATCTTCAATGATACTGTACTATGCATATAAATCTCGTTATGTTCTCCTAGGAAAATTGATAAGGAAATCCATTCACTTAAACGGTTAGAAGGTGATCTCCGCTCTTATGCATTTGTCTGATTATTTCCAAAAGAACCAGCGTTGAATTTACCGGAATCTATCTAATGTTGTTTCGAAAAGACCGGGATCAGATAAGTATAAATTATCCGAAAACCACTTCGATCCAACTCTAGCATTAGAATTGGAAGCATCTTGAAGATGATGGAATCAAAAATGAAGCTCTTTGAAGTGCAAGGGCTAGTTGCTACTAATCCTGAGGGTAATTCCAAAATGGATATAGTAGAAGTAATGCCTTTGGTTTAATCATAGTTTGAACTACTTGTATGGATGGATGCTCACACTACATTACTGATTGGAGGGCATTATTAGCATTCCAAGTGGGATTTCTATTCAAAAGGTAAAACGTAGCCTCAAGCCTTATCAATTGAGAATGAATAAAATCAGGGGAGTTGTAGCAGGGCTAAGTGGGTCGCACCCATTAGGGTATGTCATCACCCTTCAAGATACAGATATACATATTTATGGAATTGGCTGTGCATGAGAGCTCTTGGGAAAAGGTTGCAAAGTAATAGGACTGATGACATATTCGGTACTATCCAGCAAGGGGTAGGCCGGTCCTCTATTGGCACGGGTCGATAGGTTCGACCTCGTTATATTTTCTAGAGGTGTACTATGATAGGTGGTACCTCGATGCCTTGTCATTGTATGGAATCCATTTTCCAATAAGCATTGTACGGACTTAAGTTGTGCCCAACTATGTTGAAATGTGAGATGCTGGCATTTTAGCTATCTTTTATATTTATTTTCAACACTTAGACATTATTATAATATCACTAGATCTTATAGTAAAAATAGTTTGGTTATCGTAAGGTTAAAGCCCATCCATATTTATGTGCGGCGTGGTCTTACTAGATACCATTATTTCAAAAGGTTTTCTAACATTAAGTAATCCATTTGATTGTGTTTCTCATACTAGTTTTAAAAAACTAACCCGGGCGTTGTTTTCCTATAATGCTCGGATCAGCCCGAGCATATTTTCTAGATTTAGTTGGACACTTTGGAGTTTTAAAGAGACGAGCTGGATGCCTCCAAGACATAGTTTCGTATTTTTGTTGTCTTCCGCTATTTGTTCTTGTTGTAGCTATCAACAATTGTAAGGATAGATTGTTATAACTGTCCAGGCTGATGATGGGTTAATGTTGAACTTTGATTTATGTATTTATATTAAAGTCTCCTTCTTTTATAAAGACTTGTTTAGTATTGTATATTACTCATCATGTTTTTGTGAGATTCTGTATTCCTTCTTCTTTTCTTTTTCCCCAACAATATGTCTTTCTAGCACTTGGATGCTCGGCATGTGAATATCGTGGATGTATTAGTGTCGACTTCTGAGGGTCGAAAAGGTGGGTTGTTACAGTTTGTATTAGAGCTGAAGGTTAAGCGAGAACCTTGGCACTGATGGAGTCATTGGAGATAGGGTTAGTAACACCCTAGAATGAGTCTGAGTGTATATATAAGAGCGCATATGTGTTAGTGATATAAAAAGGTTTTATATTGTGTTGTTTGATCAGCTGAGTGGTTTATGAATTCTAGTCGATGTGTCTAGCCAACTTTATAGATAGGGATTCCTAAACACTTGAACAAGGCCAACCAACATAGTATTGTTTTAAAATAGGTAAAAGAAATAATTTCACCTAGTAATTTATTTTATATATACAAGAATGATGTTCAAAAGTTAATATATTTATTTTAATATGCTTGTTTGTTAGAAAATGATTATAATTCAATTACTATCAATTAGGGTTTATTCAGTCATGCTCGTCCAGTTTGAGCATTGACTATTGTTGGGTGTTTTATAAGTAATTTTGCCTTTCATAAAACATGGATTGGGTAAATAGAAATTGGGTGAAACAATGAAATGAACACCTTGTGAATTAAGTTTCACAATTTTACTATAAGGCGTTCGATGCTAATGTTTGGTTAAAATTTGATTTTAGTAAAAGATATTTATTAAAGGAAAGCTAGAATATTTTAGAATAATTATTTTAAAATTGATTTGTATAAAGGAGAGATTTTATATGAATTTGGATTATAATTAAGAAATGTGTTTTTATAAATAAAAAATTTTAAGGATTCAAATCCCAGAGTCTTGAAGAAGATTTCAAATGTTTTATGTAAAGGGTAGTGATATTTTTTTTGAAAATATTTTTAGGTATAAATATTTTGGAAAAGAAAATTTTCAAGTAAGAGTATTTTCTTTGGATTGGTTCAGAAAATAAGTCTCGATCTGTTTTGAGATAATCAAACTACTCTTATAAGTGACAATCGGATGTTTGCCTAGGCGAATGTTGTTGTGCACTTAGTAATTTATTCTCTTCATCACTGTACGATCGAAACAAGTCCGAATCCAAACGAACTCAAACCAAGTTGGCTACAGATATTTTGTTAAACTAGTTGTTTGAAAATTCGTAAAGTACTGTTTAAATAGGGTAGTTTGAAATAGAAGAAATATTTTTATGTTTACTACTTCGAGTGGCTTGAAAATAACTAAAAATGGAAAATAGATGTGTTTGGATGGTAAGCACTTCTCTTAAGTATTACCCTTCTTGGTTAGGGAATATATGATACTCGGTAATACCTAATTCTTAGGATCATTTTGGGGTTACTCAGGCTATATATATGTATTTTCTTTGGTTAAATATATATTTCATTTCAAAAAGGATTTTGGAATGAAAACCGCATATTTGGATTTTGAATTTACCTAATAAATTCAAAAACGAAAAAAGTTGGAACCAGATAGTGGTATATACTCTGGGGATGTAGTAGGGTATTATACAAGTTAAACTTAAGTTTAGTTTTTATGAAAAGTTTCATAAATAATTTTAACAAAAAAAGAATTGGTATTAGTGAGAACTAATAAAATAAGTGTGTAAGTTGAACGTAGATCATTTCCCTTTCCATGTAGTTTTTGATCCAAGATTCGAGTACATGACTTTGAGAAGTTTCACACCGTTCCAAATAAGGATCTATCACTCGATTGTTTATTGCGAACACTTGGTGAGGGTTCTTTATATGGAACCAAAGTTTTATGTCATGGTATAAGGCTATGTTAGGAGAACAAAGGTTTCTAATCAAGGAGCCTGATCGGAGTGCGCACTAGGAAATCGGGTGAGTGATACTATCTCGAAAGTGAAGATGTGTATTCGAATAGAGATCAAATCAAATTTTGCCTATGGGTGGTCTATGAACATCATATGGACTTATGAATAATATTGGATATTCTTGTAGTGAAATTTAAGGGTCGAAATTCTTTTAAGGGGATAATGTTACGACCAGGAATTTTATCACTTTAAATTTGGATAATTAATATATTTTTAAATAAGTAATAAATGGATTTTATTACTCAAAAATACCCCTTTTAAATAATAACTAGTAATGGTGAAATGGTTTAAAAAATGTGTTTACCAAAATAATTAGTTCAAAGGAAAATAGAAAATGTGACCGGAAATCGTTTTCCGAATTTTCAATTTTTCGGTGTCTAAAAGTTGTTAGAAACGTTATGCACATTTGAGTTAATACATACACACATTTGCAAATAATATAAGTAGGTCAAGGATGGTAAATGTTAAATATGTGTTTACATAAGATAATATAAGGAAGATGTGACACGAATTTAAGTGTACAATTAAACTTAAGGTACATGAAAGCCCTTATTATCCATTATGTTTTCAAATGTATAAGATGGAATGAAATGATGGAAATGTGTAAGGAGAGGGGGAACGTGTAAGAGAAGGCAAGGAAGGAGGGATGATGGATGATGTGGCATAAAATGAGTGGAGGTTATACACTTAAGGGCTTTTTAGTAATTTCCTTATTTCATTTTCCACAAAACCAATTTCAAATTTTTTTCACTCTCACTTCTCATTCATTTCTAACTTTTTCAAAAGTTTATCTTCTTCCTTAAGCTTTTCAAAAGTTTTAATGGCTTCCATTTATTTTTCTAAATTTAAAAATCACTTATTTCTTCTCTTTTAATTTTTAAAATATAATTTTTAAAAATCCTTAAAAAGTTCAACCTAGGTTGTGCCTTATTTTACCTAGGTCGAGCCCATTTTTCAAAGTCCAAGGGCAAAAATCACTTTTTCTAAGAGAAATCCAAAGATCTAGGGCCTTTTCAAAGTTCTAGTCCTAGTTTGGTTTGTTTTCATAGCTTTTGGTGAGTTAAACTCGCTTTTTAATTTAAAAGTTTTAAAATCTTCTTGTTGTTAGTTATTATTATGCTCTTGGTTATGTGTGTGTGTGTGTTTTGGTGTTGCTAATATGTGATATTATTTGGATTACTTGGTTGTGAACTTGAAATTATAGTTTGGTTGTGAATTGATGTTAAAGTTATGATCTTTCTTAAATGAATGGTGATATGGAATGTATATATAAATTATGCTCTTGCCTATGTGTTGTATTTGCTAAGGAAGTTAGCATTTTGATTTGTAAGGTGACTTGAGATCCCTTGGAAACTAAATTATGTATACTAGTCTTAATTTACCAAAAGGATGTAACGACCGCCATACACCTACGGTGTGGAAAGGTAGTCAAAGGAAAGAAAAAGAAATAATATAAAGAAATAGAAGAGAAAAGAATGGAAAAATAGGAAAAAGGAAGCATCAACTAACAAAATTACCTGTCGCATATCTCACATCGCATCAGAGTAAATATAATAATCAATACGGGTATAAAATAATAGTGACAGTAATAACAATGTGAAATAATCATCTGAATAAAGATCCACAAAGTTATACAATGCCATAATAGAGTTTACACAATGGGAAATTAAACTCAACTGGTACATTGTCTCATAATAGCAAATCAACACTGTCAAGGCTCCATAGTGTCACGCAGTGGAAATATAATAACAAATGCACATATAAGTATAGATGACCGTCACCTCCTGTCGGTCCACATGTATAACTCCATAATCATCCACTTACTCTCAATCTACTCATTTAAGAGTACCCGAGATAATAAGATGCAAAGCATAAAACCTCGAGTCAGACAACAGTCTAGTGTGAGCGATATCAAATCTCAAAATACTACAAAACTCGATAATATAGGGAACAGAGGGTATATAAACCATACCTAACCTATCCCAGCAACCACAGAGTCAACATATAAACATAGGTAATATGTTACTCTGTAAAATCATAAAAAGGGTAAACTATACTCAGTATTTATAAGGGTGTCTAGGTATCTCCACCTATAGTCCCTACCCCATACTAAGTAAACTTTAGGTATCTAGGTATCTCCATCCATACCTACTACACACAAAGTCAAGTCATGTTATCTAGGTATCCCTACCACAATACCTACCTAGTGTGACATCTCTAGAGTGACAGGTGACTAGTGAGCAACCATAACAAACATTGCATCCATCAAACAATACTAATTGTCACCCAATGTTCCAAATATATGATGACTCATATAGCCGTCTGCAACTGTCAAGGACTAGTGGAAATCCCGGTTCTCTATTGTGTTCTCCCGTACTTTCAGGTCTGAAACGCCGCACGGTTGTCTCCTATAGTACCTCTGTACCGTTTGACACTAGACCCCTCGGGGAGGTCCAGGGTACACGACCATTGCTACCAGCCCTCGGGTATCACCCGCATATAATACCCCAACTCTGAGCACAATAGAAAACACTGCAAGTCATCAACGATCCCTAGGCACAAACACATCCATCGAGTCCTACTCACTTGATACGGATTCGAACCCTACTGGATCACTACAGTTTCTGGGCACGAGCCCAAACACACAAACCAGTCCACTATCTACAGCCTTACTCCAATCCAAGCTACCATCCTCAATCCTGCTCTCCGCCTGAGCTCTCGATCAAAGAACCCTACCATCATGTCATTCGAAGCCCGACATACATCATCGAGTCACTATTCGAAGTATCAGACAACCAGGTTGAAGCAACACATCCCTGCCTCACAATAAAAATCACCAGGTCAAAGCACAACATCATTGCCTCACCATCAATATCACTCATCGTAGGGTAATAACATCCAATCTCTAAACCAATTGCACGAACAAACCATCACATCATGCACCATAATATCTCATCAACATCCAAGCCACATATCGGCCAAATCGCCAATCGACAACACTGACTGACATTGACCACTCTACTATGGTCAATACCATCCACCTTGGTCTTGTACTTAACCGAACAGTTAAGTACAGACCAAACAGAAATGTCCAGAATCCACTCTGAAATCCAGATCCGTCGGCACATATCCCAAACCCTCTTCTACAGCTCATCTCGTTCATTAGATTTCCATGTGTGTGGAACTCCAACGTACAATATGCTACCTAAAATCAAATCACCGCCAATCGGCGTTTTCAACCAAAACAACCAAATAACAAATAAGCCAAACAATCAAACATACGTCCAAATATCCATACATCCAGACAACCATACATCCATCCAAAACAACATAGACAATCCATTCATATCAATTAATGTGGAAAATAACATCAATAATAGATCTAATCTAAATATTCACTAACTATGGCATGACGATGGAAAATATGCGATATTCTTTATAAATCATTTTAAAATAATTATATATTCTTTTATAAAAATATAGCTATCATGTTTAAAAATCAAAAATCATTCCCAAATGTAAATATAACACTAAATAATCAACCATATTAATGTGAGAGACAATATCACTCACCTCTATAAAAACTGTCCAAACAAACGCCAAAATGTTGATCTCGCCATTATGAGCTCAATGCAGAAAATCGCATCCAAAACCGTCCTTATATGCAAATGTTATGGCCAATATATGAATCGAGATTATTTAAATAATAAATTCACTAATTACAAAAACTACTTACCCAATCAACTCTCTAATCCTTCTTCCCCAATCATGTTTCCATGCCATGCACATTTGTTCATCTCAACACATAGCCGCCCACTTCAAACCTTGATTTCTCCCTCTTTTCTTGACGAACCGACGAACAGATTTCGCCAAAACGATCCACTACATAATCTGTTCAATCTACACACCAAAATAGCCAACTCGATTGACCTAAGTAATGTCCGACCTGATGTTGCACCTCCATATCATGCACGAATGCATTTTGATACGCTCCATTGGATCCAACGAGATTTTGCAGGCAAGTGCCATTCATGAAGAGAAATCCAACGGTGGTATCCATGTCGCCTATGGTCGGCCGTTGCTTCAGCCATCTCAAACTCTAGATCAGCCAAGAAGAGGTCATCATCGCCAATCACCATCAATTGAAATTCTACCACGGTCATCACGAATATTTCATCCATACGAACTCATTGAATGCTGTTTCGTGATTTTTAGTGGAGCGGATCTTAAGATATTAATTTTTAAATATGGATTTGAGAAGTGGCCATGATTTCTAATCTCAAAAATGCTACAGAAAGGGGGAAATGATATTTGGAGAGAGAAGTTTGTTTTTGGTATTTATATAATATTATATTAATCCATTTATTTAATTATCAAATAAATAGCTGACGTTTTGGGGTCCGTATAATCACACGACGTGTCTGATCGTCATGAAACTTGTTTGCGTACATCACCTCATTTTTCCAGATCCAACGACACTAACCGCGTCTCCATCTGAGACTGCACCCCATAAGGCTAATTTCACGTATTTCGAGACCGTTTTGGCCATCGATCGTCCGATCTCCAAATATAACGATTTTTATACTCATTTAAATCCGAAATGTGAATCTGAACTCAACGGAAGTGGTCTCAAGTCCTGATTCAGTTGTATGCAAAAAATCACCTTTTTGGGACTTCATTTAATTAACGATTAAATAATTAAATAAACTATTTAAATACCCGATCGTTAAAAATACTTTTCGATACATTCTCCCATCCTTAAAGAATTTCATCTCTGAAATCAAAAAGCAAAGAGAACATCTCATAACCCATTGGCCCTCAAAAATCTATCAGATTCCAAAAAAATTCGGTAGAACCTCCTTTGTACGACTAAGTCCGAAAAACTCTACTATAATGAATATATGTATACAACTCATATCTTTAACTATACTAGTTCATCTACAGCAATCATCAAACAAGAATGGTATACCAAATAATAATTTTCATGCATGCCTAACAACCATACAAACATAAACTATCGTCTCAAATGCTAACAATCAAATCAAACATGCATACATATGATCTAACATCCAAAAATAACATCCTTGCCTATCCTATAATGCAGAGTACTAAACCTTCTAGTATAAACATCCAATATTATATCCATAATGAAAGCTGATGGTAAAAACAAAATCCCACCGTCTAAAGAACTCCGGACTAATGGTCCTCATGTTCCCACAATCTACCTTATCCTATCGCCTTCGCTTTCATTCGACTGAACCCTACTACTCCTTCGACCTCATCCTAACCTGATTAGTATCACATCTACTGACATGAATGGGCTTACGAGGTCTCCAAGTCTATGGTTCAATCTCGATATCATCCAATCCATTTGGTGCCAAATTCCATATGCCTCTTGTAAGTTCTCCCAAAATCCACTATTGAACAACGGGTTTCGGCCGCTTACAATGCTCTTGGCACACAATGGAATCACCTTATCCATCCCATATACAACTGATCAAACATAAATGCCATTCTACTGGACTTAAGGAATACTAATCTAGCATTATTCGTCAACTAATTGACTATGACTCAAATGCTATATGCTATCATACTATCCTCAGTCATCAGCAATCCCTCGATGCAGTCTATAAATATATGTTCCCACTACTCGAGAACAAACATCTCTCATCCCCATGGAACCAACAATCTCGGTCAGGTCCACACTGCATCACCACTACATACACTACTTACTCTTCTAATTTAGCTACGATCTCTACTAGTCTAGTTTAACGCCTCTGACTAGTTCCAATCGGCTAAATCAAATTAGGTCTGACGGTCAAACTAGCCATCATATCCGGCCATAACTCATCATGTTCTGGATTCGTATTTAGTGATAAGCTCGAGCAATGCCCACTCCAGAAATATCACTCCCAAACTGGTAAGTCTCCTACTCGAATGCCAACCACCACATTTCCCTTCAAAGGTCTAGGAAATGTCAAAACCATAGGAGGCTAAGAACTCCTACCATTGCTACAAGTGAAGGTCGGGATCCTCTCGGAGGAGAGATACTACAATGACATGGAATCATTGAACAGCTCGAAATCCTCTCCTAAAAAATAGTGCCTTCATATCCCCAAAGCGAACTATATCGCTACCAACTCCAAACCAAGAGTTGGATATTACCTCTCGACATCACTACCATACCTAGTTAAGTATCACAGGCAAGTGCGTACTATCGTCTCTTCATTATCGCTCGGAATGAGTACCACTAATGCACTCATCAACCTCTCGGTCAGACTCACTAACGCGTGTCCACACCTCACGTCTTAAACAAAAGTCTGATCCTCTCCCATAAAATAGGTCAACGATACTGCTATCTTGGGTATATCCAGATTTCAGACTGCTGTAACTAAAGGATCTACAGTGATATCTTACTCTAAAACAACATGACCCAAGCATCTCACTCCTCTCCTTCAGGAGTGATAGTACCAAAATATCATCACTAATCGTGTCTTGTGCACCTCTTCCATCCATGGGTAGACGAAAGTATCATCAACGAAGACAAGCATATCCTACTCAAGTGACCACTCTAATCATGGTCCCTGAGATCCATAACATATGTCGACATATTGGTTAGCCCAAACGGCATAACCATCCTAAAATCAAGGTAGTGTGTGAAACACTATAATCGGCACACTCACCCAAATTACTCTAAGTTGGTGCAACCTCACCGCAGGGTCCAACTAAGAGAACATCCTCATGCTATGGAGCTGATCGAACAAGTCATCAACAAATAGGAGTATGAACATGTTCGTCATCTCATCCAGCTCACAACAACCAATCAAACAACTCCAAAGAGCCATCCATCCTACCGATGAACACACCAGGTGCATCCTACCCAAAATATTCTCCCATAGATGAACCATCACCTAAACAAGTCATCCGCTTGCACCTCTAATCTCCTAAGCTCTTTGGACACCCTATGTCTTAAAGGCATATCTACTGGTCCAACTCCTCTGACCAGATCGATACAGAACTCTATCCTATGTGGTGGTAATCTGGTCACCTCCTTGAGTATGTCCGGACACTCTCCAGCTACATGCACAAATGACTTCCTATCAAGTGAAATATCGAGCGAATATATAAGGCTCCTCCACTGGCAGCCAATCACTACCATTTGCTCCTCCACAACCCCAATCGTCATCAACGGCCTCTCTCAGTCCACCATTATTCTGTATCCCCTTTAGCCAGTCCATTCTTAAACTATAATACCAATCTAACTAAACCCCTAATAATCAATGCCTAATAAACAAAAAACCATGACTCAAAAGGGCAAGATCTCGACAAACCACGTATAGGCTGGCTGAGCCCCTAACTAGGTCTGTCACAATCAAAGATCTGTAATTATCTCAAGTTTATATCCCAATATCTAACCATCGAATCTAGATATAAAGGAATACGAAACCTCAATGTCAAATAAAACACATATAGAACCACCATATGTGGAAAGCATGTCTTAAACAGTGATGCCATTTCCTTCTCTCTCGTCGATGGAGCAATCGACATAACCGGAACGGCGATCAATATATATATGCTTCCCGATCTATCCGTACACAGCTGGTTCGGGACAACCCTAGTACACTGGGTACAAGCCCTCTCATCATAAAGCCTTCTCAATCATCTTCTCGAATCCCTCATCAATATGACCAATCAATCGCTTCCCAAGATGATCGCTCAACCCAATGATAAACTCTTCATCCTTTTTGTGTGGGGTATCAATGGGAAAATAGACCGTACTTCGATAGCTCATCGAATTCGGCCACATACTCCAACATAGACGTATTGCCTCACTTCAAATCGATGAACTCCCTACCCAACACCGACTTCGAAAAACTCGAGATAAATTTTCTTCGAAGCGAACTATGAACTAATCCCAAGGAAATCGGTCCTCGAGAATCAGATCTGCAGAAACAGTCCACTAGTTCATCGTCCATCCTTGGGGTCATCAAATGCTAACTTCTACCTCATGCATCATCTAACTCCAAGTCATCGAAGATCCTTCTGCAAGCAACCAACCAAATTGCTTGCTAAGAGCCGACTCTGTTCCAAAGAACGGCCTGCCTCCTAGACTCTCATGGTCTATGTACAGGTCGACAAAGTCAACTCTAGCCAATTGCACTTAAGCACCATAACCATCTAGAACAAACTACACATCTAGGAAATGATCCGCACCAACTCTACGAACATATCCTATCAATCAAGGATAGAAGCCCTAATCCTTCCTAATACTCAACTCTGAAGATAGAGTCAATAGCAGTTTTTCTTCCATGCCAGATCATTCCTATTCTATAATAAGGATGATCCATCTCCCCCAAAGAAAACTCCATCAATAGTGCTCATGTATGCACCCAACTCATATAGTATATATACTACTATATAGTTTGGAAAACCAAATTATATAACAAATACGAATTCTCTCGTATACACACACTCTCTAGATCCAGTCTAAGGCGACAACTCCTACCCTTTCTCTACTGGATTGCGGTACCAACTAAGGTTAATCGGGTAACCTTTGCTCTAATACAAAATGTAACGACCACCCTACACCTACAGTGCAGAACAGTAGTCAAGGGAAAGAAAAAGAAATAAGATGAAGAAATAGAAGAGAAAAGAATGGAAAAAGAAGAAAAAGGAAGCATCAACTAACCAAATTACCTTTCGCATATCCCACATTGCATTAGAATAAATATAATAATCAATACAGGTATAAAACAATAGAGACAGTATAACAATGTGAAATAATCATCTGAATAAAGATCCACAAAGTTATACAACACCATAATAGAGTTTACACAATGGGAAAGTAAACTCAACTGGTACACTATCTCATAATAGCAAATCAACACCGTCAAGGCTCCAGTGTCACACGGTGGAAATATAATAACAAATGCACATATAAGTATAGATGACTGTCACCTCCTGTCATTCCACCTGTATAACTCTATATTCATCCACCTGCACTCAATCTACTCATTTAAGAGTATCTGAGATAGTAAGAAGCAAAGCATAAAACCTCGAGCCAGACAACAGTCTGGTGTGAGCGATATCAAATCTCAAAACACTACCAAACTCGATAATATACGGAACAGAGGGTATATAAACCATACCTGGCCCATCCCTACAACCATAGAGTCAACACATAAACATAATAATATGTTACTCTATAACATTGTAAAAAGGGTAAACCATACTCAATATCTATCAGAGTGCCTATGTATCTCCACCTATAGTTCCTACTCAATACTAAGTAAACTTCAGGTATCTAGGTATATCCATCCACATACCTACTCCACACTAAGTCAAGTCAGGGTATCTAGGTATCCCTACCATAACACCTACCTAGTGTGACATCCCTAGGGTGATAGGTGACTAGTGAGCAACCATAAAAAACGTAGCATCCATCAAAAAATACTAGCTGTCATCCAATGTGCCAGATATATGATGACTCATATGACCCTCTGCCATTATCAAGGACTAGTGGAAATCCTGATTCTCTGTTGTGTTCCCGCGTATTTTTAAGTCCAAAACACTTCACGGTTGTCTCATATAGTGCCTCTGTACTGTCTGACACTAGATCCCCTGGGGGTGGCTGAGGGTACACGAGCATCGCTACTAGCCCTTGGGTATCACCCGCATTATAGTACCCTTGCTCCGAGCACAACTGAAAACACTCCGAGTCATCAACGATCCCTAGGTACAAAAACATCCACCGAGCTGTACTCACTCGATACATATTCGAACCCTACTGGCTCACTACAGTTCCTGCACTACCCCTAACACTCAACTCATTCCACTATCTTCAGCCGCACTCCAATCCGAGCTACCATCCTCAATCTTGCTATCTGCCTGAGCTCTCGATCGAAGAGCCCTACTATCATTCCATTCGAAGACCGAAGTCTAGCATGATCCATATAGTCTTGATACTATCATCCCGGAGCCTACTCCATACATCATCGAGTCACTATCAGCAGTATCAGACTACCAGGTCAAAGCACTACATCCCTACCTCACCCTCAAAATCACTAGGTCGAAGCACCACATCACTGTCTCACCATCAATATCACTCGTCGTAGGGTAATAACATCCAATCTCGAAAACGGTCGCACGAACAAACCATCACGTCGTGCACCATGATATCTCATCAATGTCCAAGCCACATATCCGCTAAATCGCTAATCGACAACACTGATGGACATCGACCACTATACTATGGTCAATACCATCCAACTTGGTCTTGTACTTAACCGAACAGTTAAGTACAGACCAAACGAAAACGTCCAGCATCTACTTTGAAATCCAGATCCATCGACACATAGCCCAAACCCTCTTCTACAACTCATCTCGTTCATTAGATTTCCGTGTGTGTGGAATTCCAATGTACAAGATGCTATCTAAAATCAAGTCACTGCTAATCGGCGTTTTCAACCAAAACAGCCAAATAGCAAACAAGCCAAACAATCAAACATACATTTAAACATCCATACATTTATCCAAAACAATATACATACAACATAAACAATCCATCCATATCAATTAATGTAGGACAATAACATCAATAATAGATCTAATCTAATAATTCACTAACTATGGCACGATGATGAATAATACGTGATATTATTTATAAATCATTTTAAAATAATTATATATTCTTTTATAAAAATATAGCTTCTATATAAAAATAATAATCTCACGTTTAAAAACCAAACCTGAACGTCAATATAACACTGAATAATCAACCATAGTAATGTGAGAGACAATATCACTCACCTCTATAAAATCTATCGAAACCAGCACTGAAATGTAGATCTCACCATCACGAGCGCAATGCAAGAAACCGCATCCAAAACGGACCTCGTATGCAAAAGTTATGGCCAATATAAGAATCGAGATTATTTAAATAATTTATTCACTAATTACAAACACTAATTACCTGATTAACTCTCTAATCCTTCTTCCGCAATCATGTTTCCAGGCCTTGCATGTTTGTTCATCTCAAACCATAGCCCCCCACTTCAAACCTTGATTTCTCCCTCGTTTCTCGACGAACGAAATTCACCAAAACGCTCCACTACGTAACCTCTTCGATCTGCACACCAAGATAGCCAACTCGATCGACCTAAGCAATGTCTGATCTGATGTTGCACCTCCATATCACATACAAATGCATTTTGATATGCTCCATCGGATCCAACGAGATTTTGCAGGCAAGTGCTAGTCTTGAAGAGAAATCCAACGACAATATTCATTTTGCATATCGTCGACCGTAACTCCGGCCATCTCAAACCCCAAATCGACCAAGAAGAGGTCATCGTCACCAACCGCCATCGATTGAAATTCTGCCATGGTCATCACGAAGATCTAGTCTATACAAACTCATCTGATCTAGTTTCGTAATTTTTAGTGGAGCGGATCTTGAATTATTAATTTTTCTATGTGAATTTGAGAAGTGGCCATGATTTTCTAATCTTAGAAATGCTATAGTAAGGGGAAAATGATATTTGGAGGGAGAAGTTTGATTTTGGGATTTATATAATATTATATTATTCCATTTATTTAACTCTCAAATAAATAGCTACATGTTTCGAGTTCGCACGATAACACGATGCTTCCGATTGTCATGAAACTCGTCTGCGTTCCTCACCTCATTTTTCTGGATCCAACGGCACTAACCGCGTCTCCATCTGAGACTGGGCCCCTCTGAGACTAGGCCCCTCCTATATTTCGAGACTGTTTTGGCCATCGGATCGTCTGATCTCCAAATATAGCGATCTTTATACTCATTTAAATTTGCAACGTCAATTTGAACTCAATGGAAGTGGTCTCGAGTCCTGATTCGGTCGTATGCGAAAAATCACATTTTCGGGCCTTCATTTAATTAATGATTAAATATTTAAATAAACTATTTAAATATCCGATCGTTAAAAATATGGATTGTTACAAAGAATTTCAAAATTTTCAAAATTATTTTATAGTTTTCAAACCCTCTTACCATGTGTTATAAAGTAAGTTAATTTTAACGGTTAAAATTTGGAAAGTTGACTTAGAATCTAACTTTAAGTTATAGCATCCATAGCGATAGTCGCTATGAATGCAGTTCGGAAAAATCAAACGTTTTGCTAAATGTAAAGCGTTTCCTTTTTAAATATTTTTGAAAACCTTTGTCAAATCATTAATTAAGTATAAAAGGTAATTATTATTTAATAAGGTATGAGTTTAATAATTATTTAATTATTTAGTTAATTAAAGATAATTAGTAGTTAATTAATAACCAAGTAAAGGTAATTAGCACTTAAGTATTAATTAAATTAATTATAATTAATTAATTAAGAGAGTTTTTAATAAGTTATTAATTAAGTAAAGAGTTAATTAAGTATTAATTTTTATTTAATTAAGTATAATTATTTAATTTTTTTAATTAATTAGGGTTTAATTATTAATTAATTACTAATCAGGTAGGGTTTAATTAATTTATTTATTTAGATTTAATTAAGGTTTAATTAAGTTTAATTAAGATTTAATTTAGATTTAATTAGTAATTAAATTAAGATTTAATTATTGTTAAATAAAGGTTTATTTTAAACTCTATAAGCTCTAATTTAATGCAGCTTCTTTGATAAGTAAATTGAACTAATAAGGGATCTCTTATCTAAGCCATTAAGTAGACAAGCAAATATAGATAAGTTATATTAAACTTTGACACTTGTTTAGAAGAATAAATCTACATTATGCTATAGTTAATATTGAGTATATTATTTGGACATACTTTTAGCAGAATAAATCCCCGTTCTGCTATTATATTGATTTGGGCATTAGAATTGTATGCCGGTTAATTTATATTGGACAAGTGATGGCTAGTTAGTTATTGCTAATTGATTTCATTTAAATGTACGTTGGTTTATGTAAATACCTGTTATGTGACTTGAAAAGTCAAATTTTATTAAATGGTAACTTGATTTAGTACCATTGTGGTCGCTAAGCCTCTTTTCGAATTTGTAAAGTTAAGGATTTAAAATAACTTCAATTTTATAACCATTTGAAGTTAAGTGTTATAAATGATGTTTTAAAGTAAGTTTTTTTTAATTATTTTAATAAAGATGTTAAAGTTATTATTTTAATAAAGATGTTTATAAATGATGAATTGTTTTATAAGAAGGATTATACTTAGTAAAAAGGGATTTATTAAAAAGAGGTTTACAAATGATATTTTGTAAAGGAGTTATAAATCATTTTTAGAGATTTATAAAAATAAGTTTTATATGTTATTTTGGAAATTTATAAATGTATTTGTAAATATGAAATGGACTTATAAAATGGGAATTTTATAAAGGAATGAGATTTATTTGACTATTTGTCCTTCTTAATTATGGTGGTATGGAAACACTGTTTCCATACTTAACACTAAAGGATAGTGGTAGGGTTTATAGTAAGAAATATTTTAAATAATATTTGTTTGGCCCATTTAAATATGATTTTGGAAAAGTAGAAATCTTCCTCAGGTTTTGTTAATATACTTATATCGTGAGATGAGTGTATGGATATTTTCTAAGTATTGAAATATAATAGTTTGGAATATACTTATACCAGTGGGATAAGTATATAAATGTTTTCTATGTAATGAAAGGAGTATAAGGGGTTTGGGAAAATATCTTTTGTAAAGGTGTTTTAAGTCAAAAATTTGAAAAGTGATTTATAGGAAGATTAATTTATAGAGGCTTAATGGATCCCATTGGAAATTAAATCTATGCTTGATTGTTTTTTTATTTGATAGTTAAATAACTAACTATCAAAATCTTGGTCAAAATATAGCATTGGAAATAACTAGGAGAAACAAATGAGTTATATGGCACAGTCATCTTCGATGATATTGTACTTTGCGTATAAATCTCATTCTGTTCTCCTAGGAAAATGATAAGGAAATCCGTTCACTCAAACCGTTAGGAGGTGATCTCCGCTCTTATGCATTTGTCTGATTATTTCCAAAAGAAATGGGGTTGAGTTTACTGGAACCTATCTAATGTTGTTTCGTAGGACCGGGATCGGATAAGTATAAATCATCCATAAACCACTTCGATCCAACTATAACATTCGAATTGGAAGCATCTTGAAGATGATGGAATCGAAGACGAAGCTCTTTGAAGTGCAAGGGCTACTTGCTACTAATCCTGAGGGTGATTCCAAAATGGATGTAGTAGAAGTAGTGCCTTCGGTTTGTTCATAGCCTGAACAACTTGTATGGATCAATGCTGGCACTGCATTGCTGCTTGGAGGGCAGTGTTAGCATTCCAAATGGGATTGCTATTCAAAAGGTAAACCTTAGCTTCAAGCCTCATCAATCGAGAATGACAAAATCAGGGGAGTTGCAGCAGTGTTAAGTGGGTCACGCCCATTAGGGTATGTCATTACCCTTCTAGATACAGACATACATATTTATGGAATTTGCTGTGCATGAGAGCTCTCGGGAAAAGGTTGCAAAGCGACCAGGGTGATGACATATTAGGTACTATCCAGTAAGGGGTAGGCCGGTGCTGTGTTGGCATGGTTCGATAAGTTCGACCTTAGTACATTTTGTAGAGGCATATTGTGGTAGGTGGTGCCCAGGTGCCTTGTCATTGTATGGAATCCATTCTCTAATAAGCATAGTATGGACTTAGTTGTTCCCAACTATGTTGAAATGTGAGATGCAAGCATTTCAGCTATTTTCTATATTTATTTCCAACCCTTAGACATTATTATAATATCACTAGATTTTATAGTAAAGTTTGGTTATCGTAAGGTAAAAGCCCATCCTTGTTTATGTGCAGCGTGGTCTTACAAGATATTTTTATTTAAGAAGTAATCCATTTGATTGTGTTTCTCACGCTGGTTTTACCAGACTGGCCCAAGCGTTGTTTCCTCTAATTCTCAGGACAACCCGAGCATATTTTTTGAATTTAGCTAGACACTTTGGAGTTTTCAGGAGACGAGGTGGATACCTCCAAGATGTACTTCCGTATTTTTGTTATCATTCGATGTTTGTTCTTGTTGTAGTTATCAGCAATTGTAAGGATAGGTTGTTATAACTGTCCAGGCATATGATGGGTTAGTGTTGTACAGTGATTTATGTATGTATATTAAAGTATCTTTCTTTTATAAAGACTTATTTAGTATTATATATTACTCGTCATGTTTTTGTGAGATTCTGTCTTCCTTCTTCTTTTCTTCTCCATAACAATCTTTTCTTTTCGGAACTTGGATGTTTGGCATGTGAATATCGTTGATGTTTTAGTGTCGACTTCTAAGGATAAAATAGGTAGGTCGTTACACAACCCAACATCTGCCATTATTGTATTTTGCTCATGCTTCTAGCTTATAGTACTACCTTAATCCAGTAATTGATGACAATAAGAAATGTAACCTTTACTTGCATGATTTCTAAACATTATTTGCTTGACTAGTATTTCTATGACAGCGCTAATGTTTTATTTTTCTTTTTATATTACTGAATTAAATGTTTAGTTGGGAGATAAATCATGAAACTCAAAGGCTTGAGCTATCTGACACTTTAAGTAAGAAATTTAGATATTATTGATTCAGGCGGAGCACACATATGCTTGGAAAGGTAACTACGGGGAGAAGAGTGTTTGTTAGGTCATTATTAATGGAAGTACTATCGTGTGTTTCTTCTGCCCACAAGTGAGAATATAGTGGATATTAATCTAAACATTAATACTATCACCTGAATCAATTCCATTACTCAAACAGTAATCAATAATGCTTACGACTAAAAATTAAGAAATTGTTTTATGGGAGAGTGATGAACTCACATTTTTTGGACACATAAAGAATAAAATGAGTAACTTTATAATTTTTTTAATATATAATGAGAAATTAGTTTGACATTTAAGATCTTATCTACGGAACTTGCTATATTGGTTCTCGATTAAGTCCCATAGTTGAGGGTGTTTTCTGACTTGATAACCCAAAATACATGTAAAATTTATTGATGAGCTAATAAAAGAAACTTGATAAATATTTTAAACTTGGACTAAAAACAAGCTAAACATGGCATCTTCATTTAATTATTTAATTTTTATCTAAATAAATGGCTATCTTCTACTTCTAATTGTAAACTGTAGATAGAAATGAATTAATAGAGAGGAAATTTTACTTCATAAACTAATATTTTTGATTGCTTGATAAACAATGAAAACATGTAGGCTATACATAGCCTTAACAAACAAAGCAACACTCCCAAATACACTTAGATGTTGAACATTTGGTTTTATACCATACCATGCTTCATGCGGTGTGCAATTTTCTAGACTCCTTGTTGGTGACCTGTTAATCAAATAAACTGCACAAGAAACAGCTTCCGCCCAAAAGGTTTTAGATAATCTCTTCTTCTAGAGAAGACATTTATCCATCTCCATGATTGTTCGATTTGTTATTTCACATACACCATTTTGTTGTGGAGTGTGATGGACTGTCGTTTCATATCGAATTCCATTGTTTAAACAATACTTTTCAAACTCGTTTGAAAGATATTCTCATCCACAGTCAGTCTTAAAGTTTTGATTTTAAGTCCCGTAAAAGTCTCCGCTTCTTTCTTGATATCTTTAAACTTATGAAAAGCTTCTGATTTTTCTTTGACAAAGTATACCCAAACGTTTCGTAAATAATCATCAATGAAAGAAATAAAATATCGATTACCTCCCAAAGATGTCACTGGCATTGGACCACAAAGATCTGAATGAATAAGCTGCAATGGCATTTTTGCTCTCCAATGGGATTGATTAAGAAATGAATTTTTGTGTTGCTTTCCAAGTTGACATTCTTCACAAACTTCATCAAGGCAATCAATTTTCAACAAACCTTTGACCATCACCTTTCTTGAAAGCATCTTCAAATATTCCTAATTTAAATAACCATATCTATCATGCCATAGCTTAGAGATTCTTTTATCGGCACCAAAAAGACAAGACATATTTTGGTTCTGAAGAGTGAGTGAAAAAAGATATTTGAGGCTACTCCAACTCTAGCAATGACCCAATTATTCTTTGATAAGTGACAAGCCATATCATGGAAGTGAATATCGTATCCCTTCTTCAAAAGATAACCCACGCTAAGTAAATTACTTTTCAAACCAGGAACAAGGTAAACTTCAGACATTTTCTCCATTCTTCCGGTTTCGGTTGTGAATTCAATTTCACCAACGCCACTAACTTTGTATTTTTCTCCATCTCTGACTTTAACTTCTCCATAATCATATTCATGCAACTTTGAAAATAAATTTTTGTTATCTGTCATATGTTTGCTAGCACCACTATCTATATACCAGGCATCATCAAAATCTCCACATTTAGATACAAGCAACAGAGTTTCCTGATTATGTTGCTCTAAGATTTTGTTTCCATATACCAAGTTAGCATCATGTTTTTCATCCTCCTTATACCAGCAATCATTTGCCATATGACTAGGTTTGTGGCAATTAAAACATTCAAAATAGCCACGGCCTTTTCCTCTTTGATTTCCACGTCCTCTCCCTCTTAAATTCTAATTATACCAATAATCACCTCTTCCATTTTCCTTGCTTGAATAATCGCCTCTTCCACGAGCGTATGTTCCTCTTCCTCTTGAGTTTCTTCCACGACCACGCCCTCTACCTCTTTGGTTTTTAAAATCTTCCTTCTTTTCATTTAGAATCAATTTTGATTGAAGTGCTTGATCCAAATCTATATTTTTATTCTTCCTGTTGAGTCTTTCTTCATGAACTTGCAACGAACTCGTGAGTTCATTAATGGTCATAGAATTTAGATCTCTGGATTCTTCAATGACTACAACAATATAGTCAAATCTATAATCCAAAGAACGAAGAATTTTTTCAATGACACGAATATCATCCACGGTTTCACCATTCATTTTTAATTGATTGGCTACAAATAAAACCCGTGAACAATAATCTGAAACAGGTTCAAATTCCTTTTTTGTAGACCTTCGAACTCTCCTCGAAGTGTTTGCAAACGAACCATTTTTACTTTATAATCTCCTTTAAATAAGCTTTGCAAAATCTCCCAAGCTTGCTTTGCAGAAGTGGCATTTTCTATTTTGCCAAAAGTGGCATCATATGTTTGTACTCCATGGTAGATATAAAGCAAAGCTTGTTTGTCTTTTTTTCTCAATCTTCTTAAATTCTCCTTTTGAGCTTGCGTTAATGCTCCCTTATTTTCAACTTCAGTATACCCATTTTCAACAATCCCCCATTCTTCTTGAGACCCAAAAAGGACTTTCATTTGAATACTCCATTTACTATAATTTTCTTTGTTAATTGAGGGACAAAAGGACCAGAAAAGGAGTTGTTCATTTTAATCGAACATGGCTCTGATACCAATTTGTAGATAGAAATGAATTAATGGAGAGGAAATTTTACTTCATAAACTAATATTTTTGGTTTCTTGATAAACAATGAAAACATGTAGGCTATATATAGCCTTAACAAACAACTCTTCATCTAACAGACACACCTTTTATCAATCAACAGACACAACCTTTTACAGACATAACCTTTCACAATCAACAAACACACCATTTCACTTTCTTGTCTTTTGATTTTAATATATTTTTTATGCAAATTTAATTTACCGTCAACACACCTTTTACAAGAAGATTAACAAATAATAAAGAGAACAGAAAACAATGTCAAATCATATTACAACCCACTAACAAACCAAACAACCACATTTACAAATTCATAAATATTGTTGAATCAAATGTAATTCTTGGGATATATTCACCACTAATGCGAAGAATGCCAATACAAATAATATAATATCCAATATGTCACTTTTTTTACCTTCTTTTCAATTATTCGTTGGGATAAATGAATGCATTTTTTATTCTCTTCCTGAGAAGAATAATGAGGGGTTCTTTTAAGGAAGGGAGGTAGGAGAATGTAATAAGAACACGTCGCCATGATGCATGCTCATTTTGTTTACGTAGGTGGAATGTCGGGCTACAACTTCCACATTTTCTGTTGTATCATCCCTTCATTATTTGTGTATACATGAAATTGAAAGTAGTGTTCTTAACTTTGATATTTGAACCTTGTTAATTCATTATAAGAATTGAAATTTTCAAAATGATTTTCAGTTCGAGTATGTGTTCAAGTGAGAAATAACTTTGAACCACATATACTAAACTTCTACCCATTGAGAATATCCAACTGTTTAAGTGTCATCATTAGTGTAGATCAAGAATTAGAGAAAACCGAATAGAGATAATTTACAAAAATAATTGAACATGATTGTCAACTAACAGACGTAGGTAGGCCAATGATAGTAACTCTACCAAATCAGTAGTAGATTACCTAAAATCACTTGCAATAAAAGGAAAAAGTAATAAATGAATCCTTAGCCATCTCACTAAATTCTTTTCTTGATTAACTGATTTTGTTCTTTTATATTAGTTTTAATCATGTGACCACATGCGTCATCGGGACATTTGGGTAAGTAAAACATTTATTATACATGAAAGCTATTAAGTTAGTAACATAATTTGGCTTACCAAAATTTTAAATAAAATGAGAATATAATAATGATTATTTCGTTGATCCAACTAGATTTTTGAGCTCCGACTATAATATATAATTATACATATGTATACATGTGTGTGCATGTGCAGCGTACAAGTGTGTGAATATATATATATATATATATATTTGTGTGTGTGTGTATATATATATATATGGGCTTGGATCTACATGCCCCTCTATTTAACCCCCAACCAAGCTCCCTAACAGTCATTCATTCCGATTTAAATAATAATATGGTGTGATAAAAGAGAGAGTGTGTGTGTATTATTACTTAAATCAGAATGAGTGGCTTAAATCAGGAGGCTAGGTTTGGGGGCTAAATAGAAGAAGCTGTGGATATATATATGGAGGTATCATTACACTCGAATTTCATTCTAAAAATCATGATCAAATTAGTAGCTGTCGGATCAAAGCAATTGCTCGATCAACTATTACAAAGATTTAAATAAGGGGGAAATTCAAAGGAACGAAGTCATAATTTTGTTTAAATAATCATGATTTAATCTTAACATGTAATATTTTTTTAATATGTGTGTGTGTGTGTTAGGGAGATGGGTATATAGAAAGCGAGAGGGACACTTCTATGTAAGATACTGAAAGCAAGTACTCAAAGCTTATATTAATGTAATCAATTTTATAATTTAATTATGCAAATTGCCTAAGAAAATTCCGAATATCAAGTAGTTTATTATAGGGGCATTTCACTAGAAGGACAAACTTTGCAGTCCAATTAGTTTCTAGGACACACATCCACAGAAATTAATTTCAAGGCCAAAGTCAGCAGAATAATTACTTTTAAGGACAAAGTCAGCAGTCCAATTACTTTCAAGGACATAATTTCATAGGTTTTTAGACCTTAGAAACTAATTATTTTGCATTTTGTCCTTAAAAGTAATTATTTCAGTTGTGTGTCCTAGAAAATAATTGCACTTGCTAAAGAGGCCCTTGTGGCTAATTTCCACTTTATTATAGCTCCTAATCTTGGTAGAGATTTTGGTCCCGTTTGATTTGTCGTTTTTAGTTTTGTGTTTTTGTTTGAACAAAAATGCGTATGACACTTGTATTTTTGAAAGACAACCAATATGAAAAATGAAGTTAACATACAAATAGAAAATAATTTTGTTTTCTTTTTGTGTTCCAAAAAATAACAAAAACATGGAAAACAATCCATCATCTCCGACATTCCTCCATCCTCATATTAGCTTTGATTTTCAAATCTTCTTCTCTACTCGTATTTGTAATGGATGTTGAAAATGAAAAACACAAAATTCAAAATGAAACCAGATGGAGCCTTAACGTTTTTTCTTGAGGTTTTATTTAGTGTAAGCACCGGTCCATATAGCTCTAGGCTTGGCTCCACAGCAGCGTGGGGAAAGGGAATACTGAAGCAAAACTTACCCCAAACAGCGTCTGGTATCCCAACCCAACCTCAAAGATGCCTAATTCACAACATTTGTCTTTCCTCCCTTTACCCAAATTCAAATTGAAAACATACCACTCTATTCCTCGTTCCTCGTTGCTGATGATCAAAAACTGAAATCACACAAACAAGGTCAATTTTCATGTTGAAAATTTAACTTTAGTTTCTATTTCAGTTAATTTTCTCAGTACACACCCCATATTTGATAGCTCAACATTATTTTAGGTACTTTTTTTAGGTATTTCGCTTTGTTTTCTAAATAAACAACCCATTCTTTTGATTAAATTTACTGAAATAAGTTAAAGAGGTACAAGGATGGAGCAAATTGACAGTAATGGCTTACAATGGGAAAACCATTGAGCCAATATCTCTATTTAAAACATTGGTTAAATATAAACTTGAATAACAGAAGGGAAATGTTCGTTCCTTGCAGAGATGGCAATATTTTGTTTGTAATATTTTTTTATTGGGAGTACACGATAAGATTACTTTTTAATTAAATATGCATATGTCATATTATTGACATTTTGGACATGCTTTAAGGATTTGTATACACAACATCCAACAGAGCTCAAAAGTGTATTTTTGGGTTCGTGGTTTAAATGGAAATAAGGCAGCACAAATAAAAATGAAGCTTTGGAAAGTAAGATCCATGTGCATATACTTGAAGTGAAAACTTGGTTAATATAGTTGTCTTAGTGTGCTCTTCAGAAATAATTTTGAATGGATGATCTTGTGCTAGAAGATGCATCTTAGAAATGTGTGATTTTTCTTAACATACTGCAAAGGAAATGATTTGAAATCATGTGTTTTGGATTGAACAAATTCTTATGATTATGTAGACCAATGTGGAATGATATATATATTTTCTGAAAACTATATGAAAGCAAGAGTTTGGAAGATGTCTGTGCCATTATATTGTTTATACGACATTATCTCACATCTATTCTAAAATTAATGTCGATCAATGTGGGATTATTCAACTACTTTATATTTCTGTTTAAAAAGCTTGATGACTGATGATTTCCATTTTTAGGAACATTTTTTTTCACAAGTTATAGTACCATAGATAACCAATCATGGTGGTTTGTTTAGCTATTGACTTCGGTCGTAATGTTTTCCAAGTCATGTCAATTTTTGAATTTACAATGAGTTTTAATTATTTCCTTGCATCTATTGAATGAGTAGGTTAAGCTCGAAAAAGAATCCTCTTGACAATAGAGAAGCATGAGTATTACACCTATTCAGATAATAGGTACTATTCTAACTCTGGGATGTAACATTTCTAACTCAGTCTTCAAAATTATTGGCAACTGCGCTTTGATGTTAGCACCTAGCATGTTTGTGAGGGCATATTTATGCCTTTTTACTGTGTTATCATATATGCATTAGACTTTGAAAAAAGTTATTCGTATTGAGCCTGATGCTCGTGTATATAGTGAACTACTAAATGTTTGCATTGTGCACATAGTATGTTGCTAATCCCTTAAAGCTTGCATTATACAAAAATTATTCCTATATACACTGGATTTAACGGTAAAAATAAAGTTGGTATAAGGACTCGTGTTGACTTAGCCATGACCATTTCTATTTTGGAGCAGGATATGAGTTTGTCATATGGCAATGTTCGGATGAATACTGGTAAGAAGCTGGGCAGAACAAAACGATTCTCTAGATGATGATACTTCAAGCGATATAATCACAAACATGATATATATATATATATATATATATATATATATATATATACATCATAGTTCTTAACTTCTATGAAGACATGGTTGTGGATGGTTGGTTAAAGTGGAATTTCAAAATGGCGCATGAACTTTTCTATTTACAATTGTAAAGACAACATCTCATAGGCATGATAAACTTTTGTTAAATGCTTGAGTTATTGTTTTTTGTTGCAAATAAAATTACAATAACTTGTGTAAATTGACATTTTTTTCATTTTATCAACAATATTGGAGGCTTATAATAAATTTTACTTAGGAAATATAAATGTATTATTATCGTAAGTATATTAGCAATATTTGCAAATTATTTTTAATATTAGATTATGTAACGACCTGCTATTTTGAACCATTCAAATCGACCATCATCCACTCATGTCAGACTTGAATTGCTCAAAATAACAGATTGTTAATTTATATTTGGTAAAACTTAGCATATACAGTAAATAAATCAACCACAGAATCACAGACACAGAGTAATATAACAATAAGCAGCGGAAATAGATAAATAGGAGTTCATGAAGCTACTACAGAACATTAGAGTTAAAAACAAAATACAACAGAAATCTCGAATACATAAAAGTCTCAATACAAAAGCAGATGTCAAGTCTGATCATAAACAACTGGAATAAACTGAAACAACAGAATAGCTGAGTAGATGAAGATAGATCTACAAGCGAAGCTCCAAGCACCAAATGTGAGTCTCAAATGCTGTGACACTCAGTCTGACCCGAGCATAAGCAAAACACAAAACACTCGAGTAAGGATTAACATTCTTATACTAGTAAATCGACTCAAGTGAAATGTCAAGTGAAATACAAATAACTTAAAAGATGTTGGGATTCCATCCTTTAAGGATCCGTTAAACTATCTACATACATGGTACAATACGCTACATATATAATGTCTATATAAAGTAAACTATTAAAATAACGTTAAGGCGTTACCCATATCTCCCTTAACACATTTTTATATATTCTCGTAGTCTATACAATACCGTAATTTCTTTGTAAACTGGAGGGCTATCAGAGGGCACTCCATAGGTATGGTACAAACCAAAGTCGTAGAGGGCGCGATAATGCATGTGATAAGGCACGCGAGGTAATGCCCAAGGTAGGATTCTACCTTTTTGCGGATCCGGACTGGTGGTAACGCATAGCAGCTACTACCGCCCACCTCGAGACACACTCCCATATCAAAGGTGCACCCAATCAAATCGCAAAGTAATAGAATGGTATCGAAGAAATATGCCCGATCGGAGAAGCGACCTCACTTGGCCCGGCATGGCTCCTGTTTTAGCCACATCAAGCTGACTCGCGGGAGTCAGGGCTTCGTTAATACCTCATACAGAATCGTCGCCAAACCAACCCACTTTGTTCTGGAATCTCCACCACGTGCACCGTTGTTAAAGTGATTTTCGGTATTGGCAGAGAGTATGATAATATCTTATCTCGGTCTCTTTAACAACCAAATGCTTATTTCACACCGTGGTTATTTTATATTTCAAACAGTTCATACTTCATATCAAAACATCATAATCATTTCAAATCATATCACTTTCAAAATCATATTTACTTCCGAAATCATATCACCTCCGAAATCATGTTTACTTTCAAAATCATAGTCACTTTAAATCATAGTAGTTCCAACTTAAACACTTTAAATATTGAAAATGGTTTATATATTAAAATAGTTATAAATTAAAAATAGTTTATATATTTAAAATAGTTATATATTTAAAATAGTATATATATATATATGTATATTAAAATAGTTTATATATCAAAAATAGTTTATAATTAGAATTGTTTCTTCCAATTTTACAAATCAATTTAAATTCTTATTAAACCATTTTAATTTATATCGATTTCAAATCCAGGTTTGAACTTCAAATTTAAACAACTTTCAATTAAATAGGTTTCAAATTTAAATATTCAAACAATTCACAATAACTCAATATGATAAATTTCATTTATATTTCAAAATTCAACTTTAATTTTATTTAAATTTGAACATATTCATTTAATCATTTTAACAACATTTTAAATAAAATCCCATATTACAAATTTAAATAAAATCAAAAATTAAATATCTAACCTCAATTATATTTAATTCTAACATATTCATTTAATCACCTTAAAAGCATTTAAATAAAATCTCAATTTACAAATTTAATCCAAAATTAGGTATTCAATTTTATTTAAATTTGAAAATATTCATTTAATCAACCTTAATTAAATCAAGTTATAAAATTATACCTTTCAAAATCTCAAAATTAATAAATTTCCAAATCAATCCTTATTTAAATTCAATTCTCAAACAAATTAAATTACAAATTAATTTAATTTATCTTCCCAACCTTTATTTTATTAAATTTATTACAAAAATCTATTTAAAAATATTAATATAAATTTTATATAAATACTTAAACATGTTATATATATACTGATTAAATTAAATTTTATTAAATTAAATCTTATTATTAAATTTTATTTTATATTAAATCTTATTATTAAATTTTATTTTATATTAAATCTTATTTTAGATATTTAAAAATAATAAAATTATAAGTAAAATCTTAAAATTTATATTTTCAAAACTGACTTATAAATTTAAAATTTCCAAATATATAATTTAAAAAAATCTAAATTTTACATATCTATTAAAATTAAAATCTTTATATTATATTTAAAAATCAATATTTATTAAAACCCATATATTTCCTTTCAAACTTTGGAAATCATATCAAAAATAGACCAACACTGTCCGTATATAATTTTTTATCCTATGGTCATGTGATACAGATATTTATCATTTCAATCCACAATTTAAATTTAATATTTACGGTTATATATCATTTCAACTCGCAATTCCAAAATTCAAAAATCAATAAAAATCACTTGGGTTTATCATTTCAATCCATAACGATTTTCCCCTAACCTATAAGATCGTTCGGGTATGTATCATTTCAACCCATAGAAAATTTCTAACTATCAGGGAACTTGCAAAGTGAGAACAATATGATAATAATATAACATATCAACAACATGCATATATCATAATTGATAATACAACAGGTTATTAGTGACAATATTGTCAATTAGCATAGGTGAATAAATGCAAATAATAACATATCATATCTAACGATTAAATTACTAACAATTTAAATTTAATAACATATTTCAATCGTCATTTTATGTGAATTTAATTTACTAGCATATGAATGTTAATCGTGAGTGATTTCTCACCTTTCGAGGCTAGAGAAATAACAAGAACAAGATGCGACGAATCCAAGCACAAATTCCAAAGCAAAGCATGACAGACAGGGATTGATGAATTCAAAAATCAAAACTAGCTTGATATAAATGGAATATATATATTATATTATATTTTCTTCTTAAAATAAATATTCAACTTAAAACACAATTCAAAATAATATATATATATATATATATTAAAATCAATACTAAATTTAAAACACATATTCCTTTCAAAAAATTTCAAATAAATATTTTAAACATGATATATATTAGAGTTAGTACAAAAATTAAATACTTTTAAATGTACTATATATACTTACGTAAAAGCTACATATATACAAAAGCATATAACCTTATAATATATATATATATAATACCCTTATTATATTTATATATATAATAGAAGAGCTAGGGTAGTGGCTGGTTCGGCCAAGGAGAGGGAAGGCGGTTGTGCTTGTGAACTGCAGGAGCAATGATGGCCAGGTGCTGCTAAAGGGTGGGCTGTGACACAGGCTGACGGTGAGGCATGCGGAGGAGTGGAGACATTAGGGTTCTCGGCTGACCGGTTGCCGAGAAAAACAAGAGGGGATTTGACGTTTGGGCAATGATGATACTCGGCCGCACGGATGTTAGTGGCGGAGAGCTGTCGGCATGGTGGCGGGCTGCTGAACACAGTTAGTAGCGGAGAGGGACAGGTGGTGGCATACGGGTGGTCGGCAAAGGCTGCTATGGGGTGGTGTGGCGGATCTGATAGTCAGGGTGGGTCAATGGTCGAGCAAACGAAGGCAGAGGCCGTGCGTGAGGAAAAGTGGAAGGCACTGCTGTCGTTTGGATGGGCAAACGGGTGGAGTTGTGGTTGCTTTGGGTGGAAACTGCTGCTACATGGATCGGCTGGGTCTGTGTGGTGGGAAAAGTGGCGGACCAGGGTGGTGTTAAATGAGCCAAGGTGGGGAAGGAAGCTGATTGGTGGAAGGAGTTTGCATGGAAACGAGGGTGAAAGGGGATGAGCGTGGTCTGGCTGATGGACGATGGTCGGGTGAAGGTGGAGTTGCTGCGTGTGGGTCCAAGGCTGAGGGGAAAGAGAGAACAGCGGTTGCCTAGGTGCTCGGCAGGAGGATTCACAGGCGAAACTTTATATATAAACGAATTTTTTTATTATTATAAATATTTTTTTTATAATGGAACAGAATGCAAGTAGAAGGGGAATGAGTTGGATCGGCAAGAAGAAAGCATGAACAGTTTCAGAGAATATATATATATATGGTTGTAATATTATATTATTATATTTTCTTTTTTCAAACGAAAAAGGTCAGACAAAAGAAAGGAAGAAGAAGAGTCTGCAAGAAAAAAACGAACCGGCATAAATAATATAGGAAAAGCAAAAGTCATAAGTTGGGTTTTTTGGAAATAATAACAATTGATGGCTGTTCGTTTTACATAGGGAATGAATGAATAGACACAGGAAACAAAAGGCTCAAACGGGTACCGATACGGCTAACCGTTTCGCAGGTTTCGCCGCGTACCGGACACCGAAACGGAAATGAATATACTGCGAAGATCAGCACGATGAGTCGAACAGAACGGTATACAGATATCAACGATACGACCAAGTTATCAAAACTCGATTTTTCATTGCCAAAAATGCTGCTAAAACGCCGAAAATAAGATAAACTGAGCTAGAGTGGTCTAAATTTGACGAAATGAAATACGACTCGTCACTCAAAAAATGATTTACATTTTATTATGTAAAAATATTCAGGTTTCGAAAATATTTTAAATTCATCAAATTAACTGATTTTAAATTGAAATTGAAAATTACACAACAGAACTAACTTACATATTTTCCGATAAAAAATTACCATTTGCTATGTTTAAATAGACATATTCCAAATATCAAATTTTCATTTCTAAAATTTAATTGTTTAATTTCAAGAAAAATTTAGTTAATTGTGTTATTAAAACCGTTAAAATTTACTGGTCATTACACTCTCCCCTACTCAAAACTTTTCATCCTCGAAAAGGAACGAGATAGGAGAATAGAAACAACAGAAAGGAAAGATGTATTTGAAATACAAAGTACCAGATACAACAATTGATTTAAAACCATATGAATTTCATTTTTGGACATTTTATTACTTACATTTATATTGTATATTATTCAATTCCATATTCACATGAACATTTAAACTTTTTGAATATTTCAGGTAAGTTATATATGTTTTGGAATGCAATTGAGTATTATACAAATAAATTTTATCCTAGTTCAACTATTTCAAGTTGTTTCAATTCCATTTCTCATTTAAACACTCCAATTATTCAAAATTTTGCTTCATTTCAATAATTGAAACCAACATTTTACATAAACTTAAGAGTTAAATTTCCAGTTTCACTTCAAACCATTTTGAAATGAATACATACATACATACATACATACATATATATAATTTGTATATCAAATCATACTCAAGAAATTCAAATCAAATCCATTTCCAAAACAAAAGTGTAGCAAAGCTACAAAGTGGTCTCTCCACTCTGAGACTCAAAAATGAATGTCGATGATGCTGCAGTCATCACCAAAATTATTTTCCAGTGACAATAGAGGAGAGTATTGACTTACGTCTTTTAAAAATTCTTTGAAAACAATTTCCATTCGAAAATATTTTCAAACAATATTTATATTTTCAAAACTTTGGAAACCAAATTTTGAAAACACTGAAAGTTAAATTCTCAAATCCTTAATTTAAATTCATTTCATTTCATTTGCAAATCGGAGTTATAAACCATTTTTATAAAATTTCAACTCCCTATAAAAGATAACAATAGTTAATGGTTTAGGAATGTTAACAAAACAATAAATGATAATCTAGTATTATCATTTCTAACAACCAATTCATTTAACCATCTAATTTCAAAAAATTATACTTTTATATATAAAATATAATCATACATAAAATTATTTCATTTACCCATTTGGAAAACAATATTGTGTCAGTTTGCTCTGTTCAAGTGTTTTGGAATTCCTATCGATAACGTTGGACAGACGAATCGATTGAAACCCAAAATTCAAACTTAACAACTCAAACAACACAATATAAAACATTTTTATATCAATTACAAATACATTCTCTGATATGATGATTCAAGAATGGATTCTAGAACAAGGATAGAGATTCATATTTAGAGGGACCCTAATTAAATAGAATTCTAATCAAGATGATAGGCTCGAAAGGAAGATAAGATAGGAAAAACTTATATTGATCGTGGCGACCTTAACCGGATCAACCGAGACTTAGAAAAGATGAGAATATCATCAACTAAAATAGGGACTAACTTGTTGAGAACATCGTGGAAAAACGCGATTCATGAGGTCGACGAAGGAGTTAGGAGCATTGGTTAATCCAAAGAGCATAACTAACCATTCATAGAAACCATTCATCCGGGATGAAGGACAACAATTCGCGCTCCGGGAATAAGATCGATGTGGAATTCAATTTTCCGCTTAGGAGGAAGAGAAGTGACTTCACCAAAGATATCCGAAAATAGTTGGACAATAGGGCTAGACTCAAGATCACTAGGCTGAGAATCAAGCGAAAAGATAAGGTTGCCTGCAAAATCCTGAGGCAATCTACATTCGATCACAAGAGAATTAACCTGGTTGTCTATTAGAGAAACGGTTCGGGCTTTACAAGAAATAACAACATCAAAACCGAGGACATAAAAATCTCCGGTGAATCGACGCATGTTGTAAAGGAGTTTCACCCCTTTACAAATCATACTAAGGTTGGCGGGACCGCAATGAAATTAGTTAGATATGGATGGAGTTGCCGATTGAAGTTGCAAGATGAGCTCAAATTTATTACAGAGGTTAACAAATATAGAGCTATGGGATGCTCTAGTATCAAGAGGAACATGAACATGAAAATACACGAATGGATTTCATAACAAAAGGAAAGTTCCAAAACTCAAAAGAAAATCTTAAACAAAGGAAATCCTAACAAAGAATTTCAAGCTCGAACGAAGATGATCCTGCAATTAATTTTACTCATTCTAGGGTATTACTACCCTATCTCTAATGAGTTTTACTCCATATGCTAAGTTTTGCCTAAACCTGGCTCTGATACCAACTGTAATGATAACCATTCAAATTGACAATCATCCACTCATGTTAGACTTGAATTGCTCAAAATAACAAATTATTAATTTATATTTGGCAAAACTTAGCACATACAGTAAATAAATAAATCAATCACAGAATCACAGAATCACAGACACAAAGTAATGTAACAATAAGCAGAGGAAATAGATAAATAGTAGTTTATGAAGCTACTACAGAATATTAGAGTTAAAAACAAAATACAATAGAAATCTCGAATACATAGAAGTCTCAATACAAAAGCAGATGTCAAGTCTGATCATAAACAACTTGATTAAACTGAAACAACAGAATAACTGAGTAGATGAAGATAGATCTCCAAGCGAAGCTCCAAGCTCCAAAGGTGAGTCTCAAATGCTGTGACACTCAGTCTGACCCGAGCATAAGCAAAATATAAAACACTCGAGTTAGGATTAACATTTTTATACTAGTAAATCAACTCAAGTGAAATGTCAAGTGAAATGTCAAGTGAAATACAAATAACCTAAAAGGTGTAGGGATTTCATCTGTAACAACCCGCATATTTTACAATTACCTATTTAAATGTTTTATTTAAATATGGTATCGTTAGTCGGATTTTAGTCCGAAAATATACTTTTTGCAAACAATCGAATTGGGACTCGGGACCCCTTCCATTGAGTTCAAAATGCCGTTTGCAACCTTTTTGAGTATAAACATTGATATGTTTGGAGCTAGCTAAAAATTTGACCTTTTTCACTTTGGGTTTGGGTTCAGCCCACTAGCCAACTTAATACCCAAAACTGAACCACCTCTCTTCATTCATCCCCTCTTCCTTATCTTTTCAGTTCTAAAGAGAATAATGGGGGAAGAAAAAGAGAATTAAAAATCCTAAGCCCTAGTTTCCATTTGCAAATCAAGTTCTAGCTCCAAATTCAAAGAGAAGCATTGGTAAGCATCATCTCCTTCTTCTCCAACTCATTCTCTCTTTGATTTCAGAAAATTCCTAAACCTAATTTGGGAAGTGTTTCTCTTTTAAGCTTAGATTCAAGCTTCTTGTGTTGAGATTGAAGTGTGGTTGATCTTCCCTTGTCTTCAAGCTTCTCATTCATTGTTTTTGGTTTCAAAGGTGAGATTTATATCTCACATCTATAACTATAATTGTCTTTGGTTGTTAGGTATGAATTCCTAACACTTCTTCATGTGCATTTGCTCTTGATTTGGATTGGTTTTGTGAATATTCCAATTTTTGGTTTTTAAAGTCAATTTTTTGTGAAAATCCTTTTATGGATGTTTGATCATGTTTTTGGTAATGCATCGAAGAGCTTATAGGGCCGGGTCGTCTATTGGCATAAACCCTTAGCGCCCATTGCTCGTCCGGTTGCATTTGCAAAGAGATTGCATCTTCATTTTTAGGCTGAAAATACTGGAAATCCTAGTTCAGTCGACTGACTCAGAGCGTTCAGTCGACTGAGCTGAAGCCAGGAAATTTCCTGGGGCCAGTGTCAGTCGACTGAACCTGGAACCCGAAAGTTCCCAGGCATGATTCAGTCGATTGAAAACTCTGAGTCGGTCGAATGACCCTGGAAACAGAAAGTTTCCAAGACCTGAGTCAGTCGACTGAAATCTCTGAGTCAGTCGACTGAATTTGTTGTTTCTGCCCACTTTGCCTTTTGGGATTGAATTTCCAATTTGTATCGATTCGTGATGATCCTATTTGTTGTTATCATTTATTATGACTTTGATGACTCCTTTTTCGGGATTTTTGAATATCCATTTCGATGGATTCTTTATCGGTGTGAATTTTGATGATTGATTGTTTCTACAATCGTTTTTGTGATTTGTCACTTTAAAATTATAAAGGTTTTCTATACTAGTAGTAAATATTCGAACTCTTTTGCAAAGACGATTTCAACTCTATTTTTAAATATAAAGCTTGTTTTCAAAACCGTTTTCCAATCTATTAGTATATACAAACCATTACCTCACTCGTATGAGAAATCTAATTAAACGGCTTAGTAAAACAAGTGGTATGAAACGCTTGCGTTTACTTCGTCGGTTAATTCTTGGACTTGTTCGATTGAAACTCTTGTGACAATTTTCGAGTGGAGATTTACAATTTGGTCGTAAATATTTAAGTTAAGCTAGTGGTTATGCGACATGAAGCTAAACTCATATATTTACTAGCATAGGGTAATTGACACTTCTTGATGATCGATGATGATCATTTTATGATTTAGACTAGCATTGTTCTATGTCTCTTTGTCTGCGAGGGAGACTAAACCCCTTTTTATGGAGTTTCGACTCAAATTGGTGGGGTAGCGACCCATGGTCTTCGGGCCGTTTTGTGGAGCCTCGGCTCAAAATAATGGTTAGCAACCATGGAATAGCGTTCCGTTTTGTGATACACGTGTTGAGAGTTTTAATGCTCTCGTTTTGTGATAGCCCCCCCTCTTTTTATTGTGATTTCTGGATTTCTTGTTGATGATTTCTAGAACTTGTGTTTCACCAATTTTCGTGATTTACATTGATAAGCTCTATCAATATTTGTGTATTGGTGAATTTGCGTGTCGTTAACTTTTGTGATTGGCATTGATATTATAGTCAATATTTTTGTGTTTGGTGAATAAACTAAAGAATATGACGTTCTTTTCTGTGTTTTGAGATTAGTGAGGTATTGTATGATTTTGGTGTTTTACATGCATACTAGTTATAGTAAGGCATTAGTGTTATCATACGTCTTTTGTCATATCTCATATTCTATCTCATTTTAATCTGATATTTATAGTTAGACTGATCCGTTTATTATTTTCTTATTAAATAATACTCGGGTCTGACCGAGATGCTACAGGTGCTTCTGCTTGACCTCTCATCTGGGAGTATTACCTGACTTTTGGCTAACTACATTACATTTGTAGTTTTTGTTGTTATACATTCGAGAAATAGACTCCATGATGTATACTTATTATTTTGTCTAGTACTTGTAACTATTCTTTTGTGATATTGTGGATCTTGTTTGACCACTACTCTGATGTACACTTTTATGTGTTATATTCATATCTGTTTCCGCCTTTGAGATATTAACATCTGTGACTGATTTATGTTATGTTTATTTCTATACTTGTTTCCGAGGTCCACTTAGCCACTATGTGGTAGCTTTGAGTTTGCATGGGTATGTCGGATTTCCTCTTGAAACGAAATGCATGTTATACCATTTGACATATCGGTACTCGCACAAGGCAATTGCACAGATGGTCGCTCCTCAACAGCCTTATTCTTCGCGCTAGTCGACAGCATTACTTAGTGGTGTTCTTAGCTAGCGTGAGCATAGAGGTGGGGCGTCACAGCTTGGTATCAGAGCCAAACTTCGGAACAATGTAGAATAATCTAACAAGGATCATTGTCCTAAGTCCTTCTTAGGAGTCGTGCCTTAGGATTTTATTCGAGTCAATTGGACCCGTTTTATCCTATTTTCTTTTATGATTCCTTGTTTTATCAATCAAGTTTGCTTGATATTTGTTTTGAGAATAACCTTATCTTTTTCTTTCTTTCTTTCTTAAAGAAGGGAAATGGTTAGACCAGGCCGCCCCAGCGCCGGTCAATCTAGTGCTACTCCCCAGGATGGAGGTTTTATGTCTGCCCAGCAGCTTCTTGATCTTGTAAAGAATGCTCAAGTAGCCGGTTCTATTCCGGAGCCTACTCACCCTAAGTTTGGATTTGCACGCTTGTGCAACGATTATACCAACTTGGGTGGAAAGCCATTCAAAGGTTCTGAAACCATTATTGAAGTCCAGGCTTGGCTAAGGACATGCGACCGCATCTTTTCTCGCATGAATCTTATTGATCTTCACCGAGTTCAGGTGGCCTCTAGTATGCTCCAAGAAACAGCATTAGACTGGTACGAGCTTCTGATTTGTGAAATTAATGAAACGGATCTTACTTGGGAGCAATTCCGGGAACGATTCGAATTAAAGTTTGTGCCAGAAGATGAGAAGGTGACTTTGGCCCGTCGTTTCATAGACCTTGTTCAAGGTGAATCCTCCATTGCATATTATGTCGCATCCTTCAAGTCACTTTCTAAATATGGGGTCGAATACATAAACACCCCATTGAAGAAGAACCAAAGATTTGTCTATGGTTTGAACAAAAATCTCAAGAAGCCATTACTTCTAAAATTAGAAGTTTCTTTTGATCAACTCATTGATATCGCTCTTCGACTTGAAGAGGCCGATATGGAGAGTGATGTTGAAGTTGGGAGTGCCAAACCGAGCTCCAACAACAACAAGAAGAGGCCTAATAAATTCAAAGGTCCTTATCCCAACAAAAAGGGGAAGCAAGCAGCTTCGGTAGCAAAGACTTCTACCTCTAGTAGTGGGAAATGCTACAACTGTGGTTCTAAGGACCATTATGAGAATAAGTGCTCAAAGCCCCTTGCTTGTCGCTATTGCAAAAGCCCGGATCATTATTTATCTGCATGCCCCAAACTCCAAAACAAGAAAGAAGGAAAGCTTAATGTGGCGAAAGCTCCTTGCAACACTTCTCGTGGTCAAGGTATTTCTCATTCTATCCTTGATGGCATTATTGTGTTTCGTGATCATCCAATTCGAGTTCTTTTTGATACAGGTGCGTCCCATTCTTTTATATCAAAGGAACTTGTTGATACTTTTTCTTTAAGTGTGGTTGCTTTATGACTTCCTTAAGAATCGCGAATCCGGTTGGTGAATCCGCAACACTCAGTTTACTTTGTAAAGATGTCGAGATTGTTTTATGTGATTTTCCTTTCCTAGCCGATTTGCATGTCATGCGTTACTTAGGCTTTGGGATGATTTTGGGAATGGATTGGCTTAACCGTTATGAAGCTCATATCCTATGTCCTGAGTGGACTATTTATCTTCGACATCCTCAATCTGTTAAGCAGGTTTCTGTTGTTCTTAAAGATTCGGATTCTACTTTGGCAGCATCCTTATATTCTCTAAACCCTCGTGATGACGATAATGATGATAAGGAAGATGTCATTTCTCTTATTCACGCTGTTCGTGAATTTTCCGACATATTCGAGCCCGTTCTAGGATTGCCACCTAAGCGAGCAATTGAGTTCAGAATTAATCTTATCCCTGGAGCTAAACCTACCACTCGTCCTCCTTACCGCATGTCCAATAAGGAAAATGAGGAGATGCGCAAACAATTATCCGAATTGGAGACGAAGCAATTTATTCGCTCTAGTTCCTCGCCTTGGGGAGCTTCAGCTATTTTTGTGAAGAAATCTGATGGTACACTTAGGCCTTGCGTTGACTACCGCAAACTTAACGGTCTCACCATCAAGAATAAATACCCCTTACCTCGGATTGATGATTTATTCGATCAGCTTAGTGGTGCTAAAGTCTTTTCACAGTTGGACTTAGCTACCGGTTTTCATCAAATCCGTATTGCAGAGGATAGCATTCCTTTGACATCGTTCCATACTCGTTATGGATCTTACGAATGGCTTGTTATGCCATTTGGTTTAACGAACGCTCCAGCTTATTTCGTCGACCTTATGAATCGAGCTTTTAAAGACTTCCTTGATCGATTTGTTCTCATCTTTATCGATGATATTCTTATTTATTCTAAAACCGAGGAAGAGCATGAAAATCATCTTCGCATTGTGTTGGAAACTCTTAGGAGCAACCAATTGAAAGCGAAGTTTTCTAAATGCCACTTTTGGCAATCTCGTGTGAAATTTTTGGGACATATTATTTATGAATCCGAAATTTTCGTGGACCCTTCAAAGATTGAAGCGATTCAAAATTGGAAGAGACCGGAGAGTGTGACGGAAATTCGTAGCTTTCTCGGATTGGCGGGCTATTACCGTCAGTTCATAAAAGATTTTTCTAAGATTTCCGTACCTCTTACTAATTTGACAAAGAAGGGAATTAAATACATTTGGTCAGACAAATGTGAAGATTCATTTCAAAAATTAAAAGAACTCCTTTCTGATGCTCCTATTCTTGTGACTCCCGATGGGAACCAAGATTTTATTGTTTATACCGATGCTAGTCGTGTTGGTTTGGGAGCCGTTCTCATGCAAAAGGAACGTGTTATTGCATATGCTTCTAGGCAATTAAAGCCTGCCGAGACTAGATATGCCACTCATGATTTAGAGCTCGCGGCTATTGTTTTCGCCCTTAGAATTTGGCGCCATTATCTTTTTGGAGAGAAATTTGTTCTCTACACCGATCACAAATCTTTGAAGTATTTATTTTCTCAAAAGGAACTTAATTCGCGTCAACAACGTTGGCTCGAGTTCCTGACATCTTATGATCTTGATATTCTTTGTACTCCCGGAAAGGGAAATCGTGTTGCCGACGCCCTTAGCCGAAAGCAACAAGCGGTTGTTTCTATGATGATATCTGAATGGAACGATCTCAAGACTTTGTCTACTTGTGAGATTCGAGATCGTATATCTGATTTATGTTCATCTCTTGTTTTATGTAGCCTTGAGGCTCATCCATCTCTTTTGGACCGCATTCTTGAAGTTCAAAAACTAGATCCCTAATTGGTTCTTCTTGGCCAAAATTTGAGGGATAAGATTGATATTGAAGGTATGAAAGACTTTGATATGGATTCTCGTGGCGGTATTCGAAAATTTGGTAGACTTGTCGTACCAAATATTAGTGATCTTCGCAAAGACATATTAGAAGATTCCCATCGTTCTAAATTCACCATTCATCCCGGTAGTAGTAAAATGTACGCGGATATGAAGCGACTTTATTATTGGGAGGGAATGAAATTTGATATCGCTAACTTCGTTAAGTGTTGCATGACTTGCCAACTCATTAAGGCTGAGCATCAAAGGCCCGGTGGGTTATTGCAACCTTTAGACATCCCAATGTGGAAGTGGGATCATATTTCCATGGATTTTATTAACGGCCTTCCCCGTTCTCATTCGGGTCATGATAGCTTGTGGGTGATAGTTGATAGACTTACTAAATCCGCCCATTTTATTCCCGTTCGGTCTAATCGGACCGTTCCTCTTTTGGCCAAACTCTTTATTAAAGAAATTGTTAAATTGCATGGAGTTCCTACTTCTATTGTTAGTGATCGTGATCCATTGTTTACTAGTGGATTTTGGAAGAGTCTTCAAAAAGCTTTGGGAACGAAGCTTAATTTTAGCACCGCTTATCATCCGCAGTCCGATGGACAAACCGAGCGTGTAAATCAAACTCTTGAAGATCTTCTTCGTGCTTGTGTTCTTGACTTTGGTGAAAGTTGGGAAGATCATATTTCTCTTGTTGAATTTTCCTATAATAATAGCTTCCAATCTAGTATTGGTATGGCACCTTTCGAGGCACTATACGGAAGGCCATGCCGATCTCCTTCGTGTTGGCTTGAAGCCAGTGAGAAGCTGGTTTTAGGACCAGATTTTATTCGTGATGCCACAGAAAAGATTGACCTTATTCGTCATAGGATGAAAGAAGCTTAAAGTAGAAAAAAATCTTATGCCGATAATCGAAGAAGGAAATTAGAATTTTCTGTGGGAGATTTTGTGTTCATTCGCGTTTCACCTATGAAGGGTGTTGTGCGTTTCAGTCGATCGGGAAAATTAGCACCTCGATATATTGGCCCATTTCCCATCATCGAACGCATTGGTTCCGTGGCTTATCGCTTTTCGTTACCGGCTCAGTTTTCTGCTATTCATGACGTGTTTCACGTCTCTCAACTACGGAAATGCCTTTGAGATTCCGACACTATTCTTGAGCTCGGTGTTGTTGAAGAAATTGAAGTTTCGCCTAATTTAACATATGAGCAACATCCTATTCGTGTTATTGCTTCGGAGGTTAAACGCCTTCGAAATAAAGATGTCCCTCTTGTGAAAGTTCAATGGTCCTCAAATCCTAAGGATTGCTCTTGGGAATCTAGAGAATTCATCAAGCGAACACATCCGGACTTACTCTCTTGAGCTCTTTGAGGTGAACATCTTATTTCAAATTTCTTCTTTTGTGTTGATATGCTTTTATGGTTGTTACTTTTTGTTCAAATATTTCTTATGATTGCGAGGATGCAATTTCTTTAAGGAGGGGAGTCTGTAACAACCCGCATATTTTACAATTATCTATTTAAATGTTTTATTTAAATATGGTATCGTTAGTCGGATTTTAGTCTGAAAAGTTACTTTATGCAAATAGTCGAATTAGGACTCGGGACCCCTTCCATTGAGTTCAAAATGCCATTTGCAACCTTTTTGAGTATAAACATTGATATGTTTGGAGCTAGCTAAAAATTTGACCTTTTTCACTTTGGGTTTGGGTTTGGGTTCAGCCCACTAGCCTGAACCACCTCTCTTCATTCATCCCCTCTTCCTTATCTTTTCAGTTCTAAAGAGAATAATAGGGGAAGAGAAAGAGAATTAAAAATCCTAAGCCCTAGTTTCCATTTGCAAATCAAGTTCTAGCTTCAAATTCAAAGAGAAGCATTGGTAAGCATCATCTCTTTCTTCTCCAACTCATTCTCTCTTTGATTTTAGAAAATTCCTAAACCTAATTTGGGAAGTGTTTCTCTTTTAAGCTTAGATTCAAGCTTCTTGTGTTGAGACTGAAGTGTGGTTGATATTCCCTTGTCTTCAAGCTTCTCATTCATTGTTTTTGGGTTCAAAGGTGAGATTTATATCTCACATCTATAACTATAACTGTCTTTGGTTGTTAGGTATGAATTCCTAACACTTCTTCATGTGCATTTGCTCTTGATTTGGATTGGTTTTTAAAATATTCCAATTTTTGGTTTTTAAAGTAAAATTTCTGTGAAAATCCTTTTATGGATGTTTGATCATGTTTTTGGTAATGCATCGAAGAGCTTATAGGGCCTATTCGTCTATTGGCATAAACCCTTAGCGCCCATTACTCGTTCGGTTGCATTTGCAAAGAGATTGCATCTTCATTTTTAGGCTGAAAATACTGGAAATCCCAGTTCAGTCGACTGACTCAGAGTGTTCAGTCGATTGAGCTGAAGCCAGAAAATTTCCTAGGGCCAGTATCAGTCAACTGAAATCTCTGTTCAGTCGACTGAACCTGGAACTTGGAACCCGAAAGTTCCCAGGCATGATTCAGTCGACTGAAAACTCTAAGTCAGTCAACTGAACCTGGAAATAGAAAGTTTCCAAGACCTGAGTCAGTCGACTGAAATCTCTGAGTCAGTCGACTGAATTTGTTGTTTCTGCCCACTTTGCCTTTTGGGATTGAATTTCCAATTTGTATCGATTCGTGATGATCCTATTTGTTGTTATCATTTATTATGACTTTGATGACTCCTTTTTCGGGATTTTTGAATATCCATTTCGATGGATTCTTTATCGGTTTAATTGGATTTGATTCACGTCTTCGAATGTGAATTTTGATGATTGATTGTTTCTACAATCGTTTTTGTGATTTGTCACTTTAAAATTATAAAGGTTTTCTATACTAGTAGTAAATATTCGAACTCTTTTGCAAAGACGATTTCAACTCTATTTTTAAATATAAAGCTTGTTTTCAAAACCGTTTTCCAATCTATTAGTATATACAAACCATTACCTCACTCGTATGAGAAATCTAATTAAACGGCTTAGTAAAACAAGTGGTATGAAACGCTTGCGTTTACTTCGTCGGTTAATTCTTGGACTTGTTCGATTGAAACTCTTGTGACAATTTTCGAGTTGAGATTTACAATTTGTTCATAAATATTTAAGTTAAGCTAGTGGTTATGGGACATGAAGCTAAACTAATATATTTACTAGCTTAGTGTAATTGACACTTCTTGATGATCGATGATGATCATTTTGTGATTTAGACTAGCAATGTGCTATGTCTCTTTGTCTGCGAGGGAGACTAAACCTCTTTTTGTGGAGTTTCGACTCAAATGGGTGTGGTAGCGACCCATGGTCTTCGGGCCGTTTTATGGAGCATTGGCTCAAAATTAATGGTTAGCAACCATGGAATAGCGTTCCGTTTTGTGATACACGTGTTGAGAGTTTTCATGCTCTCGTTTTGTGATAGGCCTCCCCCTTCTTTTTATTGTGATTTCTGTATTTCTTGTTGATGATTTCTAGAACTTGTGTTTCACTAATTTTTGTGATTTACATTGATAAGCTCTATCAATATTTGTGTATTGGTGAATTTGTGTGTCGTTAACTTTTGTGATTGGCATTGATATTATAGTCAATATTTTTGTGTTTGGTGAATAAACTAAAGAATATGACGTTCTTTTCTGTGTTTTGAGATTAGTGAGGTATTGTATGATTTTGGTGTTTTACATGCATACTAGTTATAGTAAGGCATTAGTGTTATCATACGTCTTTTGTCATATCTCATATTCTATCTCATTTTAGTCTGATATTTATAGTTAGACTGATCCGTTTATTATTTTCTTATTAAATAATACTCGGGTCAGACCGAGATGCTACAGGTGCTTCTGCTTGACCTCTCATCTGGGAGTATTATCTGACTTTTGGCTAACTACATTACATTTGTAGTTTTTGTTGTTATACATTCGAGAAATAGACTCCATGATGTATACTTATTCTTTTGTCTAGTACTTGTAACTATTCTTTTGTGATATTGTGGATCTTGTTTGACCACTACTCTGATGTACACTTTTATGTGTTATATTCATATCTGTTTCCGCCTTTGAGATATGAACATCTGTGACTGATTTATGTTATGTTTATTTCTATACTTGTTTCCGAGGTCCACTTAGCCACTGTGTGGTAGCTTTGAGTTTGCATCGGTATGTCGGATTTCCTCTTGAAACGAAATGCATGTTATACCATCTGACATATCGATACTCGCACAAGGCAATTGCATAGATGGTCGCTCCTCAACAGCCTTATTCTTCGTGCTAGTCGATAGCATTACTTAGTGGTGTTCTTGGCTAGCGTGAGCATAGAAGTGGGGCGTCACACCATCCTTTAAGGATCCGTTAAACTATCTACATACATAGTACAATACGCTATATAGATAATATCTATAGTAAAGTAAACTATTAAAATAACGTTAAGGCATTACCCATATCCCCCTTAACACATTTGTATATATTCCCGTAGTCTATACAGTACTGTAATTCCTCCGTAAACTGGAGGGCTATCAGAGGGCACTCCATAGGTACGGTACAAACCAAACTCGTAGAGGGCGCGATAAGGCATGTGACAAGGCACGCGAGGCAATGCCCAGGGTAGGATTCTACCGTTTTGCGGATCCGGACTGGTGGTAACGCATAGCAGCTACTACCGTCCACTTCGAGACACACTCCCATATCGAAGGTGCACCCAATCAAATCACAAAGTAATAGAATGGTATCGAAGAAATGTGCCCGATCGGAGGAGCGACCTCACTTGGCCCGGTATGGCTCCTGTTTTAGCCACATCAAGTTGACTCGCGGGAGTCAGGGCTGCGTTAATACCTCATACAGAATCGTCATCAAACCATCCTACTTCGTTCTGGAATCTTGTAACGACCCGGAATTTTGGTCGTTAAATTTTTACGAAGTAAGTATGGGTAAGTAAATGAGTTTAGTAGCATTTTCCTACCTTGGCAAATTTCGGGAATGAAATTTTTATAAGGGGGGAGGAATGTAACGACCCAAAATTTTGGTCGTCAGATTTTGAACATTTAATTCATTTTAAATGTTGAATGTGAATTTTAGTTTGATTTTGAAACAAGAAAATTTTGGTTAAATCAATATAATAAGTTAAAATTTCAAATATGGCAGTTCAATTGGATTTGAATAATAATGATTAAATATTTGGAATTGGGGTAATTCGGGAATTTGGATGTGAATGGTTATGAAAATTGATTCTAAGATTTATTTTGAGTCTTATTTGATTTGAATTTTAATATTGGACTTTTGGATGGAATCAAAAGTCGATAAGCTAAATTTGGAATTTTATATTAATTTAATAATGGAATTTAATATTATAATAATGTAAATAATCAAATTTTGATTCGGGATGAATCAGAATGATTTCTAATATGAATGTAAATTGTACACGATTCATAATTAAGTTGGTAAAATTTTAAAAGTAAAATTTTAAGTGATTTCGACGATTTTGATAATCGCTCGAATTAATCGACGGGTTAAAATAGCCTTCCGAGGCACAGTCTTGGAATTCTACGAAACTAGTTCCATTGGATCCGTAATAGTTAATTATTATCGGATTTCAAATTTTGTAGCGTTTAGAGTTATGGTTTGCTCGTACGGTTGAGAAACGCGTTGAAATTTAAATCGATAATTTAATATTTTAAATCCATTCAAAAAGCTATCTTCCACATATGATTGAATTAGCCTCCGAAACACGTTCCATTGTGTTCGGAATGCAGGTAAAACCTTAGAAACGCCAGGCGGCATGTGTGATTTGGAGTTCGTTTGTAAAAGCTTGTTAAACTTGAGAATATTAATAAAATAATATTAATAAACGTAAATATATATACGCGCACAGTCAAACCCTAGACCTAATTCTCGAGCCGCCGTTCTATGATTTCAATGGCAAAGACTTCAATTTCTTTTTCCCCAAATTCCTCCAAATCCATGAGTTTATAGATAATTCTTCCAACTGGAAGATCGAAGTGGGTCTCGAGCTCACCACATCTGTACGGTGAAGTGTTATGGCGTTTGACGAGGCGGCCAGAAATTGCTCGCGTAGGGTTTCCGTTCGTGCTCGAAATTCGAGCTAGAGGAGGCGTCGAGTGCGTCGAGACCAAGGGCGGGGGTGGCGCACAGGTAGGTGCATGTATTGGCGACCTTGGATGAACTTTCGGTCGATGCTCTGGAGGTGCGACGATCGATTTTCGTTCGTGAGTGTTGGGTTCTGGCTAGCTAGGACGTTAGGAAGAAGGAGTAGACTCCGTGCGGCCTTAATTTAATCTCCAGATTTGAACGGTCAGGATCTTGTTTGGTAAAAGGATATAATAATAAAAAGGAATTTGTTTTAAATTTATATTCAAACCTTAAAAACTAAATATCTTTTGCTTGCATAGTCGAATTTCGACGAAATTGGCGGCACTGGAACCGCAGCGAGGAGCTCTACGCTGCAGTTTAGATCTGAGAATGGTTGGAGTTCGTGAAGATTTTAGATTAAATCGAAGGCAGTCGATTTAATTTAAATATTGAAACGCTCGATAAACTCAAAGTGAGTAAATCTCACTCACATCTGGATGCTAGTTAATTTTAAATAGTTAAAATTTAAATAATTGAGTGATTGGTTGAATATGAATATTAATATCAGTCTGGATTGATATTTGCTGTTGTGCTAACATATGTGGATGCAGGGAAACAAGTTGGAGGGATCCAATTGGATTCCTCACAATGTAAAAATTATTTTCATAATTGATGATGTATTTTATTTATGTACTGTGATAGATTAATTTGGAAATTAAATTGTGCTGTGTTATGATTGAATAAATAAAATCTAGAATTTTAAAGTATAATGAAATAAATTGGGATTAAAGGGAAATGAAAAGGAATTTTTAAGGAATGGTTTTAAGGAAATTAAATTCAAGAAATTGGATTGGAAATTGAAGTGTTTTGAAATGGTGTTTTAAAAAGGGAAATGAGGAATGGAAATTTATAAATGGGGTTTATAAATGAAATGGAATATTTATCGGTGGATAAATTTTGTAAGATAGATTTCCGGTGGGAAATTCTATAAGAAGGGCAAATTGTTTTAAAAATAATAGTGAGATTTTTTTTTTTGAGTTCATGGGAAACCTTAAGATCATGGTATTCATTGATACTCACTTAAGTAAACCATGCCGTGTGTCTACCCTGCTTTTATTTAGTCGTCGCACACGGATGCTTAACGTTGAAACTCCCACTGATGGTTTGGCGCTGGGATTCGAACCTGCCCGGACGCGGTCCTTTGGTTCCCATCTCCCAGCTCCCAAACCAACCGAGCTACGAACGGCGGGTATAGTGAGATTATTTTTAAAAAGGATGGAAAGTGTATTTTTCCTGGGAAATGAAGTATGTTTCAAAAGAGGACTTTCAAAGTATAAACTGGAAAGTTTAAAAATGTGTTTTTAGAATATTTTAGGAAAATCATTATCTTTAAATTTCCTTTAAGGGAAAAATAAGAATTTATTAAATAATTATGGTATTTACTTATTTTAAAGATAAATTGGTATTATGTTTTCTAAGGGAAATTTTATTATAAGTATTGATATAATAACTTTATGTTAAAAAGAAATTTTGATTTAAGTTATGCGAGAAAACTTTTATAAATTTCCAAAAAAAATTATTTTGATTAAAGAACTTGGTAACGATTTTAACTAATTCAAGTATATATTTTGGAAGTGATTTTCCAGGAATGGAAAATGTGTTAAAAATAAATAAAGGTGTTTATTTTTAAAGTGTTGGAAGAAATTTACGGAATTGAAACGTAAATTTGGATTGAGATAAATCAAGCAGGATTTATAAGGAGAATTCTTTGGTTTATTCTGAAATGGAAGTGAATTTCCCTGAAAGGCCAAGTACGTTTTTAAAGCAGATTTTTGAGCAGAAGTTAGAAGTTTTGAAATTGTTTTTAAAAGAATGTTTAAGAAATTATTTGAGTTTTGAAAATTTTAAAAAGTAAATATTTACTAAATTAGTTATAATAGTAATTATTTTAAAGGGTTAATTGGTATTATGTTTAAAAAAAGAATAATATTATTGATATTTTATAAAATAGATTTATTTAGAGATAGTTTCGTAAAAGTCTATTTGAAACTTATGTAGAAGTTTGTAACTCTTATTTTAAAATTTAGTTCGACTTAACTTTTATTTTAAAGTTAGTTTTATATTTTATAAAAAAAATGGTTTTAACTTAAATATTCTTAAAATATATTTTGGATAAAGTGATTTAAATTATTTTAAATCTTAAGTGTTTGTACTTGGTGATTTCAGTGGAAATAGTAAATGTTGTGGAATATATTTCCGTAAAAGGAAGTGGGTTTAAACTGTTTTCAAAGGGTTGAAAATAGAAATATATCTAGCAAAGATATTTTGAGGTAAACATAAATTTGAGGAATTATTTATGTTTGTTGGATGTTTTGTGAATGTTAATTGATAGTTAAATAACCGACTATCAATATTGGCCAATGCGCTGATCGTTTCGAAGAGACCAAAATCGAGATTAAATTCTCGAAAACCACTTCGATCCGGTTTGTACGTTTTCGTGGGGAAAACGAGTTTGGAATCGAAGATGGAGCAGTGAAGTGCAAGGGCTAGTCGCTACTAATCTTGAGGGTGATTCCAAAATGGATGTAGTATGAGTAGTGCCTTCGGTTCCGTTCGAACCCGGAACGGACTTGTATGGATGAATGCTTTCGGAACATCGTCAGGTGGACGATGGGCATTCTAAGGGATATGTTCTATAAAGGTAACGCTTAGCCTCAAGCCTCATCAACCGGGAATGACTGAAAATCAGGGGTTATGCAGCAAGGCTATGTGGGTCGCACCCATTAGGGTGATGTCATACCTGTCTAGATGTCCCTTTTATTTCGGCTTAATGGTGCGGTTGCTGATCCCAACCGTGGGGTGATCTTACTCGGAATTACCCAGTAAGGGGTAGTTCCGGTCTTGTGTTGTAGGGGATCGGGCGTGGTCCTCGGTACGCTGATCTAGACCAGGTACTGTGACAGGTGGTACCCCAGTGCCTAGTCATTAGTTGGAAATCCATTCTCCCTACGCGCCTTTATGGTTTTTGTTTGTATAACCCACTTTGTGGCTAGTATGCTGGAATTTAATCATGTAACAATTTCAGCTATTTGAATAAGTATTTGTATATAGACACTATTATAATATCAGACGGATTTGATAAAAAGTGTTTTGGCTATCGCAAGGTAAAAACCCGACATGTTTATTTGTTGCGTGGTCTTACGAGATGCTTTTGATTTCAAAGGATTTTTGAAACTTTAAGAATCAGTTTGGATGTATTTTTCTGATGCTGGTATTCCAGACTGACTCGGGTGTTATTTCATTATAATGCTCGGGTCAGACCGAGTATTTCAGGTTCAGTATTGGATACTTTGAAGCTCAGGAGAGGAGTTGGAGTTCGAGACGTATTATTCGTACTTGTTTATTCTGCTACTATGGTTGCTTGAAATTGCCAGCAGTTGTGAGGCAGGCTGATATAACTGCCAGGCTGGTAATTGTTGTTTACTTGTGATATACTTTGATGATGTATTATATAAAACAGATATGGTTTCATTTTGTGTAAAGATCTGTTATTATTTATTATATTTTTTTTCGCTGCGATTGTGAGATTCTGATGTTGTTTAGTTCCTTCTTTCTTCTTTCTTCTTTCTTCTTTCTTTTTCCTCAACAATCTGTCTTCCCCGGCACTCGATTGTCGGTATATCATAATGTGGTGTATTTCGTGTCGATTTTCGAGAGTCGAGATGGGCGGGTCTATTACACTTAGTATCAGAGCATAGGTTGGCGACAACCTAGGCTTTGGTGGGGAAAAATTACTCATTAGAAATAGAGTCAGTAGTACTCTATAATGAGTTGAGTGTAATAATAGCTATGAGCACGTACTTGTTAGTGAATATAAAAATTGTTAATAGAATTATAGTTGGGAATTATTTTTGAATGGAAATTGTTTTGAAAATTGAATTGTGGAAGTATGGAAGCATTGAACTCACTTCAGTCGCTGGAAATAATCTTGATGATGATGGCCACATCATCAGAATTCATTTTCGAGTTTCTAAGTGATGGATTGCTACCATGGTAATTGGTTATGATATTTGTTGGACTTGTTGGATATACAAGTTATTTTAGGAATTTCTAGGGGGAAATTTGTTTTGGTAAAACTAAGTATTTTGGAATCCAGAGATTTGATTTGATATACCAATTGTGTATGTGTTGATTATTATTTCAAGAATGGTTTGAAATTAAACCGGGCAATTGAATTTTGGGAATTCTATTTAAACAATGTGTAAGGTTGAGATGAATCAATTATTGAATTTGTGAGTGAAGTTGATATTAATAAGAAAGGAAAAAAATTTAGTCCTGGAATTAAAATTTAACTTGAGTGAATGAAAGTGAATAAAATATATTTGAAGTTAACTCAAGGTAAGTTAAATGAATTGGAATTGGAATTGAATTAATCTGGATAAAGTTGAAGTGTAAAATGATTATAATTGTGAAATGTAAATTTATACCCTTAAGCTATTAAGTGATATATATATATATATATATATATATATAGTCTGCAATTGTGATTATAAGATGAAAATGGACTCAAATGAGCAATATAAGCTTTTAAATAAATAAGTTGTTGAACTTATGAATAGAGAAATGGAGTTGCAAAACCAAAATAAAATGGTTGGTATTTTATGGAAAATCCAAATTTAAATCCTAAGTGAAATTTAAGGTGAGATAAGGTATAGTGAAATATAAATTGTGAATGGACTTAAGTTAGTGAATAAGTTTTGAACTTATATATGGAGAAATAAAATTTATTCGAATTGGATTTGATTTAAATTAAAGTAATTGAGTTGAATTTGGACTGAATTGAAATCAAGATTCAGTTGGGTTATAAATAGTATTGAAGGGGATTAAATTCTTACTTAAATTAGTAAGGGAATGGTATGAATTTAAATTGGCTAAATAAAATTTAGTTGGACTTGAATTAAATTTGGGTAAGAATTGAATTGAGAGAAACTTTAATTTAGTTGAAATGGTATTGAATTAATTAAATTCTCACACGACTGAATTCAAAAGAATTGGTTGAAGGTGAATTTAGCGTAAGCTAAATTTAAATAATAAAGGGTAATGGGACGAATAAAATTTTGGTAGCTTATTAAAAATTTGAAAAGACAAAATAAAATCCAGTTCTGGTATAGAATAATTGGAATGGTCATATTATTAGTAAATTCAGGAATGGATTGAGAAGGTGAATATAAATTTAAAATGGATTGCAAATAAACTAATTGGATTAAAAATTATAATGGATTGGAATTTGATTAGATGAGGATCAAAATTAAAATAAAAATAAAATTGATGTAAGTGAAATGGGATATGATAGAGTTGTGATGACTTAAGAAAATTGTGAAATAGTTGTTGTCGAGCTTATGTAATGGACTTGAATGAACCTGTTTGGAATGAAATTAATATAAATTTAAGTTGGAACTAATTTAAAATGACTTTAAGTTTAAGTCATGGTTACTTGCATGAATAACATTAAAATTTACATAGAAATTGGTCGTTTTCTTGTAAATGGAATTTGGCCTAGAGAAGTAAATAAACTTGGTTTTGAATAAATTGAAATGGGTATTTCAGAATGAGATAAAAATCAAATATTGAATTGTAAGATGGGAGTGTACTAATTTGGGATAAATTAGTTAATTGAATATGTTAATGGGATTATAATAGTGATGGTTTGAATTGTGAATAAATTCAAGTGAACGATTGTGAATAAATTTAAAAATGGAATGGAATTAAATATAAATTGAGCCGGCGTCAATTTAAATTGGTTGTAAAACTTAAGTAATTATTTATTCACATGGATATCGTCAAATTTGCATGGAATAAATCATCGTTTGACGTAAACGAAGTAATTAAAATTCTATGAGTTGATAGAAGTTAAATAAATTTGTTTGTGAATCAATTTGGAATTAGATTGAAGTAAATTGTTGAAAGTAAAGCATATGTTATCATATTTAAGTAAAAATGAATTGGTTATGGTGAATATGAATTGTATATAGTAAACTTGAATGTAAATCATTCGAGTGGAATACAATGAAGTTTGAATTTGTAAAAGAACTTAAAATAGTATTGAAACTTGTGATTGTTTATAAAATGGGTTTACATGTAAAATTATGTAAATTTGTTGTGTAGGCTATGAAATTGATATGTCTAGCTAAGATAAAATGTATGGAAGGTTGTTAGAAATCTCATATTATTGGAAACTGATTTGTTTGTTTGAGTAAGTACAGGTGCGGGAGGCAATCGATAGAGTTGGAGCGCGTAAATGCATAATATATTAGCCGCTTGCTTTTAAATGCTAATCAAGGTACGCCTACGCAATAAAATTGGAAAATGATATATATATTGTGAAATATTTTGTTTTCCGACCGTGTGGGTCGATGTATACATATTTATATCTATTGTGATATTGTAAAGGCTCTCCGTACAAAGGAGACGCTGTCAAAAAATTTCAAAAATTTTGGAAGTTAGAAATTGTTTTGGAATTTTGGAAGTTTGGGTTAACTAGAAAAGTAGCATTTTGGAATGATGTACTAAACAAAGCTTTTAAGTTAAAAATTAAGCAAATGGTTATGGAATTGAGCTAAGAATTTGATAAAGTGAATGTAAGTTTTAACAAAGTAAGTATGGGTAAGTAAATGAGTTTAGTAGCATTTTCCTACCTCGGCAAATTTCGGGGACGAAATTTTTATAAGGGGAGAGGAATGTAACGACCCGGAATTTTGGTCGTTAGATTTTGAACATTTAATTCATTTTAAATGTTGAATGTGAATTTTAGTTTGATTTTGAAACAAGAAGATTTTGGTTAAATCAATATAATAAGTTAAAATTTCAAATATGGCAGTTCAATTGAATTTGAATAATAATGATTAAATATTTGGAATTGGGATAATTCGGGAATCTGGATGTGAATGGTTATGAAAATGGTTTCTAAGATTTATTTTGAGTCTTGTTTGATTTGAATTTTAATATTGGACTTTTGGATGGAATCAAAAGTCGATAAGCTAAATTTGGAATTTTATATTAATTTAATAATGGAATTTAATATTATAATAATGTAAATAATCAGATTTTGATTCGGGATGAATCAGAATGATTTCTAATATGAATGTAAATTGTATACGATTCATAATTGAGTTGGTAAAATTTTAAAAGTGAAATTTTAAGTGATTTCGACGATTTTGATAATCGCTCGAATTAATCGACGGGTTAAAATAGCCTTCCGGAGCACAGTCTCAGAATTCGACGAAACTAGTTCCATTGGATCCGTAATAGTTAATTATTATCGGATTTCAAATTTCGTAGCGTTTGGACTTACGGTTTGCTCGTACGGATGAGAAACATGTTGAAATTTAAATCAATAATTTAATTTTTAAATCGATTCAAAAAGCTATCTTCCACATATGATTGAATTAGCCTCCGAAACACATTCCATTGTGTTCGGGATGTGGGTAAACCTTTATTAACGCCAGGCGGCACGTGTGATTTGGAGTTCGTTTGAAAAAGCTTGTTAAACATGAGAATATTAATAAAATAATATTAATAAACGATATATATATATATATATATATACGCACAGTCAAACCCTAGACCTAATTCTCGAGCCGCCGTTCTATGATTTCAATGGCCGAGACTTCACTTTCTTTTTCCCCAAATTCCTCCAAATCCATGAGTTTATAGATAATTCTTCCAACTAGAAGATCGAAGGGGGTCTCGAGCTCACCACAACTGTACTGTGACGTGTTATGGCGTTTGACGAGGCGGCCAGAAATTGCTCGCGTAGGGTTTCCGTTCGTGTTCAAAATTCGAGCTGGAGAAGGCGCCGAGTGCGTCGAGACCAAGGGCGGGGGTGGCGCACAGGTAGGCGCACGTATTGGCGACCTTGGATCAACTTCCGGTCGATGCTCTGGAGGTGCGACGATCGATTTTTGTTCGTGAGTGTTGGGTTTTGGCAAGCTAGGACGTGGGGAAGAAGGAGTAGACTCTGTGCGGCCTTGATTTAATCTCCAGATTTGAACGGTCATGATCTTGTCAGGTAAAAGGATAAAATAATAAAAAGGAATTTGTTTTAAATTTATATTCAAACCTTTAAAACTGAATATCTTTTGCTTGCATATTCGGATTTCGACGAAATTGGCGGCACTGGAACCGCAGCGAGGAGCTCTATACTGCAGTTCAGATCTATGATCGGTTGGAGTTCGTTAAGATTTTAGATTAAATCGAAGGTAGTCGATTTAATTTAAAAATTGAAACGCTCGATAAACTCAAAGTGAGTAAATCTCACTCACATCTGGATGCTAGTTAATTTTAAATAGTTAAAATTTAAATAATTGAGTGATTGGTTGAATATGAATATTAATATCTGTCTGGATTGATATTTGCTGTTGTGCTAACATATGTGGATGCAGGGAAACAGGTTGGAGGGATCCAACTGGATTCCTCACAATGTAGAAATTATTTTCATAATTGATGATGTATTTTATTTATGTAATGTGATAGATTAATTTGGAAATTAAATTGTGTTGTGTTATGATTGAATAAATAAAATCTGGAATTTTAAAGTATAATGAAATAAATTGGGATTAAAGGGAAATGAAAAGGAATTTTTAAGGAATGGTTTTAAGGAAATTAAATTCAAGAAATTGGATTGGAAATTGAAGTGTTTTGAAATGGTGTTTTAAAAAGGGAAATGAGGAATGGAAATTTATAAACGGGGTTTATAAATGAAATGGAATATTTATCGGTGGATAAATTTTGTAAGATAGATTTCCGGTGGGAAATTCTATAAGAAGGGCAAATTGTTTTAAAAATAATGGTGAGATTATTTTTAAAAAGGATGGAAAGTGTATTTTTCCTGGGAAATGAAGTATGTTTCAAAAGAGGACTTTCAAAGTATAAACTGGAAAGTTTAAAAATGTGTTTTTAGTATATTTTAGGAAAATCATTATCTTTAAATTTCCTTTAAGGGAAAAATAAGTATTTATTAAATAATTATGGTATTTACTTATTTTAAAGATAAATTGGTATTATGTTTTCTAAGGGAAATTTTATTATAAGTATTGATATAATAACTTTATGTTAAAAAGAAATTTTGATTTAAGTTATGCGAGAAAACTTTTATAAATTTCCAAAAAAAATTATTTTGATTAAAGAACTTGGTAACGATTTTAACTAATTCAAGTATATATTTTGGAAGTGATTTTCCAGGAATGGAAAATGTGTTAAAAATAAATAAAGGTGTTTATTTTTAAAGTGTTGGAAGAAATTTACGGAATTGAAACGTAAATTTGGATTGAGATAAATCAAGCAGGATTTATAAGGAGAATTCTTTGGTTTATTCTGAAATGGAAGTGAATTTCCCTGAAAGGCCAAGTACGTTTTTAAAGCAGATTTTTGAGCAGAAGTTAGAAGTTTTGAAATTGTTTTTAAAAGAATGTTTAAGAAATTATTTGAGTTTTGAAAATTTTAAAAAGTAAATATTTACTAAATTAGTTATAATAGTAATTATTTTAAAGGGTTAATTGGTATTATGTTTAAAAAAAGAATAATATTATTGATATTTTATAAAATTGATTATTTAGAGATAGTTTCGTAAAAGTCTATTTGAAACTTATGTAGAAGTTTGTAACTCTTATTTTAAAATTTAGTTCGACTTAACTTTTATTTTAAAGTTAGTTTTATATTTTATAAAAAAAAATGGTTTTAACTTAAATATTCTTAAAATATATTTTGGATAAAGTGATTTAAATTATTTTAAATCTTAAGTGTTTGTACTTGGTGATTTCAGTGGAAATAGTAAATGTTGTGGAATATATTTTCGTAAAAGGAAGTGGGTTTAAACTGTTTTCAAAGGGTTGAAAATAGAAATATATCTTGCGAAGATATTTTGAGGTAAAAATAAATTTGAGGAATTATTTATGTTTGTTGGATGTTTTGTGAATGTTAATTGATAGTTAAATAACCGACTATCAATATTGGCCAATGCGCTGATCGTTTCGAAGAGATCGAGATCGAGATTATATTCTCGAAAACCACTTCGATCCGGTTTGTACGTTTTCGTGGGGAAAACGAGTTTGGAATCGAAGATGGAGCAGTGAAGTGCAAGGGCTAGTCGCTATTAATCCTGAGGGTGATTCCAAAATGGATGTAGTATGAGTAGTGCCTTCGGTTCCGTTCGAACCCGGAACGGACTTGTATGGATGAATGCTTTCGGAACATCGTTAGGTGGACGATGGGCATTCTAAGGGATATGTTCTATAAAGGTAACGCTTAGCCTCAAGCCTCATCAACCGAGAATGACTGAAAATCAGGGGTTATGCAGCAAGGCTATGTGGGTCGCACCAATTAGGGTGAGGTCATCCCTGTCTAGATGTCCCTTTTATTTTGGCTTAGTGGTGCGGTTGCTGATCCCAACCGTGGGGTGATCTTACTCGGAATTACCCAGTAAGGGGTAGTTCCGGTCTTGTATTGCAAGGGATTGGGCGTGGTCCTCGGTACGCTGATCTAGACCAGGTACTGTGACAGGTGGTACCCCAGTGCCTAGTCATTAGTTGGAAATCCATTCTCCCTACGTGCCTTTACGGTTTTTGTTTGTATAACCCACTTTGTGGCTAGTATGCTGGAATTTAATCATGTAACAATTTCAGCTATTTGAATAAGTATTTGTATATAGACACTATTATAATATCAGACGAATTTGATAAAAAGTGTTTTGGCCATCGTAAGGTAAAAACCCGACATGTTTATTTGTGGCGTGGTATTACGAGATGCTTTTGATTTCAAAGGATTTTTGAAACTTTAAGAATCGGTTTGGATGTATTTTTCTGACGCTGGTATTCCAGACTGACTCAGGAGTTATTTCATTATAATGCTCGGGTCAGACCGAGTATTTCAGGTTCAGGATTGGATACTTTGAAGCTCAGGAGAGGGGCTGGAGTTCGAGATGTATTATTCGTACTTGTTTATTCCGTTGCTATGGTTGCTTGAAATTGCCAGTAGTTGTGAGGCGGGCTGATATAACTGCTAGGCTGGTAATTGTTGTTTACTTATGATATACTCTGATGATTTATTATATAAAACAGATATGGTTTCATTTTGTGTAAAGATCTGTTATTATTTATTATATTTTGTTCCGCTGCGATTGTGAGATTTTGATGTTGTTTAGTTCCTTCTTTCTTCTATCTTCTTTCTTTTTCCTCAACAATCTGTCTTCCCCGGCACTCGATCGTCGGTATATCATTCTGTGGTGTATTTTGTGTCGATTTTTCGAGAGTCGAGATGGGTGGGTCTGTTACAAATCTCCACTACGTGCACAGTTGTGAAAGTGGTTTTCGATATTAGCAGAGAGTATGATAATATCTGATCTCGGTCTCTTTAACAACCAAACGCTTATTTCATACCATGGTTATTTTATATTTCAAACAGTTCATACTTCATATCAAAACATCATAATCATTTCAAATCATATCACTTTCGAAATCATATTTACTTTCAAAATCATATCGTTTCCAAAATCATGTTTACTTTCGAAATCATATTCACTTTAAATCATAACAGTTCCAACTTAAACAGTTTAAATATTGAAAATAGTTTATATATTGAAATAGTTATAAATTAAAAATAGTTTATATATTAAAAATAGTTATATATTAAAAATAGTATATATATATATTAAAATAGTTTAGATATCAAAATTAGTTTATAATTAGAATTGTTTCTTCCAATTTCACAAATCAATTCAAATTCTCATTAAACCATTTTAATTTATATTGATTTCAAATCCAGGTTTGAACTTCAAATTTAAACCACATCCAATTCAATAGGTTTCAAATTTAAATATTCAAACGATTCACAATAACTCAATATGATAAATTTAATTTATATTTCAAAATTCAACTTTAATTTTATTTAAATTTGAAAATATTCATTTAATCATTTTAATAATGTTTTAAATAAAATCCCATATTACAAATTTAAATAAATCAGAAATTAAATATCTAACCTCAATTATATTTAATTCTAACATATTCACCTAATCACCTTTTTTATAAACATTTAAATAAAATCTCAACTTACAAATTTAATCCAAAATTAGATATTCAATATTATTTAAATTTGAAAATATTCATATAATCACCCTTAATTAAATCAAGTTATAAAATCATACCTTTCAAAATCAATAAATTTCCAAATCAATCCTGATTTAAATTCAATTCTCAAACAAATTAAATTACAAATTAATTTAATTTATCTTCCCAACCTTTATTTTATTAAATTTATTACAAAAATCTATTTAAAAATATTAATATAAATTTTATATAAATACTTAAACATATTATATATATACACACTAATTAAATTAAATTTTATTAAATTAAATTTTATTATTAAATTTTATTTTCTATTAAATCGTACCAATTTTATTTTATATTAAATCTTATTTTATATTTTTAAAAATAATAAAATTATAAGTAAAATCTTAAAATTTATATTTTCAAAACTAACTTATAAATTTAAAATTTCCAAATATATAATTTTTAAAAAAGTCTAAATTTTACACATCTATTAAAATTAAAATCTTTATATTATATTTAAAAATCAATATTTATTAAAACCCATATATTTCCTTTCAAACTTTGGAAATCATTTCAAAAATAGACCAACGGTATCCGCATATAATTTTCTATCCTATGGTCAAGTGATACATATATTTATCATTTCAATTCGCAATTTAAATTTAATATTTACGGGTATATATCATTTCAACCCATAATCCCAAAATTCAAAAATCAATGAAAATCGTTATGGCAATGAAAATCGTTTGGTTTTATCATTTCAACCCATAACGATTTTCCCCTAATCTATAAGATCGTTCGGGTATGTATCATTTCAACCCATAGAGATTTTCTAACTATTAGGGAACTTGCAAAGTGATAACAATATGATAATAATATAACATATCAACAACATGCATATATCATAATTGATAATATAACACACACACACACACACACATATATATATATATATAATAGGTTATTGGTGTCAATACAGTCAATTAGCATAGGTGAACAAATACAACTAATAACATATCATATTTAACGATTAAATTGCTAATAATTTAAATTTAACAACATATTTCAATCGTTATTTCATGTGAATTTAATTTACTAGCATATGAATGTTAATCGTGAGTGATTGCTCACCTTTCGAGGCTAGAGAATTAACAAAAACAAGATGCGACGAATCCAATCACAAATTCCAAAGCAAAGCACGACAGACCAGGATTGATGAATTCAAAAATCAAAACTAGCTTGATATAAATGGAATATATATTATATATTATATTTTCTTCTTAAAATAAATATTCAATTTAAAACACATTTCAAAATAAAATCTATATATATATATATTAAAATCAATACTAAATTTAAAACACATATTCCTTTCAAAAAATTTCAAATAAATATTTTAAACATAATATATATATTAGAGTTATTACAAAAATCTAGTTTAAAATATAATCATAAGTTTAAATAAATACTTTTAAACATACTATATATACTTACGTAAAGGGTGGGCTGTGGCACAGGCTGACGGTGAGACTTGCGGAGGAGTGGAGAGATTTGGGTTCCCGGCTGACTGGTTGTTGGGAAAAACAAGAAGGGATTTGACGTTTGGGCTATGGTAATACTCGGCTGTGCGGATGTTAGTGGTGGAGAGCTGTCGACATGGTGGCGGGTTACTGAGCACAGTCAGCAGCGGAGAGGGACATGCGGTGGCATACGGGTGGTCGACAAAGGCTGTTATGGGGTGGTGTGGCGGATTTGATAGTCAGGGTGGGTCAATGGTTGAGCAAAGGAAGGCAGGCGCCGCGTGTGAGGAAAAGTGGAAGGCACTGTTGTCGTTTGGAGGGAAAAACGAGTGGAGTTGTGGTTGCTCTGGGCGGAAATTGCTGCTGCGTGGATCGGCTGGGTCTGTGTGGTGGGAAAAGTGGCGGACCAGGGTGGTATTGCGTGAGCCGAGGTGGGGAAGCGGTTAGGGGATGGAAGCTGATTGGTGGAAGGAGTTTGCATGGAAACGAGGGTGGAAGGGGACAAGCGTGGTCTGGCTAATAGGCGATGGTTGGGTGAAGGTGGAGTTGCTGTGTGTGGGTCCAAGGCTGAGGGGAAAGAGAGAACAACGGTTGCCTAGGTGCTCGGCAGGAGGATTCACAGGCGAAACTTTATACATATACGAATTTTTTTATTATTATATTTTTTTTATAATGGAACAGAATGTAAGTAGAAGGAGAATGAGTTGGATCGACATGAAGAAAGCATGAACAGTTTCAGAGAATATATATATATGGACGTAATATTATATTTTCCTTTTTCAAACGAAAGGTCAGACAAAAGAAAGGAAGAAGAAGAGGCTACAAGAAAACAACGAACCGGCTTAAATAATAAAGGAAAAGAAAAAGTCATAAGTTGGGTTTTCTAGAAATAATAATAACTGATGGTTGTTCGCTTTACACAGGGAATGAATGAATAGACACAAGAAACAAAAGGCTCAAACGGGTACCGATACGGCTAACCGTTTCGTAGGTTTCGCCACATACCGGACATCGAAATACATAAATGAATATACTACGAAGATTAGCACAAGGAGACGAATAGAACGGTATATAGATATCAGCGATACGACCAAGTTATCAAAACTTGATTTTTCACTGTCGATAATGCTGCTAAAACGCCGAAAATAAGATAAACTGAGCTAGGGTAGTCTAAATTTGACGAAACGAAATACGATGCCTTACTCAGAAAATGATTTACATTTTATTATGTAAAAATATTCAGGTTTCGAAAATATTTTATTTTCATCAAATTAACTGATTTCAAATTGAAATTGAAAATTACACAACAGAACTAACTTACATATTTTCCGATAAAAATTTACCATTTGCTATGTTTAAATAGACGTATTTAAAATATCAAATTTTCATTTCTAAAATTTAATCGTTTAATTTCAAGAAAAATTTAGTTAATTGCGATATTAAAATCGTTAAAATCTACGGGTCGTTATAGATTATATGTATAAATATATCATTGTTAAAAATAATTTTAACAACGTGTGTGAAATGTCATACAAAATGTGTACTACTTTTATGGAATATTGTAAATATTATTTTCTACAATAATTAGGAAGAATTGTTAAAAGTATATTTGCAACGTTTGTTTAATATGGTAAATAACAAAAACAGCCGTTGAAAAATGTCATATTAAATATTTTAACAATTGTCTAAAAATTGTATAAAATTTGAGGACAACTCAATTCAAACATGGTTATTATTTTTTACAATATTTTAGAGTTGTTTTAGATTTATGTTTACAACTCATAGATAACATTGAAAAAACTAATTACAATATCTTACGACCAATGTAGAAAAGGTTTCATAGATGTTCACAATATGTTGTAGAAACTATATTTACAATATTTAGAAACTATCGTGCAAAGTATTTCTAATCGACGTATGAAATATGTACCATGGTTGAAAAGTGTTGTAAACATATTATTTACTACTAACAATGCAACATTAAAAAAGTGTTGTGTAAGATGCATGTTTTATGCAACTGTGGATATGACAATGGTAGAATAAGTGTCGTTAATGTACATTAACAACGTTCATTCACTATCATAAAAGATTTTTTTTTGTAGTGCGATTTGCTTGATAACACTTGTATTACTTCACTTTCTGGGTTTTCTTCTCATCAATCCTTAAAGTTGCTTGTCTAATATCCGGGAAAAGCACTTGATGACGACTGGTAGGAGTAGTAGATGGATATTTTGAAGTTAAGATGGCTCAAACAAGAGAAAGTACCACTCGGTACCGAGAGCTCTACTCAGCTCCAAAACTAATATAACTTCTAGACTTCCATTCTTTTCTTCTTTTAATCATTTTTCCAAGTTCTCGAGTTGTTTCGTCTTTGTTTTGATCTTCTAGTTTTCATTGAATTCTACTTGGTTAAAAAACCGGTTAACAACTGTGGATTGAATCCATGCCAAAGAGTCAACACAACCGTGTTGTCAGTATTTCCAAATTCGACAAATGGTAAAATTATTTTATAAATGTTATAAATTAATTATAAACTAATATAAATATCGTATTAATACGAGATTATTTGAATTGTCTATCTCAAGCTTAGAAATGGAGAGAACATTGTATAAAAGTTATATGATGGTTAAATCGATTAAGAAGTTGGAAGTTAATTAATTAACAGTGATTTAAATAGGAGTCAATCGGATCTTTAACCTGGCTTGATAAACATCAAGGCCGACCACATATGGGGACATTAAAGGGCTTTACCAAGTCTTAAAGGCAAGAGAATATGGTGGAGAATAAGGTGCAAACCCTCAACTACAAATAAAATAACCTCCACCACAATTTGAACACATTTTTTCTGGTATTCTATCTCAACCCTAGCCGCCTACGCCCCACCTTGGTGCAGCCATCTTTTCAACTTTTCAACCTGAAGGGAAGTAGGAGATAGTTTTGTTCTAGGATAAATTCTGAACAAACAACGTATTGGCTCTCGGTAGGATTAATTCGATGAATGGTGAAATTTCTGATATTAATATACTTACTTATATATACATGCACGTCATCTTATACATACATACATACACACACATACATATATAGACACACACATACACACTTCATTTATGCTCAGGTATTTAAAAAATATATATATTTTATTTATAATTTTAAAACTCGTTTAAACATGATTATATTTCCATATTTACATGCATATATATATAATATGTATATATGTATGTATGTATTGTGCTAAATTTTATTTTCGATAAGGTTTATTTTTTTAAGTATTGTGTTATATATATACGTATGTATGTATGAATGTATATTAAACACAAATAATATTTCTAAACATATTTTGTTTATAAATTAAATAACAAAAGTGTTACTTTTACTTTACTGTTTCATTTTTTTGAATTATATATACATATATCCATTTATATATTAAATAAAAATATTTTAAATTTTATTTCAGGTCAGATCTGTAATTATTAATATATATACATAATAATTTTACTAAGTGGTAATATTTAGATTTGAATTTTGAATTATTCAATGCACATCCAATTCTATAGAATTAATTTAAAAAATTGTTGGTGGTTATCGCAACTTTAACTAAAAAAATATTTTTATTTTGAGTAAGTAAAAAACATTTTAAATTCAAAATTCAAAATAAATATTGTATATATTCACCTATATATATAAATTTATACAATATTTCTTAAAGCAAATAACATAATTTTATTATTATTATTATTATTATATATATGTTATTTGTATTAGAAAGAAACAAAGTAGAAGAGAAAGAAATCAGTCGCCATTATTATTCATATTATTCCATATCTCAAATATTACATACTTATATATCCATGAATGTAATTTAGGAAATAAACTAAACTTAGGAAATAAACTAAACAGATCTGCTACACGAAGTAATTGGGCTGAGCAAACTAAATGGGTTGCTGAAGTAATGTATTAATAAATAAACTATATCGGGCTTAATCATATAATCATACTTCCAACATCCCCTTGTCTTCAATATCTGATTACACTCCCCCTTAAGTTGGAGAATATATGTTCTTATTCCAAACTTGCTACATAAATACTCAACTCGATTCCCATTCAAAGCTTTAGTGAATATATCTGCTAGCTGCTCTCCAGTCCTTACAAACTTTGTTTCAATCACTCCTTGTTGAATCTTTTCTCTAATAAAATGACAATCCACTTCTATGTGTTTAGTTCTCTCATGGAATACAGGGTTGGATGCTATGTGGATTGCTGCTTGGTTATCACACCACAACCTCGCTGGCAGACTCAGTCTTAACCTAAACTCAGTCATTAAGTGTTTTATCCACATGATTTCACAAATACTGTTTGCCATTGCCCTATATTCAGATTCTGCACTTGATCGAGAGACAACTGTTTGCTTCTTGCTCTTCCATGCTACCAGATTTCCTCCAACAAACACATAGTATCCAGAAGTTGATCTCCTATCCACTTTAGAGCCTGCCCAGTCAGCATCAAAGAAACTTTCTATATTCATATGACCATGATTTGCATAAACCAGTCCTTGTCCAACTGTACCTTTTAAATAGCATAGGATTTGTTCAAGTGCTGCCCAATGATGAGTTGTAGGTGATGCCATGAACTGGCTGATGACACTAACTGAGTATGCAATGTCAAGTCTTGTAACAGTTAGATAATTGAGCTTCCCTACCAATCTTCTATACCTTTCTGGATTGTTAAACAATTCTCCATCTCCACTCAAGTTGTAGTTAGGTATCATAGGAGTGTTGCAAGGTTTTGCTGCAAGCTTTCCAGTTTCCCTTAAAAGGTCAAGTGTGTATTTCCTTTGATTCAGAGATATCTCCTTGCCATTTCTTATAATTTCAATACCTAGAAAGTATTTGAGTTCCCCTAAGTCTTTGGTATGAAATTGTGATTGAATAAATTATTTTAGGGCAAGAATACCAGTCTCATCACTCCTAGTGATCTTTTATATCATCAACATATACTACTAATAGTATTATCCATTTATCATTATTTCTGTAGAAAACTGAGTGATCAGATTTACACCTGATTATACCAAATTTCTCAATTGCCATGCTAAACTTACCAAACCAGGCTCTTGGACTTTGCTTCAAGCCATATAAAGTTTTCTTGAGGAGACACACATATCTGATGATCTCCCTCTGAGCAACAAAGCCAGGTGGTTGCTCCATGTACACCTCCTCAAAGAGATCACCATATAAAAATGCATTTTTGATGTCAAGTTGATGAAGTTTCGAGTTAAATATTGCTGCTAGAGAGATAAAGAGCCTAATAGAAGTCATTTTAGCAACAGGTGAAAAAGTCTCAGAATAATCTATGCCATAGGTCTGAGCATAGCCTTTAGCAACCAGTCGAGCTTTCAATCTTGAAACAGTTCCATCTGCATTCATCTTGATAGAGAAGACCCACTTGCATCCTATTGCTTTTTTATTTGGTGGCAGTTGAACTAGATCCCATGTATCACTTTGTTCTAGGGCATTCATTTCTTCTTTCATTGCTTCACACCACTTTGGTGAAGCCAGAGCTTCATTAACAGTTTTAGGGAGTGTAATAGTGTAACGACCCAGAATTTTGAACAAATTAAATTGAAAATATTTAATTTATTTTAAATATTTGAACGGTGATTTAATTTGAATCCCCAATATAACTTTGAATTTGGCGATTTAACTATAAAATTTAATCTATTGAATGCTGAATAAAAATTTGAATCTTCAATTTTAAGCTGAAGAAAAATATTTCGAAAGCTTTTAAAATTCGTATTGACAATACCGAAAATAATAGAAGCTTCAGAATTGAATTGTTCAGTGATTTGTTCGGTTTTGAATTTATATCGTTTAAATCGAATTTAAAAATAGCCGTCCGAGGCACAGTCTCGGAATTCGACGAAACCAGTTTCATTGGGTCCGTAATGTTGAATTATTGTTAGATTTAAAATTTTGTATCTGTCGGAGTTGTTGTGTGAACATACGATAGGTAAACGCGTTAAAAAAATTTAATCGAATTCAATTTAATTTTTAAATTTGAATTTGGTCAACTTCAGTTACTATAGCTTCCATAAATCACGCGCTTGAATCATGCCACCCATCACGCTACTTTCTTTTGTTAAAATCACATCTGTTCCCTCTTCCCCTCTCCCTCATTCCTCAGTCCAAACGAAAAAGAAAATTTAAATGGTCGAACTATTTCTCGTCCCTTTTCTATTCAAAGCCGAGCCTTCTTCCTCAATCTAAAATCACGTATTCATCCACCCCTCGTTCTCAGTTCGAAAATCACGAATCCCCTGTCACCCAGTTCAATCGACAAAGAAAAAGATGGCAGAAACAAAGTATTCAAATCGAGCGATCGAAATCGAGCTAAAGAGAGAACGAGCTGAATTCGTTCAATTAACTATTCGCGATCGGAGGGGAATAGCCGACGTCACGACTTCGTTGGCATTTCCGGGTCAAGCTCGCCTATTAGAAGGGGCGACTGACGAGTCGAGCATGGGCATGAAGGATTCTCGGCTAGCGGGCATCGCGAGAGGGGGCTCACGGTCATAGTTGAACTCGCGATGGCGGTTGGGTCGTGATGTTGAGTGTCGTGAAGGCGGATAAACTGGAGGTCGAGGCGTGATCGAGCATGTCTCCTAGGGTTTCTCGATGACGAGGGTGGGGCAATTAGGCAAGTGACGACGTGCTCGCACGAAATTGGTCAGTGAGGGTCGCCGTTGATTTTGTTTCTATCGATTTGAGGTAATTTAAATTTTAAGCATTTTTAAATTTATGGTACTTCAAGTTTAAAACCCTTAAAATTAATTTGTTAATTTCTATTCTTTTACCTGAAAGTTAACAATATAGTAGTTTAGAGTTTATTGAGCCAATATTGGACAAATAGAAAAAAAAATTATATAAATATTGTATAATTTATATATATATATATATATATATCCTGATTTATATAAACAGACAGTAATAAACAGAAATTTATTTTATAAATGAAGTTTTAAGAAAATAAAATAGATACACATTGTAATTAATTTGATTTATTATTTTAGTTACAAAAGGTTTTTTTTTATTTTATTAAGGGAAATTTAGTTTTAATTTAAATTTGGTTAGATAAATTTATTAAAAGAAAATTGGTTTAAAATAAAATCTTGGGATAATTAAAATTACCAAACAAAAAAATTGATAGTTCGATTTAATTCGAATGTTAATAAATTTATATGATTGTTATACAAGGTATACATCAAGAAAATCAATCTGGAATGGAAAATGGGATTGCTAATAAAAAGCTAAGGTGAGATTTTTCTCACTCAAAATATATTTTGTATTGCAGTCAGTTATTGATTGATGATTGCTATTGGATGTGATATTAGATATAGTAGGATATATCTATATATATATAGCAATATATACATATTGGCATATGTATATATTGGATTGATTGATTTCCCGCCTCGTATAGCGGATGAGACCCTATTGCGCCGTTAGTAAGCGGATATATTATAAAAACCCATGTACCGCGATATTCCACCTCGAAGTGGAATTGGTATTGTGCTAACATCTGTGGATGCAGGGAAACAGGTTGGAGGGATCCAACTGGATTCCTCACCAGTAGTTATTTATTTACAGATATTGATGTATATTCTGTTATCATATTGATATATGATGTTTGTTGTTGTGATTGACTAATTGGTGTTGTTGCATCATCGGATTCAGTTTTGAAGTTTAAAAATAACGACTTTTACTTTAAAAGGATTTTAAAGTGATTTTTGAAAGTAGACGTTTTGTTGAATTGTTGAATTGATTTATTTTAAATAAATAAACATTTAAAATTTTAAAGTTATAAAAGTTAAGATTTTTGTGAAATATAACCAAAGTGTCATTTTTGAAATAAATAGTTGATTTATTTATAAAATGGTTTAAATTGAGTTTTTCACAGTATTATAAACAGTTTATTTAAAAGATTTAAAAAGTCGATATTTATAAATCTAAAACATTGAACGAGCTTTGTAAGTGTTAGAACAAGATGAAATAAAAATTCGTAAGTGGATGAAACTTATAAATTGTGAAGTATAAATTGAATAGATGTTGTAGAATAAAAGATTTATAAGTAATAAACTTATAAATTAGATTTTTGCACTTAGATGGAATATGAATAGAATTGGCTAATAAAATGATTTTGCAAGTTGAAATTGTTATGAAGTATGAACGTGATTTATAAACGTTGTTTTATAAATCCAAAACCAATTGAAATTGATAAGTTAAACATAGAAGTTAATAAAGGAGATATATCCGCGATTTTGGATAGTGGATAATGCTTGAAAAATAAAATATATAGAAAATAGTGAAATTTTGGTTAGTGAAGTATATTCACGATTTTGGACAGTGAATATATTGCTAAGTAAAATGGTTATGTTTTGGGAAAGTGACATTAAAAATGAAGTTAATTATTTTAAAGGATGTTTTAAAATGTATTAACTATCGAAATCATAGATTTCAACATTTATTGTTGAAATAGACGTTTTCGAGGAAGAAGGAAATGATGGACTATAACACTGTTGTTATAGTAAATGATTTTCGAAAGAAAATGTTTTATGTAATATTGGGATTTATATATCTATCTTAAAGTCCGAATCCCTATACTATTGATTTTGAGTCGTCGTAACGATGTTTTACGTAACATTCGTTTTGACTCAAATAAATGTTGTTATAGTAAATGATTTCCTTAAAGAATGAAATATATACTTAATATTGATTTAAGTATATTGAATATTTTCAAATGTTGAAAATGAATGATGTGTGAATTACTTATAATTAAATAAGTATGGAAATGGTTTTCCAATATGAAACGAAGGGTTGAAATTTTATCTTTTAAAGATAAATTGAAAAGTGAATATTTGAAATTTGTTTTCAAACGGTTAAGTGTGGAAATTATATATCTAGTAAAGATATTTTTGGGAAATAAATAATTTTGGAAAATTATTTGGTATATGATGATGTTGCGCATCTTTATTGATAGTTAAATAACCGACTATCAATAATTACCTTGAATGGTATTTGTTGTGAATTAGATGAATTTGAATGCCACACTTATTTTTAAATAAACGCTCACTATTCGGGTTAGCCGGGAAAGGACCATGGGGTCGTATAACCCATTCCGAATATGTGATACGTCGTTATGAATTGCATTCGAAGACCGGTGTTGAAGACCGGATATTTTTGAAAACGGAAGGATTACCGTCGAGTTACTCTACATCGGCTGATCTCCGATTTAGAGGTTTTATCACCCTTAGTGACGGGAAGTCCGGACGTGATTAGAAAATTATCCGGATTTGCAAGGGCTTCGTGAGAAGTGCCTTCGGTTCTGTTTGATCCCGGAACAGACTTGTATGGATTGTATGTCTGACGTTACAATTTGAGATATAAAGCTGATTTCTTTCAAATACATTTCTGTTGGTGGCGGAGAATTTATTCTCTTAGCTTAACACCCTTCTCTGAGACGTACGAGCTCAGAGGTTATGTAGTTGAAATTTATCAGCGGTATACTTCCAATTTGATAACGTGACATACTGAGTGTTGCTGTGAAATGATCAGTGTTTGATCATTTGCGATATGATCATTTGGTTGATCTTATATCTTTGTGATCATAGGTTGATCATTTGTTTGACCCGAAGCATGGCTTTTTGAGAAGCGTAGCTTTGTGGACGAGACTTCGTCGAGCCTCACACCCCGGAAATGGTCAAAACAGGAAGGATGCGGCAAGGTTCTAGGGAGTAGCGCCCCTTAGTGTATGTCATTCCTTATGGATAAAGGTGGTATCATGGTATGAAGCCCGAATATTTAACCTCTGTGGTTGCTGCAAATTTATTACTTTGTGGTTGTTGTGAATCGGGGATCCTCGGGAAGATCGGTGACGATCGGGGGATGACATACGCATGTCAGTAGTTACCTATTTTTGCAGAGGTTACCCGGCCTTGTGTTGGCAGAGATCCGGTTAGGTTCTCGGGTCGTCTATTCCAGGGACGTACCCATCGTGGAAAAGGAAGTTCCTTAGCCTGACCATTTGTTGGAAATCCAAAGAAACAATACGAGCCTTTACGATTTCAATTGTATAACCTGTCTCCTCAGGAGGCAGCTATAGCAGGCATAATATAATGGTACCTATGCTGGCTAAGATTTATATTCTACTTTCGAAATGTTTTCCACTATGCACTAATAATAATATCCAAAATGATTTGATTTTTGCGTAGTAAGCATCTTTGACTATCATAAGAAGAAATCTCCTCCAATTCTGCGTTTGCATTGTGTGTGTGGCGGGAGGTCTTATGGTAGTTTCATTTTCCAAAAGCATTTCGAATTGACTTTAAAATTATTTTGTTGTTATAAAGAATATCTGTTTTACGATCTCACACCAGTCACCATGACTGACTCGGAGTTTATTGTTCCCTTCTAAACTCTGGGTGCCCACCAATTTCCACACGGGCAGCCTAGAGTTATGTTATCAGGATATTCTGGAGCTTTGGAAGCAAGCTGGATGGCGTAACGTATCATCCGTATTTGTTTATTTATTCCGCTGTGTATTCTGTATGAGGACAAGTTTATATAACTGTCCATTGATGTGCTGTGTTGTATTGAGTTGTATATTGACTCTGATTGATGTATGTATAAACTGATATAGTTCTTTGTTTTAAAAAGACTAGTGTTTATCTATTATATATTGTTCCGCTGCGATATGTGAGAGTCTAATATTGTTTTCTGTTTCTATTGTTGTTCTGTTGTTCTTCTCTTCTTCTTCTACTCTTTTCTTCTTCTTCTACCTTTTTCTTCTTTTTAAAACCATAACTTTTCGGGTTTCCGGCATTCGATGGCTCGGCAGTCGATAAAGTGAGTATCGATGTCGAATTTTCGAAAGTCGAAAATTTTGGGATGTTACATTTGGTATCAGAGCATATGGTTAAGCGACAACCCTGCTCTGTTGGGTGTTACTCATTAGAGATAGAGTCAGTAGTACTCTAGAATGAGTTGAGTGTAATAATAGATACGAGCGCGTATTTGTTAGTTAATATAAAAATTGTTTTATATTGTGATGATTGGTTTGTTGAGTGGTATATGGATTCTGGTCGGTATGGTCTGGACAACTCTATCGATAGGGATCTCTAAACACTTATATAGAACAATTCGGCACAGTATTGTTTTTAAATGGGGTAAATGAAATAATTTTACCCAAAACTATTTTTGTATAGAAAAGAAATGATTTTCTGTAAATTATTACAGTATATGGTTGCATGGTTGCTAGACGTGATAATATTAAACTATTATCATTGAAATTGAATAAAAAATTGAAATTATAACTCCAATGTTAAGAAATAAATTCACATACAAATGAAATTTAAGAATGTAAATAAAAAATGTGAATTGGAAGCATAAAGAAATGAATTCTTATATGAATAAAGATTGTGAATATAAATTGTAAATGAATCTATAAATGAAACGGAATTCGAGAGAAGTATTTGGAAATGTTTTGAAAAGAATTTGAAAATTTTGGAGATTTGGAAAGTTTAAATCATTTTTGATTTGAAAATGGATTTCAAAGGTTTTGAAAAGTATTTTAGAGAGATGAAAGCTCTAAACTCTTTTCGGTCGCTGGAAAATAATTCCGATGATGATCGCGACATCACTGGTGTTCATTTTCGGGTTTCCAAAAGAGGAATTGCTGCCAAATTGTTTTAAATGGAAGTTGTTTGGAAAATTTGGGTTTAGTTTTTGAAATTCAAAGAATAATTTGAATTGATTTCAAAAGAAAATGGCTTTGAAAGGTTGAAAAAACTCTGGAATACTATATAAAAATATTCGTGAAATATTATTAAGTTGATAACTTATACAATTTGATTTTTGATAGAATAAATTTAACTTAAAAGATGGAGTTAAATAAAAGTAAGTATAAGTGAACAAATTTGAATGAAGTGAAATTGAAAGTTGAAATTCATTTCGAATTTGTAAGCAGTGAATTGGATTGAATAATTATAAATGAAAGACGAATTAAAATTCATATGGAATTGGAAATCCAGTTTAAATACGAGTGGTTATAAACCAAAATAGTGAATTGAAAATAAATTTTGGGAATGAACAAAAGAATAAATCTGGAATTGAAACTGAATGTTGAAAACAAATTTGAATAAGTGAATTAAAATTTGTGATAAATTAGTAATTGGAACTAATTTAAAATAGTGCAGTTATGAATGAAAGATAATCGATAAAAATTCAATATTCAGAATAGAAGATAAAATTGAATTCAAATAGATTTGAAATGTAAAATTGAATGAAAAGAATCTATAACTTCAATAGTGAAGTAAAGAATATATAAGAAGCAGTTTATATTGAAAATTTTGTAATATGATGTGCAAAATGGTTTGAATATGTAACTAGATATTATGGCTAGTAGGATATACAGGTGTAAATGAATTGGGATTTTGATTTCAAAGATAAAGTGAATTGCTCGAAAAAGGTATGTATTTAAATTCCAATATGAGATTTGATGACTTTCTTGTCTAGCCGCTTGGCTTTTTCTTTTTCTTTTTGAAATCTGAGAGTCCGGAGGGACGTTTTGTAGTCGTACCGTATTAGCCGCGCAAAGGAGATGCTGGTGAAATTTTTTGAAAATTTCGAGTGTTAGAAAAATTTTGATAAATTTTTGAAAGTTAAAATTTGAATTTAAGTTTAAATTTGAATTTTGAAGTAAAACAATGCTGTTGAAACTTATAATTGAAGTTGGAAAATTTAGTTGAATTAGTAACGAATCTTTAGTAGAAAGATTTGTTTTGATAAATGTGATAAAACTATTGGATTGTGAAAAATAGTAGACGAGTTAAGGACCTTTTTTTCCTAACTTGTAATTTCGGGACGAAATTCTTTTAAGGAGGGAAGTTTGTAACGACCCAGAATTTTGAACAAATTAAATTGAAAATATTTAATTTATTTTAAATATTTGAACGGTGATTTAATTTGAATCCCCAATATAACTTTGAATTTGGCGATTTAACTATAAAATTTAATCTATTGAATGCTGAATAAAAATTTGAATCTTCAATTTTAAGCTGAAGAAAAATATTTCGAAAGCTTTTAAAATTCGTATTGACAATACCGGAAATAATAGAAGCTTTAGAATTGAATTGTTCAGTGATTTGTTCGGTTTTGAATTTATATCGTTTAAATCGAATTTAAAAATAGCCGTCCGAGGCACAGTCTCGGAATTCGACGAAACCAGTTTCATTGGGTCTGTAATGTTGAATTATTGTTAGATTTAAAATTTTGTATCTGTCGGAGTTGTTGTGTGAACATACGATAGGTAAACGCGTTAAAAAAATTTAATCGAATTCAATTTAATTTTTAAATTTGAATTTGGTCAACTTCAGTTACTATAGCTTCCATAAATCACGCGCTTGAATCATGCCACCCATCACGCTACTTTCTTTTGTTAAAATCACATCTGTTCCCTCTTCCCCTCTCCCTCATTCCTCAGTCCAAACGAAAAAGAAAATTTAAATGGCCGAACTATTTCTCGTCCCTTTTCTATTCAAAGCCGAGCCTTCTTCCTCAATCTAAAATCACGTATTCATCCACCCCTCGTTCTCAGTTCGAAAATCACGAATCCCCTGTCACCCAGTTCAATCGACAAAGAAAAAGATGGCAGAAACAAAGTATTCAAATCGAGCGATCGAAATCGAGCTAAAGAGAGAACGAGCTGAATTCGTTCAATTAACTACTCGCGATCGGAGGGGAATAGCCGGCGTCACGACTTCGTTGGCGTTTCCGGGTCAAGCTCGCCTGTTAGAAGGGGCGACTGACGAGTCGAGCATGGGCATGAAGGATTCTCGGCTAGCGGGCATCGCGAGAGGGGGCTCACGGTCATAGTTGAACTCGCGATGGCGGTTGGGTCGTGATGTTGAGTGTCGTGAAGGCGGATAAACTGGAGGTCGAGGCGTGATCGAGCATGTCTCCTAGGGTTTCTCGATGACGAGGGTGGGGCAATTAGGCAAGTGACGACGTGCTCGCACGAAATTGGTCAGTGAGGGTCGCCGTTGATTTTGTTTCTATCGATTTGAGGTAATTTAAATTTTAAGCATTTTTAAATTTATGGTACTTCAAGTTTAAAACCCTTAAAATTAATTTGTTAATTTCTATTCTTTTACCTGAAAGTTAACAATATAGTAGTTTAGAGTTTATTGAGCCAATATTGGACAAATAGAAAAAAATATTTTTATATAAATATTGTATAATTTATATATATATATATATATATCCTGATTTATATAAACAGACAGTAATAAACAGAAATTTATTTTATAAATGAAGTTTTAAGAAAATAAAATAGATACACATTGTAATTAATTTGATTTATTATTTTAGTTACAAAAAGGTTTTTTTTTATTTTATTAAGGGAAATTTAGTTTTAATTTAAATTTGGTTAGATAAATTTATTAAAAGAAAATTGGTTTAAAATAAAATCTTGGGATAATTAAAATTACCAAACAAAAAAATTGATAGTTCGATTTAATTCGAATGTTAATAAATTTATATGATTGTTATACAAGGTATAAATCAAGAAAATCAATCTGGAATGGAAAATGGGATTGCTAATAAAAAGCTAAGGTGAGATTTTTCTCACTCAAAATATATTTTGTATTGCAGTCAGTTATTGATTGATGATTGCTATTGGATGTGATATTAGATATAGTAGGATATATCTATATATATATATATAGCAATATATACATATTGGCATATGTATATATTGGATTGATTGATTTCCCGCCTCGTATAGCGGATGAGACCCTATTGCGCCGTTAGTAAGCGGATATATTATAAAAACCCATATACCGCGATATTCCACCTCGAAGTGGAATTGGTATTGTGCTAACATCTGTGGATGCAGGGAAACAGGTTGGAGGGATCCAACTGGATTCCTCACCAGTAGTTATTTATTTACAGATATTGATGTATATTCTGTTATCATATTGATATATGATGTTTGTTGTTGTGATTGACTAATTGGTGCTGTTGCATCATCGGATTCAGTTTTGAAGTTTAAAAATAACGACTTTTACTTTAAAAGGATTTTAAAGTGATTTTTGAAAGTAGACGTTTTGTTGAATTGTTGAATTGATTTATTTTAAATAAATAAACATTTAAAATTTTAAAGTTATAAAAGTTAAGATTTTTGTGAAATATAACCAAAGTGTCATTTTTGAAATAAATAGTTGATTTATTTATAAAATGGTTTAAATTGAGTTTTTCACAGTATTATAAACAGTTTATTTAAAAGATTTAAAAAGTCGATATTTATAAATCTAAAACATTGAACGAGCTTTGTAAGTGTTAGAACAAGATGAAATAAAAATTCGTAAGTGGATGAAACTTATAAATTGTGAAGTATAAATTGAATAGATGTTGTAGAATAAAAGATTTATAAGTAATAAACTTATAAATTAGATTTTTGCACTTAGATGGAATATGAATAGAATTGGCTAATAAAATGATTTTGCAAGTTGAAATTGTTATGAAGTATGAACGTGATTTATAAACGTTGTTTTATAAATCCAAAACCAATTGAAATTGATAAGTTAAACATAGAAGTTAATAAAGGAGATATATCCGCGATTTTGGATAGTGGATAATGCTTGAAAAATAAAATGTATAGAAAATAGTGAAATTTTGGTTAGTGAAGTATATTCACGATTTTGGACAGTGAATATATTGCTAAGTAAAATGGTTATGTTTTGGGAAAGTGACATTAAAAATGAAGTTAATTATTTTAAAGGATGTTTTAAAATGTATTAACTATCGAAATCATAGATTTCAACATTTATTGTTGAAATAGACGTTTTCGAGGAAGAAGGAAATGATGGACTATAACACTGTTGTTATAGTAAATGATTTTCGAAAGAAAATGTTTTATGTAATATTGAGATTTATATATCTATCTTAAAGTCCGAATCCCTATACTATTGATTTTGAGTCGTCGTAACGATGTTTTACGTAACATTCGTTTTGACTCAAATAAATGTTGTTATAGTAAATGATTTCCTTAAAGAATGAAATATATACTTAATATTGATTTAAGTATATTGAATATTTTCAAATGTTGAAAATGAATGATGTGTGAATTACTTATAATTAAATAAGTATGGAAATGGTTTTCCAATATGAAACGAAGGGTTGAAATTTTATCTTTTAAAGATAAATTGAAAAGTGAATATTTGAAATTTGTTTTCAAACGGTTAAGTGTGGAAATTATATATCTAGTAAAGATATTTTTGGGAAATAAATAATTTTGGAAAATTATTTGGTATATGATGATGTTGCGCATCTTTATTGATAGTTAAATAACCGACTATCAATAATTACCTAGAATGGTATTTGTTGTGAATTAGATGAATTTGAATGCCACACTTATTTTTAAATAAACGCTCACTATTCGGGTTAGCCGGGAAAGGACCATGGGGTCGTATAACCCATTCCGAATATGTGATACGTCGTTATGAATTGCATTCGAAGACCGGTGTTGAAGACCGGATATTTTTGAAAACGGAAGGATTACCGTCGAGTTACTCTACATCGGCTGATCTCCGATTTAGAGGTTTTATCACCCTTAGTGACGGGAAGTCTGGACGTGATTAGAAAATTATCCGGATTTGCAAGGGCTTCGTGAGAAGTGCCTTCGGTTCTGTTCGATCCCGGAACAGACTTGTATGGATTGTATGTCTGACGTTACAATTTGAGATATAAAGCTGATTTCTTTCAAATACATTTCTGTTGGTGGCGGAGAATTTATTCTCTTAGCTTAACACCCTTCTCTGAGACGTACGAGCTCAGAGGTTATGTAGTTGAAATTTATCAGCGATATACTCTCAATTTGGTAACGTGGCATACTGAGTGTTGCTGTGAAATGATCAGTGTTTGATCATTTGCGATATGATCATTTGGTTGATCTTATATCTTTGTGATCATAGGTTGATCATTTGTTTGACCCGAAGCATGGCTTTTTGAGAAGCGTAGCTTTGTGGACGAGACTTCGTCGAGCCTCACACCTCGGAAATGGTCAAAACAGGAAGGATGCGGCAAGGTTCTAGGGAGTAGCGCCCCTTAGTGTATGTCATTCCTTCTGGATAAAGGTGGTATCATGGTATGGAGCCCAGATATTTAACCTCTGTGGTTGCTGCAAATTTATTACTTTGTGGTTGTTGCGAATCGGGGATCCTCGGGAAGATCGGTGACGATCGGGGGATGACATACGCGTGTCAGTAGTTACCTATTTTTGCAGAGGTTACCCGGCCTTGTGTTGGCAGAGATCCGATTAGGTTCTCGGGTCGTCTATTCCAGGGACGTACCCATCGTGGAAAAGGAAGTTCCTTAGCCTGACCATTTGTTGGAAATCCAAAGAAACAATACGAGCCTTTACGATCTCAATTATATAACCTGTCTCCTCAGGAGGCAGCTATAGCAGGCATAATATAATGGTACCTATGCTGGCTAAGATTTATATTCTACTTTCGAAATGTTTTCCACTATGCACTAATAATAATATCCAAAATGATTTGATTTTTGCGTAGTAAGCATCTTTGACTATCATAAGAAGAAATCTCCTCCAATTCTGCGTTTGCATTGTGTGTGTGGCGGGAGGTCTTATGGTAGTTTCATTTTCCAAAAGCATTTCGAATTGACTTTAAAATTATTTTGTTGTTATAAAGAATATCTGTTTTACGATCTCACACCAGTCACCATGACTGACTCGGAGTTTATTGTTCCCTTCTAAACACTGGGTGCCCACCAATTTCCACACGGGCAGCCTAGAGTTATGTTATCAGGATATTCTGGATATTCTGGAGCTTTGGAAGCAAGCTGGATGGCGTAACGTATCATCCGTATTTATTTATTTATTCCGCTGTGTATTCTGTATGAGGACAAGTTTATATAATTGTCCATTGATGTGCTGTGTTGTATTGAGTTGTATATTGACTCTGATTGATGTATGTATAAACTGATATAGTTCTTTGTTTTAAAAAGACTAGTGTTTATCTATTATATATTGTTCCGCTGCGATATGTGAGATTCTAATATTGTTTTCTGTTTCTATTGTTGTTCTGTTGTTCTTCTCTTCTTCTTCTACTCTTTTCTTCTTCTTCTACCCTTTTCTTCTTTTTAAAACCATAACTTTTCGGGTTTCCGGCATTCGATGGCTCGGCAGTCGATAAAGTGAGTATCGATGTCGAATTTTCGAAAGTCGAAAATTTTGGGATGTTACAAATAGTGTCTAAAGAAGAAACTAAAGTATGTGAAGAAGGGGACAGTCTGCTATAGGATACAAAAGATGAGATAGGGTAGGTACATTGCCTTTTTCCTTTTCGAAGTGCAATGGGTAACTCAAGACTTGGATCAGTTTCAGCAGTTTTGTGGACAGTGTTTGTGTCATCTGCTTGGTGGACAGTGTTTGTGTCACTGAGTATGGTAGATTAAACAAGAAATTCTTCATTGTCTTCTTGTATACTTAGGTATGTAGAATGATTAGTGGACTGACAAAATGGTTCTTCTTCCATAAAATTAACATCAATTGAAACAACATATTTCTGTAAACTTGGACAAAAGCATCTATATCCTTTTTGAAGTCGAGAGTATCCAACAAATATACATTTTAAGGATTTATGATCAAGTTTACTCAACTATGGGTTGACATTCCTAACAAAGCAAGTACAACCAAAGATCTTAGGCTTGACAGGATATAATTGTTTGTTAGGATGTAATACCTAGTAAGGAATCTTATTGTTGAGCACTATTGATGGCATCCTATTGATGAGGAAGCATGCTGTGGAGATAGCGTCTGCCCAAAACATTTTTGGGACATTCATTTGAAACAATAGTGCTCGAGTAGTTTCTAACAAGTGTCGGTTTTTTCTTTCAGCAACCCCATTTTGAGATGGCGTGTCTACACATGAGGTTTCATGGAGGATACCATTTTGAGCAAGATAGGTATTAAATTCAGTGGACACATATTCCTTGGCATTATCACTTCGTAAAGTTTGCATAGATGTGTTGAACTGTGTTTTGATTTCAGCATGAAATTTACAAAATATAGAAAACAATTTAGAACGAGATTTCATTAGAAACAGCCATGTTACATGTGAGTAATCATCAACAAAAGTTACAAAATATCTAAAACCAGGTTTAGATGGACTTGATGATGGTCCCCAAATATCTGAGTGTACTAATTCAAATGGCTTACTTGCACGTTTATTTATATATACTACATATATGTTTTAAATATAAATATTATTGGTTGATTGAATTTAAAAAAACATATTTTAATTTCATTTTTTATAATTTTATACTATTCCTTTTATATCATTAAATAGACTTAGACTTCTTATTGATCGTAGGACAAAGTGGCCAATTTTCCCTATAAACCTTTAGAACAAATTATACGTTTATACCGGTGTGATGTACATATTTTGAATATGAATATCATAATATATTAAAGTATAAGATTAAATTAAATTAACAAAATAATTTGAAATTAAATTAGTAACACAATTATTTTAAGCATTAACGGTAAATAAATATTTTAATTAATTAAATAAATTAAAATATTTCAATTCCTTTTTTAATTGTACTAAATTTGATTTAGCATAAACAAATTATTATTTACACAAACACAAATAAAATCTCGTGCAATTTAATAAAATGCTAAAAATTTGAAATTCACCATTTTTACCCCATTGCAAGTGCACCTGATCCAACACGGCACAACTCTCCTCATCAAATTCCAAAGTTTGTAAAATGGCTACTTGACCTTTATTATTTAATTAAATTAAAATATCACTTTTATTGATTAATAATTATTATTAAATTTATGAGTATTATGGTTTTATTGTAAAGCTTTGTAATTGGTTTTCAAGCATGGAAAATTTGGTTTTTTTCACTTTGTTTGTGCCTTCATTTGTAATTTCTAAAGTATGCCACATGTCATATATGATTTTGCAAACAATTACTCTAGTGGTTTCGTTCTTTTTTTTGAGATAAATAAGATGCATAGGTTAAAGCCCTACTTAGCCTAGAAATAGATCAAAAGAGAAGTTAGGGGAGAAACTCATCCCAGATGGTCGGCAGGTGTGATCGAGACCCAAAATAAAATACTGGTCCAAAAGTGCTCAGTGGAGTAATTAGAGCTTCATATTTGTTTTATATAGAGTTCCAAATTTCTAGACCGCATGCCTCTATGTAAATTCTCATTTGAATTGACCAGTATGTACAAATAGAGCCAGCGAAAAGTGGTGGTTGTGTAGTGGATTAACCTTCTTGGAATGTGTTAAACCTATTAGTGCCCATATTAATATTCAAAAAATTTGTTAAGATTTTTGAAAAATAGCATTATGATACCGAATGTAAAACTAGACTGATCGAGTATTATGGCCTTAAGTAAATATGTACTTAGTTACTCAATTATACCACTTAAACACTTATGTATGACTATTTAGTTAAGCAGTAATAAGCTAAAGAATGCATGATTAAATGAAGTAATTAAAGTATATTATATCTGGAGTTTATACTAGTTTAAACCCTTATCGTACATCTAGTCTTGAAGCTCATCATCGGAATTTCCATTAGCAATCCCCTAACTTAACCCGGAGGAACATATTTCTACAACACCGTTTGTACTGTCGAATACGACTTCTCTTAAAATTTAAATATTGAGTTGTGACAACTTTTGCATCTCTAAATATAGAATTGTCGTTTGTAGCACACATCCTATAACATATGCAAGGCTTTGAATTAAAGTAGAAGGTAATAGGATCATAAGCGATCAAGGAGAAATTTGACTTTGAATCAAAGATTGATAATTAGGGCTTGATAATAGTAACAGTTTTCAAAGAACTTATTATAGAAAATATTGAGTGCATGAAATTGTGTTTTAGATTGGAGATAAAAAATGCTTTTATAGTGGCAAAAGGTTGCTTCAAAATGCTGCATCTATTTGAAGAGGAAGAAGATAGAAGTCGTGATCCTCTATTTTATAATTTTAACTTTTTTTCAGCATTTGCAGTAGTTGTGGATTCACTAGCAAACATGCAGTCGGTCAACTATTTAAGGTACAAGTGATTGACCGTTTGTGCCTTATGATGTAATCCAAACAAGTTGTGGTTAAAAGTTTCTAAAACAATCACTAATTTTTTTAGAAAATAAGAAATTTGAGAAAAATTATAAAGGAGATTTCTAAAGAGAAAAGAAAGATCGTGCGGGTTTTAACATTATTTTTGCTACTAGGATACCAAAAACGCTACATCGCCGACTCGTCATACTATTAAAACGGTCTTTTATGTGACATCTTATTCTTAAGTTTTAGCCTCCACCTTACTACGAGCCCTTTTTGCAACCTGAAGCAAAACTGCTTTTTCTTATTTCAAAAGTCATTTTACTTTAAAAAGTTAAAAATGAAAAAGTTCGTTTGGCATAACAATGACTTATAAGTCGAAAAGACAAAAAGTTAATATGGATAAAATCAACATTTTTTGGTAGCTTTTTTTGGCTTTTATATTGGGATTTGAAACTAACCAATTTGTGTACATGATAACTGAGAGTCTGAGATATCAAAATTGCATTATTATACAACTTTTAGTGAAAGAATTACAAACAATTTATTCCTCAAAATGTATGTAGAAAAGTATATGAACAACGAATCAAGAATCCGAATAGATACTTTCATCTCTTCATATGTAAATAAACTCTAACATCCGATTTGAGTTACAAAGGTAAAGCAATAAACAACACAATAGATGCATATCAATTTTTGTGCGACAAAAGTCGAGCATCATTACAATGGTAGAAAAACTACAATTTCTAAAAGCATATCAAACCTACAAGGGCAAATGATAATATGCTGCCATACTTCGATGGATTTGTTATCTTTTGTTGTTGGAATCGTGTCTTCCTCCTTGAGTTGAATGCACTCTAGCTGAACTTTGATTATATTCAAAGTTTCTTTCCTCTAGAATTATGGTCTTGGTATTCTGCAAAATCACATCATCTGAAATGTGCTTTCTAATGTAATTATGAATTGCACATGCAGCTATCACAATATTACGTTGTTTGCAAAGACCATAAGATAGCATCACTTTCAAAATAGGAAAATGTGCTTTAAGAACACCAAAGCATCGCTCAATGATATTTCGTAAAAATAAATGCGCATAATTATACAGTTTCCTCATAGATCGTGGTGCACTATTTTCTCCTATATAATCATTACAACGATATCTTTCTCCTTTATATAGTGCCAAAAACCCAGCCATATTAGCATATCCCGAATCAACCAAATAAAATTTTCCTACCAAACAAAAAATATAAAAATAAAACATACACTACTTCATTCTCATGATCAAAGTTGATTTTGAATTTATCATTCAAGCTTAATATTTATTGTACTTGGGAGAATTTATGTTTTCTACTTGAATCGATGAAATTTACCAAAATAACTTATGTTAAAAACAATGGTAAAAACTAACCATTTGGAGGCAATGGAAAGTTTCTATTTCGATTATTAATTGTCTCCATCAACACTTTTGAATTATTTGAAGTGCCTTTCCAAATAATTCAAATTAAATTCAAAACAATTCAAAATTTGAATTTTAAAATCTCCAAAATTTGGCTAGTCTAATGATAGACATCATGGCCTAAGAATATATGCAAAAATATCACAAAACAAGGCAAGAAAACAAGCAAAAAAGACTCGAAAACAACCAGAAAAGGAGCAGAAATGGGCTGCAAAATTTTGTGTAGTCCTTTTCGTTTGCTACTCTGATACCAAATTGTGACGCCCCATATCATCAGCATTCATAAAACATCAAATATGGTTTAGGGGGAAAACCTAAACCTGCCAAATCGACAATCCAAAACATGCACAAAGAGATCACATCTCAAACACGCCATAAGGCAAATATATCTCCAAAGAGGAGAATAAAATCTCAAGTAAACGCCAAAAGGCAAGATAAACACTTAACAAATAAATGTGTACATATCACATACGCATAAAAAAAATGCATTTCTCTCAATTTTTATTTAATTTACAATATTAAATTATAATTATCATTATAATTCAATATTGAAAGGTAATCTTCAAACCAGGGTTGTTACAGACTCTCCCCCTAACAAAATTGCGTCCTCGCAATTCTTAGAGAACAATTTGTATTCAATTATTTAATTTACATATTAAGCTAGGCACATGTGAAACACATATCAAAGTCACACGAGGACATTACATTTGGGGTGGGTAAACTTTTCCTCTCCTGATAGGGAATTTGTGATTTTCCTGCTACAGACACACTAATGTGTGTACCGGCAATTGCTCCACTATGGTTCTAAAAAGAAACAAAATTACCAATTATAAAAATGAGTCATATATAGATAAATAAGAATGAAAATTTTGGGAAAAAAACATGATTGGTTGCATTTAAGGTTCAAATAACAAAAACTTAACTTAAACCAAGGCCAATATTTATCACTTTTGCTTTTTAAGTATGGATGCACTTTTGTGAAATCTGGAGGCACGATAACGTCTTTAGCAAATTTGCATATAGCCTTTAATACTTTTCCAAAATTACGCGAAATTGAATTCGGAGAGTGTTGGAAACAATATGATAGAACTATATTACTATCGTTGTGTCCAATTATATATAAGAATATACATACTTGTTTTTCCACTTTGACATGTCATGTATCACGCAATAGACCATGATTCTTCAATGCCTCACAAAACCCAATATAATATTTGTTTGAAGGCGAAATATATCTAAACATCTATTTGTGTGGTTGTTGAGTATGTTAAAGACATACTCCCTTCTGCTCAACGATCATTCCTATATGGTTGTCTTAGGATGCATCTTGAATAATACCTCTTTCCTTTATAACTAACTATCAATTTAATAGCTTCTTGTTCAATATCACTTGATCCACTCGACTCACTACTCGAACTCCTTTTAGGCAAATAACCTGTATAGAATTTTTTTTTAAAATATTACATATATTCATAATAGGCAAACAAAACAAGTGATATAAAAATCTGCACATCAGCCTCTTACCGCTATTATACTAAAATCATTGACGCAGCAGAAATAAGCGAATTCGACGATGTCAATCGAATCCGTCCAGGATCCAATCCGATTAGCGGAATTAATCGGTGAATTGATGTAGAATCGATGGATTGAAAATACCCAAATCCGTTGATCTCACGAGATACCAGACTTTAGCTATCTTCAACACGTTGATCGCGCACGATGCCGTGAGAGAAGATCTACAATTCTTCGAACGTTGATCAAGCGCACTTGATTCCGTGAATTGGCTTCAACAATCGTTGATTCGAGCGCACTCGAATGCCGAAAGTGGAGATATGAGATAACACTCAACTACCGATTTTAATGGAGGCAAGAAGCACAAACCAAATTTTATTTCAAATTCAACAACCTATTACAATGACATCACGTCCCTATTTATAGGGTTTACAACACAACACAAACGACTTAAGAAAATTACAACTCAATAGTACAATGGTTTTTAAAACACCCAGCCGACCTAAAGAACAACACACGCGACCTAAAATTAACAACAACGACCTAAACAAAACACTCAGCGACCTAAAGAACAGCACACGCGACCTTCTCTGGAGCGACCTAACTTCAGCGACTTAGGTAATTTGTTTGCGACTTAAAATGGAGCGACATAAGGAATGCGGTATCACTGGAGGTGGAGCGACCTACGACTTAGCTGGAGCGCGACGTAGAATTCGATCGTTCGCGACATCCATTAGGTCGTTCGCGACCTAGTCTCGTTCGACTTTACTGGAGGCGATCTACTGCTTGCGCCGTAAGGCATTGGAGGCTTGCGATCTATGGAGACTCACGACCTAGGGAAGGTCGTTCGCAAGCTAGGAGATTGGTAGGTCGTTCGCGAGCTAGGAGATTGGTAGGTCGCTCGCGACCTAAAAAGTTCTGTAGCGTCTTCTTCTTCGCGACCTAGGAAGGTACACACTGCATCATCCTCCACTTGTTGGAAAGAATTCGTCCTCGAATTTAAAAGTTCTTCCCCATTGGGTTGTTCATCTCCATAATAAGGTATAAGATGTTTGACATTAAACACATCAGAAGTGTAAACATCCTCTGGCAGCTTCAACTTATAAGCATTTTCATTGATCCGTTTTATAATTTCTACTGGACCAATCTTTCGGGCTTTCAACTTATTATAAGCACCCACTGGGAAGCGATCCTTCGTTAACACAGCATACGCCCAATCACCCTCGTTGAACTTCACACTCCTTCTCTTTTTATCTGCAGTTTGTTTATACTTCTCATTCGTCTTCTCCAAACATTCCTGAACGATTCTATGACAATCTTTCAACTCATCAACGAAATCTGACGCCCGCTTAATCACTCCTTTCGGTTGTGGTACTACCGTTAAATCCAACGGCCCCTTTGGCAAGCTTGAATATACAACTTGAAATGGACTGTAACCAGTGCTTCGATTAACAGCATGGTTATGAGCAAACTCTGCCTGACACAACTTCATATCCCAACTTTTCAAATTATCCTGCACAAGACATCGCAACAAGTTTCCCAACGATCTATTGACCACTTCCGTTTGCCCATCTGTTTGAGGATGATAGGCGCTACTAAAATTCAGTTTCGTTCCAACCATCTTCCACAGACTCAACCAAAAATGACTTAGAAATCGCGTATCTCGGTCAGAAACAATGGATTCAGGTAGCCCATGTAGTCGATACACTTCTTTAAAGAACAATTGAGCAACACGGACTGCATCAGCGGTCTTTTTACAGTCTATAAAATGTGCCATTTTCGAAAACCTGTCCACTACAACATATATTGAATCATTCCCTCGCTGAGTTCTTGGTAATCCCAAAACAAAATCCATGCTGATATCAACCCATGGTCTAGTAGGCACGGGTAATGGCATATACAATCCCGCATTCGTCGTTGTTCCTTTGGAAACTTGACAAATATGACATCTCTCCACAAATCTTTCAACTTCTTTTCTCATAGACGGCCAGAAATAAGATTGTGACACCAACTGCAAGGTATGATCTCTGTCCACGTGACCCTCTTCATGCAATTCTTTGACAATCTTCAACCTCAAGCTACAATCCAGAATACACAATTGATTTCCTCTGAACAAGAATCCATCTTTCATTACAAAATCATAAGAACTCCCTTCCTGCACCTGATCCAGCACTTTCGCAAAATAAGAATCTGAAATAAGAAATTCTGGTAACAAATCAAATCCCACTACTTCCACTCGCATAGTTGTCAGCAAATGATTTCTACGGCTCAATGCATCAGCAACTCGGTTAGTAACTCCTGATTTGTGCTTCACAACGAAAGTAAACTGTTGTAAATAAGCAACCCACGAAGCATGCCTTGCTGAAATTTTACCTTGCCCCTGCAAATGTTTCAAAGCTTCATGGTCAGTGTATAGCACAAATTCTTTATGAAATAGATAGTGTCTCCAATGCTTTATGGCTTGGACTATAGCATAGAATTCCAAGTCATAAGTACTGTATCTCGTTTTAGCTCCCGTCAGTTTCTCACTAAAGTAGGCAATAGGATGACCCCTTTGACTCAACGTTCCCCCAATTCCAACCTTCGAGGCATCAATATGTAGCTCAAACAACAACTGAAAATCTGGCAATACTAGAATTGGTGCTGACGTCAAAAGCTCTTTGATCCGCTCAAAAGCTAATCCTGCTTCTTCCGTCCACAAAAATTGTTTTCCCTTCATACAATCAGTAACTGGTGCCATCACGCTACTGAAGTGTGGAATGAATTTTCGGTAGAATGATGCGAAACCATGAAAACTCCTCACTTCTGTTATTGTCTTAGGCTGTGGCCAATTTCGAATAGCTTCAACTTTACTCTGATCAACTTGAATACCATCCTTCGACACAATATAGCCCAAGAATAGAATACTTGTAGTCATGAAGGTACACTTCTTTGTTACAGCATAAAATTCCTCACGTCGTAAAACCAACAACACTTCCCGCAAATGTTGTAGGTGTTCTTCAGTGCTTCCACTGTAGATCAAGATGTCATCAAAATATACCACTACAAACTTCCCGATAAATGGTCGAAAAATCTGGTTCATGACTCTCATGAATGTACTCGGAGCATTTGACAAGCTAAACGGCATCACCAACCATTCGTACAGACCCTCCCGATTTTTAAAAGCAGTCTTCCACTCATCACCCGGTCTAATACGAATCTGATGGTATCCACTTTTCAAGTCAATCTTCGAAAACACAACAACACCGCTCAACTGATCCAACAAATCATCCAGTCTCGGCATAGGAAATCGATATCTCACCGTAATCTTATTCAATGCTCTACTATCTGTGCACATTCTCCACGTTCCATCCTTCTTCGGCACCAACAAAGCTGGCACTGCACAAGGACTCAAACTCTCCTGAACACGCCCTTGTTCCAGTAATTCCTCTACCTGTCTTCTCAACTCCTCGTGTTCTTTTGGACTCATCCAATAGTGCGGTCTATGAGGCAATGCAGCACCTGGCACTAAGTCAATCTGATGTTGTATGTCTCTAAGCGGTGGTAACTCTTTCGGCAACTCCTCTGGAAACACATCTTTGAATTCCTCCAAAATTGGCTTCACTTCCTCTGGAACTTCAGTAACTTCACTGCTTTCATGCCCAATCACATAAAAACTTCAGGACTCTCATCTACCTCTTCCACAAACTCCTTCAAGGACAACAAAGTCTTCAATTCTTCAATCTCCTCTAGCTTGTTTTCATTCTGTTGTTGCTTCTTCGGAACTAAAGTGATTTTCGTGCCCTCGAACAAGAAACTGTAGTTATTTGTTCGACCATTATGTTGTACCTCCCGATCGTACTGCCACGGCCTTCCCAACAGCAAATGGCAAACATCCATGTCAACCACGTCACACCAAATCTCATCTTTGTATTTCTTCCCAATAGAAAATGGAACATGAGCTCGCCTCTCTACCTTCACTTCTCCTCCTTTCCTCAGCCAAGCAAGTTTATACGGACAAGGATGTTTCTCCATTTTCAACTTCAACTTCCTCACAGCTTCCGTTGAAATGATATTATCACAACTCCTAGCATCAATGACAAATTTACAGACCTTCCCCAAAATAGTGCACGTTGACTGAAAAATGTTACTCCTCAACCAACTCGACTCCTCTTCTTGCTTCGGGGTTAAACAAGATCTCCGTAGCATCAGATTACATCCCTCGTCTCCCGACACCTCTTCTTCCTCCTCATCACGGTGTGAATTGAGATCCTCTTCTACATCCTCATCTTCCACTTCAACAATCATAGTTCTCTTCTTCGGTTTCGGACATTCGTTGCTGTTGTGACCCACTTCCTGGCAATTATAGCATTTGAAATTGGTGTTGACTTTTGGTTTAGCCACTTCTTGAACAACCGGCTTATTCGATGCTTTAGGAACATTAGAACTACTACCCGCTCCTTTGTTCTGCCCCGTAAAACTTGGAAACACACCTCCCCCACGTCTACCTTGTTTCTCCCAAGCCAACGCCTTTTGATGTGCTTCTGCTACAAATCTAGGGTCGAACATGTTCACCATATCCTGGATCTGTGTTCTAAGTCCCCCAACAAACCTAGCGGTCAACTGTTCTTCTGTCTCCATAATGTCATTTCGAGCAATCAACTGGTAGAACTCATCTGCATAATCAGTAACAGTCTTCGTCCCTTGCCTCGGGTTCTGTAATCTCTGATACATCAGTGATTGGTAATTGTAGGGCAAGAAAGTAGCCTTCATCAATTTCTTCATCTTCTCCCAAGCAACAATCTTCGACTTCCACATCCGCTCTCTAGTAAGTTTGGTTTGCTACCACCACGCCATAGCTCTTCCCCTCAACCTAGTAGCAACCAACTTCACTTTACGATCTTCTGGAACATCCTTGAAGTCAAAAATTTCCTCAACATAAGCTAGCCAATCAAGAAATTCCTCGGCCTGCATACCTCCCTTGAATTATGGTATTTCAGTTTTCATCTCGGACTCCCATTTGTGATCATACTCTGAATGATTTCTTCCTTGACCTCGTTCTCGTCCATGAACACTACCACCATCAAACTCCTCTTCAAAATCTGATGCATATCGATGTCGATCCTGACCACCAACATCTCTACTACCACCATTTCTTCCACCAACATCCCTTCGATCTACATTCCTCCGTTCACGACTTCGATCATCAACATTTCTATCATAATCTCGATCCACACTTCTATGATCACTATCAACACTTCTCTCTCGATTTGAATGTGGTGAAACTCTACTTCCCCCATGGTTAGATTCAGGTGAAACCCTTCTCTGATTTGATTCATCTCCAACATCATTCTCTCTAAGCGACCAATCCCTTCATTAAACTTCTCATTAAAGTTTTCGTTAATTTTTTGCTCCATCTCATCGGCCTCTTCTCTCCCATACAAAGCATCAATGTTGCGATAACGGTTAGCTCTTCTCGGAGGCATGATCACTCTTCAACAAATTCCAACAAAAACTTCACTTTGATCTAAAAATCTTCAAATCAAAACTACCCACTTGTTGAAATCTTCAAAAAATCACCAAACGAACAAATCTCTTCAAAATCTCGAGAACCCAATTCTCCAAATGTTGCAAATCTCGCACAAACTCCAAAAATCTACGCAAACTCCTTGCGATCTAGCCCTGATACCAAATGACGCGGCGGAAATAAGCGAATTCGACGATGTCAATCGAATCCGTCCAGGATCCAATCCGATTAGCGAAATTAATCGGTGAATTGATGTAGAATCGATGGATTGAAAATACCCAAATACCCAAATCCGTTGATCTCGCGAGATACCGGACTTTAGCTATCTTCGACACGTTGATCGTGCACGATGCCGTGAAAGAAGATCTACAATTCTTCGAACGTTGATCAAGCGCACTTGATTCCGTGAATTGGCTTCAACAATCGTTGATTCGAGCGCACTCGAATGCCGAAAGTGGAGATAGAAGATAACACTCAACTACCGATTTTAATGGAGGCAAGAAGCGCAAACCAAATTTTATTTCAAATTCAACAACCTATTACAATGACATCACGTCCCTATTTATAGGGTTTACAACACGACACAAACGACTTAAGAAAATTACAACTCAACAGTACAATGATTTTTAAAACACCTAGCCGACCTAAACAACAACACACGCGACCTAAAATTAACAACAACGACCTAAACAAAACACTCAGCGACCTAAAGAACAGCACACGCGACCTTCTCTAGAGCGACCTAACTTCAGCGACTTAGGTAATTTGTTTGCGACTTAAAATGGAGCGACATAAGGAATGCGGCATCACTGGAGGTGGAACGACCTACGACTTAGCTGGAGCGCGACGTAGAATTCGATCGTAGAATTCGATCGTTCGCGACATCCATTAGGTCGTTCGCGACCTAATCTCGTTCGACTTTACTGGAGGCGACCTACTGCTTGCACCGTAAGGCATTGGAGGCTTGCGATCTATGGAGACTCGCGACCTAGGGAAGGTCGTTCGCGAGCTAGGAGATTGGTAGGTCGCTCGCGACCTAAAAAGTTCTGTAGCGTCTTCTTCTTCTTCGCGACCTAGGAAGGTACGCGCTGCATCAATCATGTACTTGTTTAATGTGGAGAAGTGGAAAACATAAAGTAAGTTGGAACAAATGTGAAATCCTGAAAGCGAAAGCGAACTTGGTTTTAAAGATTTTAAGGAGCACAGAGAGAAACGGAAATTTTTGACAAAAGGGAGAAACAAAATAAACAAAAAATCTCAGAAAGCTTGTCAAAATAATTTATTAGGCATCCAACTAATGTTTGCAGGCAAGAACTTGAGTTTTGACCAAATGTTCTCAAGAAGGGATTGTATTTACAAGTATATACTTCTGTGTAATCAAGTTATGTTAAACTACTCAAGATTTTTTAGTTGGGCATGGAAAGCCTATGTGTTTAGTTCGACCAACAAGAAAATTCAACTCAAAAATTCAAATTCAAGTGTAAAATGGTGTGCGACTAGTCTAGACGACAAGATTTTCATTAAACAAACTCCATATTACCAATTTAACATCCTAAGATCACCTAAAATTCCTACCAAAAGCAATAGAAAGCAAAATTTGGTTGTCTTATCAGGAAACACCTTTGAATTCAATATAAACTGTTTAAAGACTGAAATCATTATTGCAGTAAAGTGTAAATTGGTGTGGAAAATAGTAGCTGAAACATACTTTGCAAGTTTTGGAAGCTGCAAGCATAACACCAACATTATTGTAAGAAAACGGAATTATTGTAAAGGGATAACTAGAATGCAAATACAAATAGGTCTCACATATCTATAATACAAGATAATCATGTACTTAATAGCAACAAATTGACTATGCATCATGATCCTTCAACATCAGACATAGAGGACACAATTTGTTCACACTACAAGAAATAAAAGGAAACAACATGTGGTAATTAGAAAACTGAGCAAACAACTCAAGAATAACGAGAATGCAAATAACTTTTTTTATAACCTGAAGAGAAAGAAAGTATACTAATAGTGCAGAAAAAATGGCTCATCAATGTCAGATATAGAAGAATATACTACAGATTTTATTGAAGCATCAGAAATCTTTTTTGAAGACTCCGAGCTACCACATAATATTGCATAAAAAATTGAGAACGTTGTCATTTAACCAAAGGTAATTAACTCCTGGTGTTTCTACATACATACGAGATAACTAGGCATATCTATTAGAAATAGATAACGTAGATTTGAAGGAAAAGCAAAATTCAGTGAAAACTCAGGCAACAAGCATAACTTATATTTAACACATAAAAACAACCCTGTGGCCCAAACATATAAAACAGATGTATTTGCCAGTAAGTACGACCATTAGAACAAATAGAATAGCAAATAAAAAGCAAACATGATATAACCAAACTTAAAATTTACACTTGCTACAATACACGTGTAACATCTAACGGTACATAAAACTTGTCTGTTAATGGATCAACTAAATAACAACCACAAAATAAAGTCATTGAAATTCCAAACCATGTTTTAAACCCTTAACCAACATCAAATACTACAGACAAATTTATTTTGACACAAGATAGTAGCGAAATCCTAATAAGTTCATCGAATTCCCAATATAGTCATTATATCGATCTTTAGAACAATAAGATTCATTCCTTCCTAAGCTCATCAAACATGTGAAGAAAAGTCTCTCTCTACGGTTTTTCTTGAAGAAATTGCAAAGCACAAATACATGCCCGGTTGTTAATAACTAAATCCATTTCTTTAATAACCTTCATACACTCTGAGATCGAATATTTATTCTTCTCCTCACAATTTCTCCTTTTCTCCTCTAATCTAGCTTTATAAGTCTTGGCCAGAAGCTTGATAGATTCATTGAAGTTCATCTCATTGCTTTCTCTTTTGTCACATTTACTGCTCCTACTCATAGTCCCAGATAGTAAGCCATTCATAGCCTCCTATGTACTCTATAGTAGGGTATTTCTTCAAAAAGTGATGCCTCTACAGGAGCACTATGTAAAGATATAGAGTTAGGAACACTTGACATAAATTCGTGTAATCATCACTTGAATCAAATTCATCTAAGTATGAAGCTTGAAGTTTTCCTTCTGCTACTACATCCTCAAAAATAGTAGCTAACTTCTCGTATTCTGGACAATATTCGGTTCGAAATTTCTTTATACATTTTGCCATCGGATGCTTCTGTTCTGTAAGTAAATAATAACTTATAATGATATCCAAATTTATTTATTTAGTTAAACAAAAAATACCGCCTTAACGTAGTCATCTCACCAAGCATTGTCTGCATCCACCTTACACAACACGAAGTTCCATCCTAAACTAGTGTTTTCAATAATAAGCCGTTTGCACTCCTTATACTTCTCCTTCAAAGATTGCATCTTATTTTTATATGCTTTTAGAGGGTATTTTTAAGCATATATTTTGTAGCAGTTTATGTCATCACACTCATTCTTTGAAAAAGTTCCAACCACTCTATGTTTTCCACACGCACTTAACTTTTCTACCATTAAATCTACAAAGACGCCTCGGTTTGTTTTATCCCAATTGCCCAATACAGTGGACACCAACGTTGAGTAACATTATTGGAAGTCATCTACATGAATCATCATTGAAGTTATAAAAGGAAAGGGTGTAAATCCATATTCTCTTATGTCGATTGTTTTGTAGACGATCTACTAACTATTATGATCATTTTCATTCATGGTTTTATATTGGGTTTGCATCTATATGGATTTATGTTTGATGTTTTGTAATTTGGTTATAAGCTAGGCTATCTAATATTATTGACAACAAGAATCCCAACAAAACAGTAAAAATAATAGCATACCATGTTTTCTCATCAGAATGATTGGTGTTAAAAAATAACCAATAAATCATCAATAATGCACAAAACATATAGCAACTATACTAATTCAGCAAACTTAATACCGAGGTACTAACTTTGTTGGCTAATAATATCAAATATGTATTAAAGTTGTGTTAAACATTCTAAAAATTTACAGATATATGTACCCTTTTTAAGAAAAGAAAACAAAGTTTATCTACACATCCACTACATAATCACATAAAGACTTGGTTCTTGTAAAGCAATAAGAAAAATAATAAAGAACAATCGATCAAATTAGAGAATGAACAATCGAAGATTGGAAGCAAAAACGACAAAATGAAGAAGAAAAGAGTACCTTTGTCCAAAATATTGAAGAGAATCACGGTGTTTTTGATGAATGAAAGAACAAAAAAAGTGCCTTCAAGCTGAAACCTTAATTTCACTAAATGCGGCTTGGAAAAATGTGATGTTTTGGATTTTAAAAGCAAAAGACAAAAAAGAATAGCTTATAAAATAAGGAGGAAAGTAACTCGTATAAGCCCAATTTTTCATTGGATACGATATGGGCGTATTTACTTTTGCTTTTAAAAATAAAAAAAACCGCTTATTTTTGGTTATCCAAAGGGGCCCTAAATGATACTTCACCTGTCTTTCTGACGTCTTGTGTTCAATCCCGCTAATCTTAGATATACTTATGTTACTATCTTAGGTTTTAATATCATGCACCAACCCGTGAATTTGAAAATTCCATTTATCCACTGTAATGCCCTCTTGTTGAAACGACGGATTTCCTATCGATTAGAAAAACGTCGAAAATATATCATTATAAAACCACAAGTACACCACATAAAATCGTAGTACATATGCGAGTACGGGTCAATCCACGGGAAAAGAATTAATTTCTAAAACAACTCAATCAAATAAGCCCAAAAATTAAGAGGGGATTTAACTAAAATTGTAGAAAAATGAACTAAAAGTATAATGTAAATAAGAATAAAACTATGAGATTAAGGAGCAATTTAGAGGCAAATCCACTTTCAATCATTTATATAAATCAACACAAAATTATCTATAATCTCTCATTTAAATTTTAAGTAGAAATGATTGATGAGTTTATTATAAGTATGATTTAGTTGTGCTATTAATTAGCATAACTTAAACCATCAAACTCTAACACACCATTCAAACCCACTTGTCAATTCTCATGAAAATGACATGAAATTAAATATAAAATCTATTTTAAGCATGATCTATTTACTATGAACTAGTAACATAAATCATCAAATTTTGATTCTAGTTTGACTTTCATCATCAAAATAACATAGGAAAATGATCAAATAGTTTATGTTTATATTGAATTAAGCATAGCCTATTTGAGATGTCAACATAGACTATCAAATTCGTGAAAAAAGAAACATAAACTACAACCATTCATATTTTCCATTAAGCACAAAACAAGAGACTACAAATGCAACCATGTTATGTTGATTTAGTACGATTCATGAGACCTTCATTACCCCTAAATTGAAGGGGTTTAGTTTCTCATAATTGAATTTATCTCAACACAAAATGGTTTTAGCATGAAAAACAAGGAAAATAAAAGCTAGTCACAAGAAAAGAGAACTAACTACTTGCATAAAATAAATCTAAACTAATTGCATTAATTAAATCTATACCATTGACATGAAATAAAAGAGACATAAACTAACATAAAAGAGCATGAAATAAAATAGCATAAGAGAAAAGAGCATGTTAACAAAAGCAAATACGAAGAAGGCTAAGAAGCCATTTTATTTATCATTAATTTTGTGGCTACAACATGCATAAAAGAGAAGAGATCCTTACATGAAACATAAGGGGTATTTATACATGCCTAAAACTCTAATTCCATTTTTAGGGGACTACCAAAAATGACATTGAGATTGTGTAGCCTCCAAAGAATCATTAGAGAATTAATTAATCCCTACTAACATGCCTTTAAATCTCCATTAACATGTGCATGTACTTTTAATTATGGTCCATTAGTTAGTGAGCAAGTGGGTTCCCCCATGTTGCATTATTTCTTTTCTTTTCTACATTCTTTTGGCCTTGAACACTTGTGCATGCATACATCCATGATGCTCCATCCAATTTGCACTCAATTTCCTACAAATAAAAATATGCAAATAAATTTTTTCAAAATTAATTCATACACAAAATTACAATTTTGCCCCCAAACGAAGACGAATGAATAATGATTTCAAAACAATTTAGATTTTGGTTTAAACATATAAAATACCCTAATATTCTCACTTATTTTAATAAAAGAAGATTAAATATGAGAGTATAAATATACATTTTTACATGCACATCAAATACCTCCGCACTTATCTTTTTATTCGTCCTCAAATAAACTAAAACTAGGATAAATCTGTTTTGGTAGGAAACATGATTGCATTTAGCGTATGCAACAAGTAGTTAAACCTCTACGTGTCACTAGTAGGACGAGTGTTGGCTCGTGGGGGATTTCAGCGGATACTAACCACAAAATCCAAATGCGATATGCAAATTCTAATGCGGCTACATGATGCAAGTTTTCAAAAATATTTACAAATGAAGAATTTACTTTTAAATTAACACGAGTAAGTTAGATATAGGTTTTGGTTATTTTCAAAAAAAATTAGTCTTTTTACTCATCAAAACTTCCAAAAAATTAAGTTATCATCACAATTGGACTCTGATTTGGCTAGTTGTTTTGGTTGATAACATAGTGCAACTATGAAATGAATTCTTTAGTTGATTATCAAAGTTTTGCAAAGCGATATTTTTATTTCTTTTGAATAACAAATCAAATCAATTAAGTGAAGATAGTGCTTGGGTTTCAATTGCTTGCTCTCTCTATTTTGAAAAATATTAACATTATTATTGTTTACACACCTAACTCAGATATACTGAGCTCAGATATACCGATCATGCATTGCCTTTTGGGTTATGAGAAGAGTACAGAGCGTGGTGAGTGTACACACTTGCGTATGAACATATGACTCTAGGTGTTTATTATTTTTTTTATTTTATTTACATAAATCTAGCTTAGATATACTAATGCCAGATATACCAATCATGCACTGCTTTTCGGGCTTACGCGAGAAGAGTATAGAGCGTGGCAAGTATACACACTTATGTGTGAACACGTGACTCTAGGTGTTTCTTATTTTTATGAATTATTTTTTTTTGAAAAGAGAGATTTATGCAAAATCATCTTAGCACCACTTAACTTAGAAGATCAAAATATTACCGCCTTTACTTTAAATCAACCACTCTTTTAAACAAAGATTACAATTAGGATATACTTCATAATTATCACATATGAACCTTCCTATGTACTAGTTACACCATAGTTACTTGTAATCAAACTTTTATTTTTATTGAGACAAGTAATTTCCAAAAATTTCAATTTAATAACAAAAAATGTATACTTAGTTTATCGTGTTTCAAAAGTAAATCAATGCGCTAAAAAAATAAAATTTTTCTTTTAGGTTTTATTTTCTTTTTGGGAAGAAAATGCAAAAAATAAACCATGAAAAATCAAAATAAACATGAGACTCCCTCCCACATTTGATTTTTACTGTGTCCCCACAGTCAATGCATGATGTAATGAGTGCAACGGAGAAAAATATGTACATATTTACAAGAGAGGATTAAACTTTCTTACTAGACGTAGTGTGGCTCATGAAGAATCATGAGCTCCTCCTCTCAATCACTCCCAACTCCAATTAAGGTTTTAAATGATGATCATTAACTATAAAAATCAATCCATTTCTAGGGTTTTTCTATTTCTATAGCACCGTGTAGAAAAACGGTACGTACTACGTATGGTCTTGTCCACCTTGATTTTAATTTTCCAAAGAACAAATGAAGTCGAGAGTCATACAAATGCACTCTTTGATTTGATGAAATGTTTTCCTTAGGATTAACTTGTCATGAAAAACTTCTGTTTCTTCTTTGTAAATTTTCTCATTTTCATACGCGTCGTTCCTGATTTTCTCTAATTCATTGAGTTGCAATTTTCTGTTTTCACGAACTTTTTCAAGATCAAAGTTTATGTTCTTAATCGCCCACAACGCTTTATGTTCAAGTTCAATTGGTAAGTGACATGCTTTACCATAAACTAACCTAAAAGGAGATATCCTTAGATTAGTTTTATACGCAATTCTATAAGCCTAAAGCGCATCTATCAATTTTTGTGACGAATCTTTTTTTATTTACTGTTTTCTAAAAAATTTGCTTGATATGGCGATTTAAAACTTCAACTTGACCACAAGTTTGAGGATGATAAGAAGTGGATAACTTATGGGTTATCGAGTATTTCTTCGTAAGAGTTTCAAATGATCAATTACATAAATGGGTTCCATTATCGCTTATTATTGTGCGAGGTGTTCCAAACCTTGAAATAAAGTTTTCTTTTATGAATTTCACAACAACTTGGTCATTTGTTTTACATGGAATGGCTTCAACCCATTTAGAGACGTAATCAACAGCAAGAAGAAGGTACAAATTTTAGAAAGAGTTTGGAAATGGTCCCATAAAGTCAATGCCCCAAACTTCAAATATTACAATCATAAGAATAGGGTCCAAAGGTATCATGTTTCGTCGAGAGATTTTTCTAAACATTTGGCAGCGATCACAAGTTTTACAAAACTCAACTGCATCTTTGAAAAGCATAAGCCACTGAAAAACCACATTGAAGCACCTTTTCTGCTGTTTTCTTAGGACCGAAGTGACATGCCAGAAGCTTGGTTATGACAAAACGAAAAAACACTCTTAATTTCGCAATCTGGGATGCAACGTTGAATGATTTGGTTGGAACAATACTTAAACAAGTATGGATCATCCCAATAGAAGTACTTGATTTGGGAAAGAAATTTATATTTATTTTATTTTGACCAAAATGAAGAAGTTTCATTGGTGACTAAACAGTTCACTGTATCGGCATACTATGGATCGATGGAAATGGAAAGCGGATGTTCATCAGGAAAGTTCTCGTTGAGTAGTAAAGAAGATGGTGCATTTGGAACACACGACAGATGATCAGCAACGACGTTGTCAAATCCTTTTTTGTTTTTGATCGTAAGGTCAAATTCTTGGAGAAAAAGGATCCGACGGATCAAACGAGAATTAGCATCTGTTTTAGCAAAAAGATACCTAAGAGCAGAGTGGTCAATGTAAACTGTAATGTGTGAGCCAATCAAATAAAGTTAGAACTTTTCGAGCGCAAAGACTACCACTAGAAGCTCTTTTTCAGTGGTAGTGTAATTGAGCTGAGCATCGTTAAGTGTCATACTAGCATAGTAGATGACATGAAGAATTTTGTTGATGCGTTGTCCTAAGACAGCACCAACCGTAAAATTAGAAGCGTTACATATTATTTCGAAAGGAAGATCCCAATTGGGTGAGCACATGATGGGAGTAGAAATGAGTTCATTTTTAAGACGTTCAAAAGCAGAAACACAATTAGAATTAAAGTCAAATGGAACGTCTTTTCCAAGAAGAGTCATCAGAGGTCGAGTAATTTTACTAAAGTCTTTCATAAAGCGTCGATAGAAACCAACGCCCCAGAAATGAACGAATGTCCTTGACAGATTTTGGAATGTGTAGATTCGCAATTACATCAACTTTCGTTTTATCTACCTCAATGCCTTTGTTTGAAATGACATGCCCAAGGACAATACCATGTTTGACCATGAAATGGCATTTTTCTCAATTTAATGTCAGATGTTTCTCTTTGGATCAATTTAGAACCATCTCAAGATGGTGTAAGCACCCAGAAAAAGAGTTTTCAAAGATGGAAAAATCATCCATAAACACTTCCAGAAAGCTTTCGATCATGTCGGAAAAGATGCTAACCATGCATCTTTGGAAAGTAGCAGGAGCGTTGCAAAGGCCAAATAGCATACGTCGATATGCAAAGGTGACAAAGAGACATGTCAAAGTCGTTTTCTCTTGATCTTCGGGAGCGATCAACATTTCGTTATAACCGAAATAACCATTAAGAAAGCAATAGAATTCATGGCCGGCTAAATATTCGAGCATTTGGTCAATGAAAGGAAGAGAAAAGTGATCTTTATGTATTGCAGCATTCAATTTTCGATAATCAATGCAAACACGCCAACCCGTTTGAGTGCGAGTTGGAATGAGTTCGTTAGCGTCGTTCATATGAATGGTAAGTCCGGACTTTTTAGACACGACATAAATTAGGCTAACCCATGAACTACTAGAAATAGGTTATATGATTCCGTTATCGAGGAGTTTAAGAATTTCATCTCGAACTCCATCCTTTATTTTTGGGTTATGCCTTCATTGCGCATCACGAACAGACTTGGCTTCGTCAACAAAGTGGATGCGATATTGAACAAGAGTGGGACATATTCCTTTAATATCGGTAATTGACCATCAAATTGCCTCTTTGTTTTTTGATAGAATTGAAAGATGGGAAGCTTCTAAATCAAGAGAAAGATTTGAAGAGATTATGACAGGAAACGTTTCATTGTCACCTAAGTATGCGTACTTAAGGTGATTAGGAAGAGGTTTGAGTTCCAACCGAGGAGGTTGCTTAATCAAAGAATTTGGTTGATGTTCTGACTCAACGGTGAGGGGTTCAAAAAGAAGCGCATTTTCGATCTCGTTAGATTCGTCTTGAAACGGTTGTTCGTATTCAGTCTCACATTCATTGTTAAGGTCAACTGTTTCGTTGTCAAAATTTTCTTAAATGGGGCTAACTTCCAACGTTTGGTCAAGTGGTTCATTCGATTGATTTTCGAGATTGAGGTGTTAAGATCCAAAGTCATGTTACCAAGAGAAATTTTCGTCGAACTATTTCGACAATTGATTAAGGAATTTGAAGTGACTAAGAAAGGTCGTCCTAGAATAAGTGGAATTTGACTCATCAGATTATTCACAGGTTGTGTCTCTTGGATGATGAAATCGGAAAATTGAAGAGTTACTTTCATCGGTTTTAGTTCACCCGAGCCAAGTTGCTGGTAAACTGAATAAGGAATCAAATTGATACTCGCACCCAAGTCTAATAAGCATTTATTAATCGTTTTGTCTCCTATTGTGCATGAGATCGTCGGGCATCCAGGATCTTTGTATTTTATGGGAATTGATTGAGACAAGACGTCGCTAAGACCGATAGCTAAGAAAACTTTCTTGGGTACATGAGTGTGTCGTTTTTGAGTACACAAGTCCTTTAGAAACTTAGCGTAAGTTGGGACTTGTTGAACGAATTCAAGGAGAGGGATGTTCACTTTGACTTGTTTGAAAATTTCCAACATCTTTTCTATTTGATCGGAATGTTTCTTAGGTCGAAGTCGATGTGGAAATGGAATTCGATACTCAGTAGGTCGGTCTGCTTGAGTAGAAGAAGAATTTGGATTAGAATTTGATTTGATATTTGACTCGATGTTTTGTTCAGAATCGCTTGTCGTTTTCGAAGTGTGAAGAGGAGCTTTCGGTAAATCTTTTGGATTGACAACTTGGTTATTGACTAATTTACCAAAACGCAAAGTCATGATAGCATTCATTTGGTTCACATTGCTATCTTGAATGACATGGGCTTGATTTGAGTTTGAGTTTTGATTTCTACGGTTCAGAACTGGTTGACTTGGGATAGTGCCACGTTCACGTTCACTCACAGAAGTGGCTAATTGACTCTTTTGCATTTCAAGTTTAGCAATTGATTGACTCGTATTTTTCATGTACAAGGTTAATTTTTTTTTTCAAATTGCTATTTTATTGGAGGTTTTGTATGGTCGCTTTATCCAAAGTTTCAAGACTTTTCTCTAGTGAAGTAATTCGTTTATTGTCTTGGGGAGCGAAAGATTGTTGTAGTTGATTTTGAGATAGAGGCACAAAATTTTGTTGAAAGTGGTTGGGCTAAAAAGGAGGATTCAAAGCATTGTTTGGAAATGCTTGAAAATTGGGACGAACTAAATTCATGTTAGAGTTATTATGAAGATCCTAAACTCGGCCTTCGAAAATCAGCACCCGTACTTCACTTGTACTCAAAATGTCGTAGATTCAAACGCCGAATCTGGCTCCCCGGAGCTTATAACACAGTAAGTATAACAACACAGCGGAATAAAGAAATGGATAATATCATATATAACTCCAATGAATACAATATCCAGAATGATATACAACAATGATATCAATATGATACAAGAATATCAGAGATAAATAATGATACAGCGGAAAACAGAAGTGATAACTCCAAATGATCCTCAAAAGAGAATGAATCCAACAACTCCAACATCAAGCTCGAACCCCCATCACATCTCACTAAGATAAGCAAGGTCAGTCGTCGGCGTGAACTCCAAAAACTGAACTAGCTCCAGATAATCTACTAAACCTGACTATCTGAAAAGAAACCCAACTCTAGACTGCCCGTGTGGAAAATTATGGGCACCCAGAGTTTAGGAAGGGAACAATAAACTCCGAGTCAGTCATGGGACTGGTGTGAATAACAAAAACAGATTATCTTTAAACAAACAACAAAGGAATTTTAAACATCGAAATCCGCAATGCTTTTGGAAAATGAAACTACCATAAGGCCTCCCGCCACACACACAATGTAAACGCAGAATTGGAGGAGATTTCTACTTATGATAGTCAAAAATGCTTACTACGCAAAATCATTGGATTATTATTATTAGTGCATAGTGTAGGAAACATTTCGAAAATACAATATTAATCTTAGCCAGCATAGGTACCATTATATTATGCCTGCTATAGCTACCATGTTAAATGGAAGGTTCTACAACTAAAACCATACAAGGCTCGTATTGTTTCTTTGGATTTTCCAACAAATGGTCAGGCTAAGGAACTTCCTACTGCCACATGGAAATGCCTTTGGAGGGACGTCTCGAGAACCTACCCGGATCTCTGCCAACACAAGGCCGGGTTACCTCTGTAACTAGGTAACTACTACTCGAGTATGCCACCCCCTAATCCTTTGGGACCTTTATCCAAGGCCTCGATCACACAGCAAAAATCACATAGTAAATGAGATTGGAGCCACCACACAGGTAAATATCTGGGCTCCATACCATAATATCACCTTTTTCCAGAAGGAAATGATATACCTTAAAGGGAGCGACCCTCATAACCTTGCCGCATCTTTCCTGTTTCGACCATTTCCGGTTTGTGAGGCTTGATGCAGTCTCGTCCACAAAGCTACGCTTTTTCATAAAGCCATGCTTTGATCACAAATGATCAACGAATGATCATCAACACATAGCAACACTTAGCATGCCACACTACCAAATTGGGAGTATATCGCTGATAACCTTCAACTACATAACCTCTGAGCTCGTACGTCTCAGAGAAGGGTGTTAAGCTAAGAGAATAAATCTCCGCCACCAAACAGAAATGTATTTGAAAGAAATCAGCTTTATATCTCAAAGTGTAATGTCAGACATACAACCATACAAGTCTGTTCCGGGTTCGAACATAACCAAAGGCACTTCCAAAGAAGCCCTTGCAATCCGGATAATCCCTAATCACGTTCGGACTTCCCACCACATATGGAGTCTCTATACCGGGGACCAGTCGATGCAGAGACATTCGACGAGTTGTCCTTTCGTTTTCGAAAATATCCGGTCTTCACCACCGGTCTTCAAATGCTATCCATAACGTCGTATCATTATTCGGAATGGGTTATATGACACAAAGTCCTCTCCTGGCTAAACCGAATAATGAGCGCAATATTTTAAAACATATGGATATTGGGATTTCAGTTAAGTCACAACTTATTATCCAAAACTTTCTCTTTAAATGGTTTAAACAAATCACCATTTTAATCTTTTACAAAAAGATTCATCTCACACAGTTCACCCAGTTTCACAAAGATCTATTCATGGATTTTCCAAATCAATTTCCATTTCAATTGGATTAACTCATTAAATCTTTAAATCAAAGATTTAACTTATAGCTTTCAAAACACGTTTCCAAAGATTTATTCGTAACTTGGGAAACCATTTTCAATTCATACTTGAAATTCTTTTAACACAAATTGGAAGTTCATTCCTTATATGAAAGCTTCTATTATTTGAAAACAAATAGTTTTCATTTTGGAAAATCTGATTCATTTATACGAGTTAAAGTCCTTGGGTTAAATTCAAATTCTCAAAACCATACTTTTTTTTAAAATGGTTTAAATTCATATAAACACATTTATAACATCTTTAACCATAATTTCCAAACATGGAATTCAATTCCAATTTTTTTGAATTCAAATTAAATTATTTAAATTGGAAAATTTACCAAGTTATTCAAAATAACTTTTCTCTTAAAAACTTATTTTCAAAAGCTTTAACATTTAACCCAAATCCATCTCCAAAATCAATTGAAATTAAAATTTCAATTTAAAAAAAACATTAAATTTAAATCATTTGTGACTTAACCGATTTCCTCGTGAAATCCATATTTGTGTGTATATGGTGTAGTCCAGGGGTTTCACACAGTAGTGCAACATCATTCAATCATCACAGATTAAGATACAAAAATATAGTTGATAAGCGGTATAAACTATAACGCTTATCTTTTATTCACATATCACAGATATATAAATTACGGATAATATATTACATTCATCCCAGATAAATGAACTACAGTACAGATCACACACAAATCAGAATATATCACACAGCATCACAGATCAGGGAATATCAACAATTCAATAATTCAGTCAAGTCCAAACATTCACAAGTAAATTTTTATTAATCAACTTATTAATTTTCATCAGATGTATCAATTATTAATCCGGGTTAATTATCATAAGTTAATTACAAATTATTTGAAATACATTTCCCTTTCATCATTTATTAGTTAACCTTTAATTATTAACTAATCATTCTTAATTAATGAATCAATTAATCTTTAATTATTAAATTAATCTTAATTAATCCCCATTATTAATTAATCCTTTAATTATTAACGAATAATTATACTCAAACTTCAAATTATCATTCAATTTATTACATCCAATAATTATCTATTAATTACTTTCCTAAGTAATTATATTTTCAAAATTTTCAAGTGATTATTCTGAATTAATTAACTTAAGTAATTAACTTGAACAAATTCAATTAACTCAATTAATTACACTGAATAATTAATTCCTTAATTACTTCCATTTAGTAATTATATTTAACAATCGAATAAATGATTGTTATTAAATTAATAAGTCTAAATTAATTAATTATGAAAAATTAATCACATCAATAATTATTTAAATAATCTTAGTCAATGACCTTCATTAACATATTTAAAAGAACTTAAATCAAATTCGCTTTGTATTCACATATTTAAAGTATAACTTTACATTTAAATTTATTTAAACATTTGAATTTATAAAACTTTATTTTATTCAAAATCTTAAATCCAGAGTTAGATTTAAATCCAGATTTTAAAATTTTGATTTAAACTTTGTTTAAATTCTTCATTTACAATTTCAAAATCCATTTTAAATTTAAACCTTGAAAATACACTTTTAATTTCTTAAACACTTTTATTTAAAACAATTCAAATTTAAAACTTTATTTATTTCTAAACTAAGTTCCAACCTAAGCTTGAATAGATATTTAAACTTTAAATTCTAAACTCAGTTTAAACCTGGATTTATAAATTTAAATTTAGTTTTAAATTTTCAAAACAGCAACAGGTTTAAAACCTGAAACAAATTCTACCCGAGCCCTATCCATTTTACTTCGAGTCAAACATTAGAAATCTTCGAGTAAATCACTCGAATTACTCGAGACAAACCCGAGTGCCACTTCTCTGCTTCCATACTTCACCAGAAAACAGAAATTCGTGCACGTATACGTGCACAACGTCCGCGACCAACTCCAGGCAGTGCTGCATCGTCGAGCAAGTCGACAATCACCAACAACCCATCCTCCGACCATCAGAATGCCACCATCTCCTCGAATTCGAAATCGAGCATTTCTTCTCAAATCTGGAACAACAGATCAACCGGGAATCTCCTCGGGCTCGACGCTCCGACCACCAGCGGCTACACTACTCCGGCCGTGAACTCGTCAACACTTCCTCTTCCACCTCCCAAAACTCCGCAGCACTCGATCGTCTATCGACGATGAACGAGACCAAATCCCAATCGACGACAAAACTAGGTTTCCAAACTTCTTGAGCTTACCGCCGCCGCCACGGTGGTCTGACCACCATCTCACTATTTTTCTCCGACACCCCGTTCACTCCGCTACCACCGGACACCATCCCGACCTCTACGACTTCGTAGATCATCAGGAAATTTTCAAACAAAGAAATTCGAACAATCCCAAACTGCACTTCCACCCTTGATCTAAAAATTATAAATTTTGCTTTAAAAATCATATTTTAGTATAGGAATTCAGTTTATAAACCTGAATTCAAGAATTAAGAAATTTGAATTTGGACATATATAAACTCTTTCTCAGTCCTTTTGATTTTCGGAGCTATTGACAAATTGTTTTTACTTAAATAAATTTTTAATCTTTAGTTTATGACATAGTGAACAATTTTTGTCTTAACACTAAGCTCAAACAGCAAGTATATCAAGAGGGAATGATTTTTGAATCAAGAACCTGGTGTTTAAATCCCAGGCAGAGGAACACTTATAAACACAGCTTGCACACAAATGCTATTCATCAGTCACAGAGCATTCATATATATATATATATATATATAGATATGAACATACTTATTCACACATATATGCAACAGATTTATACTTTTAAGCTAAAAAAACAAAAGTTACTCACTTTGTTTTCTAGAAGGAAGAACAAAGTTTTCTTTTCTCTGAAACAGGCTTGAAAACTGCAAGCTGAAATCCTTTTCCTTTGATTCTCGTATTTATCTTGAATTAAATTGTTGTGTTGAGTCGAATGTTGTTTATGTTTTAAGATAGTATTACTTCAGTTTATTTAGTTTGAAGGAACAAATTGAAATGAAGTTGATATGTGAGAAAGCAAGTTTACAGGTTGATAGATATAAACAAGTTACAGGGTAATATTTTTTTCTTGTTTGTACAAAGTAAGATCAGAGATTTTTTATTGTTTGGTGGCTGAATTGATTTTTAAAACAATTCGAATTGACTAAAATGTTGCTAGCATTTAATGCCAAGGTACTTTATGTCTCAACCTTATTTTATTTGTGTACGTATTGTTTTCTTTTCGGTTGAAATGATTTGTTTATGTTGAGATGATTTCTTGTTTTGCAAGCTTACATAGATATTTATGTTTCTTTTCTCAGCCTACAACTTATCTCCTTTTGCAAGCTCATTGATATATATATATATATGTGTGTGTTTGTTTCTAGCTTGCATACTTATCTATACATATGTTTTGAAAACATGAATGTATATTTCTTTCTTTTGCTTTGCAATATAAATGAATTCTATTTTTAACATGTCGTTATGATTTATTCATGTGTTTACTTATATTATTTAATAACTATAAATTTTGTTTTTCTTTTACAAGCCAATACTTTGAAATATGAAGGAAGTTCTATAGTTAAGTTGGTGTTAGTTTTTATCTATGTGTTTTATTTTACTTTGTAATACTTATTTTTATTTCTAAACAACAAATTTGTTTTATACTTAGACTTAAGATTAATAAGATATAAATTCAAATAATTTTTAAACCATTAACTTAAAATTTAAATTCAAACCCAATATATATATACATATAAACTCAAATCTACTCATATATGCACATATACATATATATTCACATATATATACAAGATTTATTAAAGTGATTAACACATATTCTATCTGAATTTGGAGAAACTCAAATTAATTTTACTAATTAATTTACAATTTTAATTCAAAAATTCAATTAATTATCAATTTAAATTTAATTAAAATCCGGGGTCGTTACAGACTTCCCCCCTTAAAAGAATTTCGTCCCCGAAATTTGCCAAGGAGACACAAAGATAGGTGAAGAATGTTTCATCAAATCAAGTTGTACGTCTATTCTGCATTTGGCTTACCAAATCTGAATATCAATAATAGATACAAGAATGAATCTTTTTAATTTTTCCACAAGATACTCGGGTTATCCCGATCTACGAAATATGCAGTGGCATTGGTTAGTTCGAAGGGATAACTACCCATTCGTAGAATATATTGGGACCCAAAGAATTGACAGATATATGGATACAATTTTAAAACTTTTAGTTTAGAAACTAAAGTATACCTATCAACCATAGCAACCAAAGCAACCAATTCATCCAAACAAACAATTCCGACCTATTTGGAGTTTATGTCCCATTTTAATATATCAAATCTTCTTCCTAGATCTTCCCGAAATTATCGAAGAATTGAGAAGAGATGCTGAACAAAAGAGATTGATAGAGAAAAGATTGTTTCCTTGTTGTTACAGGGTATTGACCATTTATAGTCGTATTCCCCTGTCCCCTATCTCATCCTCTTCTTGCACTCATACTTACTATTAGTGGATAGTAAGAGAATTTACTGAGGCATACAGACAGATATCTTAGGGATTCTCATTCTAGGGTATACTTCACCCTATCTCTAATGAGCTACTTAATGTGTTATACTCCTGAGCTAAAGTTCAATCTTAGCTCTAATACCAAATGTGAAGATCCTGAACTCGGCCTTCAAAAATCAGCACCCGTACTTCACTTGTACTCAAAATGCCGTAGATTCAAACGCCGAATCTGGCTCCCCGGAGCTTATAACACAGTAAGTATAACAACACAGCGGAATAAAGAAATGGATAATATCATATACAACTCCAATGAATACAATATCCAGAATGATATACAACAATGATATCAATATGATACAAGAATATCAGAGATAAATAATGATACAGTGGAAAACAGAAGTGATAACTCCAAATGATCCTCAAAAGAGAATGAATCCAACAACTCCAACATCAAGCTCGAACCCCCATCACATCTCACTAAGATAAGCAAGGTCAGTCATCGGCGTGAACTCCAAAAACTGAACTAGCTCCAGATAATCTACTAAACCTGACTATCTGAAAAGAAACCCAACTCTAGACTGCCCGTGTGGAAAATTATGGGCACCCAGAGTTTAGGAAGGGAACAATAAACTCCGAGTCAGTCATGGGACTGGTGTGAATAACAAAAATAGTTTATCTTTAAACAAACAACAAAGGAATTTTAAACATCGAAATCCGCAATGCTTTTGGAAAATGAAACTACCATAAGGCCTCCCGCCACACACACAATGCAAATGTAGAATTGGAGGAGATTTCTCCTTATGATAGTCAAAAATGCTTACTACGCAAAATCATTGGATTATTATTATTAGTGCATAGTGTAGGAAACATTTCGAAAATACAATATTAATCTTAGCCAGCATAGGTACCATTATATTATGCCTGCTATAGATACCATGTTAAATGGAAGGTTCGACAACTAAAACCGTACAAGGCTCGTATTGTTTCTTTGGATTTTCCAACAAATGGTCAGGCTAAGGAACTTCCTACTGCCACATGAAAATGCCTTTGGAGGGACGTCCCGAGAACCTACCCGGATCTCTGCCAACACAAGGCCGGGTTACCTCTGTAACTAGGTAACTACTACTCGATTATGCCACCCCCTGGTCCTTTGGGACCTTTATCCAAGGCCTCGATCACACAGCAACAATCACATAGTAAATGAGATTGGAGCCACCACACAGGTAAATATCCGGGCTCCATACCATAATATCACCTTTTTCCAGAAGGAAATGATATACCCTAAAGGGAGCGACACTCATAACCTTGCCGCATCTTTCCTGTTTCGACCATTTCCGGTTTGTGAGGCTTGATGCAGTCTCGTCCACAAAGCTACGCTTTTTCATAAAGCCATGCTTTGATCACAAATGATCAAGGAATGATCATTAACACACTACAACACTTAGCATGCCACACTACCAAATTGGGAGTATATCATTGATAACCTTCAACTACATAATCTCTGAGCTCGTACGTCTCAGAGAAGGGTGTTAAGCTAAGAGAATAAATCTCCGCTACCAAACAGAAATGTATTTGAAAGAAATCAGCTATATATCTCAAAGTGTAATGTCAGACATACAACCATACAAGTCTGTTCCGGGTTCGAACAGAACCGAAGGCACTTCCAAAGAAGCCCTTGCAATCCGGATAATCCCTAATCACGTCCGGACTTCCCACCACATATGGAGTCTCTATACCGGGGACCAGTCGATGCAGAGACATTCGACGATTTGTCCTTTCGTTTTCGAAAATATCCGGTCTTCAACACCGGTCTTCAAATGCTATCCATAACGTCGTATCATTATTCAGAATGGGTTATATGACACAAAGTCCTCTCCCGGCTAAACCGAATAATGAGCGCAATATTTTAAAACATATGGATATTGGGATTTCAGTTAAGTCACAACTTATTATCCAAAACTTTCTCTTTAAATGGTTTAAACAAATCACCATTTTAATCTTTTACAAAAAGATTCATCTCACACAGTTCACCCAGTTTCACAAAGATCTATTCATGGATTTTCCAAATCAATTTCCATTTCAATTGGATTAACTCATTAAATCTTTAAATCAAAGATTTAACTTATAGCTTTCAAAACACGTTTCCAAAGATTTATTCGTAACTTGGGAAACCATTTTCAATTCAAACTTGAAATTCTTTTAACACAAATTGGAAGTTCATTCCTTATATGAAAGCTTCTATTATTTGAAAACAAATAGTTTTCATTTTGGAAAATCTGATTCATTTATACGAGTTAAAGTCCTTGGGTTAAATTCAAATTCTCAAAACCACACTTTTTTTTAAAATGGTTTAAATTCATATAAACACATTTATAACATCTTTAACCATAATTTCCAAACATGGAATTCAATTCCTAATTTTTTGAATTCAAATTAAATTATTTAAATTGGAAAATTTACCAAGTTATTCAAAATAACTTTTCTCTTAAAAACTTCTTTTCAAAAGCTTTAACATTTAACCCAAATCCATCTCCAAAATCAATTGCAATTAAAATTTCAATTTCAAAAAAAAACATTAAATTTAAATCATCTGTGACTTAACCGATTTCCTCGTGAAATCCATATTTGTGTGTATGGTGTAGTCCAGGTGTTTCACACAGTAGCGTAACAACATTCAATCATCACAGATTAAGATACAAAAATATAGTTGATAAGCGGTATAAACTATAACACTTATCTTTTATTTACAGATCATAGATATATAAATTACGGATAATATATTACATTCATCCCAGATAAATGAACTACAGTACAGATCACACACAAATCAGAATATATCACACATCATCACAGATCAGGGAATATCAACAATTCAATCATTCAGTCAAGTCCAAACATTCACGAGTAAATTTTTATTAATCAACTGATTAATTTTCATCAAATGTATCAATTATTAATCCGGGTTAATTATCATAAGTTAATTACAAATTATTTGAAATACATTTCTCTTTCATCATTTATTAGTTAACCTTTAATTATTAACAAATCATTCTTACTTAATGAATCAATTTGTAACGACCCGTAAATTTAACGGGTTTTAATAACGTTATTAATTGAAATTTTGCGAAATTTTAAACGATAAAATTTTGAAATATAAATTTGATATTTGGAATGCGTCTAGTTAAACATAATAACTGGTAAATTTTCGTCCGAAAATATGAAAGTTTATTTCACGCGTAAATTTACTTCAATATTAATCAGTTAAAAAACGATGAAAATAAAATGTTTCCGAAACCTAAATATTTTTACATAGAAAAATTCTAAACCATCTTCTGAGCAAGATGTCAGTTTGTCATTTTTCCAAATTCGGACATCTTTGGCTCCGTCGATCTTATTTTTCAGTGTTTTTCTCGCATTTTCCGCCAGTTGAAAAATTCGAAATTTTATAATTCAATCGTACTACTGATATCTATATATCGTTTTGATCATTTTGTCATGCTAATCTTTATAGTATATTCGTTTGTGTGTTTCGGCATCCGATGCACTGTGAAATCAATAAAACAAGAAACCGTATCGGTATCCGATATTTAACTTTTTGGTTTCCTTGTCTTTTCGTTTACTTCCTGAGATAAACAATGGTCTGTAACTATAAATATTTGGAGGAAATTTATTGTCGAGACTAGTCATCTTCCCACCGTTTCATTTTATTTTATTTTTGGAAATCTAAATATGTTTTGCCTGTTCATTTGGAAATTGAAGATCAATGTATATTCTTTTGAACCAGTACGTTCCTTCTCCCCTCACTATTAACCCTTCACTATTCCCCTTCTCCCTTTCGCCTATTCCACCATTAGCTTCTCACCCCACCACCAAGCACGACCCTCCTCCGCCCGCGACCTTCCTTCACTTCTCCTTAGATCCGTTCTTTCTTTTCCTCCACCTCTCTCTTGCTTTCCTGCCACTAGTCAGTACCCCACTTCCATGCGTGACCGACAACCGACCCAGGAAAACAACCGATGTGAACAAACTAGCACCAAGTTTCTTCGCCTCGACTCCTTGATTGCTCCACCACTTGCCAGAACCTTTCAGCTACCCTTCGACAGCCGCTCCTTATCAAAGCACATGAACTCCGGCCTCCATTCTCCCCTAGTTTCCACGCAAGCCACTCTTCAACCATGCAGCCAACTTTTCCATATTTTGTAAGTATGTTATTTTACTATATATTTCATGTATTGGTATGTTTATATAATTTGTGTTTGTTTATACAAGTATGTTTATATATTAATAGTTTTGTATGGTAATAATCTGTTGAGTATATATGTTTAAAAGGTTTACAGCTAATATTTATCTGCATGTGCACATTTAGTCGTATTATATACATATAGAGTTTGCACATATTCGTTTACCTATAGCCTGGACATATGATTTGTAACATGTATGCAGGGTAGCCTGTATATACATAGTTCATATGTATTCTGAGGAGCATGCATGTATTTACTTTCATAGATATATAGTGTCTAGATTTCAATCTTATATACAGTATATTTTGATTCATATACATTTGTCACTGCCTGTACCTAGATATCTTGTTTTAAAGTATGAGTTTATAGTATATATATTGTTTACAACATTTAATCTGGGAAGAAGATTTTATATGTTTCTTTGTTTTACATTTTACTGTTATATATGTAGGTATATACATTATTTTATATATCAAAGTTTATAAAGTTATATATGTTGGTTTATAAAGTTTATAATTGTATAATAAGGTTGTTTTATCGTATTTGGTTTATACTATACAGTTTACAAAGTTGCAAAAGTATACATATATGTCAATAAGCATGTATATTAGTTTATTTATATGCATGTATATGTAATTTATAGTTCGTATAGATATATTTTGTATATTTAGTTATAAGGAATCAATGTTATACTTCAGTTTATGTAATAGTATATATATATTGTTTTGTTTGTTTTATATATAGTATGTTAGTTTATTATATTTTAAACTGTCATATAAGAGAAAAATATATGTATAAGTTATATATTCTGTTTATATTATACAGTTATATATATGTGTTTATATTTCGAAGAGTACATAACCTGTAGGCTATAATGACGGTTGGAAATATCTTCTTTACAGTAGTATAGTGTGATATAAGCACTGGTGTTAAAGTATAAAGGCTTACACATGTCTGTAGTTATATATGTTCGGTCATATAAGTATATGTCTTTAGTGTATATGTATTAGTTTATTTGCATAATATGTTAGGGTAGATTTCATATACACCTTAACTAAAATTTTATATATAGTGTCTGCTGCATATAATGTTACAAAATTTATATAATAAGTTTTTAAGGCGTTATGGTTTTAAATAGGAAAGCTATTGTGTCTACATATAATATGTTTAAACTGCATATACGTGCTTAGATTTTTAATCTGGTTATAATGTACAAGTTTCAACAGTTATATATATCGTTCTTATAACAATAGTTGCATTTATATGACAGTATGTATATTTCAGGATGAAAGATTTGGTGTATAATGTTTTGATTGTGTTTGCGGTGAATAATATATATTATATATATATATATATAAAAGTGTCTTGCATTTTAATAAGTGTATATGCCTAAGTATTGATTTCATTATATATATAGTTTATTTTAACATTTGTCGTGGATTTGAATATTAATTCTCAAGGAAATATATATTTGTTTTAAAAAAAAAATTAGAAGAAAAATTTATAACATATATATATATATATATATTATTCAGCTTATATCAAGCTAATCCGTTTGTTCTCATCGATTTCTCTTATCAGTTTGTCTATCGAATTCGTGCCAATCTTGTTTGCTTTGGGAGTCGTGCTTGCAATTCGTAACTCAACTTCGTTGTCTATTCATATCTCTAGCCTCGAAAGGTGAGCAATCACTCACGATTAACGTTATTTTATTTATTAAATTTGATTTCAATTGAAACGACAATTGAAATATGTTGCTGTTAGTTATTTACACTGTTATATATGTTATTACCTGTATTAGTTCACCTGTGACATCTGACACCATTATCTGTTATTTATACAATGATAATCCAGTTTGATTGATAAATGATTGATTGTTTGATGTTGACATTGAACGTTAAATTGTTAATGTTGAAAGTGATAAATAATTTGAAATTGAAATCAACGTAGGATAGTTAAATTTGATATATGTGTTAAATTTGATTTGATGACATTTGCATAATATGACCCCTTTTAATTGTTAAATTAATTGACATGTAGAATAGTGATAATTACACTTTGAACCATTGAACGTATATTGGATTAATTGTTGTAGTGTTAAAATTGAAATCGAATGACAAGTGAAGAACCGTATTAATATTATTGTAATAATCTTTAATCTACATGAAATGATAGTGTAGATTCTAGAAATAATTATATTAATTTGCACAAACAACAATGTGAATTAATACGATTATTTCGGGATTATTTGAATTGATTATTGGATTGATATTGGTTGCTATTGTTGTTTATTTACTTTGACACCATCCCAGTTATCACACTGCAAGTTCCCTTTGTTATGCTTTGATTTTGAATTGAATTGGAATCGGGTTGAAATGATAAATACCCAAATGAACTTGACCTAGGATAGAGAATTAAATAAAACCCGATTGGTCAATAATTTGATTTAAAAATAAACAAAGATTTTATTTGAATAAATAATATGGTTTTGAAATGAAGTTGAAATTTGAATTTTAACGAAAGGAAAATGTTAATATTTAATAATCTAAAACAAAATATTAACAATGTAATTGATGAAAGAATGTTGTTTAATTTGAGAAATGATTGAATTAAGTTTGAAATTGTAATTAAGTTTGAAATTATTAAACTTTGAAATTATTTTTAAGTTTTGAATTATTTAATAATTAAATAAGATTGAATGATTTAATGATCAAATTGAATTGAATACTTTAATAAGTAAAATTGGACTTTTGAATAAGTGAATTTACTTCGTAAATAATTGAAATTGAGTTTTCTTTATTAATTAAGTTTTTGGAAAATTATTTAAGTAAGTAAATAAGTGAAATTGAATTTCTTTAACAAGAAATAAAATGCAATTTATTGAAATTAATGTAAGACTTGAAATTTTAAGAATTTGGTTTGATGGATTTAATTTAATTAAATTTGTAAGTTTTGATATAAATGAAGTTGAGTTTAAATAATGGATTTAATGAATTGGAAATTTAATAGAAATTGTTTTGAATGGCAAGTTTACTTAACGAATATTGAATGAAATCGATAAATGAAGTTAAGCTGATTTGGAATGTTAAATTAAATTAATTTAAATGATTTCGGAATGAAACTTATATACGAACTTGAATCAATATTCGAATTGTTTTAAATAAAATTTGAAATTGAATTATAAGATTTTGAAATGGTAATTTGGAAGTTTTGAAAGGGAAATTATGGAAATTGATTTAGAAAGAGAAATGAAATGTTGGTTTACAAATTCTAATTGAAATTGTAATTGATTTGGTTTTTGAAATATATAAACGACCAATCGGTGTAATAATCATGAAAGTTATTAAAGAGACCGGAATCGATTAGGGACATACTCACTGTCTAAATCGAAAACCACTTTAATAACTATACGCGGAGTGTGATCCAGAATGAAGTGGTTGGAATGATGTACGTGATGACTGAAGAAAGAGAATGATAATGGATAGCCTTGACACTTGTGTCAAATTCGAAATGACTAAAATAGGAGCCGTGCCGGGCCAATGGAGGTCAGCTACCTCAAGCGAACACACTTCTTCGAACTACTCATTACTTGTTGTCGATTGGTGCACCCTTGATTTTGGGAGTCTTGTTTCGCGGTGTTGCGGTCGCTGCGGCGATGCGTTCTCACCAGTCCGGATCAGGCAAACGGTAGTTTCACTACCTTGGGTATTGCCTCATGTGCCTTGTCATACTTGTATTTCTTTATACGCGACCACTACGATTTTGGTTTGTACCTTTAATATATGGATTGCCCTCTGGTGACTTCCGGTTTTGGGGAAACTACGGTCTTGTATATGCTCTTGGGAATAAAAATGTGTTAAGGGGAATAATGGTAACGCCTTAACACTATTTTGATATCTTATATTACTAATAGACATTATCTACTTATCGTACACTACTACATAGTAGATAGTTTAACGGATCCTTAAAGGATGGTTATTCCAAACATCCTTTGAGTTACTAGTATTTAAATTGCTATTTCACTTGAGTTGGATTTATTGATATAAGAATGTTAATCCTGACTCGAGGGTCTTGTGTTTTTCTTTATGCTCGGGTCAGACTGAGTGTACCAGTATTCGAGACTCACCTTTGGAGTTGGAGCTTTGCTTGAAGATCCAGCCATCTATTCTGCTTTCAGTATTCGATGATTCCAGAGATGTATTTTGATTTGTATCTGATGTATCGTATTACTCTTCTGTTGTATCTGGTTTAACTCTGATGTAACTTATATATTTATATAGTAGCTTCATGAACTACTATCTCTTTTATTTCCGCTGCATATTTATTACTCTGTGTCTGTGATCTATGATTATTCATTTACTGTATATGTTCAGTTTTGCCAAATTTAAATTAACAACGCGGTATTTTGAGCAATTCAACTCCGGCATGAGTGTCTACCTATGCACTTATAATGGATGCGAATGGTCCAAAATACCGGGTCGTTACACAATTAATCTTTAATTATTTAATTAATCTTAATTAATCACAATTATTAATTAATCCTTTAATTATTAACGAATAATTATACTCAAACTTCAAATTATCATTCAATTTATTACATCCAGTAATTATCTATTAATTACTTTCCTAAGTAATTATATTTCCAAAATTTTCAAGTGATTATTCTGAATTAATTAACTTAAGTAATTAACTTGAACAAATACAATTAACTCAATTAATTACACTGAATAATTAATTCCTTAATTACTTCCATTTAGTAATTATATTTAATAATCCCACAAATGATTGTTATTAAATTAATAAATCTAAATTAATTAATTATGAAAAATTAATCACATCAATAATTATTTAAATAATCTTAGTCAATGACCTTCATTAACATATTTAAAAGAACTTAAATCAAATTCGCTTTGTATTCACATATTTAAAGTATAACTTTACATTTAAATTTATTTAAACATTTGAATTTATAAAACTTTATTTTATTCAAAATCTTAAATCCAGAGTTAGATTTAAATCCAGATTTTAAAATTTTGATTTAAACTTTGTTTAAATTCTTCATTTACAATTTCAAAATCCATTTTAAATTTAAATCTTGAAAATACACTTTTAATTTCTTAAACACTTTTATTTAAAACAATTCAAATTTAAAACTTTATTTATTTCTAAACTAAGTTCCAACCTAAGCTTGAATAGATATTTAAACTTCAAATTCTAAACTCAGTTTAAACCTGGATTTATAAATTTAAATTTAGTTTTAAATTTTCAAAACAGCAACAGGTTTAAAACCTGAAACAAATTCTACCCGAGCCCTGCCCATTTTACTTCGAGTCAAACATTAGAAATCTTCGAGTAAATCACTCGAATTACTCGAGACAAACCCGAGTGCCACTTCTCTGCTTCCAGACTTCACCAGAAAACAGAAATCTGTGCACGTATACGTGCACAACGTCCGCGACCAACTCCAGGCAGTGCTGCATCGTCGAGCAAGTCGACAATCACCAACAACCCATCCTCCGACCATCAGAATGCCATCATCTCCTCGAATTCGAAATCGAGCATTTCTTCTCAAATCTGGAACAACAGATCAACCGGGAATCTCCTTGTGCTCGACGCTCCGACCACCAGCGGCTACACTACTCCGGCCGTGAACTCGTCAACACTTCCTCTTCCACCTCCCAAAACTCTGCAGCACTCGATCGTCTATCGACGACGAACGAGACCAAATCCCAATCCACGACAAAACTAGTTTTCCAAACTTCTCGAGCTTACCGCCGCCACCACAGTGGTCTGACCACCATCTCACTATTTTTCTCTGACACTCCGTTCACTCCGCTACCATCGGACACCATCCCGACCTCTACGACTTCGTAGATCATCAGGAAATTTTCAAATAAAGAAATTCAAACAATCCTAAACTGCACTTCCACCCTTGATCTAAAAATTATAAATTTTGCTTTAAAAATCATATTTTAGTATAGGAATTCAGTTTATAAACCTGAATTCGAGAATGAAGAAATTTGAATTTGGACATATATAAACTTTTTCTCAGTCTTTTTGATTTTCGGAGCTATTGACAAATTGTTTTTACTTAAATAAATTTTTAATCTTTAGTTTATGACATAACGACCAATTTTTGTCTTAACACTAAGCTCAAACAGCAAGTATATCAAGAGGGAATGATTTTTGAATCAAGAACCTGGTGTTTAAATCCCAGGCAGAGGAACACTTATAAACACAGCTTGCACACAAATGCTATTCATCAGTCACAGAGCATTCATATATATATATATATATATATATATATATATATATAGATATGAACATACTTATTCACACATATATGCAACAGATTTATACTTTTAAGCTAAAAAAACAAAAGTTACTCACCTTGTTTTCCAGAAGAAAGAACAAAGTTTTCTTTTCTCTGAAACAGGCTTGAAAACTGCAAGCTGAAATCCTTTTCCTTAGATTCTCTGATTTATCTTGAATTAAATTGTTGTTTTGAGTTGAATGTTGTTTATGTTTTAAGATAGTATTACTTCAGTTTTATTTAGTTTGAAGGAACGAATTGAAATGAAGTTGATATGTAAGAAAGCAAGTTTACAGGTTGATTGATATAAACAAGTTACAGGGTAATATTTTTTTCTTGTTTGTACAAAGTAAGATCAGAGATTTTTTATTGCTTGGTGGCTGAATTGATTTTTAAAACAATTCGAATTGACTAAAATGTTGCTAGCATTTAATGCCAAGGTACTTTATGTCTCAACCTTATTTTATTAGTGTATGTATTGTTTTCTTTTCGGCTGAAATGATTTGTTTCTGTTGAGATGATTTCTTGTTTTACAAGCTGGCATAGATATTTATGTTTCTTTTCTCAGCCTACAACTTATCTCCTTTTTCAAGCTCATTGGTATATATATATATATATATGTGTTTGTTTCTAGCTTGCATACTTATCTATACATATGTTTTGAAAACATGAATGTATATTTCTTTCTTTTGCTTTGCAATATAAATGAATTCTATTTTTAACATGCCGTTATGATTTATTCATGTGTTTACTTATATTATTTCATAACTATAAATTTTGTTTTTCTTTTACAAGCCAATACTTTGAAATATGAAGGAAGTTCTATAGTTAAGTTGGTGTTAGTTTTTATCTATGTGTTTTATTTTACTTTGTAATACTTATTTTTATTTCTAAACAACAAATTTGTTTTATACTTAGACTTAAGATTAATAAGATATAAATTCAAATAATTTTTAAACCATTAACTTAAAATTTAAATTCAAACCCAATATATCTATATATATAAACTCAAATCTACTCATATATGCACATATACATATATACTCACATATATATATATATATACAAGATTTAAATTAAAGTGATTAACACATATTCTATCTGAATTTGGAGAAACTCAAATTAATTTTACCAATTAATTTACAATTTTAATTCAAAAATTCAATTAATTATCAATTTAAATTTAATTAAAATCCGGGGTCGTTACAGTTATTTTGGTTCCATGCAAAATTAGGATGATTTCTCCAACCAAGATTGTATGTTGGATAAAATGGGTCATTCTTAACCTTGTTAAAAGCATTGAGTTGTTCTAACGAATGAGGACACTGATCGGCGATGTGATACGAATCATTATATTTATAACACAATGGTTGAGAAGCTTGGTTCATTTGATTGGATGAGAAAACATTGTCAAATTTATTGATCATTGCATCGATTTTAGCTTCCAAAGCCAACGATGATCCTATCGAGTGTGCGCTCGATCGTGAATAAATGGATTTCACGTTAAAACATTTCCATTGAGATGATTTTTCGGCCAAGTTCTCAAGGAATTGCCAAGAATTGCCATGATGTTGGGCGAGAAAATTGCCTTGGCACATCGATTCAAGCATGGTTCGTGAACTATTTTCAAGTCCATCGTATAAGATTTGGCAAAGAGTCAATTTCTCAAAATTATGGTGTGGACATTTTATCAAAAGCTCTTTAAATCTTTCAACATATTTTCTGAAAGTTTCACCCCAGAATTGATGAAAATTCACAATTTCATTTCGTATTTTGGTCGTTTTTCCAAGTGGTAGAACTTTTTTAAGAAAACTTTAACGAATTAGTCCCAAGTTTTGATTGAGTTCGAAGGTAAGATATACAACCATCTTTCAGCGTAGTTGGTAAGGGCATATGGAATTAACCTAAGTTTGATTCCATCGTCACATAATTGTTGGACTTTAATGGTTGCACAGACTTGTTCGAATTTCATTAAGAAGATGTATGGGTCATTGTGTTCAAAGTTGCCAAATTTCGGGAGTGTGGCAATGTGATTTGAAAGAATTTCGAAGTGATTACCCATTGGGACGGGTAATGTGATACAAGAAGGAATAGAAACTTGGTCGGGAAAGAATCTATCCATGAGAGTTCGGAGAGCGTTTTCATTACCCATCGTTGCAGGATCGTTTGTTCGAATTAAAAGATTTGTCGTTGTGTCACGAGTCCAAATATTCATGCACAAGTGAAAAGATCAAGGAGAGAAAGATTTGAAAATCAAGCTTAAGAGAATGAAATAAAAAATTCTTTTCTTTTGTTTTTTTTAAAAGAAATTATTTTCAAAAGGAAGATAAAATTTTGTTATGTTTTTCTTTTTTTTGGATTTAAAATTTATTTCTATTTCTTTTTTGAAATGTTTTTGTTTTTTTAGTTTTTGGTTTTGAAAAGATTTTTTTTCTTTCGAATTTTTATTTAAAAAAAACTAAATTAAGTAAAATGCTTATTTTTGGATTTTTTATTTTGTTTGAAATTTTTTTTCTAAAAAAGTAAGTTAAGGAAAATGTGATTTTTTTTACTTTTGGATTTTTTTTTGTTTTTTTCTTTATTTATGCACGAACTAATGCAACTAAATAAATGCAAGGACTTAAATACAAATTTTCTGTCCTTAATAGCTCCTAACCCAAAATTGTATAATCACACTTTGACTTAATCCAACAAAATGTTCTTAGCTAGGTAACGGACAGGAGCTATCAGTGTACCACGAATGTAACAACCCGCATATTTATTGATTTTATATTTAAATATTTTATCGTTAGTCGGATGTTAGTCCGAAAAGCTACTTTTTGCATACGGTCAAATTAGGACTCGAGACCACCCCCATTGAGTTCAAAATGACGTTTGCGATCTTTTTGAGTGTAAACTTCGATATGTTTGGAGTAAGTGGAATTTTCGTCACTTTTTCCCGCCTTTGACTTGAGTTGGACTACACCTTCTAACTCAGCCCCAACCCACCTCCTCTTCCTCACTTCATCAAACACTTCAAGCTTCATCAAAAATGGTGGTGGGAAAGGGAAATTAAAACTCCAAACTCAAGTTCAATTGCAATTCCATCATTCAACTCCAAATTCAAGAAGAAGATAGTGGATTCAAGCTTTGGATTGCTTCTACTTGCTTTCAATCTCCATCTTCATCCATTTTAGTGAAAAGGTGAGATTTTTATCTCACATTATTGTCTATAACTATTTTGGATTGTTGGAAAGGAATTCCTATCACCTTAGCATGCATATTTGCATTTGGTTTGGATTGGATTGGCGAAAAACTCCAATTTTTAGCGTTTTTGGAAATTTTCTGCACTTAGGTCGTTCTGGGCAAGTTAGGTCGCTCTACCGTTGAAAATTCGCGCACCACTTAGGTCGTTTCCAACCTTAAATCCTCTATGCAGTTAGGTCGCTCGCGTGTTATGCCTTAGGTCGTAGGTCGCTCGCGAGTTAAGCTATATGTCGTTTGGCCTCTATGCAGTTAGGTCGCTCGCGTGTTATGCCTTAGGTCGTAGGTCGCTCGCGAGTTAAGCTATAGGTCGTTTGGCCTCTATGCAGTTAGGTCGCTCACGTGTTATGCCTTAGGTCGTAGGTCGCTCGCGAGTTTAACTATAGGTCGTTTGGCCTTTATGAAGATAGGTCGCTCGCGTGTTGAAACTTAGGTCGCACGACCTCGTTAGGTCGCAACCTCCCTTAGGTCGCTCGACCCCTCCACACTAGGTCGCTCGGCTTGCTTGAGTCGTAGGTCGTTGGACCTTAAGTCGCTCGCCTCTGCTATTTCATTAGGTCGCTCCGCTCTGGCACTGATAGGTCGCTCGAGTTTAGGTCATTCCCGACCTTGTTTCTCTCAGCATCTTCTCCTTAGGTCGTTGCACAGTAGCTCGACCCTGCTAGGTCGCGAGGCTCATAGGTCGCTCACCCCTGTTGTGCCGCTTCACTGCTTAGCTCGACCTTGTTAGGTCGTTCACCTCTTTTGCCGTTACTTCCTTTAGGTCGCTCGGCTCTGGTTACCACTAGGTCGCTCGGCACTTGATTCCACTAGGTCGTTTTACCTATATGACTTAAGGTTTTATGCACTTTAATTCGACCACGTTAGGTCGCAAGTATATTCCTACTTTGATGGTTTTGGGATTGTTTTCTTTGGACTTTACTCTCGTCTTCGAACGTGAATTTATGTGATACAATTTGTTTCAACAATCGTTTTGTGACTTGTCACTCTAAAGTTATGAAGGTTTCAATACTAGTAGTAAATATCAAAACTCTTTCATCAAAGCGATTTCAACACTATTTTACTACAAAGCTCTTTCTTCTCAAACCGTTTTCTAATCTACTAGTATATACAAGCCTTTACTTCACTCGGATGAGAAATCGAATTAAACGACTTAGTAAAACGAGTGGTATGAAACGCTTGCGTTCATTTCGTCGGTTAGCTCTTGGACTTGTTCGATTGAACCCTTTTTGTGACAATTTCCTAGTGGAGATTTACAGCTTGTTCGTAAATATTTAAGTTAAGCAAGTGGTTATGGGACATGAAGCTAAACTCATATATTTACTAGCTTGGTGTGATTGACACTTCCTAATGATCATGACGATCATTTTTGTGATTTAGACTAGCGATGTCTCTTTGTCTGCGAGGGGACTAGACCCCGCTTTTGTGATGTTTCGCCATCACATATATGGGGTAGCAACCCATGGTCTTCGGACCATTACTGTGTGGAAATTTAATGGATAGCTTCCATGAGATAGCTTCTCATTTATGTGTTTCACACGTTGGTGAGTTTGCATACTCCCGTTCATGTGTTAGGCCTCCCCCTTTTACGTGTTTTTCTTGATTTCTGGTGATGATTTCTGGAATTTGTGCTTCACCAATTTTCATGATTTTCATTGATATGATATCAGTTTTGTGCATTGGTGAATTTATGTGTTATTGACTTGTTACGAATACAAGTTTAGGGTAAGATACCCTATTTTACCCTTGAGAAGATTCTTGTGATATTGATTGATCTTTTGTTGATTATCATTTGCATACTTATAGTAGTATGCCGTTATGCTTGTTACATGTTCATGCCATATTATTTTTCCTATACCTTATCATCTGATATTTATTGCTAGACTGATCCGTTTATTATTTTCTTATAAATAATACTCGGGTCAGACCGAGATGTTACAGGTGCTTCTACTTGACTTCTCTTCAGGATTATTCAGACTTTTGGCTAACTACATAGATTAGTAGTTTTTGGATGTACACATTTTACATATAGACTTTATGTTGTGTACTTATTCTTTTGTATAGCACGTGATGCTATTATTTTGCATTATCGTGGATCTTTTTTACCACTACTCTGATGTACACTTTCATGTGTTATTTATATATTCATATCTTCTTCCGCCTTTGTGATATGGATGTCTGTGACTGATTTATGTTACGTTTATTTCTATGTTTGTTTCCGAAGATTATCTATAGCCACTATGTGATAGCTTTGGGTTTGTTTCGGTATGTCGGACTTCCTCCTTTAACGAAGTTCATTCTATTCTATTTGACATATCGAAGCTCGCTCAAAGAAGTTGCATGGATGGTCGCTCCTCAACAGCCTTATTCTCCGTGCTAGTTGACAGCATTACATCGTAGTGTTCTTGGCTAGCGTGGGTATAGAGGTGGGGCGTCACAGCTTGGTATCAGAGCCAAACTTCGGAACAATGTAGAATAACTTAACAAGGATCATCGTCCTAAGTCCACCTTTGGAGTTGTGTTTTAGGATTTAGTTCGAGTCTTCGAACCAATTCATCCTGTTTTCTTTATGATTCCTTTTTTCATCTATCAAGATTGCTTGATGATTCATTTGGTGAATAACTTTTCTTCTTTTCTCTTCCTTAAAGAAGAGAATGTCTAGACCAGGTCATCCCAGAGCAGGACCATCTACTGTTACTCCCCAGGATGGACTTTTTATGACCGCTCAACAGCTTCTTGATTTAGTAAAGAATGCTCAAGCAGCTGGTCCTAATCAGGAACCTACTCATCCTAAGTCTGGATTTGCATGTTTGTGCAACGATTATACCAACTTTGGTGGGAAACCATTCAAGGGTTCCGAAACTATTATCGAAGTCTAGGCTTGGTTAAGAACATGCGATCGAATCTTTTCTCGCATGAATCTGGTCGATCTTCACCGTGTTCAGGTGGCTTCCAGTATGCTCCAAGAAAGAGCACTGGATTGATACGAACTACTTATTTCTGAGATTAATGAAGCGGATCTCACCTGGGAGCAATTCCGGGAACGCTTCGAATTAAAATTCGTACCGGAAGCAGAGAAAGTGACATTGGCTCGTCGTTTTATAGACCTTGTTCAAGGTGAATCCTCTGTGACAGATTATGTCGCATCCTTTGAGTCACTGTCCAAATATGGGGTTTAATACATCAACACCCCGTTAAAGAAGAATCAAAGATTCGTTTATGGCTTAAACAAGAATCTCAAGAAGCCATTACTTCTAAAGTTAGAAGTTCCTTTCGACCAACTTATTGATATCGCTCTTCGTCTTGAAGAGGCTGATAAGGACAGTGATGTTGAAGTGGTGGCTTCCAAACCAAACTTCAACCACAAGAAGAGGCCAAACAAATTCAAAGGTCCTTATCCCAACAAAAAGGGTAAACAAGCAACTCCTGGTACAAAGGCATTTTCCCCCAGTGATAAGAAATGCTTCAACTGTGGTGCTAAGGGCCATTTTTCGAACAAGTGTTCAAAGCCCCGCTCTTGCCGCTATTGTAAAAGTCCAGATCATTTTATGCACCAATGCCCTAAGCTTCAAGACAAGGAGGGAAAGTTAAACGTTGCTCAAGCCCCTGGCAACACATCTCGCGGTCAAGGTATGTCTCATTCTGTCCTTGATGGCATTATTATATTTCATGATCAACCTATTAGAGTTCTCTTTGATACGGGTGCATCCCATTCTTTTATATCAAAGGAACTTGTAGACACTCTTTCTTTAAGTGTTGTTGCTTTAATGACTTCTTTAAGAATTGCGAATCCGGTTGGTGGATCCACAACTCTTAGTTTTCTTTGTAAAGACGTCGAGATTATTTTGTGTGATTTTTCTTTCCTTGCCGATTTGCATGTCATACGTTACTTAGGCTTTGGAATGATTTTGGGTATGGATTGGCTTAGTCGTTATGAAGCTCATATCCTATATCCTGAGCGGACTGTTTATCTCCGTCATCCGCAATCTGTTAACCAGATTTCTATTATTCTTAAATTTTCAGATTCCGCTTTGGTTGCATCTTTATATTCTATAAATCCTCATGATGATGATAATGATGATGAGGAAGATGTCATTCCTCTTATTCACGTCGTTCGTGAATTTCCCGACATCTTTGAGTCCGTTTTAGGACTACCCCTAAGCGAGCAATTGAGTTCAAAATTAATCTTATACTTGGAGCTCAACCTATTACTCGTCCTCCTTATCGCATGTCCAATAAGGAGAATGAAGAGATGCGCAAACAATTATCCGAGTTGGAGACGAAGCAACTTATTCGCTCTAGTTCCTCGCCTTGGGGAGCTTCAGCTATTTTCGTAAGTAAGTCCGATGGTACAGTAAGGCTTTGCATCGACTACCGCAAGCTTAATGATCTTACTATTAAGAATAAATATCCTTTACCTCGGATTGATGATCTGTTTGATCAACTTAGTGGTGCTGGAGTCTTTTCACAATTGGACTTGGCTACCGGTTTCCATCAGCTTCGTATTGCAGAGTATAGTATTCCTTTGACTTCTTTCCGTACTCGTTATGGATCTTATGAATGGCTAGTTATGCCATTCGGTTTAACAAATGCTCCGGCTTACTTCGTTGACCTCATGAATCGAGTTTTCAAAAATTTCCTCGATCGGTTTGTTCTCATCTTTATTGATGATATTCTTGTGTATTCCAAAACCGAGGAGGAACATGAAAAGCATCTTCGGATTGTATTGGAAACTCTTAGGAGCAATCAATTAAAGGCAAAATTTTCTAAATGCCACTTTTGGCAATCTAGTGTGAAGTTCCTCGGTCATATTATTTTCGAGTCTGGAATATCAGTGGATCCTTCAAAGAAAGAAGCGATTCAAAATTGGAAGAGACCAGAGAGCGTGACTGAAATCCGTAGCTTTCTCGGAATGGCAAGTTATTACCGCCGTTTTATAAAGGACTTTTTTAAAATTGTCATTCCTCTCACTGGCCTAACAAAGAAAGGTGTTAAATACATTTGGTCGGACAAATGTGAAACTTCCTTTCAGAGATTAAAAGAACTTCTCTTTGATGCTCCTATTCTTATTATTCCCGAAGGGAATCAAGATTTTGTCGTTTATACCGATGCTAGTCGCGTTGGTTTGGGTGCCGTTCTTATGCAAAAAGAACGTGTTATTGCTTATGCATCTAGACAATTGAAGCCGACTGAGACTGGATATGCCACACATGATTTAGAACTCGCGGCTATCGTTTTCGCCCTTCGAATTTGGCGACATTATCTTTTGGGAGAAAAATTTGTACTTTATACTGATCATAAGTCTTTGAAATATTTATTCTCTCAAAAGGAACTTAATTTGCGTCAACAGCGTTGGCTCGAGTTCCTTGCCTCTTATGATCTTGATATCCTTTATACTCCCGGAAAGGGAAATCGTGTTGCCGATGCAGTTAGTCGCAAGCAACAAGCGGTTGTTTCGATGATGATATCCGAATGGAGGGATTTCGAGGTTTTATCCACTTGTGAAATTCTAGGTCGTGTCTCCGATTTATGTTCATCTTTTGTCTTGTGTAGCCTTGAGGCTCGTCCTTCTCTTTCAGACCGCATTCTTGAAGCTCAAATGCTAGATCCTGAATTGGCTTTACTTAGCCAAAATATTAAGAATAAAACCGATACTGAAGGTTTGAAAGACTTTGATATCGATTCTCGAGGCGGCATTCGAAAATTTGGTAGACTTATTGTACCAAATATTAGTGATCTTCGTAAAGATATTTTAGAAGATTCTCATCGTTCCAAATTTTCCATTCATCCCGGTAGCAGTAAAATGTACGCAGATATGAAGCGACTTTATTACTGGGAGGGAATGAAATCTGATATCGCTAACTTTGTCAAGTGTTGCATGACTTGCCAACTTGTCAAGGCCGAACATCAAAGGCCCGGTGGGTTATTGCAACCATTGGAAATTCCAGTTTGGAAGAGGGATCAAATTTCCATGGATTTTATTGATCGCCTTCCCCGTTCTCATTCGGGTCATAATAGTTTATGGGTGATCGTTGACAGACTTACTAAATCTGCACATTTTATTCCCGTTCGGTCTAACCGAACCGTTCCTCTTCTGGCCAAAATCTTTATCAAAGAAATTGTTAGATTGCATGGAGTCCCTACTTCCATTGTTAGCGATCGTGATCCATTGTTTACTAGTGGATTTTGGAAGAGTCTTCAAAAATCTTTGGGAACAAAGCTAAATTTTAGCACCGCTTATCACCCCTAGTCCGATGGACAAACTGAGCGTGTGAATCAAACACTTGAAGATCTTCTTCGTGCTTGTGTTCTTGACTTTGGTGGAAGTTGGGAAGATCATATTTCACTTGTTGAATTTTCCTATAATAACAGCTTTCAATCTAGTATTGGTATGGCTCCTTTCGAGGCACTCTATGGAAGGCCATGCCGATCTCCTTCTTGTTGGCTTGAGGCCGGTGAGAAGCTGGTTTTAGGACCAGATTTTATTCGAGATTCCATAGAAAAGATTGAACTTATTCGACATAGGATGAAAGAAGCCCAGAGTAGACAAAAATCCTATGCCGACAACCGAAGAAGGAAATTAGAATTTTCTGTTGGTGATCTTGTATTTATTCGTGTGTCACCTATGAAGGGTGTTGTACGTTTCAGTCGATCGGGAAAGTTAGCGCCTCGATATATTGAGCCATTTCCTATCACTGAACGTATTGGTTCCATGGCTTATCGCCTTTTATTACCGGCTAAGTTTTCTGCCATGCATGACATGTTTCACGTTTCTCAATTACGGAAGTGCCTTCGGGATTCCGATTCTATTCTTGAGTCCGGTGTTTTGGAAGAGATTGAAGTTTCACCTAATTTAACTTATGAGCAGCATCCTGTTCGAATTATTGCTTCGGAGATCAAACGTCTTCGAAATAAAGATGTTCCGCTTGTTAAAATTCAATGGTCCTCAAATCCTAAGGATTGCTCTTGGGAAACTAGAGAATTCATCAAGCGAACACATCCGGACTTACTTTCTCATGTTCTTTGAGGTAAACTTCTTATTTCAAATCTCTTTTATGTTAATATGCTTTTATGGTTGTTACTTCTTATTTCCATCTTATATTGCGAGGACGCAATTTCTTTAAGGAGGGGAGTCTGTAACAACCCGCATATTTATTGATTTTATATTTAAATATTTTATTTAAATATTTTATCGTTAGTCGGATGTTAGTCCGAAAAGCTACTTTTTGCATAAGGTCAAATTAGGACTCGAGACCACCCCCATTGAGTTCAAAATGATGTTTGCGATCTTTTTGAGTGTAAACTTCGATATGTTTGGAGTAAGTGGAATTTTCGTCACTTTTTCCCGCCTTTGACTTGAGTTGGACTGCACCTTCTAACTCAACCCCAACCCACCTCCTCTTCCTCACTTCATCAAACACTTCAAGCTTCATCAAAAATGGTGGTGGGAAAGGGAAATTAAAACTCCAAACTTAAGTTCAATTGCAATTCCATCATTCAACTCCAAATTCAAGAAGAAGATAGTGGATTCAAGCTTTGGATTGCTTCTACTTGCTTTCAATCTCCATCTTCATCCATTTTAGTGAAAAGGTGAGATTTTTATCTCACATTATTGTCTATAACTATCTTGGACTGTTGGAAAGGAATTCCTATCACCTTAGCATGCATATTTGCATTTGGTTTGGATTGGATTGGCGAAAAACTCCAATTTTCAGCGTTTTTGGAAAATTTCTGCACCTAGGTCGTTCTGGGCAAGTTAGGTCGCTCTACCATTGAAAAGTCGCGCACCACTTAGGTCGTTTCCGACCTTAAATCCTCTATGCAGTTAGGTCGCTCGCGTGTTATGCCTTAGGTCGTAGGTCGCTCGCGAGTTAAGCTATATGTCGTTTGGCCTCTATGCAGTTAGGTCGCTCGCGTGTTATGCCTTAGGTCGTAGGTCGCTCGCGAGTTAAGCTATAGGTCGTTTGGCCTCTATGCAGTTAGGTCGCTCGCGTGTTATGCCTTAGGTCGTAGGTCACTCGCGAGTTTAACTATAGGTCGTTTGGCCTTTATGAAGATAGGTCGCTCGCGTGTTGAAACTTAGGTCGCACGACCTCGTTAGGTCGCAACCTCCCTTAGGTCGCTCGACCCCTCCACACTAGGTCGCTCGACTTGCTTGAGTCGTAGGTCGTTGGACCTTAAGTCGCTCGCCTCTGCTATTTCATTAGGTCGCTCCGCTCTGGCACTGATAGGTTGCTCGAGTTTAGGTCATTCCCGACCTTGTTTCTCTCAGCATCTTCTCCTTAGGTCGTTGCACAGTAGCTCGACCCTGCTAGGTCGCGAGTCTCATAGGTCGCTCACCCCTGTTGTGCCGCTTCACTGCTTAGCTCGACCTTGTTAGGTCGTTCACCTCTTTTGTCGTTACTTCCTTTAGGTCGCTCGGCTCTGGTTACCACTAGGTCGCTTGGCACTTGATTCCACTAGGTCGTTTGACCTATATGACTTAAGGTTTTATGCACTTTAATTCGACCACGTTAGGTCGCAAGTATATTCCTACTTTGATGGTTTTGGGATTGTTTTCTTTGGACTTTACTCTCGTCTTCGAACGTGAATTTATGTGATACGATTTGTTTTAACAATCGTTTTGTGACTTGTCACTCTAAAGATATGAAGGTTTCAATACTAGTAGTAAATATCAAAACTCTTTCATCAAAGCGATTTCAACACTATTTTACTACAAAGCTCTTTCTTCTCAAACCATTTTCTAATCTACTAGTATATACAAGCCTTTACTTCACTCGGATGAGAAATCGAATTAAACGACTTAGTAAAACGAGTGGTATGAAACGCTTGCGTTCACTTCGTCGGTTAGCTCTTGGACTTGTTCGATTGAACCCATTTTGTGACAATTTCCTAGTGGAGATTTACAGCTTGTTCGTAAATATTTAAGTTAAGCAAGTGGTTATGGGACATGAAGCTAAACTCATATATTTACTAGCTTGGTGTGATTGACACTTCCTAATGATCATGACGATCATTTTTGTGATTTAGACTAGCGATTGAGCGATGTCTCTTTGTCTGCGAGGGAGACTAGACCCCGCTTTTGTGATGTTTCACCATCACATATATGGGGTAGCACCCCATGGTCTTCGGACCATTACTGTGTGGAAATTTAATGGATAGCTTCCATGAGATAGCTTCTCGTTTATGTGTTTCACGCGTTGGTGAGTTTGCATACTCCCGTTCATGTGTTAGGCCTCCCCCTTTTATGTGTTTTTCTGGATTTCTGGTGATGATTTCTGGAATTTGTGCTTCACCAATTTTCATGATTTTCATTGATATGATATCAGTTTTGTGCATTGGTGAATTTATGTGTTATTGACTTGTTACGAATACAAGTTTAGGGTAAGATACCCTATTTTATCCTTGAGAAGATTCTTGTGATATTGATTGATCTTTTGTTGATTATCATTTGCATACTTATAGTAGTATGCCGTTATGGTTGTTACATGTTCATGCCATATTATTTTTCCTATACCTTATCATTTGATATTTATAGCTAGACTGATCCGTTTATTATTTTCTTATAAATAATACTCGGGTCAGACCGAGATGTTACAGGTGCTTCTGCTTGACTTCTCTTCAGGATTATTCAGACTTTTGGCTAACTACATAGATTAGTAGTTTTTGGATGTACACATTTTACATATAGACTTTATGTTGCGTACTTATTTTTTTGTATAGCATGTGATGCTATTCTTTTGTATTATCGTGGATCTTTTTTACCACTACTCTGATGTACACTTTCATGTGTTATTTATATATTCATATCTTCTTCCGCCTTTGTGATATGGATGTCTGTGACTGATTTATGTTACGTTTATTTCTATGTTTGTTTCCGAAGATTATCTATAGCCACTATGTGATAGCTTTGGGTTTGTTTCGGTATGTCGGACTTCCTCCTTTAACGAAGTTCATTCTATTCTATCTGACATATCGGAGCTCGCTCAAAGAAGTTACATGGATGGTCGCTCCTCAACAGCCTTATTCTCCGTGCTAGTTGACAGCATTACATCGTAGTGTTCTTGGCTAGCGTGGGTATAGAGGTGGGGCGTCACAACGAATCACCATAGCAATGCAGCCGAAGGTTTAAGTACCTTCAAAGAAACAATCACTATAATATTTACGGATCACCGTAATATTTATAAATGATTATTGTCGTATCCTAGACACCAAGAAATAAATTGTTAAAAGAAGACAACTTGTCGAGATACAATTAAGCCCTAGATGAGCCCGTGACACCCTTAAGTCTGACGTCTGACCGTTATTATTAGTCAAATTCTAAGATGATATGCAATTTGTAGGTTAAGGAAGGGGTGATGAAATCCCCTACCTTATGTGGATTTGGGTGTTGCCCTTAGAAAAGAAAATAAGATGAAGTAAATGCAAAATAGAAATTGAACGTGAATTAATAATGCAACTACGAATGAGATTTTATTTAAATGCAAGCAGCCAACAATACAAGAAAAAATAAAAATAGTAGATAAGAACACGATACCAGAGCGTGGAAAATTATTAGTAAATTTATTTAAAAGCAGTGATTTTTTTAGCACAGCAAGCAGAGTAGAGCAAGTAATTCCTTCTTTTTGATTTTCAGGAACCTGAAAAAGAGTTGAACAAGATATATATATATATATATATATATATATATATATATATATTAAGTTGAATATTTAATTGTTTGTTTTGTTTTGTTTGTCAAGCATTTTGTTTTGTTTGTTCAATATATATATACATATACATACACACACATATATTTTTTGAGCAAACAAAACAAAACGCTTGACAAACAAAACAAACGATTAAATATTCAAACTCAAAATAAAACAAGTGAATTTAAACAAAACATTAAAACAAATTCAAACTCAAACACTTAAAAAAATAAACTAAACAAAACAAAAATCAAACTCAGGCCCACAAACAAGTCCACTTAACAAACATTTATTCACTTAGATAAAACACTCAACTTAATCAACCGAAACCCCTTCCCTCTGCTTTTAAAAATGCAATCCCTTTTCTTCTTTTAAAACAAAAAATTCCAATTGTTTTTGAAAAAAGAAAATTAGAAAAGAAAAATTAAAGAGAAGAATGAATGTTTAAACAAACGAAAACTAAAAAAATAAAATTAAACTAAGCCGACAAGCCTACCTGTCCCAGCCAATGGAGTTTATTTTTATTTTTGTTATAGTTAAAAAATTTACACTTAAAAAAATCAAGAAGAAAGAAAACTAAAAAATGAATTAAACACATCCCAACTCAGTCCAAAAGCCCACACTCCAATACATTACCAGCCCCTTCTCTTCTCTATTTAACACAATACGATTCCTTTCATGAAAATAAAATAAACGCGAACAATAATAAAAAAAGAAAAGGAAGTGATGCTAAATTAAAAAGAAATTATGGCAATTGAAGGTTTGGGATTGAGGAGATTATGGAAATTGTGGTAGCGATTTTAGTGGTGGGGCGGTCGAATGATTTTAGCGAGATTAGGTCGTATTGAAATTGCTAGAGATGAGGTTGCGGATAGAATCAGACGCAACGAAGTGATTAGATGTCGATTTGGGCGTTTGGCAATTGATGATTGGTCGATTGGTTTGGGTTGTCTTTGGATTCTGCTATTACTAGAGAAAGCTAAAAGCTTGATTGGATTTTGGTTGGTGATTCGGTGGTAAGATCGTTGAGGGTTGTGTCGGAGGCGTGTTTTTTGAAAGTTTATGTGATGAAGGTGGGGAGGCAGTTGAACACAAAGAGGCTGTAGATGGATGGTGGAGTTTATGGTTTTGTAATGGGTGAGGCAGTGTTGAATGTGTGATGGAAGTGCTATAGGCTTTTGGGGTTGCAGTGAATGAAGGAATTGTAGGTGGAAGTGGCAGGGAGACAGAGGAAGAAGGCTTGTATTTTTTGGTTATAGTGGTATGTATGTATGGTGGAGGAAAGAGGTTTTGGTGTGGGATTGCTGTGTTTCAGGCATTTGTGCAAGAGGTGTAAGGAGGTGGTGATGAACTCAGGGATGAACTAGCATTCACGTTGAAGTTTGGTGAAGGAGATGGGGGTTTGGAGTTGAAGTTGAGGAAGTATGCAATGTATACAGTTCTTGTAAACAGAAATGAACTATAAAAACAGGAAAACTGAGAATATAGAACTGAGAATGTAAACAGAGTTTAAGTGGAGTTGAAGTTGAAGGAAGATTGAATGTTGATGGTTGAAGGCAGGGGATGGTGTTTTATAGAGGAAGGAGTTGGCGATGTAGGTGAGGCAGTTTTTTCAATGTTAGTGAGGAAGTGGTGGAGGAGTTTACAAGGGGAAGGGGCTGATGTTGTTGGAAGGAGGAGTGTAGTGAGGGATTCAAATTTGTAGGTTGGTTTTGGTGGTGATGATGGAAGCGTGGAGCAGTTCTAAAGTAGTTAGTCTGATGAAGGGGTGAACTGGTTGAAGTGGTATGAATGATGGTTGTTTAAGTGATTTGGAGGAGAAGGAGTTGTAATTAAGTTGTATGGAGTAGGATGGAGGCAGTAAGGATGATTACAGAGGCAGGGAGGTTATGAATTGAGTTTGGTTTGTAGAAATTGGATGGTTGCTGAGTGTTGTGGGTTAGTTGAGGTTAGGAAGTAGTTGGTGAAATATGTAGGCAAAAGTGATTGAGGTGATGGTTGCAGTGTTTGTAGGCAAAGGATTTGCCGGTTTAGGTTAACGGTGAACTGAAATGGTGAACTGCAATGTTTGTAATGGTTGAAATGTGTGCACAGAGAATATAAACAAGCAATGCAATGTAATATAGTGTTTTTTTTAAATAAAATGAGAAATAGTTTTGAAATCCACACTGAAAGTGCAAAATATTTGTGTTTCTTTACAATAGATGAAAAAAACAGAGAACAGAGAGTGATGCCCGAAACAAATGCACACAAAATAACCAGTGGCAGGTTGATTGTAAAACTAATTCAAATTAATGCAATGTAATGCAAACAAATGCAAAATAAGTTGGTTGTAAAAGAAAATAAAATCGAACAACTTGAACAACTATTTTATTTTGAAAGAACTAACGCAAAACAAAATAGTATAACTATAAAAATAATTCAAAGAGTAAAACTAAAATTAAATTACTTTTCCCGACAACAGCGCCAAAAACTTATTAAAACGATAAATTTTCTATCCATTAGAAAACTGACGAAAATATATCTTTATAAAATCGCAAGCGCACAACGTACAATCGTAGTGCATATGTGAGTACGGGTCGATCCACAGGGAAAGAATTAATTTTTAAAATTTCTCAATCAAATTTGCCTAAAAAATAAGAGGAGATTTAGCTAAAATTGTAGAAAAATAAAATAAAAGTAGAATGTAAATGAGAATAAAACTACGAGATTATGGAGCAATTTAGAGGCAAATCCACTTCCAATCATTCATATAAATAAACACAATATTCATCTATAATCTCTCATTTAAATTTTAAGTAGAAATGATTAATGTGTTTATTATGAGTATGGTTTATTTGTGCTATTAATTAGCATAGCTTAAACCATCAAACTCTAACACGCCATTCAAATCCACTTGTCAATTCTCATGAAAATGACATGAAATTAAAAATAAAAACTATTTTAAGCATGATCTATTTACTATGAACTAGTAACATAGATCATCAAATTTTGATTCTAGTTTGACTTTCATCATCAAAATCACTTAGGTAAATGATCAAATAGTTTATGTTTATATTAGATTAAGCATGGCGTATTTGAGATGTCAACATAGACTATCAAATTCACTAAAAAAACATAAACTACCATCATTCATAATTTCCATTAAGCACAAAACAAGAGACTACAAATGCAACCATGTATGTTGATTTAGTATGATATATGAGAGCTTCATTATCCCTAAATTGAAGGGGTTTAACTTCTCATAATTGAATTCATCTCAACACAAAATGGTTTTATCATGAAAAACAAGGAAAATAAAAGTAATCACAAGAAAAGAGAACTAACTACTTGCATAAAATAAATCTAAACTAATTGCACGAATTAAATCTATACTATTAACCCGAAATAAAAAAGACATAAACTAACATAAAAGAGCATGAAATTAAATAGTATAAGAGAAAAGAGCATGTAAACAAAAGAAAATAAGAAGAAAGCTAAGAAGCCATTAAAAAGACATTTTATTTATCATTAATTTTGTGGCTACAACGTGCATAAAAGAGAGGAGATCATTACATGAAACATAAAGGGTATTTATACATGCTTAAAACCTTAATTCCATTTTTAGGCGACTACTAAAAATGCCCTTGATATTGTGTAGCCTTCAAGTAATCATTAGGGAATTAATTAATCTCCACTAACATGCATTTAAATCTCCATTAACATGTACATGTGATTTTAATTATGGTCCATTAGTTATTGGGCATGTGGGCTCCTTCATATTGCATTATTTCTTTTCTTTTCTACATTCTTTTGGCCTTGAACACTTGTGTATGCATACATCCATGAAGCTCCATCCAATTTACACTCAATTTCCTACAAATAAAAATAAAAATATGCAAATAAATTTTCCCAAAATTAATTCATACACAAAATTATCATTTTGCCCCCAAATGAAGATGAATGAATAATGATTTGAAATCAATTTAGATTTTGATTTAAACATGTAAAATACCCTAATATGCTTACTTATTTTAATAAAAGAAGATTAAATATGAGAGTATAAATATGCACTTTTACATGCACATCACCTCTCAAGCAATTTTGGCCCAATATGTTTTACTTTTTCATGACTGGCCCATTTATCTTAAATATCTCTTCTGAATTCTCTAGAACACTCTCATCCACTGTCTTCTTCTTTTGGGGTTCCTTTCCAAAATAGGAGTAAAATTTATTTTGCTGAATTCATGTCTTATCCAATTCAACTCTATATGAGGTTAGTATTACGGCCAACTGGAGTCAACTGAAAATCAAAATCTCTGGCCAAAGTAGTACGGTTAGTAATAATTTTTATTATTGAACCTAGGACTTTGTGGTTGGATTATAAAGTTCAATATGGACGATATTGGAACTTTGGCCGTTACCAAATTCCATAAGTCCTAATGTGATATAGTTTTGACGAAGAGAACTGATGTAAATAATTGTCACTACTAGGCAATGCTTAAATAAGTAAAATTGGACTTTACTAAACCTATATAAGCGATAAATTTAGCCATAACGTCACATCACCTGCAAAGTGACATGTGAACATTAATATTCATATTGCTCGATATTAGTCGTTGACTGAATTTGCACCTAAGGGTCACACACCTGTAATATTGAATATTCTTACTACCACTTGATTTAATTAATTATAATTGTTATAAATTAATTAAATGAACTAATATTTATGAAATATTGATCGTAAAATTTTATTTAATACGTGTTGATCAAATATTAAATAATGTTATATAATAGTTATAGACACGCGTACTGATATATGATATAGATGTGAATTTAATTAGATTTAATTAAATATTTATTTAATCGGGATTGTAATTGTTAAGTGGCCCTGAAATGTACCTACGGTGGCCGGCCATATGCGGAGAAATGGGGTGGAATTTGGATTCAAAATGAGGTGAAGTGATAAGAGAAAAGGGAGGATCTGAATCCCTTTTTTTGCTTCTCAGAATCTTTCCTATTTATTCACCTCAAATCCTTATTTAAGCATGCTTTCTTTTGCTCCTCTAGACAAGTCAAGGTCGGCCTCCCGTTACTGTCCTTCTTCAAAGTTTTCAAGCCATTAAAACTTAAATTAAATACAAATCAAAGATATGTAGTTGTTGCTTTCAGTTTGGTAGCTCTCTCTAGATAATTGGATAGTGATTCAAGAAGTGAATGGATTCAACATTACAAGGTGTTGCTATAGGCCATAGAAGGTAATCATCTAATACACACACACACACACATATATATATATATATATCATTTATCATGTCATTATGCTGCTATTATTTATTTGTATGCTATCAAGAATCCATAAATGTTTGTGTCATTAACATTGGATGGATATGTTTGTTCATATGAAAGTTGATTAAAAAATATTCTTGTACATATACATATACATACATACATACATACATACATACCGTAATGACCGGCGTATTCGACCCTTGAAAATCGATAGTAATACATCCTCATGCCGCAAATCCAAATGCCGGAAAGCCTGATTGTTAAGGGAAAAAGAAAATAAAGATAGAACAGAATCTTACATGAACTCAATATATAATCTTTACAGCGGAAATTTTTGAATACAATATCAGAGTTTAACCTAGATTTTGCCTGGACAATTATAAACCCTCTGTCCTTACAACTATTGAAAAATAAAAACAAATGCAATAGATGCATCGGATAATAGAATACGTCCATACGTAGATGAAGATCTTCATCTCTCCTTTGGAAACTCCAAGCGTCTTCAACTAAACCTGAAACTACTCGAATCTGACCCGAGTATTAAAAATAACCAGATCAGGGTTGATAAACTAGCATGAGAAACTCGAACCATAAACATATGACGGAGTATAGATGAGTACTAAAAAAATCCTTTAAAAAGAATAGTATCTCGTAAGATCATGCTGCTCATAAATACAGATGGGTTTTTTTCCTTATGATAACCAAAATACTTTATATGGAAAATCACTTTGATATTATTATTAATGACATCAGTTTGAAAACACTTTCAAATAAATATATATACAAATAAAGTATCAATACCGGACTATGGTAATATATCCGTACTAGGTCAATGGAATATACCAGACAGAATATATGATATCAAAAGGGTTTGCTGAAATGTTTGCAGAGCATTACAACTATTTTGGAACTACAATCAAAACCATAAAGCTTGTTTTTAGTATTGGATTTCCAGCATGAAAAGGAACTAGTGGCCTTTTCCTTCAATCCACGCATAACAACCATAGTTCCCACGGTGACCTTATCACTTGTCTCAATCTAGCCACTTGGAACTGCACTTACTACACTACTATGGTACATCTTATTTGCTTAATGGCTTTACACGGTCTCCGTCAGCCTCTAGTACCAGTCCATTTCATCATCTTAAGGCAACAGATGCCTTGTGGCAACAGATGCCTTTCATTTCTCATAACTTATAGCCCAAAATTTGTCCTGCAGGCCACATAGTATCCCATATCATTCCTAGGATGCGAGGCCCGTAAGGCTACGCTTTTTTTTCATAAAGCCATACTTTGTTTTTCACAAAGCCGCGCTTTATTTTTCCACAATGCACATTCCACTTAGAATGCTACATTGCCATTCCTTAATCACACAACTGATTTCTACAAACGTATAACTCCTGAGCTCGTACATCTCAGGAAAGGGTGTTAAGCTAAGATGATTTGCCTCCTCTACCACCAAGCAGATAATAAGTTGATAGAGATCAATTAATATGATAAGAAATGCATTGTCAAACACTCGTCCATACAAGTTCGTTTTGGAACTGAAAGAAACCGAAGGCACTCCTCCTACCACATCCTTTTTTTGGGAATTACCCTTAGGATTAGTAGCGAGTAGTCCTTGTTAACCTGCCTTTTGACAAGGTCTTAGGCATGCAGATTTAACTAAATCGATTGCTCGGTTATCGAGGCTGGAATATGATTGGTTTGAGTCGACTGGATGGATAGACGAGCAATCATGAATGATAAACATGAATATCAAGCTGGGATTCAGCATAATCGATGAACAAAAGATGTGGGATACTTGAAATACGAGTTTCGACAAAAGTCGAGTTGTCGTGAGTTCCCTAGAGTTTGCTTCGAGTCATGCTTGGTGTTGCTTTGGGTTTTCAAGCTGCCTGCTTCGAGTCATTTGCAAGCCTGCTCCGAGTCACTCGGGTCGGCACATTTTCTTGGGTTTCACAACTTACTTCGGGTCGGCATCTTCCAATCTTCGGGTCGGCGTGTGTAAGTCTTTGGGTCGGCATGAATGGAGGGGTCGGCATTGAATGAGTGGATGGGATGGGCATGTTAGAGTCTGGAGTGGATCGGAATGTTGGAGTCTGGAGTGGATCGGCATGTTGGAGTCTGGAGTGGATCGGCATGTTGGAGTCTGGAGTAGGTCGACATTTTTTCCCTTTGCTTCAGGTCGGTAGTACATGTTCCCCGGGTCGGCTACGTGTGAGCTTCAGGTTGGCTATAGGAAGCAAAAGGGGTTCGACTACAGGGACTATGCTTCGAGTCATGGACGATCGTGCTTCGGGCCAGTGCTATGTTTACTTTGGGTCGGCAAAACTCTAATAGGGGATCGGTCGTAGTGATGGGTTTTGGATCGGCTATGGTATTGATGGGCCTGGACTACTCAGGAAGCCAGTAACTCGGGTTTTGTCTATAAATACAGCAGGCGGGGCTTCAAGAAAAAGGATCTTTATTCTGTTTCTCTTCATCTTCTCCACTAAGGCTATCCGCCATTATTGTTTTAAAAACTCCGGATTGTAACTGTAATTGATTCTGATATCAATAAAAAAGGAAATTTCTGGAGTGGACGTAGGCCAGAGTCAGATGAACCACAATAAATCCTCTATTATTACTGCTTTCTTTTTACTTTTGATTGTTCTTCATATTTAAACTCTCTACATACATTCTATCTGTGATCTGTGACTACGATTTGGTGTTTTCAACGGCGTTTGGGTGTTAGTGATCAATTTTGGCGCTAACATTTTGGTGCTTTCACTAAGAAAGCTAGCACTCAGGGATTCTAAAGCTTGGATTTCGGATTTAAAGGCTTAGGAACTCGGATTCTTGGGAAACTATGAAAAAACAATCAACAAGGAGACAAAGATCGGAAAGGAATCATTATGAAGGAAGTCAGAAGGCTTCCTCAGAAGCTAATCAGACCTCAGTTTTCATCATCAGAGATGAGATGGAGATAATGATGGATGCTGTGCAAGAAAAAATGCTGAAGAGACAGGAGGATACGATGTAGAACCTACTCCGGCAGATTGGACAGTCTGGAGTGCAGAACCATGGAAAAAGAAGCAAGCAGGATGTTTGATGGAGCTATGGATTCTGACATGGACCAGAATTTGGATGCACACTTGGAAGAGGACGATCCTCGTGGACTCGGGGGCAGGATGGGAATGGTGGTCGGAAACAACCTATGGATGCTTGAATAGCTGGAAATTGGAACCCAGGACTTGGAACGGAGATTAGCTGGCTTGGACATAGATTAGAACAGCCAGGGGAAACCTCGACCAAGGTTAATGGATTGGCACAACTACCCATGGAATTGGGGGCATGGATTTGGATGGCTTTGTTTGGAAATGGACAGTGGTGATGGAATAGGAGCAACTATCATCCGCTGCAAATCGGAGCTAGCCCGGTTTAAAAGCACATGTCATCAACTAATCGGGATGGTACGGAATAAGTAGCAAACTCTGGACAGACGGCTAAGTCACTTACTCATGTATGGGGACGGAGATAGCCTCTAGGCATGCTTTGAGATGATGATAAACCATGATGCTCTAGTTTGTGAAATCTGCTTTTTCTTTCTGATTTGGATATTTACTTTTTCTGGTTTGGTTTTGGAGTTTGATTTGAACTCCTGGTTTTGTTGGTTTTTTAGTTTGGATTTTGGTTTGGATGCTTGTCTTTTGGTTTGAATTTTAGTTTGGATTTTTGATATGGATTTCTTGTTTCTGGTTTGAATCTGGATTTCGAATTGGATTTTGATTGACTTTTTATTTGGTTTTTGGCTAAAAGGTCGTCGGGTATGGATTATGCTCGGTAAGGATCCGGAGAGACCATGATTTGGCCTAGGACTTAGGCCCCGTATTGTCTATCACTTGTTATCATAGATCGTCCAGCATGGACTATGATCGGCAAGGGTCCGGAGCGACCGAGATTTGGCTTAGGACTTAAGCCACGACATTACTCAGCATTCAGGGACACTGAACCGGGAACACCATGGCATTACTTAACATAGGTCGTCGAGTGTGGAGTGCGCTTGGCAAGAACCCAGAGAGGTTACGGATTTGGATTTCGGTTTTGAATGACTAAGGATTGGCAATGATCCGTAGAGATCCCGAATTTGGATATCGACCAGGAGAGGTCATGGATTTGGTTATTGGTTATTGGATATGGATGGGTTATAACTCGGTTATTGGGTTTGGGTGGATGTGGAATTGGATAAGGATTTGGTTACTGGATGGGGATCGGATATCGACTCGGAGCGGTCGCAGATTTGGATAAGGATACGGCAATGGCACTTGGATAAAATAGATTGGATTATGAATCAGATGGTATGGCTATGGATAACATGGACTTTGGATGATGGATTAAAAGCTATTAAAACATACCTTCCTACCGCAAGGCATGTTTTGAGGGGCAAATGTTAACCCGCCTTTTGGCAAGGCCGTAGGCAGGCAGATTTAACTAAATCGATTGCTTGGTTATCGAGATTGGAATACGATAGGTTTGAGTCGATTAGATGGATAGACGAGCAATCACAAATGATAAACATGATTATGAAGCCGGGATTCGGCATAATCGATGGAAAGAAGATGTGGGGTACTCGAAATACAAGTTTCAACAAAAGTCGAGTTGTCGCGAGTTGCCTGGAGTTTGCTTCAAGTCATGCTTGGTGTTGCTTCGGGTTTTCAAGCTGCCTGCTTCGAGTCATTTGCAAGCCTGCTCCGAGTCACTCGGGTCGGCACATTTTCTTGGGTTTCACAACTTACTTTGGGTCGACATCCTACAGTCTTCGGGTCGGTGTGTGTAAGTCTTCGAGTCGGCACGAATGGAGGGTTCGGCATTGAATGAGTGGAGTGGATCGGCATGTTGAAGTCTGGAGTGGATCAGCATGTTGAAGTTTTGAGTGGATCGGCATGTTGGAGTTTGGAGTGGATCGGCATGTTAGAGTCTGGAGTGGGTCGGCGTTTTTTCCCTTTGCTTCGGGTCAGCTATAGGAAACAAATAGGGTTCGGCCACAGGGACCATGCTTCGAGTCATGGACGATCGTGCTTCGGGCCAATGCTATGTTTACTTCGGGTCGGCAAAACTCCAATAGGGGATCGGTCGTAGTGATTGGTTTTGGATCGGCTATGGTATTGATGGGCTCGGACTACTCAGGAATCCCAATAACTCGGGTTTTATCTATAAATCCAACATGCAGGGCTTCAGAAAAAAGGATCTTCATTCTGTTTCTCTTCATCTTCTCCACTAAGGCTACTCCGCCATTATTTTTTTTAAAACTCCGGATTGTAACTATAATTGATTCTGATATCAATAAAAAGGAAATTTCTGGATTGGACGTAGGTCAGAGTCAGCCAAACCACTATAAATCCTCTATTATTACTGCTTTCTTTTTTATTTTGATTGTTCTTCATATTTAAACTCTCTACATACATTCTATTTGTGATCTGTGACTGCGATTTGGTGCTTTCAATGGCGTTTGGGTGTTAGTGACCAATTTTGGCGCTAACAGTCCTTGCATTACGGAGATTTCAAAACTTGACAGGACCACTGCTATAATAAATATCTCTATATTAGGAGTGACACAAAGAATGTCAACAAGCAGTCCTTCTGCTATGAAGATCTTCGGTCTTCAATACAACGAAAATTTTAGAATGCAGACACCACTTCCATATAAATATAATATGGGGTAAACCCATGGGACTCGTGACAGCAATCCCTACATTCTAAAGATCTCCGGCCTTCAATAATCATCATCTTCAACACGTCTTTACTTTCAACTATATACATTGGTTCGAAGCAGTTTCCGGATGGAATTACCCAAATTCGACCCCAGTTTCTCCGAACCAACCATCAATAAAAAGGCATTTAGGTATATAGGTGATTATCGCACAACATTCAATTAATTAACCTTTTTATTTAAATCAACTTTCTCTTAGAGATATATTCATTAAATCATTTCTTTATCTTTTTCAGAGTATATGGAATCATTAAGCCTCATTTATATAATTCTTTGGTTAATTAAAACCCTTTTTAAACCTTGGAATAATTCTAAGTCATTTCACTTTTTACTTAGGAAAAACATTTCCAAATTATTTATTTAAATATCATATTGAAAAGTATTATTGAGTAAAAAGGATCATGGAAATTATACTAATTTTACTCAATATCAATTTCCTTATTCAACCTTTACTATCCGTCGAATAACGGTGAAATCACCTTTTAAATTCACATGGATAGTATGGATTCCCTCCTCGGAATTTAATACCAAGTGTAAGAAGATTATTTATATCCAATCCAAGTTGTTTGAATTTGGAAAATTACATCTTTTATACTTTGGGAAATTTTGATCCGAGTAAATCAAATATTTTATCCCCTCCATCGGGCCAGTCCGGGTAGCTAGGAAGGGCAGGCAACTGGTTTCCCAAATCCAAGCTTAGAGACTACCCCTCTTTCAGCCATAAGGTGGTCAAGTTATTTGATCAACTCTAAATCTTTTAACATACTTAATTTACTTTTAATAATTTTAGAGCATCCAGGTTTTCCCTTCGATCTGTTCCATTCCTTGGTTGGATTCTCTATGACACTTACAAAAAGAACAAATGTAGTAGTCGTTCTGCATACTCATTTTTAAACCACTTAATCATCTTTAAATTTCTTAATTATTTATTTGAAAAGGTTCACAAAAGATTCAGGAAAGAATAATTAAGTTAAAACCATTGTTTGCAAAAGTTATTAAAAAGTGTTGCGAAAAAGTGCTACAAATAGTGTTTTAAAAGCTTATTTGGTTAAAACAACTTTTATCATTTTGAAAATTCATTTATATAACTCAAATCCTTTTTAAAAATGTTTTTTAGATTTATAAAATTTATTTCATACTTTGGAACATTTAAAATATTCATTTTAAATTAATTTCAAATTTGGGTTGTAAACTGTAAAACCGCGATTTTTCTGAAAACTTGTTTTACTCATATTCAAAGTCTACTTAATGAAATCTTGATTTTCCATCTTTATTTAAAAACTATGGATATAATAGTCTGGAAAATTCTTATCTTGAAGAATTTCGAGCTATATTCCATTCACTTCTCATGTTTGAATTCTACGGCGCAAAATCGCAAACTACCGTTACGCGACGCGCCTAGTTTTGACTCAATTACTATTTTCTACTTAAATGTTTATAAAACACTTAGAAATCATTTTAAACTTATTTTTTGAACAATATTCTCATTTTCAAACTCATATTCCATTTATTTCATATTATATTATTATAATATTCATTTTAAACCTTTTTAAATAATTAAAATCATTAAGAGGCTAAACAACTTCATACGCATATTATTTATGGATTAAATTTCCATTTAATTAACTATGGTTAATTACTAACCATTTCTCTTGTCATTTATCAAACCAGGTTATCAATCATATCACAACCATATAACCAATCATAATATCAACCAAGTTATCATCCAATATCAAACATTTAATCATCCAATATATTTAAATTTTCAAATCATTGTACTTGAAATAATTTAGAGATTAATTAGTAAAATATGATTATTCACTATTACAAATGCTCCCTCCTTACCAAGCTCCAAAAAATCGAGTAGAGCTTTCGTAGTACTTCAAACTTCCTCCTATCTTCTTGGAAAGAATCCGACGGCACTTCTCTTCAATATTTTCACCTCGGAGTTTTCTGAACTTCTTCCTTTCTTCCAAATGGGCTCAGCATAGCCTTGTTTTGGTGGTGGAGCTCGGCTTAGTGATGACGATCCTGCTCGTGTACTTAGAAGAGAAAGAGGAGGAGTTTGGACTTGCTTTTGAGGTGAAATACTATATTTTTACTTTACTTTTTTCTACTTTTTTTCACCATTATTTTCCTAAGGAAACAAGCCATTAAAATAGCTTAAAGGAAGAAGAAGAAGATAATGTGTGGGATAAAATGAGAGAAAAACTTGTGTATTTATAGCCAAAATTAAGCGAACTCAAAATTACCAAAACACCCCCACCATCTTACTTAGGTACGACCTCCCCCCACTTTTCACCTCCCCCATTATTTCACTCACTACTTGTCTCTTTAATTAAGAGATAAGGGTTGTATTTGGATAGAAAAATGGACTTAAGGTGAGATTTGATTTGACTTGTGCTGGATTTGGTGAAAATATCTTCTTTTTGTACCTTTCTTTACTTAATTAAAAACATAGCTTACTTAATCCTTAGTTATTATAAGTGAGGTGTTTCCTTCTTTGTTAATGTGTTTATATAATAACTATTCAAGTTGCAAAATGTTTACACAACTTATATTGAACAAAACGTTGATTTTTGACAAAATGTTTTTCAGTCACATTTTCTGTTTTTAATCAAACTAATTATTTATGTAAACAAAACTTGAAAACTGATTTGTTATCATCTTTAAATAATTAAAGAAAGATAAATTGAGTTACAAAACCATATTAAATCCAATTGTAAAAATACGACGTTGATTGGTCAAAGTGCAACGAAGTTTCTCTATCTTTACAAAACAAGTAAATATATATTTATAAAACTTTTATCAATCAATTATTATCATTTTATAATAATTTAAAAGGAGTTATTTATCATTTAAAACAAAAATTTGACCGTATATCCAATTTTTGTCGAAAACTGGCTTTTGTCAATTTTACGATGAAACTCCAAAATCTCTTATTTTTGTAAACCAATTCTAAAAATAAGTTCACCATTCTTATTTATCACATAAAACATGATTATTTAAATTTTAAAATTCTATATTTGAATATTTAAAGTTAATTAAATATTCCATTTAAAAGTGATAAAATTACGGATCATTACACATACATACATACATATACATACATACATATACATACACATATATATATATATATATTCATATATATTCATATATCATTTGGAAATTAATTTTTTTTAATTTTGTTTATTTTAATTTTTGAAATAATAATTTAATAATATTTAAAATAAGTTTAATTTTTTTATCAAAGCTAAGCGGGGTGAATTGGGCCCCTACCAGTTTATTGCAAAAACAATAAAGGTGAATATGCCTCGTAACAAACTACGGAGCATACAAAGAAAGGAGAGAAACAAAAATAAACAACAAAGGGAAAAAAACTACAACAACATGAAGCCTAAGTCCATGTTGAATTGATGGCATCCCCGAAGTCAAAAGAGCAATATCTAATACCAAAGGCAATCTCTTGCCTTATGTCATTCCAAATGCCAATATGGGAGAAATCTTGACCCTTAAAAATCTTTAAGTTCATGTGCTTCCATGTAACATAGATAAAAAAAATTTAGGAATCAACAACAACAACATGCCTTCACCATTTCTCCATCTTGTAGCTTTGTAAATGTGACTCCACTCAATGGTGCTAACACTGGAAACATTTGATCTACCCATCAAGAGCATGAGCTGCTACCATATTGGAAATAAGAATGTACAATTGAAAAATAGATGGATATTGGTTTCTATATCCTCAAGGCAAAAGATACAGAGAGTATCAATCTGCATTCCAACATCAACAAAACTATCACAAGCGAGGAGCGCATTCCTCGTCACCTTCCAGAGTAGAAAGTTATCCTTCTCCCCGACAATACTATTCCAAATTCTATGATACCAAGCAAATTGATATGATTGAACATGGATCATCAAACAATTGTAGACTGTAGAAACAAAGTGAGGTTTGAAATCCAGCGACCACATCACCCTGTCAACATGAACAGAAGGGTAGTGTTGTTGCTTGATATCATGCTAAATGTGTTAGATAGTAGGATTGCTAGAATAAAGGAGGGATATACAGCCATTAAAAATGTAATCACTTGCATAAGCATCAGCAGGAATACCAGTTTGACTCTGTGGAAATATGGCATCACAACAGCAAGGATAAGCCCCTGCCTGGCCCAAGGATCATTCCAGAAACTTAAGTGGCTATTAGTGGATGCCGTGATAGTAAGATGAGGCAAGAAATCTATTATGAGCTTGGGTATTGATCTCCATATCCAACTGCAATGCTGAGGGATGTCCATAATCCAGAAATGATTATTTTTAAGGTTGTGTTTGATAGTCCAGGCAACCCATATGTTACTCTTCCTGCTGATCAGATTATCAAAGTGCATACTGAAGGCAGCTGTATTCCAAGTGCGAATGTTTAATATACCCAAGACACCACATTTCTTATACATTTCAATTTTCTGAAATCTAATAGGGTTAAGTTTTTTTGAAAACATGCAACCATGCCAAAGGAAATTGCATATAGCCCTTCTAATCATTAGAATGAGCTTTTTTTGAAGAATAAAGGTTCTGCACCAATATGTAGTGTAAGCAAGAACAACATATCTGATGAGAGTAAGTCTACCTGCTTGAAAAAACATAGGATTGGACCAGCAATTCATCGATCTAGTAATCTTAGCATATAAACAAAGGCATTGAGCAGTGGTAATGGTTGAAGTGGCGTGAGGAATACCCAAGTAAGAAGATGAATCAGGAGGATGAGATAGGCCAGATATAAGTCTTAAAGAGGAAGCAATGTCAGGAGGGATTCCGGCCATATGCATACTGGACTTGGTGAGATCGATAGACAGCCTAGAGAAGGAATGGAAAGTGCTTAATACCTCCATGATAGAAGAGATGGATTCATGATTAGGTTTGGTGAAAACAATGAGATTATCAGCAAACATAGATAGGTGACCAGAGGATCTTTACACTTGGGATGAATACTTAAGAGTTTACTAGCAACCTTTTTATTAAGCATGGCAGTAAAAACTTCCATGACAAGTATGAAGAGGTAGGGGACATAGGGTCTCCCTGCCTGATGCCTTGCTTACTACTGAAGTATCCAGTGGAGGAACCATTGAAACAAAGGGAGAAATGAACTGTAGATAAGCAAGTGTATATCCAAGTAGCAAAATGGTTAGGAAATCCCATTCTAGCTAATACCCTAGTGATAGTTGTCCACTGTAAAGTGCCATAAGCTTTCCTGATATCTAGCTGAAGCATAGCACGGGGAGAAATATATTTCCTATTATAATCTTTCGGTAATTCATGGGTCAATAATACATTATCAAGAATGCTTCTACCAGGGAGGAAAGCAACTTGGTTATTGGATATGAGGGAAGGTAAAACTGCCTTGGGTCTTGAAGTAATGATTTAGAAATACATTTATATGAGATGTTACAACAAGCAATAGGTCTAAATTCAGTGACTATGGAGGGGTGATCTAACTTGGGGATGAGAGCAAGATTAGTAGCATTGATGCCAGAGATCATTCTATTCTTAGAGAAATTTTTTTATAGCCTTGCAAACCACAGTGGCAACTATCTCCCAACATGAAGTGTAGAAAATGGCATTAAACCCATCAGGTCCACCATAAGAATTTTTATTCATATTAAATAAACATTCCTTGATTTCAACATCAGTAATGGGAGAAGACAGTAGGTTTAAATGTTCATGGCTGAGACAAGGAAGTTGAAGGTCATAAATGATATTCAAGTTAGGAACAAAATTATCATTATTGCCAAGAATTCCAGAGAAGTAATCAGTGAAGGCCGTATCAATAAGCTGAGGGAAAGAGACATGGTTGCCTTGAAGGTCAGTTATGGAATGAATATGACTCCTAGCTTGTTTGATTTTCAGTCTATCATGGAAGAATTTAGTGTTTCTATCACCTTCACTATTCCAGGACTGCCTCAACTTTTGTTTATTCATTTCTTCCTGCATCAATAGAGCCTTTTGATATTGGATAAGGATATCATTTTCCATAGTAACAACATGTTGGTCATAAGGGTTGTTTACTGAGTTACTTTGAGCTTGAGCAAGTTTGACTTCAAGTTGAGATGACAACAAATTACCTTTACCAAATTTCAGAGCAGCCCAAGAAACAAGGATTTTCTTAAGAGACTTCTACTTTTGCTACAAAATAAACATAGGGGAACCATAGTGATTAGATAGCCAGGCTCGTTTAACAATATTAAAAAAATCTGGACGAAGAGTCCAAGCTTTAAAAAATTTAAAAGAGGCTTTCCTTGGCATCATGGTTCAAAGATATAATTTGGGGAGAGTGATCAGATAGTAGGGGGAGTGAGATAACATGAAATGGATGGCAAAGTGGATAAAGAAGGAAGATTACAAAAAGAGTGATCAATCTTTGAATATATCCTCCTACCAGACATACTCTTGTTATTCCACGAATATCTAGCACCAACGGAAGAAATAGGAAGAAGCTTTGAATGGTTAATGACATCATTTAATGGAGTTAATTCTTTTATAGTAACTGGATTTCCACTAGTCCTATCTTCAGAGCATAATGAACAGTTGAAATAACCAGCAACAACCCGAGGGTGAGTAACCTGTGCAAAATGCTGAAGGTAGTCTAGGGGAGCTTGTCTAGATGAAGGTTGATTATCAGCATAAATGATAGTCAAGTAGAATGAAGTTGATGATGGTTTGTGAAAGAGATGACAACGCATGAATTACCTATTGGAGTGAATGTGAGATAGGGAGAAGGCATTTGGGTCAGAGAGAATAAAAATTCTTCCATAAGGAGATTCAGATAAATTATGATAAAGAGACCAGGTGGGTTTGATGATGTTAGCAGCTATCATAGTTAGTTGGAGATTAAGTTTAGTTTTAAGGATGGCAATTAAATGGAGATGGTGGGAATTGATGAGATTCTGAATTTGCATAAGTTTCACACCTTGATGACCATTTCTAATGTTTCATACTCCTATGTGATGCATCATAAATCAGAGAGGATGATTTTACCGCTTTGCTTGCTTTTGGTTGACATAGCTATGGAAGCACCAGTTTCAGGAAGAATGGAAGTGGTTATATGAATGTTAAGGATATTAAAATCTTTGAGCATCTTTTTTTTCGTATTTTTGTTTTTGGTAGTTTTTGAAGAAGAAGGAACTGAATTATTACTACCAGAAGGAAGGGAGTTAGCATGGACATAGACAAGAGAGTGATTTGAATAACTAGGAGGAGAGGGGATATGATCAAAAGCATATGGCATGGTAAGAAGAGCTGACTGAGTGGAAGTTTGATCAACAGTTGGATTACAAGAAGAAGGAGTAGGAGGAGATGGAGAGGCTTGTGGATCAGAGTTGAGAGGAGGAAAGGAGTTAAAGGTGTCGTGTGCATGCATAGACATGCATAGAGCATGTACATAAGGATTAACATTGATATCAGCTACATGAGAGTTGATTTGAGTATCAGGGACAGTTAGATTTTGAAGTTTATCATTAGGCAAGGAATTTGTTGTAACCAGACTATCATCAGTCTCAATTTCAGAGAGTAAGCTAAACATATTGTTACAGGAAATACTATCATTCAATGTCTCATTATGGGATATGACTTGTTCTCGAAGCCAATCCCCAAGTTGCAAACACTTTTCCCCAGGGAAATCCACTTTTTCCACTGAATTGTCATATGTAATGTTAGCATTAGTTACTTTCCCAGAAGCAGGCAGCTCATTTTCCCAAATTTGATCCCCAAGTTGCATATAAGATGCCTCAAAGTCATCCACTCTTGTCATAACATCATCCTCTGTGAATCTATCACCATTCTTTTCATTAGTAACAACTTTATTAACATCAGTTTCATTGTTTATTGTCAACGCTTCACCAGACTGGCCAGTTATTCCAACTTCAGTAGTAGCTAACTTTCTTTTATCCATTCAAGTGTTTCTCATTATAGATTTCCTTCTTATAACTCTTTTCCATTGCTGTTTTTTGTTATTTCTTTTATCATTAAGCCCAGCTTTAGCTGAACCATTTGCATTAGTATCCTTGCCCTGAGCACTTGAATTGTCTTGTTTTGATTTCTCAGTATTACATGTTACTTCACACTCACAAGTTTTATGACCAAACACCTTACAGTTGAGGCAAATATCAGGTTTCCATAGATAGGAACGTGTATAAGTTACTCAAATCCATCTAATAGTCTGACAGGGAAACAATCACTTAATTCCTGGTTAGAGTGCACTTCCACCATGCATTTAGCATAGTTAATTCTGTCAAGGCGCTCTGTAGCTTCATCAAGGCATAGAAGTTTACCTATTCTCGAGGCTAACCAATTAATTCCAAGGTGAGACCAAGCATATATAGGAATATTGGATAGTTGTATCCAAACTGGCACTGCCTTCACTTTGCCACAAACATTTCCTAGGTCAGGGGACCATTCTTGGATAATAAATTTTTTATTTCGCGTTATAATAGGATCACCACGTAAGATTTTTAATTTATCTTCATCATTAGAAAGAAGAAACATGAAAATAGTGCCATCGAACTTAACCTTGACTGATCCTTTTAGCTTCCATACTCTCTTAAGGTGTTCTACTACTGTTGTGAAGGATAATGGTCGATCAAGGAAAAATCCAACAATATAGTCTTTCCAAACCATGTTGCCAACTTCAATGACTTCAGCAGGGGGAGCCAATGCATTACCAATGAAGTTCAGAACAATCGGGACAGGGGAGTAGGACCCAACATTGCGAGGTTTGGATCTGAACAGAGATGACCAGGGGCAGCAGGAATGGTTAAAGCAGGAGGGGAAGGCTTAGGAGGAATAGGCAGAGGAAGCATAGGTACAGAAACCAATGGAGAAGCAGGAAGAGAGACCGAAAGGGAGGAAGAAGAAGGCAAAGAGGAAGATGGAGGAGGAAGGACAGAGGACGCGGCGGACATGACAACAGAGGAATGGTCAATGGATAAAGGGGATGGGAAGCAATGGATGATGGGAGGGATGGGTTGGATGCTATGAAAAGAAGTTTTTAGTTTTTGTTTTTGACAGTGATATGAACAATTTTAATTTTAAATATGTGTGTATATATATGTATGTGAATTATATTTAATACACATTTTATCGATGTATATACATAATATGTTTTCGAATTGATTTTTTTAAACCATGTGTATATATATATAAATAATATACATTTAAATAGTTTCTATGCAGCAATAAAAAATAAAAATAAAATAATTTTTAAAATCGTAGAATTTAATTGTAAAAAATTTATTACTATTTTAGCCGAATGTGTGTATATATATACATAACTATTTATTTATGTCCAAATATATATATATATATTATTATATAGAATTCTTAATATAAATTTAATATGCATATATATGATTATGTGTGTGTGTATTTAAAATAAAAGGATCCAGGTTTAAAGATATACATATATAATATATTTATTTATTTAAAACTAATATACTAATTAAAAATTGAATTTATTTGATATTTACTATATAGATCTAAATCTAAAATTTAGATTTTAAATTTTGAATTTTGAATTTGAATATGTTGTTATGTATATTAAATTTGCAATCACTTCATATTATAATATTAACTATATATGTATGTATGTGTGTGTGTGTGTATTTATATTAGAGGAGCATCCAATGGAACCCCCTATTTTTAGTAACCCTATAAACCTTTGATGTAACAACCCGATTTTTAGATAATAATTAATTTAAGTTAATAATAGTAATTTAGTTAATTAAATTTTAATTTGTAGATTTATTTGTTAAATTGGTTTAAATTTATTAAATAAGAAGAATTTAAATTGTGAAAATATGGTATTTAAAAGTTAAAATACAAAAAATATGGAAAATAAATTCTACAAACATGATGAGATTAGAATATAATACTGGATTAGAAATATTTTTTAAATAGAAAATTGTAATTATTTGAATTGATAGAATATTGTTAAAAAAAGAAAAAGGAAATAAATATATATATATATATATATTGAACAAAAGAAGGTACTTTATTACAATATGAAAAGATAAGTACAAAGAACAATATCAAGGTATGCAAATAATTATACAACAAAGAATAAATTATACACAAATAATGCACACCTCGATAAACAAACCAGACACATAAAAGGAAACACACTCATTTAAAAACAATTAAAGCCACGTGCTAACTTAACCAACGTCCTTATCTCCAGCCAACAAATTCGAATAATTGTGGCGGATGACTTTGATCTTTTCCAAGCGAGGGATAAGCTATCGTTCTCTTATTTTCCATAAGTAACTTATGTTTAATTTGCTTCTCTTTATTGTTTCCGAGAGCGTGTATTATAGAGGTAATCTCTAGAAGAATAAGTTGCTTTATTTTCCTTTAAAATCGAGAGATTTTTGTATGTTCTTTGACATCTTTCTTTCCAAATCAAATTTGTAGTTGTAGTGATGGTTATCCTTGAAAGGGTTTCAAGCTTTTTGTTGTTCTTACCGAAAGCTATTAGATCTTTGATAATATCAAGAATATTATAGTTGTTGGAGCATTAATGCTGAATTTTCTCTGATGAAATCCTAAATGAATCCGGAGGACTCACAACTAAAAACGATACGATCTTTGTCTTCCTTATGCTGCTCACCAATTTTATATATGGGATCTAGAGTATTATTCCATTTGCAGATCATATCAAAAGTTTACAACCGATTTATGTAAGCCAAAAAAGTTTTGAAAGAGAATTTTTGAACTATTGGCTTTTTCCAAATAAAATTACACCATTCTAAGAAGTTTTTAAATGATGAAATAGTATTATAAGCAGATCTAAGAGAGAACTCATCGTTTTAGATTTTTCTCTATACACGTACGCATACACACACATACCTATTTTTATAATTCCTTGACCCAAGCCAAAATATCAAACAAGCTATCTCTAGACTTTTTTATTTCTAGATTTTTCTCTTTCGGTTATTTTACTTTAGGATACCCTTCTCTATCAATATCTTACTGGGAGAAGCTCACGCACACTTGATCACCTTATTATCATCTTCCTAAAGCATCACTTCAGTATCTCCCTCACCTTCTAAATTCAAGTAGAAATCTTATAAATTAAAATAAATTATCATACATAGATACATGCATCTTTACATCATTAGGCATCTATATTGTACCACCCCGTAATTTGGCATTAGTTATTTAATTAGTTAGTTAGTTAATTAATTAGGTTCCAAAATATAATTTGCGCAAATTATAGAATTTGACCCCGAAACTTGCACCATTGCGTTTGGGGCGAAATTATGAGCAACTTTCGTATTTCGAGTTTTGAGATCGGAGTCCAAACGAAGTAGTTACGGATGAAAAACGAATTCGAAACAGAAATAATTCATTTAAGAAATTAATGTTTTTAATTAATTGAATGGGGTCCCCAGGTCAACCCGCTTAGAGTAGCGGTCAATCTAGGGCAGTCGACCGCCCAGGTGGCTGTTAGGGTTTTCTTTGGCTCAATGGCCCAGATTTATTGTATTTTGATTCAACGGTTCTGGTTGATTCTAGCACATATAAATATAGGTTTAACTCTTCCTTCTCTTCTCATATTTTTCTGAGTAGAGTAATGAAGCTCTACCATTTCTTCTTCTCTGCTTTCTTTTTAAATTATAAAAATATGATATTTATATCTACATACAAATTGGAGAAGAATAGAAATCAAATGAAAATGAGAAGAGAAGAGAATCAACTATACGCGTATTTGAGGTAATTTATGTATTTGTATCTATTTTCTCTCCCAATCCCAAATCTCTTCTCAGATCTGTAATTCTAATGTATATATATACCCTTTTTATACATATTTCTTGGATCAAAAAGGATTTAGAGATGAATTTAAGGTTCCACTTTAGATCTGGAGATTTGGATCGCTTTTAAAAGGTGAGTGGGAAATTTATATATTGTTTATTATTTTAAATCTATTTCATTGGCATACATTTGATTTTTATGCCTAAATTAATTTTATTTGTGAATTGTAGGCTTAAATTAGTGTAGAAAACTATTGCCTACGTATGCTTGTTTTAGATCTAAATTGAAATATGTTTACATCTAGATCTGGAAATCAGTTCCAAAGATTTTCGAATTTGAATGTTGCATATTTTTATTCCATATCTGTACTTGGGTGTAAAATAGGATTTTTGGATTATCCCCCAATTTGTGCTATGTTGTAGATTTTCCATAATTAATTTATAGGAAGAACATCCGTTTGATTTTATAAATTTGTTCACGTTTTCCACTTTTCATTCAAAATGGTGACGTTTGATTTAACAAGGAATACCCACACAAAAAATTAAAGAGATGTGTAAAGTACATATTTATTTTCTGTAGTTTACAATGTCTATTCCAATTAAAAAGAAATAATCCATTCATTGTAATTTCAAACGGAGTCAATCTTTCCTTTTTGTGTTAAACCGATTTATGGAAATCATAGCGGAAAATCTTTCTAAAGAATTTAATTTCAGCAAATTAAATATGGAAAGCATATTCTAGTTAAATATTTATTACTAGAATATATTTAGTTACGAATATGTGGTTTTATTAGACAGTTTATACGTATTTATTGCGTTAATAAAGAAGAACGACGTTAATTCATGCGTTATTTATGCGTAACGTTCGTTAGTTATTATTATATTCAGAGAAGTGAATAGTTACAATTTTAAAATGTAGTAATTCATATTAATGGGAAATAAATTAGGAATTCCTATTAATTAATTAATAGAAAATGAAAGGTTGTAACCTAAATTAGTGGGCAATTAATGAGAAATAATGGAAAATATTAAATTAAGGGTTACAATTAATAGAGACAAATGGATTAATGGTACTGATAAATGTGAAATCGATATAAAAAGGTTACTAATTTGAAATTAGTAATCATACTAAATGTCTTAGGAAATGTCCGTTAGGATATTATGGACAAATTGACATTTATGAGCATTAAAAGGTATTTATGGGTAGAATTTTATTGCATTAAATAAAATGGCAATTGGTAAGCTAAGTCCAATGTTAACCTAAGATAGTATAAGTAAAGTAGGATGGTTAATTGGACTTAGCAGGTTAGTAATGCGAGGTCAGTAGAGTCACTCGACGGAAGACTGCCCTTCACTTTGAGACTACCAGCAGTCGGTACACTTACTACTGATGTGAGATATCACTAATCCTAGGACCCGTGGTGGCGTAAGAAATTAGACCTACTTTCTTAATTGATAAAGTATTAAATGGTCCAAATCTGGAATTAGGAAGCTGCGAGGGATATTTCTAAAAAGGTTTACTTCGATGTTGAGGTATTAAGTGGCTATCTTAGGGCCTGCCTCCCTACCGAAAGAAGTAACCTAATGAAATTCCATACTTATAATTAAGACTGATAATGAATATCTCGAGAAGGGTTCGCTTCGGGTTTGAGGTACTAAGTGACTGATCTAAGGTTCGCCTCTCTCCTATAAAAGAAGTACTAAATAGCCTAATGAGATTTCCAAGCAACATCGGCTAGATAACACCAGTGAGGAGTCGGGGTTAGGTATTGAATGGCAAAGGCCTACTAATAAATAGGTGTTAAATGGTCAGAGGCCTGCCTAGTCCTTATTAATGAGGTATTAAGTGGCTTGGGTACAGTCTCTCATATTTCCAAGACTTTACTAACGAAAAATGTGCTAGTGGTATGACTATTATAAATAATAAGGCCATATATAATGGTCAAAGGTCTCTGTAGTTAGGACCAATAGGCCAATAATGACGACGCTAGAAGTCCATCTTGGAAATAGGTCTTAAATGATGGAGTCTACCTTAATTGAGGTCTTAAATGGCAAAGTCTACCTATTCCTTTTTTAAAAGTATTATGTGGTGATAGTAGAAGCCCGCTTCATATTTAGAAATATTAAGTGGCAAATGGATATGAAAGTATTTGGTGGTTGATAAGGCTTCGTCAGTAACATGTACCTTAGGAATAGGTAGGTAAATCGTGTATGCAATGCAAGGTTAGATTAGAATTAATAACCTTAATAGACATAACAATTAAATAAAAATCAATCGGTATAAATTTATTTTGTGGACAGTTTATAGATTTTCTAGTCACTAGTTCTGACTCCCTCCTACAAACAGGATAGATTTAGAGGAGCAGGTCACTGGAGCTAGATGTGTTTAGCTGTTGGAGAAGTCTTATTTTCTCTCATGCTCAATGCTACTGTGACAATCTGCTATCCAAGGAATACCATTAATTCCATAGCAGCAGTCATAATCGGTATTCTTATTCTATTATTGTTTCCGCTGTGAGTTTAGATTTCTATCAATCTCTAATAATGCTGCTCGTGCTTATTTGCAGATATTAAATTTAACGATATGTGCTCTGATGGACTTGGGCTTCGATTTTTGTCAAAATTTTGGCCCATTAAAATAATTGCTAACCTTAATAGACATAACAATTACATAGAAACCAATCGGTATAAATGTAGGTTAAGGACAATTTATAGATTTTCCGGTCACCAGAATGTTGTTTTGACCCCGCTTTCATTACAACCCATAGGATAGATTTAGAGGAACATGTCACTGGAGCTGGATGTGTTTAGTCGTTGGAGAAGTCTTCTTTTCTTTCATGCTCGATGCTAATGTGACAACCTATTATCCAAGAAATACCATTGATTCCAAGGTAGTAGTCATAATCAGTATTCTTATCTTATTATTGTTTCCGTTGTGAATTTAGATTTCTATCAACCTCTGATGATGCTCATGCTTATTTGCAAGTACCAAATCCAACGATCTGTGCTTTAATGGACTTCTGTTTCGATTTTTTCGAAATTTAGGCCTGTTAAGGTATGAGTTGTTACATATAACGTGAATCATGTAGCATTGCAATGGAGAGTTGCTAGGTGCATGCATGTAGAAGGAGAGAAGAGAAAATGGAGAATTCGTGTATACAGGTGAGCATTATATACCCATGTACATATCCTAATCATCAAATTCCTTTTATAACTTAGCCTATATTCTTGGTTAAATGTTTGTGTATGCACATGTGTTAGTTTTGCATTAAATCAAAATAAAATGATAAGGGGACCGGGCCTGGCATGTATTTGCTCCAGGAAAATACTGACCAGTGAACTGGTCATTTAAGATTGGTCCACCGGTGGTGATTGTGGTAGAGCTGCTCCTGCATGTGGGTGTCAGAATAAGTGTGTCTGTACTGTGTTATGTGCAATACAGTGTGTGTGCATGTGTTGTGTTCTTTTCCATTCGTGTGTGCCTGAGCATGGCAGTGTGCGTCTCTGTATGTGTGTGTGTGGATGGGTGTTGTTGTGTAGTGTGCATAGGTGTGTACTGTGTTGAGTGTTATATGTCTAGTATACCAAAAACAAAGAATAATCAAATATAAACTCGTCGCACAAGTTTATAACTCAGATTTCCACTACACTAGAATTCTGTATTAATTATAATAACAATATGAATGTTGTAAATAAATTACAACAACAGCGTTATACTATTTTGAATAAATAGTATAACAAAATTAAAGGGTAGAATGTAGAATAAAAGTTCTAACCCGATTTTGTCTGAGGCTCGTCGTAACGATTTCCTTAAGAATTTTATTTCAAAATTCTCCCAAGATACAACAGACGTAATCTGCACGAGATTGTGATGTGTATGATCTTCTGTGTGATAGGACTGAATATGAATTAAGAGATGAAGAGATAGAAGAGATAATTTGGTTTGAAAAATAAGTGAGGAAAGTGATCAGGTTTCCTCCTTATTTATAGCCGAATTCCAAACGGCTGCATCCGTTGAGAAAAGTCACACCTCTTCATTTGCAACATCAAAAAAGCGTTACTGTTTGCAACAGTCGCGTCCGTTCAGTTGCAACGCTCCAGAACTGTTGCTGTTTGCAACAGTCGCGTCCGTTCAGTTGCAACGCTCCAGAACCGTTGCTGTTTGCAACAGTCGCGTCCGTTCAGTTGCAACGCTCCAGAACCGTTGCTGTTTGCAACAGTCGTGTCCATTCAGTTGCAACACTCCAGAACCGTTGCTGTTTAAAACGTCGCGTCTCTTCATCGCATCTATTCATATTCAAACAGTAAAACTGTTCACTTTTATTTACCAAAAATATAACCGGGCATATTTTTGGTGTTGTGGGATATATCTCATTCACCATCTAAAAGGAATTCCAACAATCCCCCACATGAATGATGATATATCTCTCCCCCACACAAAGTGTAATATCACACAGTTCATATGAAAATAATGCTATATCAAGGATAAGTAGATATTTCACTTTGAACTTTCCCTAGTTAAAACTTATCGGATATACTTGGCTAATCGGTGAATTATTTCATCTTGAACTGTCAGCCGTTATTGTATAACCAGACAATAAGCTTTACAAAGCATTATTTCTCTTCACATCCAATCTCTTGGTTGTGTTCATTTTGGTCCTGAACAATTTTTTGGTTCTGCGAGTGTTTTTAGAGAATAAAAGCCTTTTAATATTCTCATAGAGCCGACCCAGCTCACACTAACATAGGTGATCGCAACCATTAAGAGTATCCTACATATACCCCACTTGTTATTTCCAAGATATGGTCATCATTAAAAAACATAGTTTTAACCTTTAAACACTTCTGTAGGCATGCATTTATATTGTGCACCATAGGAATGGAGTTGGACTATGTCCACGCAAATGCATTACGTCTTGAGTTATTTAGAACTTGTTTGCCTATTGATCCTAGTCCGTGGGATCTCCAGTCGCTAGGATAGGTTTCCGTATAAGATAACTCCTTTTGGTTTAGGCTTTTAAACCCATTCCACTCGATGCGCAGTCAATTTTCTCTCTTGATAAACCATTAGTAAATGGATCCGCTAGGTTATCATTTGTTCTCACATAATCTATGGAAATAGTTCCATTTGAGAGTAACTGCCTAACTGTGTTATGGCATCGACGAATATGTCGTGACTTTCCATTATACACAAAGTTGTGCGCTCTGCTTAGCGCAGCTTGGTTATCACAGTGTATGCATATGGCCGGTACAGGTTTTGGCCAAAATGGAATATCTTCTAAAAAGTGACGAAGCCATTTTGCTTCTTCGCCTGCTTTATCTAAAGCGATGAACTCTGATTCCATAGTGGATCGAGCTATGCATGTTTGTTTAGTAGATTTCCATGACATTGCTGCCCCTGCTAAGGTAAAGACATAACCACTTGTTGATTTTGATTCCTATGAATCAGCAATCCAATTTGCATCACTATATCCTTCTAAGACGGCAGGATATTTTCCATAATGTAAGGAATAATTTGTCGTATTTTTTAAATATCCAAGCACTCTCATTAGTGCTTTCCAGTGTTCCTTTCCTGGATTGCTTGTATACCTGCTCAGTCGACTTACTGCATAAGCTATATCTGGTCTTGTGCAATTCATGAGATACATGAGACATCCTATTACACGAGAGTATTCCAGTTGCATTACACTCTCATTAGTGTTTTTATGCAGTACTTCTGATGGATTAAAAGGTGTTCTCACTCCTTTAATTCCATAGTCTTGGAATTTTTCAATCACTTTGTCTACATAGTGTGACTGAGACAATTCAATTCCATTAGGAGTTCTTATTATTTTGATTCCCAAAATAACGTCTACAACTCCTAAATCTTTCATATCGAAATTGCTAGTTAACATCTTCTTTATGGTCTCTATTACCTGAGTATTTGGACCAAATATTAACATATCGTCTACATATAAACAAATCATCACATATGATTGTCCAATTTGTTTATAATAAACACACTCATCGCATTCATTTATACGAAAACCATTTCTCATCATGACACTATCAAATTTTGCGTGCCATTGTTTGGAGCTTGTTTTAGTCCATATAATGATTTTACTAATCTACAGACTTTATTTCATTTCCTTTGGAAATAAAACCTTCAGGTTGCTCCATGTAGATCTCCTCATCGAGATCTCCATTTAAGAATGCTGTCTTTACATCCATTTGATGAATTTCTAGACCATAAATTGATGCAATTGCTATTAGCATTCTTATAGAGGTTATTCGTGTTACTGGCGAATATGTATCAAAGAAGTCTACTCCTTCTTTTTGACGATATCCTTTGGCTACTAATCTAGCTTTATACTTGTCGATAGAGCCATCTGCTTTCATTTTCTTCTTGAAAATCCATTTGCAGCCAATAGGTTTTATTCCAGGTGGAATATCAACAATTTCCCAAGTTTTATTACTTAGAATTGAATCAATCTCACTTTGGATTGCTTCTTTCCAACATGAAGATTCAGAAGATGACATTGCTTCCTTGTACGTTTAAGGTTCATGTTCTAACACATATGTGAAAAAATCCGAACCAAATGTCTTGGAAGTCCTAGCCCTTACGCTTCTTCTTGGTTCAACTTCCTCAATCTCATGATGAGTTTCATCTTCATGTGAATTGCTTGATTCTTCTCTTGTCCTTTTAGGGACATTATTCCATTCATTCCTTTTGTGCGGAAACTCGTCTTCAAAGAATGATGCATCTCTAGATTCCATGATTGTATTTACATGAATATCAGCTATATCAGACTTGAATACCAAAAATCTATAGGCACTACTATTTTGGGCTGGCCCTAAATAGTAACAATCTATTGTTTTTGGTCCAAGTTTGACTTTCTTGGGAGGCGGAACTGGAACTTTTGCCAAGCACCCCCACACTTTGAGGTATTTAAAACTTGGTTTGTGTCTTTTCCATATCTCATATGGAATTGTTCCTGTTTTATTATGAGGGACTTTGTTTAATATGTGATTAGACATATTTAAGACTTCCCCCCACAAGTTCGTCGGTAGACCAGAGGTTAAAAGCATGGCATTAATCATGTCTTTTAACGTTCTGTTCTTCCTCTCGGCTACACCATTTTGTTATGGTGAATATGGAGCTGTTGTTTGATGAATTATACCATTTTCGGCACAGAACTGTTCAAATGGTGATTCATATTCTCCACCTCGATCAGATCTCAATATCTTGATCTTTTTATTTAACTGATTTTCTACCTCAGCTTTTGTTGATAGTTCAACTATTGTCATCTCTGTTTTAGTTAAAACAGAAAAATTCTTAAGATGTTATATGTCTAGTATACCAAAAACAGAGAATAATCAAATATAAACTCGTCGCACAAGTTTATAACTCAGATTTCCACTACACTGGAATTCTGTATTAATTATAATAACAATATGAATGTTGTAAATAAATTACAACAACAACGTTATACTATTTTGAATAAATAGTATAACAAAATTAAAGGGTAGAATGTAGAATAAAAGTTCTAACCCGATTTTGTCTGAGGCTCGTCGTAACGATTTCCTTAAGAATTTTATTTCAAAATTCTCCCAAGATACAACAGACGTAATCTGCATGAGATTGTGATGTGTATGATCTTCTGTGTGATAGGACTGAATATGAATTAAGAGATGAAGAGATAGAAGAGATAATTCGGTTTGAAAAATGAGTGAGGAAAGTGATCAGGTTTCCTCCTTATTTATAGCCGAATTCCCAACGGCTACATCCATTGAGAAAAGTCACACCTCTTCATTTGCAACGTCAAAAAAGCATTACTATTCGCAACAGTCACTTCCTTTCATTTGCAACGCTCCAGAACTGTTGCTGTTTGCAACAGTCGCGTCCGTTCAGTTGCAACGCTCCAGAACTGTTGCTGTTTGCAACAGTCGCGTCCGTTCAATTGCAACACTCCAGAACCATTGCAGTTTGCAACGGTCGCGTCCGTTCAGTTGCAACGCTCTAGAACTGTTGCTGTTTGCAACAATCGCGTCCATTCAGTTGCAACACTCCAGAACCGTTGCTGTTTAAAACGTCGCGTCTCTTCATCGCATCTATTCATGTTCAAACAGTAAAACTGTTCACTTTTATTTACCAAAAATATAACCGGGCATATTTTTGGTGATGTGGGATATATCTCATTCACCATCTAAACGGAATTCCAACATTGAGTTCATGTGGCTACGTGCATAAGTGTGTGTAAGATATAGTGCCTAGTGTGAGTGTGAATGAGCATGTAATTATTTGTATAAGTGCTTTACTATGTTCACATGTGTGTATGGTGTTTGCATATTAATGCAGTGTTGGAGCGTGAGTGAATTAGTGAGTTTGTATGTGTTGTGTACATTGATGTGTTTATTAGTGTATTGAGTTTGTGGGTCTAAACCTATAATTGTGAGTTGCGTGTGTTGTATCTTACTGTGTTTGAGTGGGCTGTAACACCATAAGCAAAATGAACTAATATAAATATGTCTATATATAGTTACAAGATAGATACAATATGATATTATGGGTCCATGCATTTAAGTTGTATTAACTCGCTATTTCTCGTAATATAAGTTTATGTTACAATTCCTGCAAGCTAGACTTAGACAAGTATCCACACATGTAGTAAATACCGTCTTATATTGCCTTTGTTTAAACAAAACTTTTGTTTGCGCAGAGAATCAAAACATCGAAACAATGCTACACATATATACTTTTATCCTGTCATTGTATTCAATTTGTGTGTTCTATCATAGCTGCACTTATTCATTTTATGTTTAATTTAAAGATCTCATAAAAATTGATGATTAAACCTTGATCTTTAAATTACTCAAAACAATACTTTTATTGCACTGATGCATAAAATATTCAATCCGTTTCTTCATATTCGCATCCAACATGAGTGCCAAAGTGTATAATGCTCTTTTGGTAAACTAGTGAAATATATTTGGTTTATTTCTACTCTATTCTAATCTAGAACAGTTAGGTCGAAACTGTATTAAGCTGACCTTTTTGCTTAATGCTCACCCTAACTAACGTATTCGACAGAAGTTTTATATTATGAACTTTTCAACTTTATATATGTATGATGTGGGAAATTTTATAATATATATATATATATATATAATATATAGAGGGAATTAGGGAAAATGACAAACCTTGAAAAAAAATTAGGCTGAAGGACACTAAGTTTCTTTTTTAGACTAAAAGACAAATGCCAGTTATAATTAGCATTATATTCAATTTTTACATTATACAAAATGCTAGTTATATCTAGCATTATATTTAGTTTTACACTATATAAAATGCTAGTTATAACTAGCATTGTCCTTCAGCCTAAAAAACAAACTTGTTGTCCTTTAGTCTAAATTTTTTTCTAAGTTTGTCATTGTGCCTATTTTCCTAATATATATATATATAATATTCAAGTTTTGAAAATATATCTATTTGATTATGAATAAATTAAATTAATTTGAATGTTTTATAATTATTTAAAATAGTATTCAATTATAGTAAATTATGTAATAATTCCTATATGTCATATATAACTTTATAAACTATTTTGTGAATTCAAAATGAAAGAATTGAGTTTCTAAGGTTATCAGTGAAAGCTTAATTATGGGTTGTTTATATAAAAGATTGAGAAATTATTTATTTATTGTAAATAATAGATTTATAATAGAATTTAAATTTTAGTTAATCCTACAATATACATTTATTGTTCATTTCTAAGCATTTAGTTTCTTATGTAAGAAAAAATGTCGTGAATGATTATTTTTAGGTATTGATTTGAAATGTGTTTTCTGGTATTTTAGTAAATATTTAATAATTGACTAATTTTATATAGGACTGAGAAATTATTTACTTATTGTAAATATTAAACCATATTGAGTTTAGATAATTATTTAAATTATTCCGGAATAAGAATTTATTATCCATTTCTTAGTATTCATTTTGTTATATAAAATTTTATGTTGTGAATGATTCGCTATTAATATTGATTTATTTATTTTATATTTTTTAGAATAATCTATTTTTATATTTCTATTCCAATATTACTTTTCTTGTTAATTATATAAAGATTATTTGAACTATTCACCGTTAATGTTAATTTAGTTGTGTTTTGATGTGATATAGTGATGATATCATTCTAATGATTTTATGTGATTTTATTACCGTGTGACAAAAAATTTGAATAAACGGTTTAGTGATACCGTCTGGTATGGGACTTTTAGTAACACTTTTCCAGTTGTTCATTGGACTTGCCATATAGAGATATCTAGTATGGACTAAATGTAGTTTATGAGCATTGAATAATTATTCGAATAACATGCGGTGGTATGGGACGTTGTTATGTTATTCATTTGATTATTCATTGCAAGTAAATGTCATGCAAATAGGGACTACACTCATGTGTGTATGTGATACTCAGTGAGGAGTATAAAATAGTCGGGCGCTCACACATGTATAAATATGTGATACTCGATGAGGAGTATCGTATAGTCAGGTGGTGACTTATGAGAGCCGTGAATCGGCTTGCTATTAAAGTTATACGTAGCTATAGGGTATGAGTACTATATGACCTTCCACATTGTGTCCAGCTCCATTTATGTTTCGAGAGTGAACCAGATTGGCCAGTATCCACCCTGGTGGGCTAATCATGGGGTCGCGCCCCAGATCCGCGACACCGTTGTTGGTTATTATATTTGATGTGCATCGTGGTAGTAGTAGATGGTGTTTTTCCCTAACCCCTTGTATCACATAGGCCAGTAGTTTGTTACCACTAGAGGCAAAGTGGGGTCATGACCAGGGCTACGTGTTAATAAGCTAACGGTGGATAGGGTCACGATGTCCATCGAGGTAATTGAAGACTATAGGAATAGACGGTTACTCTGCGGTAGGCAAGTAGACCTAGGTTCCTGGAGCAAGCTTGCGGTAGGCAGCCATCAGTCTCCCATCTGGTTTAGGGTTGTGACTGTGTAGTGGATTGGCATATTTGTCTCTTATTAACCGGGTTTTTAACCCAGCTGAATTCAAAAGGAGTTAGAACATTTAAGCTAAGCCAGAATGACTCAAAACTTGACTGGAAGGCCTAAGAAAGAAAGACAAGAGTCTCCAAAGACTTTAGCCTAAAAATAAGCAAACTTTTTGGATCGACACCGATCTAATCCAATTGGATCGGTACCGATCCAAATTAGTTGCTCATATATGCCCCATTCCTTTTGCATTGTGACTTTATGCCTCTATTAAGCTCACTTAATAAGTTTGGTAGCATTTCAAACATCTAAGCTTAAGGGGTAAAGGTTCATCTGACTCAGAATATAGTTCAATCTAGCCCACAAGTGAATCACCATCAAAACAAGTCAACAAGCTATGAAATAACATAAAGAGCATAAAAAAGAAGTAAGAAAGGCGGCTAAGTTGTCGAAGCATCAAAAATGCTTAACTATTTGGATTGGTACTGAATCGATCCAATTGGATCGGTACCTATCCAAATAGTTTGCTCTGATAACCTCCAAACTTCTTGGGCTTCCTCTGCATGATGACTACAAGGTTCTAGCAAAGTAGCTCTGGCCCAAGTGCTCTTCAACCCCTATAAATACCATCCCATCTGCAACATAAAAGGGATCTCTGGACTGGCTGCCACAACTCAGCCATTACCATTCTTCACTCTTTTTCTCCCACACAACAGCCAAAAAGGAGCAACTGAGAACCTCTGGTTGCCGCCAAGTACTTATGATTTAGATCTAAGTTAGGTAATTCAAATCGGTATAAAAAATCTTCTTGTCTCTTTACTATTTTCGCTCTTTTACATTTATTCTCTATATTGTTTGCTCTGAGAAGTTGGGCTGGTGCTTTCACACTCAACCCAGTGTGTTGATCCATTTTTTAGGTTAACATTTTGGTGCTTCCACTGAGAATTGAACTTAGGCATAAATCTAGTTTTCCTCTTTGGATCCGCCAGATCCAGAAACTAATCCATTAAATCAGCTCTAGGAAGTTTGAAGCTTGCCATTGAAGATCAATGGCGGTCCAGAAGATCCATATGAGCTATTATAGTTAGAGAAGAGACCAATCCTCAGCAAGTTGAAGTCAATGACGTCGATGATCCATTAGTTGGAGCAAATTCTAGAGCTAATACAGGTGGTTAGGTGCCAAGATCTTCTACCCAGCATAAAGTCGTTACTAAAGGCGAATTGAATAAGATGGTTATGAAATCAATCAAAAGATAGAGAATATCCAAAAAGCTCTTATGGACAAATCAAATGTCCTCCTAACCTTGCAATCACTAGTTGCTCCTAGAACCATGCTAGAACCCACGGCCGCCACGAAGTAGGAAAAATCTTTCGTTTCTGGCCTAAATAGAAGAAACGGAAAGCATAAGCAGAAAGGAGTGGTGGATGGAGCCGCATGAATCGTCGTAGAAGAAAACACAAGCACTCCGCCAACTACAAAGCAACCTGCTACAAACTTGAATCTAGGGGCGAAAACCCCACGGGAAGATATAGCGGTGGATATCTCCGACTCTGAAAATGGTGAGCAACTTGACGACGACAAGTTGGAAGAAAATGCTAATGCACTCAATACTGCCAAGGAGGCCCAGATTGCCCCTTTCCAACCAAATGCAAGCCAACAGAACTCCGAGGGAGTAGCTTTTCTGAAGACAGGAGAGCTTAGGCTTTAGCCCACTTACCAAGATTTTTTGCCAAATCAAACACTTAGCATAGTCGCTGACGGTCGACCCAAGGACTACCGGGCATCAAAGGCATATAATAAGGATATGATCAAGCACTTGATGGATTAATGTAAGGATATGAGAGATGATGAATGGGGATCCGCTCCAAGCCAGCCTCCCTTCAGTGATGACATTTTGAATGAACGGTACCCTAAAAAGTTTACTATGCCGACTATTCCGCCTTACATGGAACTAGAGATCTGAAATCTCACTTGTACAGGTATAGTTGGTACATGGATGGAGCAAATGCTTTAAATGTTGTTCGATGTAGATGTTTTCTTATCTTCCTAGAGGGAATTGCTTCTATATGGCTCCCACCAAAATCCATCTCCACTTTCAATGAATTAGCAACAAAATTCCTTTATCAGTTTAGGCTTCACACAGCATAACCAAAAGACATGATGTCCTTATATGTCCTTTTATAGGGACGAAATGAATCTTTGGAATCCTTTATGAGTCAACTCAACACCGCAGTGACTAAAGTAAGTAACCCAAACGAAGATATGGTCTTCATGGCCCTGGTTCGCACTATCCACCGTGACACTGAATTCAAAAAATGGATCAAAATGAAACAACCTATCACTAGGAAGGACTTTAACCGAAAGGCAAGCCAATACTTGAGATTGAAAGAGGCGGAGGAGATAGAAGGAAAACTTGCTAACCCACAACCAACCAACACTGGCCAGAATGGCATGGCGGCTAACCAAGGTGCAAACACCTCCGAAACCGCTGCAAGAAATGTGGGGAAGGATGGGAACCAGAAAAGGAAGAACCATAATACCAATAAGAGAAACAGAGGTAACAAGCGACTTAAAGGCTTAAGGCCCGAACACTACACCCCGCTAAATGATACTCCAGAAAACATCCACCTTGCGACACAAGGGACGGAGGAGTACAAGAGGCCGCCTAAAAAGGAAGTGAATGAATAGAAAAAGTGTACCAGAAAGTACCGCCGCTTCCATGAAACACATGGTCACAACATGATTGAGTGCCGACCCTTGAAGAACCAGATTGAAGAGTTGATTCGGAAAAACAAGCTTCAGCAGTATGTGAGGAAACCACAAAATCCTAAACAGCCTGTTGCACCCTAAGCTCTTAAAGACTGGGGAAACCAAGCTGGAACCAGCAAAGAGGGATCTAGAAGGCCCAAGACTCATCGTCAGAACAATATCTGGAGGACCTCGTCCCACGCAGAAGAGTTGGGGAGAAATGGAGCGATATGTAAGCTCATTGAAACATGTTCCAAAAGATTCGTGCTTCGCGGTTGAAGACGGAAGTCCTACTAAGCAGTAGAGAACCCTGAATGATGATATAGTATTCCAGAATCGAGACACCGAAGAAATAGAAGCTCCGACCCTCGACCCCATTGTCGTGGCGGTAGATATCGGACCAGCTATGGTCTGATGAGTATTAGTGCATAGTGGCAGCTCTGTCAATATCCTGTTCAGACACACGTTTGATCAGATGAAGGTCACTATGAAAGACATATTCGCTTATCAAATAAAGATCCAAGGATTCATCGGTGAACCTAAGCAACCCGTCGAAACAATTTATTTTCCCGTAGAACTTGGGGAAGGCGATCGAAGAGTCGTCCTCATCCAGACCTTCGTGATCGTAGATGAAAGGTCCGCCTATAATTCTTTCTTAGGTCGGCCTGCTTTGGCAGATTTCAGGATTGCTTTAGCTCAATGGTGTCTAACCATGAAATTTCCAAAAGAGAATGGGGTTGGGGTGATCAAAGGCGACCAAAGTGTTGCTAGAGAATGCTACATCGCATAACTACGTCAGTCTAGAAGAAAAAAATGAAGAATGTAGGGAGAACTCTTCATATTCGTGAACCTACTGCATAGCAACTACAAAACCACCCCTGGCTTGGGGACTATAACTGATTCGACAAGGCTTTAAACCGTAGAAAAAAGAGTTCAGAGGAGGATTGGGCAGCACCGGCTGAATTGACGGTGCATGTCCCAGTGATATGGATGACCCAACTCGGGTCCTGAAAATTGGGTCACATCTTGGAAACAAGATAGGACAGGAACTAATCAAATTTCTTCATGCCAACCTAGACGTATTCGCTTGGACGCATTTCGATATGTGTGGGGTGTCGTTGGAGATTGCATGCCGCACACTCAATATCAATCCCAAGTAAACACCAATGAAGCAAAAGAGGCGTAGCCTAGGACCCGAATGGTCCAAAGCGCTAAGAGAAGAAGTGGATAAGCTGATGGTGAATGGCTTTATCCATGATGCAACCTATCCCAAATGGATATCCAACCCGGTCTTGGACAAGAAATCCAATGGAAAATGGCGAACTTGTATCGACTACTCAGACCTAAACAAAGCCTGCCCAAAAGACAGCTTTCCACTGCCTAGAATCAACCAGCTTACGGACGAGACAACGGGACATGAATTGCTATCATTCATGGATGTTTACCTGGGATATAACCAGATCATTATGTACGAAGCAGACCAGGAAAACATCAGTTTTATCACTGATCTGGGATTATATTGCTACAAAGTGATGCTATTCAGCTTAAAAAATGTTGGGGCAACTTACCAACAACTGGTGAATGCCATGTTCAAACATCGAATCGGGAAGACTATGGAAGTCTATGTAGATGATATGTTAGTTAAATCATGCATAGCCGTAAATCACTTGGACAAACCTCACCGAAAAGTTAGAGATACTCCATAAGTATAGAATGAAACTCAATCCACTTAAATGTCACTTCGGGGTAGCCTCTGGAAAGTTCTTAGGATTCATTGTAAGTGCCAGAGGCATCGAAGCTAATCCCGAACAAATTACCGCTTTATGGGAAATCAAGGCCCCAAGGAACAAGAAAGAGTTACAAAGCTTGAATGGAAAAGTTGCAGCGCTAAGCCGGTTCATCTCGGAAGCAACCGACAAATGTATACCGTTCTTTGACGCGCTAAAGAAGGGAAAGAAGAACTTCGAATGGAATCGGGCTTGTGAGACTGCCTTCGAAGAACTGCTGCGACATATGGAGACTCCGCCAATCAAAAAATTTATACTACGATAGATGGTTAGCCCATGGCCATTCGCGATCTATCTAATCGATTTGATTAGTATATTGCTGATAGCCAAAAGAGAAGTCAAATATGCTATCGATGCTGTTGACTACATCACCAAATAGGCCAAAGCGGAACTGCTGGCGACAATTACCAAAAAGGAAGTTGTTAACTTTGTCGCTAAAAACATTATTTGCAGGTTTGGAGTGCCATAAAAAACATTACGGATATTGGGACTCAATTCGAAAGCATTGAATTCAAACACTTCTGCAAATGACTCCGAATTGAGAAAAGCTTCTCCATTGTTGCACATCCGCAGGCAAACGAGCAAGTGGAGGCAATAAACAAGATCATCAAGTCCACCATCAAAACGCGGCTAACTAAAGATAAAGGAAATTGGGTTGATGAACTTCCACTTGCACTATGGGCTTACAAAACAACACACAAATCTGCAACTGGTCACTCTCCATTCGCCCTGGCATATGGTTCAAAAGCAATGATCCCAATCAAACTGGTGGTCCGTTCTTATTGAAGGCAAAATTACAATCAACGACAGAATGAGCAGGTCCTGCTCGAATCGCTTGATATGGTCGATGAGAAGCGGGAAGAAGTCAAGCTAAGGACTACCACTCACCATAAAAGGGTCTCACGACATTTCAACTACAATATCCGTAACCGTACCTTCAAAGTAGGAGACCTTGTCCTCAAACGGGTCTGCCATGTTCAGACCAAACTGGGAAGGACCCTATGTGATCGGCCAGAAGCTAGGGATTGTCATGTTCAAACTAACAACTATTGATGGAAACCAAATTCCCCGTGCTTGGAACAACGAATCGTTGGGTCGTTACTTTATCTAAGACTATCTTATGTATTTCCTATTTTACAAAAATAAGCCATCCCGGGATACCGGAAGCACTATAAATAGGCAGAACTTGCCCAACTTTTAGTTCAATTAATGAAATTGCTTTTCTTTTTGAACCAATGAAACCAAGTTCGCATAAGTAACCTGCTGAGTCGACGGGGTCAAATCGACTCAAAACCATCCAACCACTACTTGAGATAGTGGAACCACGCTCAACTACGCCACATTTACCCGCCGAGTCGATGGAAGAAAATTAACTCAAACCGTTGGATCGATGGAACTCGATCCTTGCCTTCTAAGAACCGATGTTGCTCCGGCGACACCGGGAAGGTCCAAATCAAAGCCGCGCACCATCTCTTGGACTACAAAATCACGTCCAAGCGAATATGGTTACCCAAGTCATGCATCTCATAAGCTGCGCATCGCTTCTTGGTTTGCAAAACTATGACCGGGCAAGCCTCGATCCCACTATGTGAATTTCTTAAGCCGCACACCACTACTTGGATTAGCAAATTTGCATCCAAAGATGAGGAACTCTCATATAACAAAAGGCCACGCACCGCCTCCGAATCTAAGGAAATAGCACTCCAAGGAGCGACACGTGTGCACAACAGCCTGAACATCAGAATTGCGATGGAATCACTTAACAGTATTTTTAGTAATCAGTGTTGCTCTAGCACCACCAATTACTTAGTAAAATTCTTAAGTGCGTAAACTACTCGGTGTAAGGCCACTAAATAAAGCTTCACAGATATCTCAAGTTAGAAATCAAAATGGGATATCTAAAATAAGGATAATAAAACCAGAAGTTCCCAAAGATTGGAGTTGCAGTATAAATCCGACTAGGGGCATCCGAAAGATCACAAGGGGCACCCAGTCTCATATCAAGTGTTCGAAGTAAATAGTCCCGTGAACTAACTCAACCAAAGTAGAAAAAACTTGACAGTTCTGTTACCTCAAACAAATAATTTGGCAGTAATTACGAGACTAAATAAAATGATAAAGGAAAAATATCAACAACTACTCACATATACAAAATCATGCTGCATAAAAAAACAGTGGTATAAAAAGGCAACAGTGCATGGAATGTAGATAAGTAGAGAAGTGAAGTTAGAATCAAAATTTCAACAGTTTTATTACTTATAATATTTTTCAAGTACAAGAACAAACTGTGGGCGCTGTACCCGCACAATATTGGCCAAAGAATTGAAAATACAAACACCGTTGTTGCAACAAGAAGAAATGCTAAGCGCAGACTCTGCACTTGTACAAAAGCTACCAAAAAGAAAAGGCTCGACTTGACAAATACATGGATAGATCATAGCTTCTTGTCACTACCTCCCCTGCCGCCTTTCCCAACTCTGATCAGCAACTTCTCAAGCTTCTCCCCTCCCAGGGAGATCTCGCATTCTGAAACATTACCACTGGCAGATCCTCCTTTGTCTTTGTGCTTGCGAGATTTGTGAGAACGCTTTGAAGACCTTTTTGGCTCTTCAACCTTCTCCTTCTTCCCTGCTACCATCAGTTACTCGATCTTCGGCTGATCATCTCTACTTTGTCTGGTTGGCTAGCTTGATCCGCCTGCTCTTGTGTGTCAGTAGCTACCAAACCCTCCTCTTGAGATACAGAGGGATCATCTAAACCATCCAGCACTGCAATTTGTTCGGAGTGCGAACCGGGCTGCGAGCCAGATGTAGAGACGACGATTGATGCGGTCAAGATGGCAGTAGATCCAACACCGTGAGGAGGAGGTAACTCGACAAAAAGAGAGGGTTGATCTATAATATCAGAATAAAGGAGGCAATTTCATCCGACGTAAATTGGAAGTCTTCAAACACAGGAGAGACAAGAAAATTACCTGCTATGGGGCTCTGTTCATGCGCTACAACATCGAAGCCCTCGCCGTTGCCCTCTTTTGATGGCTGCATAATCATAGGAGAAGTTGAAACGATCCACTCATTAGCGCGAAGATGTGAAGATGGCTCACCAGGGCTTGAAGGAAAATGCCCGGTTATAGCCTTAGCGGTGACCGTGACATCAATAGCTTCTCATTCCCTCTCCAGTCTCAAGATTTCCTGGCCCTCCCCTAAAGCTTGGCGGGACTTATTGTTTAGAATGCTTGAACCAACTCCCTTTTGGTATAACCGCCACCCATTTCTTGAAATCGGACCAGAATCTCTTCCCAGACTACGGCAAGCGTACGAGGGAACAACGGACCCAAGTAACTAAGACTCTCCTGATGCAGCACGGAGTTGACATAGAAGCCTAAAATAGTAGCATCCAAGCCTTCCATCTTCTTATGAAGGTATCTTGAACCTCTGAAAATCTGGCATCCGTGTTAGCCTTCTCTATCGCCAGCCGTTTCTTCTCAACATCCAAATTCAAAACTTATTCATGAAGAGAGGCAATTTCTTGAGCCTGCTCGGCGATGGTTTCTTCTATTTTCTTCTTGATCTCAACCATCGTCTCGCTTATCCTCAATTTTTTTTAAAGTCGCCTCATCCATATGGCACTTCTTTATCTCATCTCTAAATATGATTGGGGCTCGGTCAGTGGATTCTTTTAGCTCCTTAAGCAAAGAAGCACTTTTGCTCTGCCTCTTGAGGGTGTCATCTCTCTTTTCCTTTAGCCTCTCGATCTTCGCATCGTGATCTGCGAGCTACTTCTCATACTATTCCTTTTTGGACTCAAACGAGAGGATTTTCTAATGGTTATTCTGGTTAATAGTAGACAGGTGTATGCATAATTTTTCCCACTCTTCGGCTTGCTTCAAACCGCTCTAAATTATTTGGAAATGGGGTGAATAATATTCGGCATGAATTGACTTCAGATTGGGCTTATCAAACACAACCCCCTTTAAGAACAAATTAGGGAATGCAGATTGTAGATGCGGTGGATCAGCAGGAAGAATGTAAGGCGCACGCCTAGAAATATGGGGAGTAGCGGTCATGACAGTATGAGTGGAAGAGATTACGGCATCGAAAGCAGGGACATTTCTGAGCATGGTGAGGCTCTTCCATCTCTCTCCTTCCTCCTTTTCCTCTCCTCGTCAGTCTCTCAGGAAGAATGGTACCTTGAAGAGTGTCTCTGTGAATGGTAAGACTCCAAAACTCGATCAAGATCGTTGTAAAGACCACGAGACATGATTCCTATAGCAAGCGATAAATTGGCTTTAAAGAAAAGGCGTTTGATGAACTAAAACATCCCAAAAAAATATAAGGTGTATGGTCCTAGTGAAGTGTGTGTTGTAATTTGACGACCCCAGCAAAATACACAAATCAGATCGATCACCAACTAATGTCACAACATTACTTCGTGTAGGGATGATCTGAGTAGACTGGGAAGGCAACCCTTCTGAAGTAAAGTCATTCATCAAGTCACCTGTATTCACAAAAATGTTACTCGTATCTCCCAAATCAATGTCAGCAACTTCCGATGGAGAGCTGGATACAAGCTCAGTCTTGGGAGAAGCTCCCTCAATAGGCTCTTTCAAAGAAGATGAGGGTGCATGACCAGGGCTTAATTCTGAGGCATTGTCGCCTAATTTGACGTCACCCTCATCAGTGTCCTAATCTATTTCTTCCTCATTTAGAGGATGCTCCTCATTGATTTCTCCTTCTTCCTTCTCTTCAATAAGTGGATCCTCGCCCTTCTATTGAATAAACTCTTCCTCTTTCTCTTCTGGAATCGATGGCATTTTGGGCGGACTGTTGACCCCGACTTGAATTTGGATCTCCTCAGGGGTCTTCTCTGACCCATCGGATGTGCCACTTTCTTCTTCATCATCATCATCTTCACCAGAGTCATGGGAACAGGAAATAGAACGGGTTCGGGCTTTAAAGCGGGAAGAAGCGCTAACGAATCCAACAGATCTCCTAGGGTGAAAAAGCTCACATCGGTGAAGGATCTCATCTGTGTGAAAGAATATAATCATGCGCTCCTAAGCATTAACCGCTTTCAATGTGCTAAAAACGGTGCCGAGTGTCGGGTCCTTGTTAATTTTGGAAGAACTGCAAGGAATATATGATCGTTCAGAAAACTTATAGCTATTAAAGGAAACTCCAAGCACGGTGAAGGAGACTTACCTCCCGTAGTCCATAAAATGGTGAATCCTTCTGGACACTTAGCAAAAAAGAACTCATTCTTAAATGAAGGAACTTTGCTGGGAAGATCTAGTATAAGTTTCCAGCTACGTTGCGCTTCAATATAAACAAGTGATGGATTAGCCTCTCTCTTCTTGAATAATAGAAGATATTACAACTCAGTGAAGCTCAGGCACGATTAAGCTTCCGCATGAACAGAACATATAAGCACATCAACATAGTGTATCCATTTGGAATAATCTGGAATGGGGCCAACCCTATGTTCTAAAGTGTTATCACTAAGAAGTGATTAAACGGGGGCACTGCACTGTACATGCACATATATCAGTGACAGGCCACGTATCCAGAAGGTGGCCTATGAGAAAATTCTCCTCGCAATGGCAGAAGCACAACATCCTCTAGGATACCATATTGCGAGCAAATGCCTTACAGCATCCTGTGTGTAAGAATTGTAGGAGTTTTCTCCAAAGGGTCAAGTAAGACTCTGAAATTAGAAGGAGTGCGATTGACGACAGAATCTACTGGAATTAGACGACCATATTGACCTGAAGTTATGGAAGCGGCGGATCCGGTTGGGATCGACGATGACTTTGCTTCAAAAAGTGGTAAGTTCCCCTCAACTGATTTGCACCGAGAAGATTTGCACGTCATTTTATATAAGAAAGCTTGTGTTCAAAATGGTCAGGTATGCCTAATCTCTAAACTATAGATCCTTGTGTGGTTGACACTTGAAATCCGGGAGATAATTGACGTGTACCAACCACCAATCGAATTCCAAGTGTTAAACGGGAGTGTGTGTGATGTGTAATCTAAGTGAGAATGGGTCTGGTGTCCTAAATGCTGTGAACAAACCATTCCATGTAGATGGCTCATTCAAACCAGAAAGAGCGGTCTGCATCACCCATTAATTTCATTTCTTTTATAATTAACCATTATAGATCAACAATCAATAATGGATCCGTTATCCGAAGCAAAACGGAAAGCCTTTCCTATTCTAGGTACACCCACTATGTAATGACAGGACTAATCCAAAGTGAGCGAATATAAATCGATGGGTCCGAATCAAGTAAAGAATTCTCAGCATAAGTCGATTTTAGTTATCTGGAAGGTGGTAACAGCATGAGCTGCACATAGGACGCTACCCTAAGCTATTATCACCTAAATGAAAAACTAAAATCAATCCACAAGATGCTATGTCGGGATAGACTGTGTAACTCGGTGCAAGTCAATTTTGACTCTGTGGATGAAGATAGCAAAACATGTCGAGTACTGGGGCAAAACCCTAGCTTCATTCCGTGAATATTTCAAGACTCGGTTTGCTATCTTCTTCCACAAAGTCATAATCAACTCGAATCATCCACTGTATCCATCATAAACACAACTTCATCACCAATTGCTAATGTAGTAATATGCCAAAATCCATGCCACCAACCTTCGAATTAGAGAAGATAAATCGATCTTTAGTTTAGGGAGACCCAAAACTAGGGTTTCACTCGGATCGGATCGATAGTATTTGCGGAGGTAGAAGCTCTGGTGGCAGTTCCTTGCTCACGTCATCGACGACGGTTTCAGAAGACGGTGGCTAGAGGTGATGGTGGTGAAAGTCGATGGTGGCGGTTCCTTGGTGGACGAGAAGCTTGGATCGGCTCGACTAATGGTTTGGATCGAATGAAGCAAGGCCAGAAGTGAAGTGACTGGGTCGGGTCGATTGGTAAATTAATTAAAAAATGTTCTTTGGCAAAAATTTATCCAAGTGCTCAGATCAGCACCGATTCAACCCAATCGGATCGGTACCGACTCGAAGTATTTTGCCTATGCCACACCAAATTTCTCCAGCATGACCTCCTTGATGTTCATATATATCCCTGAAAAACTCAAGTCCAAATTACTAAGTAACCACGAGCAATGAAGATCCACATTGAAAGCTAAATAGCTCACCGGCATATCACGAGATAGCTCAACACGATCAATGAAAGTCCTTAAAATGGAAACCCAGAGATAGTCGATTCCAGAGCACGCCTTGTTTTCAACGAAAGCGTACTTTGAGGGGCAAATGTTAACCAGGTTTTTAACCTAGCTAAATTCAAAAGGAGTTAGAACATTCAAGGTAAGCCAGAATGACTCGAAATTTGACCGGAATGCCAAAGAAAGAAAGATAAGAGTTTCCAAAGAGTTTAGCCTAAAAATAAGCAAACTTTTCTCATCCGATCCAATTTGGATCGGTATCGATCCGAATAGTTGTTCATATATGCCCCATTCATTATACATTGTGACTCTATGCCTCTACTAAGCTCACTTAACAAGTTTGGTAGCATTCTAAACATCCAAACTTATGGGGTGAAGGTTCATCTTACTCAAAATACAGTTCAATCTAGCCCACGAGTGAATCATCGTTAACCAGGTTTTTAACTCAAAAGAATTGTAAGGAAGTTATAACATCTATGACAAGTCAAAACATCTCAAGAATCAACCCAAAGGACCAGAAGGAAAAGGAGAGAAAAGACGCAAGAAGAAAAATGTCAAAAACTGATAAGGTGATGGATCGCTAGCGACCAATCACATATGGATCGCAAGCGATCCATAAGGCTCGCTCATGGACCCTCTAAACTTCTTGCATCATGATCTGGTATCTTTTCTAAGGTCCGAAAGTAAGCATTCATCTGATGCCAGTCATAGTTCAATGCAACCTATATACGAATCACCATCAAAACAAGGCAACTAGTTACCACATTACATGGAGAGCACCTACATAAGGCAAGGATCACAACCCAAGTGAAACAATCCAAGAAAATTCTAACTGCATGGATCGCTAGCGATCCATCATATCAAGTCAGGTCGTTGTGGAATTTTTGGGGTACCTTCGTATAATTTATTTTAGGTCTCTGGCAAAGTGGCCTAGCCTAATAGCTCTCCAACCCCAATATATACAATCCTACCTGCAACATAAACATGATCTTATAGACTAGCTTCTGAAACTACACAAAAACTATTCTTCACTCTTTTCCTCCCACACAACAGTCACCTAGGGGTTCGTTGTGATTCTCCAGTAACTCTTGCACTTGTGACTTGATCTAATTTAGGAGATTCAATCATATTGTAATTTGATTTCACTTGTAGTAGCAGTCAGTTAATAGAAAGTTATAAAATGGACGTAGGCTTCATTAACAGCCGAACCACTATAAAAATCTTCTTGTTCCTTTACCTTTTCGGTGATCTACTATTGCTTTTTCTATTTTATTTTCCTTGATAAACAGGACTGGTGCTTTCAAACTCAATCTAGGGTGTTGACCCATTTTTTAGGCTAACATTTTGGTGCTTTCACTGAGAACCCAACTCAGGCTTAAATCTAGCTATCTACTTTGGATTAGATAGGTTCAGAAGTCAGATCCCTAATCTTTGCTTAAAAAATTAGCTGTTGAGAATCAATGGCACCAGGAAGAAAGGAAACTACTTCCGGAAGATCCATAGGAGCTGTTATAGCTGGAGAGGAAACCAATCCTCAGCAAGTTGAAGTCAACGGTGCCAGCATAGGAGATCAAGTGCCAGGATCCTCTATCCAGCATGAAGTTGTTACTTGAGGAGAGTTAAACAAGATGGTTGATGAAATCAATCAAAAGATGGAGAACAACAAAAAGCTCTATGGAAAAATTAAATGCCCTCCAGACCTTGCAATCACTTGCTGCTCCAAGAACCATGCCGGAGCGCGCGGCTGCCACAGAGCAAGAAAACTCTTCCGTTTCTGGCCTAAACAAGAGAACAAAAAGCAGTAGCAAAAAGGAGTGGTAGTGGGGCTGCAAGAATAGAAGAAAATGCAAGCACTCCACCAACTGCAAAGCAGCTCGCTATAAACTTGAATTTAGGGGCGAAAACCCCATCAGAAGACATAGCAGTGGATCTCTTTAACTCTGAAGATGGAGAACAACTTGACGACGGCAAGTTAAAAGAAAACACTAACGTACTCAATACCGATAGAGAGGTCCAAACTGCCCCTATACAACCAACCCCAAGCCAACAAACTCTAAGGAGTGGCTCTCCCTAAGATAGGAGAGCCTAGGCTTCAGCCCACTTACCAAGACCATTTGCAAAATCAAACACTTGGTATAGTCACTGACAACCAACCACGGATTACAAGACATCTGAGGCATATATCGCGGACATGATCAAGCGCCTAATGGAGGAAAGTCAGAATAGAAGAGATGATGAATAGAGATCTGCTCTAAGCCGGACTCCCTTCACTGATGACATTCTGAATGAACGATATCCTAAAAATTTCACTATGCCGACTATTCCATCCTACGATGGAACTAGAGACCCGAAACCTCACTTGTACAAGTACGGTTAGTACATGGATGGAGCGAATGCTTAAAATGCTATTCACTGTAGATGTTTTCCAATCTTTTGGAGGGAATCGCTTCCATGTGGTTCACCAGGCTCCCACCTATATCCATCTCTACATTCGATGAATTAGCAACGAGGTTCCTTGATTTGTTTAGGCTTCACACGGCACAAAAAAAGACGTGATGTCCTTACCGGGCCTATTCCAAGGACGAAATGAATCTTTGAAATCCTTCATGAGTTGGTTTTACACCGCGATCACTGAAGTTTGTAACCCAAATGAAGATATGGTCTTCATGGCTCTGGTCCGTGCCATCCATCTCGACACTGAATTCGGAAAATGGATCAAAATGAAGCAACCTACCACTAGGAAGGACTTTAATCAAAAGGCAAGCTAGTACTTGAGATTGAAAGAAGCAGAGAAGCTAGAAAGAAAACTTGCTAACCTATAACCAACCAACGTTGGGCAAAATGGTATGGCCACGAACCAAGACACAAATGCCTCAGGGACCGCTGCAGGAAATGCAGGAAAGGATAGGAATTAGAAAAGGAAGAATCAGAATTCCAACAAGCAAACTGGAAGTAGCTAGCGACTTAAATGCTTGAGGCCCAAAGACTACACCCCGCTCAATGATACTCCAAAGAACATCTACCTCGTGACACAAGGGGAAGAGTACAAGAAGCCGCCTAAAAACGAAGCGAATGAACAACAAAAGCGCTCCGAAAAGTACTGTCGTTTCCATGAAACACATGGTCACAACATGAATGAGTGCCATCACTTGAAGAACCTGATTGAAGAACTGATTTTTGAAAATAAGCTTCAACGGTATGTGAGGAAGCCGCAAAATCCTAAATAGTCTGCAGCACTCCAAGCTCCCAGAGATCGGGGGAATCAAGCTAGACCCAGTGAAGAGGGATCTTGACGGACCAACCAGAGACTTATTATCGAAACAATATCAGAAGGACCTTATCCCGTGGAGAAGAGTTGGGGAGAAATGGAGCGATATGTGAGCTCACTAAGACACGTTTCGAAAGGTTCGTGCTTTGTGATAGAAGATGGAACTCCTGCCAAGCAACAAAGGACCCTGAATGATGACATAGTGTTTCAGAATCGAGACACTGAAGGAATAGAAGCTCCGAACCTTGACCCAATGGTCGTGGTAGTAGGATTCGGACCAGCCGTAGTCCAATGAGTATTGATGGAAAGTGGTAGTTTTGTGAATATCCTTTTCAAACACACGTTTGATCAAATGAAGATCGGCATGAAAGATGTATCCACTTGCCGAACGAAGATCCAGGGATTAACCAGTGAACCTAAGCAACCCGTCGGAACAATCTATTTACCCATAGAACTTAGAGAAGGTGATCAAAGAGTCATCCTCATCCAAACCATTGTGATTGTAGATGAAATATCAGCCTACAATGCTTTTTTAGGTCAGCCCGCTTTGGAAGTTTTCATGATTGCTTTAGCTCAGTGATGTCTAACCATGAAATTTCCGACAGAGAATGGAGTTGGGGTGATTAAAGGAGACAAAAGTGTCGCTAGAGAATGCTACATAACAAAACTACGCGAGTCTAAAAGGATAGGAAATAGGAAGAATGTGGGGAGAACTCTCCACATTAGTGAACCTACCAACTACAGAGCCGCCCCTGGCTTGGGGACCACAGCCGATTCAATAAGTATTTGGACCTTAGAAAGAAGAGTTCAGGGGAGGAACGGGTAGTACTGGCAGAATTGATGGTGTCGGTCCCGGTCGATATGGATGATCCAACGCGAGTCCTAAAAATTAGATCACATCTTGGAAACAAGATGCGATTGGAACTCATCATATTTATTCGCGCCAACCTGGATGTATTTGCTAGGGTATATTCCGATAGCGGAGTTTTGCCAGAGATTTCATTCCAAGCACTTAATATTGATCCCAATTATACACCAGTGAAGTAGAAGAGACGTAGCCTAGGACCCGAACGGTCCAAAGCACTAAGAGAAGAAGTGGATAAGCTAATGACGAATGATTTTATTCGCGATGCAACATACCTCGAGTGGGTATCCAACCCGGTCTTAGTCAAGAAGTCCAATGGAAAATGGCAAACCTGTATCAACTATTCTGTAAACAAAGCTTGCCCAAAAGACAACATTCCTCTGCCTAGAATTGACCAACTTGTGGACGGGACAGCTAGACATGAACTACTGTCATTTATGGATGCTTACTCAGGGTACAGCCAGATCATGATGCATGAACCTGACTAGGAAAATACCAGTTTCATTACTGATTGGGATTATACTGCTATAAAGTATTGTCATTCGCTTAAAGAATGCTGAGGCAACCTACCAATGACTAGTGAACGCCATGTTCAAACAGCAGATCGGAAAGACCATAGAAGTTTATGTAGATGATATGTTGGTTAAATCGCGCATAGCTGCAAATTACTTGGACAACCTCATCGAAATGTTTGAAATACTCCGCAAATATGGAATGAAACTCAATCCATTTAAATGTCACTTCGGGGTAGCCTTTGGAAAGTTCTTTGGATTCAATTTAAGCGCTAGAGACATCGAAGCAAATCCTGAACAAACTACCTCTTTAAAGGAAGCCGAGGCCCCGAGGAATAAGAAAGAATTGCAAGCTTGAATGGAAAAGTTGCAGCACTAAGCTGGTTCATTTAAAAAGCAACCGACAAATGTATACCGTTCTTTGACGTGCTAAAGAAGGGAAAGAAGAATTTCGAATAAGGCTTGTCAAACTGGTTCGAAGAGCTGTTGTGACTGTAAACCCCACCAATCCTGTTTTAGCCGATAGATGGAGAAAACTTGTTTATCTACTTAGTATTCTCACCCCATGCATTAAGTGTCGTGCTCATACGTGAAGAAGCTAAGATCTAGCGACCCGTATATTACATCAGTAAACAATTCACCAGAGCCGAGAAGAACTATCCGAAATTGGAAAAACTAGCATATTGCCTCTTGATCGCATCTAGAAAGTTACGATAGACTTCCAGGCACACTCGATCAAAGTACAAGTAGATCAACCCCTGAAGCAAATGTTGTACCAGCCTGAGACCTCTGGATGGCTTATCAAATGGAACATCGAATTGAGTCAATATAAAGTTACTTACTATCCTCAAAGAGCGATCAACGTGCAGGTGCTGGCAAACTTCATTGTCGAGTTTACGATATGAGATAACGAAGAAGAAATAGTCCCGGAAGTGGAATCACGTTGGAATTTGTTCGTCGATTGTGCATTTAACAACTTCTACTCGGGGGTAGGAGTAGTGCTCGAGACCCCCGAAGGATGATATGTTTGATACGCCTTACGCTTGGAATTTCCCGCAACAAATAACGAAGTAGAATAGGAAATATTGATAGTCGAGTTGAAAGTTGTGAAGGAGCTTGGGATAAAGTCCGTACACATCTATAGCGACACTCAACTAGTCGTTCGCCAGGTGAAAGGCGAATACCAAGCTCGGGGAGAGAACCTCGCCCCATATCTATCTAAAGTGTAGGAATTGCTGAATGGCATTGAACATTACAGCATAACTCATATCCTAAGGGAACAAAACACAAGGGTAGACTATCTAGCCAAACTGGCCAGTTCTGGAGAAGCTCAGTCCTTGGGGCTAGTCCCAGTCGAAGCTCCTACCACTCCAAGTGTAAGCGAGGTGGACATAGGTTGGATTTTTGAAACAACTAAAGAACTGGGAATGTGGATGACACCGATCAAGGACTACCTGCCCTAGGAACACTCCCCACAGACAAGAATCAATGGAAAAAGCTCATTCAGAAGGCACCGCAGTTTGTTGCATAGGCTGGGATGCTCTACCGAAGGGGATTCTCTACCTCCTTGCTCAAGTGTGTGACCAACGACGAATCCTAAAGAATCCTTAGAGAAGTTCATGAAGGCGATTGCGAAGATCACACTAGAGGTCAAACCCTCACAAAGAAAGTTCTCTGATATGGGTATTTTTAGCCAACAGTAAACCGCGACACAGTAGATTATGCCAAACGGTGTGACCAATGTCAAAGATTCGGCAAGATCAAAAGAACTCCTTCGATGGAGCTGACACAAATGATCAGCCTGTGGCCATTCGCAATCTGGGGAATTGATTTGATTGGTGTATTAACAATGGCCAAAGGAGGAGCCAATTATGCTATAGTTACTGTTGACTATTTCACTAAATGGGCTGAAGCGGAACCACTGGCCACTATTACCACAAAGAATGTTATTAATTTTTTCACTAAAAATATTATTTGTAGGTTTGGAGTGCCACAAAAAATCATCACGAACAATGGGACTCAATTCGAAAGCGCTGAGTCAAAGACTTTTGCAAATGCTTCCGAATTGAAAAAGCTTTTCAGCTATTGCACATCCATAGGAAAAAGGGTAAGTGGAAGCAGTGAACAAGATCATCAAGTCTACCATCAAAAAGTGGCTAACTAAAGCTAAAGGAAATTGGGTTGATGAACTTCCCCTCTCACTATGGGCTTACAGGACAATGCACAAATCTGCAATCGGGCACCCCTGTTCGCCCTAACATATGGTTCAAAAGCAATAACCCCAGTCGAGTTAGAATTCCCCTCTCATCGAAGGCAAAACTTCAATCAAAGGCAAACGAGCATCTCCTACTCTGGTCGCTAGATATGGTTGATGAGAAGAGGGAAGAAGCCGGGTTAAGGACTGCTGCTCACAAGAAAAGGGTCGCACGATATTTTAATTTCAAGGTCTGTAACCCTACTTTTGAAGTGGGAGACCTTGTCCTCAAAAAGGTCTACCCTATATCAGGAACATTCGGACCAAATTGGGAAGGGCCTTATGTCATCGACCATAAGCTAGGGGATGGCATATTCAAGCTAAATTTTTTTGATGGAACCTAAGTTCCCTGAGCTTGGAACAGCAAATCACTGCGTCGTTACTTTATCTAAGACTATCGTAGGTATTTCCTATTTTCCGCAAATAAGCCATCCCAAAATATCGGAGGCATTGTAAATAGGTAGAACCTGCCTAACTTTTACTAATAAAATTTCTTTTCTTTCTGAACCAACAAAACTGTTTTCACAAAAGTATCATGCTGAGTCGACGGGTTCAAATCGACTCAAAATAATCCAACCGCTGCTTGAGATAGTGGGACCATGCTCAAGTATGCCCCATCTACCCGCTAAGTCAACAGAAGCAAATCGATTCCAACCATTGGATCGATGAAACTCGATCCCTGCCTTCTAAGAACCGGTGTTGCTTCGGCAACACCGGGATTACCCAAATCAAAGCCGTGCTTCCATAAGCCACGCACCGCTTCATGGGTTATGGAAACATGCCCAAGTAAATATAATTACTTAAGCCGTGCACTCCTATAAGCCGTGCATCACTTCTTGAGCCATGGAACCATGTTCTCGAAGCACAAACTCCTCACTTTACCCGAAGATTGATAACGTTGAGAAATTTCAAACTATTCCGGATCAATGGGTCATATCGATCCCATAAGTCGTGCATCATAAGTCGCGCACTCTCAAAAGCCACGCATTTCGTGAGCCGCACACTCCATGCAAGAACTACTCGATGTTGCTCCAGCACCATCAACGAACCATTAAGATCTTGTAAATAATGATATTGCCCCGGCATCACCGGGAAACTCGTATATTACAGTACTAACAAGAAACAACTCCCACTATCAAAAGTAATGGATGTGTGTCCAACAATATCGCACAACTAGAAATCAGCAAAGAATTCCCATTGTTGACAGTCAAAATCCCTAGAGTCGAGAAGCTCGAGTCACAAGTTCCCGAAGATAGGAACCGTAAGGTAGATTCGGCTATAGACATCCGAGGAATCACCTGGATCAACCGGTCATTTGTCAAGTGTTCAAAGTAAAAAACCTTGTAAAGTAGGGGGCACACACATACAACATTTAGTTGAAAGGAAAATTACTCCATAGGCTCGTTTCTCAAAACAAAGAATTTTGGAGATCACGGGAATAAAGGATCGTATACCACAAAATACAGCACGACAATGTGAAGTATAGAAATTGTGGAAGAAGTAATCATGCCATGCACATACATAAGTAGTATAAAAGAAAGTTAAGTATATGACAAATGAGGAAGAACACAGAAGAGGTGAGAGTTGAAACATTAATCTTTTCATTCCTTATAACATTTTCTATAAAAAGTCCAAAATATGGGGGCCATACCAACACAATATCAGCCAACAAAAAGAAAAGTATAGATGCTACAACAACAAAAGTAATAAGTGCAGACTCTGAACTTGTATAGAATACATGTCAAACAAATTAGAATGTCCAAATATCCGGCTACACTATTACTCGAGCCTGTCAATGTTTCTTTCCACCACTTCCCTTCCCACCTTTCGTCGAAAGTTTCTTCTACTTCTCAGAATCCCTGCCAGGAGTTGTGTTACTGCTTGAAATATCAATTATCACTTCCATGTCCACGTCTCCTCCTTGTTCTTCGACCCTCTCGGAGGACTCCCCCTTGGTCTTGCGCGAGCTCCTCGAAGACTTCCTCTTCTCATTTTTTTCCCTTTTAACTACCACCAGTTGCTGTTCGGTTTTACTTAGCTAGCAAGTTTGGTCTGCCTGCTCTCGAGTGTCAGCCGCTGTTAAATCGCCCTTCAGAGATACAGAAGGGTCATCTAGGCCATGCAACGCAGCAATCTTCTCGGATTCCGGCCTTGGTTGTGATCCAGACATAGGCATAGCGATCAAAGCAGCTATAGAAACAAGTGTCGAGGTAGCAAAATAGTAGCAGGCCTCGGGGCCGAAGAAATTGGCAGTTCAGTAGGCAAAGAAGACATACCTATAAGATCAAAAATGAAAGCATTCAATTCGTCTTGTTCTTGCGGTGTGAGCTGAAAATTCTCAAACTCGGGAGAAATAAGAAGGTTACCTGCTTCACAAGAGTGGCCAAGAATTTAAATCTCATACTCCCCACCATCTCCTTCTTTTGATGGTTGCATGATCTTTGGTGAAGTCCAGGCCCACCCACGGCTTCCGAAACAGCTACTGAAGGGGTAGACAACAAAGTAGTACTGGCTGAACTCGGAATTGTTCCTAACTAATCACAAGGTTGCTTTGATGATTCGCCAGTTCTAGAAATGAAAGGCTCTGTAGCGCTTTAGTAGTTGCAGGTGCAGAAACATCGGCGGCCTCCTACTCCCTCGCAATTCGAATAATCTCACGGCCCTCTACCAAAGCCTTCTTCGAGTCTTCATTAAGATAGCATCCACCAACTCTTGCTCGTTGTATACATCCACGTTTTCTCGAAAATGGGGTAGAACTTCTTCCCAAACTACAGAAAGAGTATGAGGGAGTTTGGGGCCCAAATAACTGAGGCAACCCTAGTGCAACAAGGAGTTAACGTAGAAATTCAAGATGGTGTCATCCATTTTCTCCATCTTCTTTTCGAAAGTATGTTGTAGCTCCAAGTAGTCCGCCATCATGGCAGCCTTCTAAACTTCAACTGGGGTCTTTTCAGTGTTAAGCTGCGTGCCATTTTCCTAAAGCAAAGCAATCATTTGAGCCTGGTCAGAAATGGTCTTGTCATAAGATTCCACCGTTCCTGCATAATCAGCAATTGACTTTTTATGAGCTTTGACGGCTTCGTGGTGACCAACAATAGTTTTCTTTTGAGCTTCGATAATCTCATCTCGAACCTCAAGCACCTTTTTCAGCCTAACTTCATCAGTGTGGGCCTTCTTGATTTCGTCTCTTAACACGATCTCAATTTTTTATGGGCCTCTTTCAATCCTTCAGCAAGCTGGCATTCCTCTTACTCCCTCAGAGTGCAGCGTCCCTCTCCTTTGTCAATTGCTCGATTATGACATCACGTTTTGTTAACATCCTCTCATAATCATCCTTTTCTAACCCAAACGAAAGGATCTCTTGGTAGTTGTTACGGTTTGTATTCGCCAGTTGCTTACATTACTTCTCCCATCCTTTAGCTTGATCCAAATCGCTTTGAGTCGCATGGAGATGGGGCATATAAGAATCTTTACAGATTGGGCGTAGGTCACGATTAAATTTAACTCCCTTCGAAAACCATCCGGGGAGCACAGCTTCAAGCTTAGGGGGACCAGATGGGAGAATATAAGTTGGCCTCTTGCGGGGGCATGAAGAACCAGCAGTAGGCACTACGTGAGTTGATGGGGCCTGAGTTGATGGAGAGACTTGAACAGTAAAAGTCGGAACTTCAATTCCAACAGAGGTTGGTGCTGGGGAAAACGCTTGGTGCTCGGAAGGTTGAGAGCCACAATCTACCTTCGATTTCTTGGATGGCTTTTCCCGGTCATCGGCAGTTTTCCTCTTATCATAACCACTCCTGTAAACTCTACCTCAGTCCCTATCTTCTCGACGATGAACTTCGGCTTCCAAATCTTTCCCCCTTCTCCACTCTTCTTTAGTTTCTCAGGGCTGATGGCGGCTTGAAGTCCGTCTTGACCAGCGTTGTGCGTAAGTAAATTATTCAAGGTCCACATAAAGTCCACGACCTCCCATAGTACCTGATAAAAAAGAAACGAATGAAGAACTTTAGCTAATGAAAATAAACTCAAATAGTGCATATGTAAGTGCACGTGACCCTAGTGAAATGTGTAACGTGTCGTAGGCGGCCTAAAAAGACTTCACAAACCAGATCGGGAAGCGACTAAAGTAGGAGTCAGGCTAACTCCAGACACAGCATGACCGGAGCGAGAAGTCAATCCTTCGAACTCGAAATCATCTCCTATGAGTTCATCGATGTCTACATAAACATTGCTCAAGTCCCTAAAGTTAATATCGATTTCCTTAGGCGGAGAACCATGAAGTTGTTCGGCTGCTGGAGGAGCACCTTTAGCAGGAATCTCTTGGGGAGGCAAATCCAGGAGAATAGGACTCATTCTTGGAGTTTTGTCGCATGATTCAAAGTTTCCCTCATTAGAACATACAAATTTATCATCATTCAAGGAGAAATCATAGTTGCTGCTATTCTCAATTTCACCTTCCTCCTTTTCCGTGATCACTACAACATTGCCCTCATACTGCTTGAACTCCTCTTCCCCCTCCTCTAGGATTGGGGGTATCCTAATCGGGCAACTGGCTCTGGCTGTAACACCTTTTCATTCATGAATCTCTTTAGTTGATCCATCGGATGGACCTTCCCCTTCTGGTAGATCGCCCTCTTCAGAGTCATGCGATGAAGAAGTTAAGCATGTTCAAATCCTAGAATGGGAAGGAGATGGAAATTCAATGGCTACGGTAGATCTCTGGGGATACAACAATCCGTACTGAGGCAAATTCTCATCCGTTAGTAAAAATTTGACCGATCTCTCCTTAGCGTCTACGGCCTTCAGAATATGGAAGATGGGATCAAATGATGGATCTTTGTTTGGCCTTGGAATAACTGTGAGGAGTATTCAGTCCATTAAAGACAATGCATCATCAAATTAAATCTCAACGAGAAAAAGAGAAGAATTACCCCTATTTTCCAAAGAAGATTAGATCCCTCAGGACACCTAACGAAAAATATTGGGTCTTAAATTGGGATAGGTTACTTTGAAGCTATAGAACGATTTTGCAGTTTCTTTAAGCCTCAATGATCACAAGGGACGAACATTTGTCTCTCTTCTTGAAGGAGAGGAAATATCTCAACTCATCAAAGCTCGAGGAACGATTGAATGTCCGTATAAACAAAACGTGGAGATAAGTCAAAATCCCGTATCCGTTAGGGTGAATCTGAAATGGACCAATTCCTTAGTTCAGCAGAGTCTCTCTCAAGAAGCGATTGAAGGAGGGCACTGCTCCATTCAAGCACATGTACCGGTGGCAAGCGGTGTACCCCGAAGGTGGCATATGTGCAAACTCGTTTTCCGATGGAAGGCGTACATCATCATCCGGAATGCCATGCTGTAAACAAATGTTGTCCGAAACTTTAAAATAGATTATGGAGGAAGCTCTCTTCAAAGGTTGAGTAAAACTCTAAGGTTTGGAGGAGTTCGATCTACAACTGGACCAACAGGAACCAATTGACTGTATTCAACTGGCGCTGCCGAAGAAGAAGGCACTATTGAAATCGTTTGTGAAGGCATAACTGACGTTGATTCGGCTTTTGAGAGTGTCGAACTCCCTCTATTGGATTTACGACAGGATGATGGGTGATTCATTCTATACAACAGAATTTGTATCTAACGCGGTTAGGTAATTCTATTTATAACTGAAAGTCCCTTTACACTTAACGCTTGAATTTCGAAAAAATATCGATTTATGCCGACTCATCGGATTTCAAGCGTTGACTAGGGCAAGTGCAGTGTGTTATCTATATAGAATGGGCTCGGTGTCTTGAACACTACAAACTCTCTATCATGTGTAGATAGTTCACTCGCAACGAAGAAAGGAAAGAGCTTTTTGTATCATTCATAGAAGTTATTTATCCTACACTTACCCGTTACCGATCAACGATCGATAATTGATCCGCTTCTGAAGTGACATGGAAAACCCTTCCTATTTAAGGTACACCGACTGTGCAAAGATAGGACCAATTCAAAGTGAGCAGCTGTAGATCAATGGGTCTGAATCAAGTAAAAAATTCTCAGCATAAGTCGATTTCAGTTCTCTGGAAAGTGATAACAGCATGAGCTGCATACGAGACGCTACCCTAAGCTATTATCACCTCCCAAAAAACCAAAATCAATCTGCAAGATGTCGTGCCGGATTAATAGTGTAACTCGGTGCGAGTTAATTCTGACCCTGTGGAAGAAGATAACAAAACATGTCAAGTACTGGGGCAAAACCCGGGCTTCGTTTCGTGAAGAATTCAAGACTCAGTTTACTATCTTCTTCCATAAAGTCGCAATCAACTTGAATTCTCTATTGCATCCATCATCGACACAAGTTCATCAACAAATTGCTAAATAAACGCCAAAGTCCACATCACCAACCTCAAGTCAGAAAGCGAATATGGTCAATCTCAAATTTTTGGTGATCCAAGGTGGACAGGATCAGAAAAGATCCAGGTAGGTGATGTTTCAAGCACTAAGGGCTATCTCGAGATGACGGCGAGGCTAGGCGAGGTTAGTAGCAGGAAGCTTCGGAGGTGGAGATCGACGATGGCGGTGGCGTAAGCAAACTTAGGATTTGGCGGCGTTTGGATCGGGTCGCAAGAAAGGATAGCTAGGTTTGCAAATGAAGACGTGGAATAAGGGAAGGTCAGCTCGTACAAAATTAAATAGGGGATTGAATGGAATTTTTTTTGCTAAGTCCTGGGATCGGTAGTGATCCATGGACTATGGATTGCTCCATAGAATTGGAACCAATCTTCCCCAAGCTTGCCAAGCATGATCCACGTGTTATTCACAAGCATTTGAAAAGTTATGGGGTCAAAATTGATTCATTGTTACGAGCAATGACAATTCACATCGGAACTCAACAAATGGCTAAATAGCCAAAGCCAAATTCGCATGATAGCTTCATCATGATCAATTAAACTTCACGAAATGGGAACTCAAAAGCATGTACTTCCAGAATACGCCTTGTTTCCAACAAAGGCATACTCTGGGGGATAAATGTTAACTAGGTTTTTAACCTAATAGAATTCAAAGGAAGTTAGAACATCTACGAAAAGTCGTAACATCTCAAGAATCAACCCAAAGGACCAGAAGTAAAAGAAGAGAAAAGACCCAAGAAGAAAGATGTCGCAATAAGCTAAGGTGATGGATCGCTACCAATCCATCACCTATGGATCGCTAGCGATCCATAAGGCTCGCTCATGGACCCTCCATACTTCTTGCATCATGATCCAGTATCTTTTCTAAGGATGTTTTCCAAGTTTCATAGTATTCCAAGCAAGCTAGTTCGAAAAGTAAGCGTTCATCTGATTCCAGTCATAGTTCAATGCAACCTATATAGGAATCACCATCAAAACAAGGCAATTGGTTACTAAACTACATGGAAAGCACCTACATAAGGCACGGAACACAACCCAAGTGAAAGGATCCAAGAAAATTATGACTGCATGGATCGCTAGCGATCCATGCCCTATGGATCGCTAACGATCCATCATATCAAGTCAGGTCATTGTGGAACTTTTGGAGCACCTTCGTATCATTTAGTTTAGGTCTCTGGCAAAGCGGCCTAGTCTAATAGCCATCCAACCCTTATAAATACAATCCTACCCGCAACATAAACAGGATCTTCTGAACTGGCTGCTGAAACTCTACATAACCTGTTCTTCACTCTTCTCCTCCCACACAACAGTCTCCTAGGGATTCGTTGTGATTCTTCAGTAACTCTTGCACTTGTGACTTGATCTAACTTAGGAGATTCAATCATATTGTAATTTGATTTCGCTTGAAGCAGCAGTCAGTTAATAGAAAGTTATAAAGTGGACGTCGGCTTCATTAACAGCTGAACCACTATAAAACTCTTGTTGTCCCTTTACTTTTCGGTGATCTACTATTGCTTTTCTATTTTATTTGCCTTAATAAACAGGGCTGGTGCTTTCACACTCAATCTAGGGTGTTGATCTATTTTTTGGGTTAACAATCATCATCAAAACAAGTCAACAAGCTACAAAATCACACGAAGAGCATCAAAACAAAGTAAGAAAGGAAGCCAAGTAGTCCAAGCATAAAAAATGCTTAACTATTTGTACTGATCCAAATAGTTTGCTCCGACTACCTCCAAACTTCTTGGGCTTCTTCTGCATGATAGCTACAGGCTTCTGGCAAAGTAGCTCTGGTCTAAGTGCTCTCTAACCCCTATAAATACCATCCTATCTGCAAATTAAAAGGGATCTCTGGACTGGCTGCGGCAACTTAGCCATTACTATTCTTCACTCTTCTTCTCCCATGCAACAGTCATAAAGGAGCAACTGAGATCCTTCGGCTGCAGCCAAGTACTTATGATTTAGATCTAACTTAGGTGATTCAATCATATTGTAACCAAATCAATCTTGTAACAGTCGAACCACTATAAAAATCTTCTTGTTTCTTTACTATTTCTGCTCTTTTTACATTTATTCTCTATATTGTCTTCTCTGAGAAGCAGGGCTAGTTCTTTCACACTAAACCCAGGGTGTCGATCCATTTTTTAGGTTAACATCTCTTTCCTATAATGAGTTGACTAGACTAAAGACTACTTGAATCTAAAGTGTAGTCAGTCCCCGTATATCCATACTCTTTGATGATTTGGTATTTTTGAGATAGCCTTGCTTTATTATTAGTGCTTTGGTTTGTGGATGATTTATATTTATGGTTTGAGTGATGTTGGATATGGTGTGAATTATTTAATAGGCTATCTCACGTTATATATATATATATATCTGTGTGTGTGTGTTCTGATGATGATTTCTAAATATGGATGATTCACCCATTTGACGTTGATTTCATGATTTTCGAGTGGTATTCTTTATATGGACGATGACACTTTATTATGTGAAATTGTAGTGGTTGTTATCTTGAGATATTTGAACTTGTTAATGTCACTTTATATCTTTGAGTTGTATCTAGATTCATGTATTAGATGATTTTAGAGACTGTGTATATTCAATGTATATTTGGATTCATGTATATATTTATTATATATTATCGCTGTGTTTGACTTTGTGTTTCCCTTGGTTGTTTATTATGTACTGTCCTGAAGGCAAACATATTTATTGCTTTGACCGATATTGTGTATATATAGGTGAGTCCTTTATTTGATGTTTTAATACGTACCAATGTTAGCCCAAGGGAATATTTACATATGTGTCCCATATTGCGTTATCCTCCATATTACTCGACAGTATTACTTAGTAATACTCTCGAGTAGTACGGGTATAGAGGTGTGGTGTTACATTTAATTTCTACCACACATTCTGATTTAAATAATAGTATGATGTGGAAGATAGAGAAAGTAATATTATTTAAATCAAAATGTGTGGTGGAAACTAGGAGACGATGGAGGTGCTACAAAATAGGGGTGTCATTGAACGCTCCTCTTTATATTAACACACACACAGAGATATATATAATTCTAATATAATTTTATTATATATATAGATACACATATATACATATATAAATACTTACATATTAGACGACACATATGTCTATAGAGGTGCTAATATGTTCATTGCGGTGTAAATCCTAGCATCTATAAATGGGCATGTTAAACCATGTACACTATTTACATTGCATGTGTATGTAGACACATATGTATATATGATACACATATTATATAATATATTAAACATAACATTAACATAAAACTTTATTTATAAATTAAATAAAAACCGATTTTATTTAAAATAAATTCAGATAAATTCTAAATAAATTTAGACTTTATAGGCCAATAAGATACGAATGGAATAATTTTATTGAAATTTACCAATATGCCTTATTGCGTGCTAGCACAGATCCAACAATGGTATCATAGCCCAATAGCCTATGAGATCTAAATTAGTCGTGTTAGGGCTAACTTATTAAGCTTATCAATTTAGTAAGGTATCTAGAAATGTAGTGTCGAAGGTTGAGTTTGGGTAATCAAGTATTATGCCCTACCTGGTTACCAAACTGGCTTGAAAGGTGAAGTGAGCCTGAAGGTTATCTCTAATAGAAAAGGCCTAATTTGAATTGGGCCTTGCGCTAATTTTTCAAAATTGTTTTGAAATTAAAATAAAATTTGAAATTTAAGAGTTAAATTTAAAATAAGAAACACATTATAGAAGTCATACCATAATATTCTAAGCGACAGAAACATTCCTGATAACGTTTTTGTATCCCATGAACTTCTCCATGACTACAGCTCCTCATCAGTTTCTCCTAGAGGTCTAATGAAGCTAGACATTCGTAAGGCATTTGACTCTCTTCATTAGCACGCCATTGTTCGTATAATGGGCTATATTAATTTCCCCAAGCATTTTATTACTTGGATTTATGCCTGCCTTTCTTTTGTGAAATTCTCAATCCATTTAAATCGATCGAATGATGGATTTTTCACGAGCAAGCATGGCATATGCTAAGGAGACCCTATGTCCGCCTATATTTTTATTATAGTCATGGAACTCCTCACACGTATGCTCGAAGACCTCATCAATAAGAAGCTTTTTTAGTTACACCCTAAATGCAAGGAGCCTTTGATGACATCTCTCATGTTTGCGGATGATCTTGTTATCTTCTGTAAGCCTACTAATCAGACAATATCTGCAATCATTGATGCTATTAATCTTTTTTACGAAATAACTGGTCTAAAAGTTAATTTGGATAAATCAGATATATTGTTAGATGGTATTGATTAGGTTCAAAAGGAAATAATATATAACACTACTGGGCTAAGGCCTCAAAACGGTTCTGTAACCTACCTATGTGTTCCCTTTGCTACATCTCGCATTTCTACCAATCAGTGCCTTCCACTTTACGAAAGAATTACTACTAGGCTTGAGTTCTGGTCTACTAAGTTTCTTAGTCAAGTGGGTAGGTTAACACTTATTAAATCGGTTATTTTCTCAATGTCAGTATATTGGGCTAGAACCTTTATTCTACCTCAAAAGTTGATTAGGATGATTAGAAGTGCTATTATGCAGTTCTTCTGGACGGGGAGCACTCTGAGAAAATATAGGGCCCCTATTAAATTCAAACATGTAGAATTGCCTTTGGCTAATGGAGGTTTGGGAGTACTTGACATAACATGCTGGAATAAAGCGACAATGGCGAGGTACATAGACAACTTCTTATATAATGTGGATAATATCTGGGTTTAATGGTCCTCTAGAAACATAATTAAAGGCAACAACTTCTGGAATATGAATCCTCCTCAGAGTATCAGTTGGACATGGAGAAGTTTATTCAAATTGAGAGAGGTTTTGTTACCTCTGGTTCAGCATGTAATTGCCCCTCATAACAGAGTCAAATTCTGGGATGAACCATGGTGTAAGTAGGGATGTATTCTTCGTCGACTGGTCACTCATCATGATCTTGTTCAATTTGGAGTTAGAGAACATGCCTATGTTAACTCCCTATATTATGCTGGCACTATTACATTACCTAACAACTCGAATCAGAAAGTTAATGCTCTCTGGACTTACATAAAGTCCATGCATATTGCCTCGTCAAGCCATGATAATATCACCCGGGGTCCTAATAGACTAAAGTACTGCTCTCAGTTTATGCTTACCTATCTGGTAACTATGCTTGACCAAAATGTAAATGGCGCAATGCTATCTGGAGAAGAGAAAGCACGACGGTGGAGAATTTGTTGCTTTGGAAAGTTATAAACAATGCTTTGTTTACTCATGTTAAACTTGTTAGCATGGGAATGAATGTGGTAGTTAAATGTTTGTACTGTCAAGACCAGCCTGAGATGATTATTCACATTTACTTTGAATGCCCTATAATCAAAGATCTGTGGAGTCGAATCAAATTGAGGATGGGAATAAACTATGAAGGCATGACCGCTCTCGGCGAATGGGTTATTTTTCTTAGGGTTTCTACTGGTAAGGATAGTTTGTCTACTATCTATATTATTCTTATCAAGAAGTTTGTCAGGTATCTATGGTTGGAGCGTAATACGAGAACCTTCAACGAAGGAAAAAGAAAAAAATATTAGGCAGCTATTTGACTTCATTGTTTCTGAATTGAGCAAGGGGATTCAACATGCTAACTTTCCTTTTGAGCCAGGCGATAGTATTAGGCTTTCATCCTAATTTTCTTCAATAACTATCTGTGTTAGTTTTATTTGTGTTCTGTTGTTTATTTCTCTTGTCTGTTCCACTCTATCCCTATTTCCCCGTGTATTTCTTTTTGTTTGTTATCGTTCTTTCTTGTATTTTTCTTTTTTTCCCCGAGTGGATCAATAAAGTGGTAGGGGACCACTCAACCCCGTTGGCCATGCCAAAAAAAAATATATAAAACGAATGTATAAATTAAAGTTAGAACATTAAAGGAACCCTAAATGGACTTATGAGATAAATACATATGTATAGTATGTATACCATGATTTCAAATATTTCCAACACTTAAACCATGAGGGCATTTAATAAGAAATACATTATCCCATAAGTCGATATCACCTAAATAAAAGTATTAAAGATTAAGAATCTTTAATATAAAGTTGTCCTCTACCATTTATATAATAATACATTACTTGCATACTCTCTAGTTGTTGAGCAAACTTAAGGTAGGGATGTTATGTGTAGTGTTATTAATATATTAAATAGATGAGGTAAGATAACTATATGTATTTGTTGAGCAAACTCAAGGTACATATGCTATACTTAGGCTGCCATGAAATGCTAGGTATGAATGAATAATCTTCTAATGAAGTCGAAACGAGATTAGAACAAGGAACCATAGGTTAGGAGATGTATATGATACAACAGATAAGTAGTTATCCATCATTTGTGGGGCTATTGCATGTTGAGTAAACTCAAGGTTAAAATCCCAAGATAGACGAGTCCTAAAACCCTCTAATGAAGTCGAAAGACTTCTATGTTTCATCCTAGGGCTTGGAGAAACTAAAAGACTAGAGGGAGCTTATTAGTAAAATGAAACATAAAGTTTAACCTTACTAATATTATAAGAACATCTACTATGAAATTGTTCTAATCCACTAATTCTAAAACTTACGGAAAAATGTCTACACCCAAATTGTTATCTGAAAGTGAAAAACTTACCAGATCCAACTATATCGATTGGCTAAAAGCGATTAAGATAGCATTCACTTATGAACGTCTTTGGTCATCGATAACCGCACCTCCAAATGAACAACCCCCTGATGATGTAGACCTGGAACTGAGATTTGCTTATGAGAAATCGGTTTCGGGCCTAGAGATTGTCCAGTTTTTCATGCTGTCTACGTCAGACAAGCCATTGTCGTGGCATTATGAAAACATGTCTGTCCATGAGATTTTTTATAGTCTTAATGCTCTATTTGGTGGACAATCCCATTCCACAAGGTAAGAACTTTCAAAGAAACTGTTCAATACCAAAATAAACAAGGGATAGAAAGTAGGAGATTATGTTCTAATGATGAAATGCTATATTGATAGACTTTAGATGTAGCGATAAGCAATGAGAGACAAGTAGACTTGATCCTTGGGCCTCTTACTCCCTAGCATGCACCATTCATATTAAACTATAATATAAACCAGTTGTACGTAAGCCTTATGGAGCTCCTTAATATGTTGAAGTCAGTTGAGTCTTTTTCCAAGGATTAAGGGACCGTACTTGCTATTAAGGAGAATGCATCATCTTCGAAAGGTTCAAACAAGCGAAAAAAGGTTAATAAGAAAAAAAAAGACTACTATTGTAGACAAGGGTGAATGTCATCATTTTCACAAGAAAGGTCATTGGAAATGGAATTTCTCGGAGTACTTGAAGATCATTAAAGAGAAGAAGAAGAATGGTTCTGCCGCTCCATCAGGTATATTTATGGTTCAAAATTATTTTGCAATCAATAAATTATCTTGGGTTTTATATACTAGATTTAGAACTCACATCTGTAATTCGTTACGGAGGCTTAATAACTAGTGTTGCGTGGCAAGGGAGAAATGAGGCTTCAAGTTGCTGATGGGTCTATTGCAAATGCAACGGAAGTTGGAGATTTTCATTTGAGTTTTCCCAGTGGATTTGTTTTGATATTAAATAATTTCTATTACGTAAGAACTTTATTTTTGGAATTAATTTTATGTCTAGAATGTTTGAGACTAGTTATGTTTTTCACTATGCTAAAAAAGGTTACGAACATTGTTTTAGAAGTAATAAAATCTCTGATGGTATTTTAGATAATGGCATTTATGTGATCAATACAAATTATGCCTATTGTGTAAGTAGTTCTTCGAATAACGATATAAATAAAAATTACCTTTGGCATTGTAGGCTAGGTCATATAAGTGAGAAATGAACATACAAATTAAAAACTAAGGTTTTCTCTTGTCATTTGATTCTAAATCAATTGACACGTGTGAGTCATATCTCAAAGGTAAGATGACTAAGCACCCCTTCAATAGGAGCAATGAAAGAGTTGATGAACACTTAGGGCTCGTACATACTTATATACATGGCCCGATGCCAATAATTACTAAAGATAACTGTTCTTATTTTGTAAACTTTACTGATGAGTTCTTGAGACTAGGATATGTGTATCTTGTGAAGAATAAATCTGATGTCTGTGAATATAAGAATGACGTTAAAATCAGACAAACCAAAAGATTAAAAATACTTTAATTTGATTGAGAATGTGAGTACACTGGACAAGAAATCCAATGACACTTAAAAGATAATGAGATTATCTCTTAGGTTACTCCTGAAAGTGACTACTGTGTGGCTAGTTATTACTTAGGATCGTGTAATATGAAATATATTATAATCTAAATGTGGAAACATATAATAATAATAAAGCAAATAAGAATAAACACACTAGGAGTTTTTATACTGGTTCGAACTTCCCGTTCTACGTCCAGTCCCAGACTTCCTTCTGGAATTTCAACTCAATAACACCTCACTTAACCTGGAGGAATATGTATACAACACCTGAGCAGCCGAACATGATTTTTTTTCCTCTAACAGCCGAAAGAGGACTTTTCTGCCTGATACAAACTAACAGGACTTCTACAGTTTCAATAAAGTTGTTTGACACTTTGTGTTCTTGATAACACTGATTTGTCTTTGATAGTACACCCTTCCTATAATCTTTTCCTTAAGTATCTATTGTGTGTGTAAAGATTTAGAAAGGGAAAATATTGCTTTGAATCGAAGAATAAGTTAATTGATTCAGAGATTCCAGCAATATATGTAAATTGTGATTGCTTTGTAGTATGCAGAGATAGTAGAGAGTATGATCAGAAAGCAAATTGAAATTCGGTTATTTGAGAAGTGAATCTCATGTGTTTATATAGTATATAAACAGCTGCAACTGTTCACGAAGAGTTTTAACCGAAGGAAGCAGCCACAACTCTACAAATTGGATCATATCTCTTGGCAAATGGAAGTGTCTATTCCGAAAAATAGCTGTTGGAAAAGTTCAGTCGACTGACCCAAAACGACCGGTCAACTGAATATTCAAAGTTGATGCAAAACAGAGTGTATCTGTACAACTGAGCAGGTTCAGTCGACTGGTCATATTTGGCCAGTCGACTGACCTGGCTGTCAGTGCACAGTTCACATATAATTTGAAGAATTTGAAGTTTAAAACAACTTTGATTTGTGTGGACTACTTGAGGATAGAATTTAACAATTCTAAGACAACAAATAAACATACTATACTCAGTTTTGAAGTCTTGTCTCCTTTGTAGTTTTAATAGCATATTACTTTCTCTTTTTGTCGCTTGCCCATATAGTCTCATCAGTGATTTGTTTAAGCTCTTTGTCATGAATCAAAACTTATGATTCAACATTCTCCCCCTTTTTGATTGATGACAACCTGTTACAGATGATACTATATTTTAAGAAATAAATAACGGAAGTTATATATATCTCCCCCTGAATATCTGGCGACATATCTAATCCTGCAAGAAATGGTTAGTCATACAAATTTCTCCCCCTTTGTCATCGACAAAAAGGAAATAACAATAATTTTATCATTGAACTAACAAAATTACAATCACAAAAAAAATAATGTATCGAATTGTTTTGAGCTACTTATACAAGCTCATTAAAATAAACAGAAGTAGAATGTTTGGAATAAATAAAGATAACTTACTACCACCAAGTAATTGTTGATACACGAAGATTTTGATCAATGACAATGAGCTTCAACAAAAAGGAAGAAATACATTTAAAATCAGAGGAAGATCAATGAAGACCAAAGTGAAAACATGAGTATGATTTTTATGGGTCCAAGTCTAGATTATTTGTTAAAATCTATCCTCAAGAGATTTGCACGAACACTAAAACACTTCCTTTAAACTTCATTTTTATAAATACTTTTAGTGTGCAAATTTTCACAGTTCAGTCGACTGAACAGGCATGGCCAGTCGACTGAAACTGGCACAGAAATAAAAACATACACAGTTTCAGTCGACTGAACTCCCTGAACAGTCGACTGAACACAGACCTGAAAATTTTCCTTTATATTTTCAGTCGACTGGATCTCCTGCTCAGTCGACTGAATCTGTAACTGCGAATTTTCTATGAATAGACACCTTCTTCCTCCCAAGAGTTGCAACCATTCTCCAATGGAAACAGAAGCATCTCTTCCCTGCATCTCTGGCAAACAAATGCAACTCTTCTACAAGTATAAATACATTGTTTTAACAATTACAAATCATCAATTCTACTTGCTTTAATCTCTCTACTTACTTGAACATACTTTCAGATTCTTTTAAGTTTTCAAAAGCAAACCAATTGCTTGAATCTCTGTTTTAATTATAACATATCTTGATTCATAGCAATTCACATTTCCTAAATCTTCACAAACAATTTGTATACTCTCGAGGATAAGATTATAGGAAAGTTGTACTAAATTGACTCATTAGTGTTATCAAGAACACAACAAGTCAGAAATACTTTTTGTATCCAAGTTGAAGTCCTCTTCGGTAGTTGAGGCAAGAAATCCCGTTCGGTTGTTCGGGTAAGTTGTAAACCTATTCCTTCGGGTTAAGTGAGGGTAGTTGGTTAGTTGAATTCCTAAGAGGAGCTTAGGGACTGGACGTAGGACAAGAGGTCCGAACCAGTATAAAGTCTTGGTGTCTACTTTACTTACTGCTTACTACTATCTACCTAGAGCATTTTTATTCCATATTATACGATCCTACCGCATAGACTCTTTCAATTGGTATCAGAGCAAGGCCGTCCTATAACCATAACACCGTTATTTGACATATTGATAATATGGAAAACAACACAAGCACAACATCTACCTATAACTCTACATTTGCGGAAGGACAATCTACTCAAAGACCTCCTCTATTCAATGGACTAAACTATAATTATTGGGCTACAAGGATGAGGATTTATATGCAAGCAACAAGTTTTGAAGCCTGGAATGCAACTCAAGCATAACTTGTTGTACCTACAACGGATTATTCTACATGGACGCAAGCTCAGAAGAATGAAGTTAGTGCAAATGCCAAAGCTATGAATATGCTATTTTGCGCTTTGGATAGAAATGAGTTCAACCGTGTAAGCATCTGTACTACTGCACATCAGATATGGAGTACACTTAAAACCATACATGAAGGCACAAACAAGGTCAAGCAAACTAAAATCTCCATGCTAAAGAACCAGTTCCAAAACTTTAGAATGCGACAAAATGAATCCATCAATGACATGTACTCAAGGTTTCAAGACATTCATCATGCCTTAATAGGACTAGGAGAAAAATACACGGATTTTGATATTATATCTAAAGTTCTAAATTCACTCACTGATGAATGGGAGAGAAAAGTCTTAGCAATCGAAGAAGCAAATGATCTATCTATAATGAAACCAGAAGAATTAATTGGAAACCTTATGTCTTATGAAGTTAACATGCAAGCTAAGAAAGATCAAACACAGGAAAGAAAAAATGTGGCTTTTCACGCAGAAAAGGAAGAATCAGAGTCTGAAAATGAGGATCTAGAATTTATTGCCAAAAATTTCAAGAAATTCTTAAAATATAGAAAAGGAAATGAAAACGATTTCAAAAAGAATTTCTTGAACAAACCTTCATCCTCAAATATGGAATGTTTTAATTGTCACAAGAAAGGTCATATGATAAAAGACTGTCCGGAGCTAAAGAAGGAGAATCAGAAAAACTTCAACAACAAGAATAAGAAAGACAAATGTAAAAAGAAGGCATTCTCTATAACATGGGACGATTCAGATTCATCTTCATCTGAAAGTGATAATAATAGCAACAATGAATAAGCGAATGTATGCTTTATGGCTCAAGAATCTGAGGTTAGTAATTTAACTTTCGACGATTTAATTGATGTAAACACAGAACTTTTGAGCACAATAAAAACTCTTAAAAAGAAACTCAAGGAAACTTGAGAAAATCAAAACAAAGCTGAATTTGAAAGAGATATGTTAAAAGATGAAAAGAAAATTCTAGAAGAAGAACTTGAAAAAGTTCAAAAGTCTCTTTCAAATTCGGAAACTCAATTATCACTTTTAAGTCAAGAAATTGAAACTCAAAAGACAAAGAATGATATAATTGTCTCTGAAAATCATGAGTTAATAACTAAGATTAGACAAGTTGAGTTAGAAAATAATAGTCTTCAAGTTAGATTAGATAACATCACTAAAAATGTCTTTAATTTTAACAAAGGAAGAGAAAATTTATCTAAGATTTTAGAAAATTCTCAATCCTCCTCAAATAAACATGGATTAGGATATATAAAAGAGTCAAAAATTCCTAAAAAGGAAAATACAAATTTTAAGAGGAATATTGATTCAAAACAACAAATGTTATTAAGAGAACCTATTAGAACAAAAGAAGAAACTAAGATAGTTAAAATTTGGGTTCCAAAGACTAACAATATTTTAATTAGGAATAAATATATTAAAGCATTTATGGATAGTGTTCATAATAATAAAAATTATATTTATAAAAAGGATACTGAACCAAATTGGGTTTGGTTTCCTAAGTTCTAACTTTTAGGACCCTATTGAAAGGTGGGTACCAATATTGTATTTATTTTTTGCAGGTCCCACTCAAGAAAAGAAAATGGATTTTGGATAGTGGTTGCATTGTTTGACAAATTATATACTTCTACAAATTATTACTTCCTTTTTGTCGATGACAAAGGGGGAGAAATCTGTGTAGCTAACTCTGTTTTGTAGGAAAGATAGGTGCATTCATTCAGGGGGAGAAAAATAGCATTAATGTTGTCATCAATCAAAAAGGGGGAGAATGTTGATACACGAAGATTTTGATCAATGACAATGAGCTTCAACAAAAAGGAAGAAATACATTTAAAATCAGAGGAAGATCAATGAAGACCAAAGTGAAAACATGAGTATGATTTTTATGGGTCCAAGTCTAGATTATTTGTTAAAATCTATCCTCAAGAGATTTGCACGAACACTAAAACACTTCCTTTAAACTTCATTTTTATAAATACTTTTAGTGTGCAAATTTTCACAGTTCAGTCGACTGAACAGGCATGGCCAGTCGACTGAAACTGGCACCGAAATAAAAACATACACAGTTTCAGTCGACTGAACTCCCTGAACAGTCGACTGAACACAGACCTGAAAATTTTCCTTTATATTTTCAGTCGACTGAATCTGTAACTGTGAATTTTCTATGAATAGACACCTTCTTCCTCCCAAGAGTTGCAACCATTCTCCAATGGAAACAGAAGCATCTCTTCCCTGCATCTCTGGCAAACAAATGCAACTCTTCTACAAGTATAAATACATTGTTTTAACAATTACAAATCATCAATTCTACTTGCTTTAATCTCTCTACTTACTTGAACATACTTTCAGATTCTTTTAAGTTTTCAAAAGCAAACCAATTGCTTGAATCTCTGTTTTAATTATAACATATCTTGATTCATAGCAATTCACATTTCCTAAATCTTCACAAACACTTTGTATACTCTCGAGGATAAGATTATAGGAAAGTTGTACTAAATTGACTCATTAGTGTTATCAAGAACACAACAAGTCAGAAATACTTTTTGTATCCAAGTTGAAGTCCTCTTCGGTAGTTGAGGCAAGAAATCCCATTCGGTTGTTCGGGTAAGTTGTAAACCTATTCCTCCGGGTTAAGTGAGGGTAGTTGGTTAGTTGAATTCCTAAGAGGAGCTTAGGGACTGGACGTAGGACAAGAGGTCCGAACCAGTATAAAGTCTTGGTGTCTACTTTACTTACTGCTTACTACTATCTACCTAGAGCATTTTTATTCCATATTATAAGATCCTACCGCATAGACTCTTTCAGTAATAACAATATCAATCAGAGTCAGACCCTGTTTCTTCTTCCATTTGAATTGGTCCTTTGCCTCTTGAAGAACTTTCCACAAATTGTCTGCCACCCCCATTTACGCTTGTGTCAGAACTTGTGTGTTCTTCGGATGTAGACCAAGTAAAGCGAGGGGCTGGACGTTTACCCGGATCACGCTGTGAAGTTTCCGTAGTTGTGGAAGAGGAACAAGAGATTGCATCCCATAAAATCTCGAAAAAGCTTTTAATTTTGTCAAATTTCTTGTCAATTTTCTTGTTGAGATTTTTTATGCGAGAATCCAAAATGACTTGATTTCGTACAATCAGATCAATTGATTACCGAGTGCTTTGAGATGGGGTTGGTGTACGAATGTCATCTATTTGTTGCTGATGAGTAGAAGTTTGTTGACGAGGTCGTGATAGCCAGTCTTGAAAAGAAATGATAGAGAAAGGTCTAGGAGGCAATTTCATTAGACTTATTATGCGGCTATTTAGAGTTTTTGGAATGGAGGTATCGGATTCCGGAATAGGAACCTGTAGGTTCATAAGTAGCCGCATAATATATTCTCCATAATAGATGATGTTCATACGACCTTGGTTAAAAGACAAGAATTCATCTAGAATAAGTTTAGGCCGATTTATTTGGACATCTCCCCAAATAGCATACAACGCCCTAAAATTGTTTGGATATACAAGCTCATAATAACCAGTACGAGGAAGAATCGTGTGCATTAAGGCTCATGCACAGTACAAGCTGTTGGGCGTAAGGCGATAGATTTTAATTCAGCCATGTCATCTTCCAAAAACCGATGACTCATTTCATCTCGTTCACCTATAGGTACATTTAATTCTTCTAATGGAATACCATTAGTAGGAGTATGGAGAATGTGTCCAATTCTATCTAATGACAGGAATACTTGTTGACCGCAAACTAAACTCCATACGCAATTATCACGATTACGTTGATTTTGATGACCCAAAATTAAATTTTCATAAAAAAGTTTTACCAAAGTATGATTAATCTTGAGATTATTTTGATTGTGGTCAAGAAGAGATTCTAGATGAATTCTCCTTGCAAGCTCTTGAATTCTATACGGGGCAAAGTTTGGAAACACAACAAAAGATCCTTCGAAAAAGCGTGCTTCCTTCATTTTGTTCCATCTTTGGAGCTGTAGCATCATAGAGCCATCGAGCAATTTGGGTGTCAATTGGCTCAGAGGAAGAGGTAGAGGCATGTCTAGATCGTTTAGGTTGATGTGGAGCCATTGGAAATAATAATGAAGTAAAGAAATTCGAAAATTTTTGGGTGCTAGGGTTTTGAAAAACTGAAGTGAGAAGGTAAAAGTGAAGAGTGAAAAAGGAGATAGTGGGTTAAAGGGTTAAAAAGGTAGGTGAAATAGTTAAAAAAGCTCAGAATTGCCATTCAGTCGACTGGTCGTATATGGTCAGTCGACTGATCAATATCCCGAAACTCTCTGTTTCATGATTAAGTTCACTGGCCATATTCATTCAGTCGACTGAATATAGTCTGAAAACTTTCTGTTCTCAGATTCATTCGACTGGTCGAATATGTTTAGTCGACTGAATTTTTATTCTTAGTATTTTGCAGCATATTTTGGTAAAAAAAATATATATTCAATATTTAAATAATGCATACAAATAAGAATGAAATTTATTAAAGAAAAAAATAGAAAGAAAATAAATTATTCAGATGAAGGAGTGGATGGAGACTTCGAGTTATCTGGTTCATCCTTCGTCTTCTCTTCATATGGTTTTAATGGCGACCAGCGATTTCCATGCTCCCATGAATTCGGAGACACAGGTGGAGGTTGTGGTGACTGATCCCATGGATTCCGAGAGGAAGAGGTTATAGGTTGATGAACCGCAGATAAAGATGAGCCGTAGAATTTCCATCCAAGCTGCTCCAGAAAGCTAAGACGTCTTGAATTCATCTTCTGTTCATTGTACATTTCATGTTGAATTGCTATAGATTCCCTCTGATAATGATGTAAATCATCAATTTTTTGTTTTGTTTGAGGAGAACCAAAGAACAGAAAACGTCGCGCCTTCTTTTTTTCGGGAGTACGGCTAGTGTGATAGTTTGATGGTCTGGCCGGTTCATGATAAGGTGTAGGTGTAGGTAAACTTGATGACCCAGATGAAGGTGTCGAGAAATCGACAGAAGAATATGTAGAGCCATTTAAGGAGTTTTCTTGTGAAGACATTGTAGTAGAAAACAATATATGATTGAATCAATTTTGATGGAAGAATAAAAAGGGAGCTCTTGAGTCATATTTAGGTGAAAAGTAGTTAAAGGTTGATGGAACAACGGATAACATCGCCTTTGCCGATGATATAACCTTTTGAATTATCTCCAAAAGTGACTGATCCTCTATTTAAGTAGACAATGTTAGTTAACATGTCCTTATTACCAGTCATGTGTTTTGAGCAACCGCTGTCTAAGATCCATTTTCCTCTCTTTTAAGTGGTACATCATCATTTGTAGCCATGAAGCATACGTTTGCTTATTCTGTGTCACTGTCACTGTCACTGTCACTATCTGATGATGAAGAATATGAATCATCCCATGTTACTGAAAATGCTTTCTTCTTGAATTTGTCCTTCTTGAATTTATTTTTCTTTTTCTCTAGACAATCTTTCTTCATATGACCTTTTTTATGACATTCATAACATTTCATGACGGAAGATGATGGTTTACTGCTATTATTGTTGTTGTTAGAGTTATTTTTGTAACTCTTGAATTTGTTATTTTTTCTGAATTTCAAAAACTTTTTGAAATTTTTAGCAATAAGTGTCATATCCTCTTCATCTGAATCTGAGTCATCTTTTTCTGCTTGAAATGCTAGATTCTTCTTATCCCGTGCATGTACTTTCTTTGCCTGCAAATTCACTTCATATGACATTAGATTTCCTATTAACTCTTCTGGTTTCATAGTGGAAAGATCGTTTGCTTCTTCAATAGCTAAGACATTTCTTTCCCATTCATCCGTTAAAGAGTTTAGGATTTTTGATACTATATCAAAATCAGAAAAAATTTCTCCTAGTCCTAATAATGAATGATAAATATCTTGGATCTGGAATACATATCATTAATGGACTCATTTTCTTTCATTTTAAAATTTTGAAATTGATTTTTAAGCATAGATATCCTGCTTTGTTTAACCTTGTTAGTACCTTCATGAGTTATTTTCAATGTTCGCCATATTTCATATGCAGTATTGCACACGCTAACACGATTAAACTCATTCTTGTCCAAGGCACAAAACAACATATTCATAGCTTTAGCATTTGCAGTAGCATCTAATTTTTGTGTGTTTGACTATGTAGAATATTCAGTTGTGGGTATATTATATTCAGATTGTGTGATATTCCATGAGTCAAAACCATTTGCTTGCATATAAATTCTCATACATGTAGCCCAATAAGTGTAATTCATGCCATTGAATAGTGGAGGTCGTGCAGTAGATTGACCTTCAATAAAACTAGTGTTAGTGATAGTGCTTGTGCTGGTGTTGTTTTTCATATTAGCAAAATATCAAATAACTGTGTAATGGTTATAAGATGCCTGCTCTGGTACCAAATGAAAGTGACTACTATGTGGCTAGTTATCACTTAGGATCGTGTAATATGGAATATATTATAATCTAAATGCGGAAACAGATAATAATAATAATAATAATAAAGCAAATAAGAATAAGCACACCAGGAGTTTTTATACTGGTTTGAACTTCCCGTTCTACGTCCAGTCCCAGACTTCCTTCTGGAATTTCAACTCAGTAACCCCTCACTTAACCTGGAGGAATAGGTATACAACACCTGAGCAGCCGAACAGGATTTTTCCGCCTCTAATAGCCGAAAGGGGACTTTTCCTCCTGATACAAACTAACAGGACTTCTACAATTTCAATAAAGTTGTTTAACACTTTGTGTTCTTGATAACACTGATTTGTCTTTGATAGTACACCCTTCCTATAATCTTTTCCTCAAGTATATATTGTGTGTGTAAAGATTTAGAAAGAGAAAATATTGCTTTGAATCGAAGAATAAGTTAATTGATTCAGAGATTCCAACAATATATGTAAATTATGGTTGCTTTGTAGTATGCAGAGATAGTACAGAGTATTATCAAAAAGCAAATTGAAATTCGGTGATTTGAGAAGTGAATCTCATGTGTTTATATAGTAGATAAACAGCTACAACTATTCACGAAGAATTTTGACCAAAGGAAGCAGCCACAACTCTTCAAATTGGATCGTATCTCTTGGAAAATGGAAGTGTATGTTCAGAAAAATAGTTGTTGGAAAAGTTCAGTCGACTGACCCAAAACGAGCAGTCAACTGAATATTCAAAGTTGATGCAAAACAGAGTGTATCTGTACAACTGAGCAGGTTCAGTCGACTGGTCATATTTGGTCAGTCGACTGACCTGGCTGTCAGTGCACAGTTCACATATAATTTGAAGAATTTGAAGTTTAAAACAACTTTGATTTGTATGGACTACTTGAGGATAGATTATAACAATTCTAAGACAACAAATAAACATACTATACTCAGTTTTGAAGTCTTGTCTCCTTTGTAGTTTTAATAGCATATTACTTTCTCTTTTTGTCGCTTGCCCATATAGTCTCATTAGTGATTTGTTTAAGCTCTTCGTCATGAATCAAAACTTATGATTCAACAACTCCATCTTATACTCTGCAACATAATAGTGTTTCGAAGTGAAGGAATAGAACCTTATTAGATATGGCTCATTCCATGATGAATAAGACTGAGTTAGCTCTGTCCTATTGAGGATATGTGTTAGATATCGCATCGCATATGTTGAATTTGATGCCCCCTAAATCCATGCCTACGACACCATATAAGATTTGGTGTGGAAATAAACCCCAACTCGGTTATTTGAAAGTGTGGGGTTGTCTGACCCATGTTAAGAACATTGGTCCAAATAAACTTACGGCAAGATTAGTGATATGTAAATTTATAGGGTATCCCAAAAACTTGATGGGATTTCTACAATACCAAGGAAAAAAGTCTTATCGTTTCTTGGCATGTTGTCTTTTTAGAAAAAGAATTTCATTCAAAAGAAATTAACAACAAGGTTGCAGACATGGATGAGATCCAAGAAATTACACTGAGGCTGAACCAGTGGGAGAACCAAGTTCACCTATATACAAAAGCAAGCAACCTATTAGAAGGTCTAGTAGGGAATCTCATGCACCAGAGAGATACTACGGTTTACTTATGGATGGAGAGAAGGAGGACCTTATCTTAGATGAGGATGCTCATCTAGCATTCCAACAAGCACTGCAGAGTAAAGACTACACTTTGGCTTAGAGCAATGATATTCAAAATGGATTCCTTGTATGAAAACAAAGTGTAGAATTATTTGACATACCCAAACAGGTAAAACCTATCAGCTGCAAATGGATTTTTAAGAAAAAGATGAATGAAAATGGACAAGTATAGACATATCGAGCAAGGCTAGCTGCGAAAGGATTTTGTCAAATTCAAGGTGTTTATTATGATAAGCCTTTTTCACCCATATCCATGCTTAAGTCAATTTGGATAATGCTAGTTATTACTGCACTCCATGACTACAAAATATGGCAACTAGATGTAAAGACAGCATTTCTAAATGGTAATTTAGAAGAGTCCATCTATAAGTCACAACCCGAGAGTTTCGAAGTTAGTGGGAACGAGGGAAAAGCTTGCAAATTGTTAAAATCCATTTATGGACTTAAACAAGCTTCAAGGAGTTGGAACAAGTGTTTGGATAAAGTATTCAACCAACTTGGTTTTTATCAGAACACAAAGGAAGCATGCGTATACCAAAAGGAATAGGGGAACGCTACCATGTTTTTAGTAACATACATTGTCGATCTTCTATTGATTGGCAATGATGTCTCGTTATTGCAATCAATGAAAGCTCGGCTTTTCAAGAACTTCTCCATGAAGGATTTGGAATAGGCAATCTATATACTAGGTATAATGATCTATAGAGATAGATTGAAAAGGCTATTGGGATTGTCCCAATCCCTGTATATATACACCAAACTGAAATAATTCAACACGGAGAATTTCAAGCGTGGAAATGTTCCAACGCAATATGGAATCGTCCTTTCTAAGAAGGACGCTCCTCATAATAATAAGGAGAAAGAGCGTACGAAGAGGATGCCGTAGACTTCGGCAATCGATTCCATAATGTATAATATGCTATATACTAGACCAAATGTGGCATACACATTAGGATGCATAAGCCAGTAGCAGTCTAAACATGGAGAAAAGCGTCAAACGATGATAAAATTTATACTGAAGTATTTAATAAGTGCTTGGGACTTATTCCTAATATATAGGAATGGAGACCTCCATATGAAGGGTTATAGTGACTCTAGCTTTTAGAGTGATCTTGATGATGATAAGTCAGTGTCAAGTTATGTTTCTACGCATAACAGTGGGGCTGTTAGTTGGAAGAGTTCCAAAAAGGAACAGTAGCTGAATCCAAAATGGATGTCAAGAACATCGCCCTCATTGAAGTAGCTAAAGATGGGGTCTAAAGGTGCAATTTTTTGGAGTAATTCCTAATACAAAGAATCAAATGGCATTGTTCTGTGATAATTATGCAGAAATAAAAATCACAAAGAAGCCAAGAACACATAAGAAATCATGACATATTCTTCAAAAGTTCTACTTCATCATAGAATTAGTTGAGAAGAAAGAAGTTATGATACAAAGGGTAGACACAAAGAACAACATAGTGATAGAGTTGGGGATATGCCCTAGGAGAAATTATGTAATTTGTTACATATATCTAACTCGATAACCAATTTTGTTCGAAATAAAAGGTGTTTTCTTTCTATTATATACTTGATATAATGTATTATATTAATTAATTTAATTAAAAGTATATTAAATAGAAAATTAATAAATGGTATGTTTTGTGGTAGTAATGACAAAGTGTTATAACCATGATTAATTTATCAAATTGAAATTAAACATACAGTTTTAAATATTCCTAAACAAGATGTATTGAGATGGGATATCGATGCATCCGTTGAGACCAGAGTGCATAATGCTCTCCAAATGTTGGGCATTGTATAACTTATGACTGTTGAGGAGCACCAAGGGGTTATGTACAGATAGTTATTCGATAAATATGGAATGACTCACTCGATAGTTTCTTATTGGTTAAATCAACTAAGGTCAAATAAAAAATATTGATGTGACAAAATTACATAGTTATCTTAGCTTGAGAATACCATTGATTTTCAATATGGAAGCTCCACCTTGATTATAGTTAAATTATGGCACGATGTCCATCGAAAGACTAAAGTTGGGCCGAGTGGAAACATTGGAAGTGAGACACATTTGAAGAGAGAATTCATCTCCTCAATTATACGAGGTTAGTATCACGGTTAACTCAAATCAAAGTCAAAGTCTTTGGCCAGAGAAGTTCGGTTAATAATAATTATTCTTATTAAACCAAGAACTTTTTGTTTGGACTATAGAGTTAAATATAGACAATATTGGAGTTTGGTGCAAATAATTTTGACGAAGAGAATTAGTGCAAATAATTGTCGCTGCTAAGTAACGCTTAAATAAAATAAAATTGGATTTTACCAAAGCTAAGTAAGCGAGAAATTTAATCTTAATGTCACACACCTGTTAAGTGATGTGTGAACGTTAATATTCGAATTGTTCGACATTAATCGCTGACTGAATTTACACCTAAGAGTCACATAAACAAAACATTGAATACTCACGTTACCACCCGATTTAATTAAATTAAATTTTTTAAATTAATTAATATTTATGAAATATTAATTATAAAATTTTATTTGATATTTTCTAAACAATATCAAAAGTGTGTATATAATAGTTATAAATACAATAATCGATATACGATATCGATACGCGTTTAAATTGTAAATGTGATATTTATTTATCGGGCTTGAAGGTATTTTAAGGCCCATGACGGGACCTATTGAACATAGCTGTAACGACCTATAAATTTATCAATTTGGTAAATTATATTTATTTTTAAATATTCAAATATAAGCTTTTTGAAATATAGATTATGATGTTTTGAACAATAATGATGATAATCTTATTTTGAAAAAGTATTTACAAAAATATAAACTTTAAATGAATATCTATAAAATGGTCGAAAATCAATTTATCAATAAACAACTCTATAATCGTCAGAAGTCGCACATGGGACTGGATACATACGCTTATTTCTCTAATTAAACAAGAATATGAAATAACATTATTTATTTTATTTTTAGGAATAAAATGTATTTATGACATCATCAGTGATGTCATCATTTTTAATAATAAATTAATGAATTTAAATTAAGATTTAATGATTTAATGATTAGTATAATTATTCAAATAATTGTTTTAAAATGATTATATTTCATTTTAAATGGTTATATAGTGATAATAAATCATTTATAATAGTTTTATAAAGATATATATTTTATTTGAAATTATAAGGAAAACTGATATCGCTTTATCGATATAATAGCGCTTTCTATAAACAATTGTTTAATATTGATTTATATGGCTTTATAATTCAAATGTGATCATTTTAATTTATTAATAATAATGAGAAATTAGATTTCAATTTTTTTTAAATTATATTTAATTTAATTAATAAGTGAAATTGTGACCGGGAATCGATTTTTCGATTTTTAACGGTTTAACGAACGGAGTTGTTCAAAGTAATTGGGACGTTGTTTGTTCTCTTGTGCACATACATATACATGCACATACATGTCACATGTACACATATACCTACATGTAGAATATATAAACATTAATGTGTGTGTGTGTGTATATATATATATTACGAAATATCTAAGATATTTTCCTAAACTTCATCCTAAAGTCAACTTAACCTCACCCATCAACTCCTTACACACCACGACACACCAAGAGAGGACAAGCACATGGAAGGAGGAGAAACATGTGAAATGATGTGGAGGAGGAGGTGGAAAGTGGTGATGTGAAAGCATATGAAATATGATAATATTTATTTTGGTTTACTTCACTTCCAAGGCTCCTCTTCCTACATATATACACTTATACACCTATATACACATACACACACACACACACAGATATATATATATATATCCATATGTACATACATATGACATGCACACATGAGTGTGTATATTGTTTGCACCAAAAATGGTCACAAACCCCAAGTGTTGTGAAAGCACCAGTGTATGAATACAAATCAGCAATATTCAAACACAAATATCAGATCTAAGCAAGCAACAAACAACAATCCAGAAATAATGAACAGTGACACGCAATTTATAGTGGTTCGGCTATCTCCGGCCTACGTCCACTTCAAGGATTTTTATCTTTTATTGATGTTCTTCGCTGATTACAGATGATTACAGCAAATACAATGAATGAATCTGAATATAACAGCAATGGAAAGGAGTAGAGTTGAATCCGGCAGAGTCTGGACGTTGAATGGCCAAAAAGATCTCTTTTCTATAGGCTTCAGGGGGCTATTTATAGGCGTAGGAGGCCCGGATCTCGCCCAAACTTCAGGAGACTTCTTCTGGCACGTGAGGGGGCCCACGCGACCGGTCCCACCAAGTTTCAACTCAATCTGTGATCGATTCGAATCAATTTCGTATCGATCAGGAAATGCTCCAATCGAGCTGAAACTTGGCAGGATTGCTCTTTACCTTGTGTGGAAGCTATTGTGAAAATTTCATTGCATTTGGATCAACGGTTTGTGAGATATGATCGATACGAGATCAAGGCTCCGTATGCGCTGCCCGGTTCGAATCCATAAATTCGTATTGATGACTTCGCATCGATACAACACGTGGTTCTGCAGTGGCGTAGCGCGCATCCCTCGGGTAGATCCACCATTTGCTCCGAGTCGACCGCGTCTCCCCTTAAACTTCGCCTTACTTGTATCAGAGACGTTGCCCGAATCCATCGATGCCAGCTGGATACGATTCCCGATGGATTCGATCAAGCCTCCTTTCTGTCGATACGAACTAAGACTTATGGATACGAAACCGACCGATTCGAAGCAAGGTGCACCAATGGATGCGAAGCAGCGCGGATTGATCGAGTCGAACGTCATGGATTCGAACATGCGGACACGAGAACATTCGATGGATTCGATCTACGCAAATATAATGGATACGAAATCTGATCGATTCGAACAGGTCTATGATGGATACGAACATCGCACTTCATCTAACTTGTATCGATCATATCTCGTTCATATGAAATCCGATTTACCTGAGACTTGGAGCACTGGCTTTCATGGCTTTGCTTGTCATGTCTTGTCAATTAAGGTTCAATCCGGACTCGGGCAAAATTCATCGATATCCATGATCATCCTGCAATGCATATTTAATATTCATGGCTGATTAATATTGACTTCAGTTAATTTTTGGGTATCCCAGCTTTGCCAAAAAGTGGGATAACACTTTGCCCCCCAAAACATGCCTTTTGGTAAAAGGTGTGTTTTGATTAGTCTCAATTCGAATGTAGTAAGCTCAGGTTTTATTCGAATCTTATGATATTTTCAATCGAATTCATGGCCGTTCGAAGCCGAAGCGTTATCAACTTCTGCCAGTGGAAGTTAAGAATGAAATTCTACAGTCTTTCCGGACTGTTGACGATCGCTCCGGACCCTTGCGAAGCCCATTCTAGACTTAGCGGTTGAATAGAAAGATCCTATTGCACTCCGGCGTTGCTTTCTATTTCTTGCACTCTGGCCCCAGTTAGGACGTGAAGCGATGTCTTGGCCGTTCTGGGCCGATCGTAGCCTCTCCGAGCTCCTGCTGGATCCCATCCTGTCACGCTCCGGTGAAGGGGAAACAACGTTAAGTGGGTCGATCCTGTCGCTCTCCGGCGAAGCGACCCACTTCTTGCACTCCGGTTCAGTGTATCTGAACATTAAGCGATGTCTTGACCTGAATCGTCGGCCGATCATAGCCTATCCGGGCTCTTATATAATCCTAATCGAATCACTCTCCGGTGAAATAGGAAACGATGCTTAAGTGAGTCGATCCTGTCGCTCTCTGGCGAAGCAACTCACTTCCTGCACTCCGGACCCCGCCTCTCTGGGTAGGATCATAAAGCGATCATTTTTACATCAGTACGTAATATTCGTCCTTTAACTCTCCGGTCAAAGGCTTATTCAGGAAATTCAAGTTTATTTATTAAATTCAGACCCTAAATGTTCAATCTCAAACATCAGGGAAAAACTAAACAACGCCTCTCCGGGCTGAACGGTCTATACCATCTCAGAGCATGCCTAGGGGTCTCTCTGGTTCCCATACATGAGTGAGTGGAATAGCCGTTTTATTTTGAAAGCAAATCTAATGACATTATTTGGCCGAAGTCCAAATCTCGAACTTGGCCCTTGCCATCTTAATTAGTTGATGATGAGTCGTGATCCCGATCCAGGATCGTTTCTGTTAGGTGGAGGCGGTAGTTGTTCAGGCCTTACCGCTGCTGCTCGTTCTCTGACATATTGTGGCAGCTTACCACTCCTGGCATGTTCTTCCACCTCATCCCTTAGGTGGCGGCATTCATCGGTAGTGTGTCCATCCAGCTCATGGAATAGGCAGTATTTTCCAGTCCTGCGTTCCCGCTCCGTGGGATCTCTCCTGGGTGGTTTTCGATAGGGGAGTTGCCCCCGAGTTTCAGTGTAAATCCTTTCTAGGCTTGCCGTCAAATCTGTGAATTGCCTGAATCTAGGCTCTCTGAATTTTTTCCATTTATCAGGACCATCATGTGTGTCATCCTGCTTTCTCTTTCCTTTGTCTGCTCCAGACTGTCCTCCCGCGGTTCCTTCGCTTCGTGTAGTGTTTATTTCCTGCCTCTCGGCTCGTGATTCCTCTAGTCGAATGAATTTTTCAGCTTCATGATAGAACTCTCCTAGATCTTGCGGTGGGTCTCTGGTCAGAGAATCTTTGAATTCGGTGCCTTCTGCAATTCCTGCTACTGCCGCCATCAAAATCATTGATGGATCCGGGCGATCTACAGAAGCCACCGTTGCATTGAATCGCAATAGAAAATCTTTTATGGACTCTCCAGTCCTTTGCTTTATCGAGGCTAAAGTCATCACACTCTTGGGTCGCGTCACATGGACCCTAAATTGTCTCATGAAGCATTCCACTAGCTCACCCCATGTCCTGATTGATCCAGTCTCTAGTTGTCTGAACCAAAGCGCAGCCAAATCTGATAGAAACAAAGGGAAGCATCGTGCCATCACTTCCTCGGATGCCCCCAGCACTTCCATATGCCTGATGTATCTGGTAACGTGCATGGTCGGGTCTGACTTTCCGTCATACGGGTTCAGCGTCGGCAGTTTGAACTTCGGAGGGTTCCTTGCATTCCTGATATTTGGAGTGAACGGACTCCGACTGACTTCCTCCAATCCTCCGCTAGACAATCCTCCTCTCATGAGTCGTCGCACTAATCCAGCCATCTTTTCATCTCCATCCTGGGGTTGCCCTCTTGGTCTTGAAGGGTATTCCGGTATGTATTCTTCGTGTGGCCCGTTAGCATCAGCATTGGCCCTAGCTTGTTGAGCTCCGTCTACCGGCCTTCCAGCATCGGATCCCGAGGGTCTGCCCCCGAGTCCTTATCGATTGTCCTCTGGATCTGCATTCTGTCCTTCATCAGGTTCCGCAATCCTAGCTCCTTGTTCCACATTCATAGCCGCTGTAGTTGGTCCAAGGTTCTATGTCCCTGCAGCTCTCATCTGCTCGAAGAAATTCTGTAGCATCTCTTGTTGGCTTTTCATCATTCTTTCGTGCATCAGATTGGTCATGGTCTTCATTTCGTCTCTAGTGATGTAGATCGAAGCTGGTTCTTCTCCAGCACCAGAGGATGCCTCTTGACTTCCTCCTTGATGGCTTCTCTCGGCTCTTTGTCTTCTACTTGTTTGCCGAGTCATTGTCTTCAAATCTTCGAGTTTTCAAATCTGAACTTCGAATCTAGTGTAGCGGGTGCTGGTTGTTCTCAGTGAAAGCACCAAAGTGTTTGCACCAAAAATGGTCACAAACCCCAAGTGTTGTGAAAGCACCAGTGTATGAATACAAATCAGCAATATTCAAACACAAATATCAGATCTAAGCAAGCAACAAACAACAATCCAGAAATAATGAACAGTGACACGCAATTTATAGTGGTTCGGCTATCTCCGGCCTACGTCCACTTCAAGGATTTTTATCTTTTATTGATGTTCTTCGCTGATTACAGATGATTACAGCAAATACAATGAATGAATCTGAATATAACAGCAATGGAAAGGAGTAGAGTTGAATCCGGCAGAGTCTGGACATTGAATGGCCAAAAAGATCTCTTTTCTGTAGGCTTCAGGGGGCTATTTATAGGCGTAGGAGGCCCGGATCTCGCCCAAACTTCAGGAGACTTCTTCTGGCACGTGAGGGGGCCCACGCGACCGGTCTCACCAAGTTTCAACTCAATCTGTGATCGATTCGAATCAATTTCGTATCGATCAGGAAATGCTCCAATCGAGCTGAAACTTGGCAGGATTGCTCTTTACCTTGTGTGGAAGCTACTGTGAAAATTTCGTTGCATTTGGATCAACGGTTTGTGAGATATGATCGATACGAGATCAAGGCTCCGTATGCGCTGCCCGGTTCGAATCCATAAATTCGTATTGATGACTTCGCATCGATACAACACGTGGTTCTGCAGTGGCGTAGCGCGCATCCCTCGGGTAGATCCACCATTTGCTCCGAGTCGACCGCGTCTCCCCTTAAACTTCGCCTTACTCGTATCAGAGACGTTGCCCGAATCCATCGATGCCAGCTGGATACGATTCCCGATGGATTCGATCAAGCCTCCTTTCTGTCGATACGAACTAAGACTTATGGATACGAAACCGACCGATTCGAAGCAAGGTGCACCAATGGATGCGAAGCAGCGCGGATTGATCGAGTCGAACGTCATGGATTCGAACATGCGGACACGAGAACATTCGATGGATTCGATCTACGCAAACATAATGGATACAAAATATGATCGATTCGAACAGGTCTATGATGGATACGAACAGCGCACTTCATCTAACTTGTATCGATCATATCTCGTTCATATGAACTCCGATTTACCTGAGACTTGGAGCACTGGCTTTCATGGCTTTGCTTGTCATGTCTTGTCAATTACGGTTCAATCCGGACTCGGGCAAAATTCATCGATATCCATGATCATCCTGCAATGCATATTTAATATTCATGGCTGATTAATATTGACTTCAGTTAATTTTTGGGTATCCCAGCTTTGCCAAAAAGTGGGATAACATATATATAGCAAATATCTTAGATATTTATCATACAAAATCAAACACATCTTCACCAAAACCGAAGCACAACACATGTCATGCCAAGAGGCATCGCTAAATGACTAAGGAGGGACATAAAATATGAAGTGGAGTGAGGTGAAATGGGGGATGTCACGGTCGAAGTGATGGCACATGGAGGAGGTGGTGGTGAGGTGGAAAGTTGAGATATAATGGGTGAAAATATCATGATATTTTATCTCAACTTTTTTCCTATAATACAAGGCCTTACTCTCTCATTTTTTCACATTCCTAAGCATCTTTTTCTCATTCCTTGAGTTCTTTAATTGCCTCCTTCTCTAAGAAAATAATGAAGAAAAATAACGACAAAAATAGTTCTATATGTAAACAATGTCGATCCACTTCGAAAACAAGTCCAAACTCCACCCTACCACCTCTACAACCCATGTCCCACTCCATAGCCATGTTTGGCCGAGCACACCACTCGACCAAGGGTCTAGGCCGAACCCATTTGAATTCAAGGAGGAGATTCGGGAAGCCCCGGAGTGAAATTTGTGGAGAGAAATGTCGCCAAGATGATTTCAAGAAACATCGAGGTGGATTGGATGATAAGTTGAGAAGTCGATTCTAAATAAATTTTAAAATGGTTTTAATAAGTTAGCATGAGTATAAAAAATGGTTATGATGTTTGATTGGTTAATTAGTGATGCTTATGGTTACTTAAGAAGTAAAAAGTAATATATAGTTATACGTGTCATTTAAAAGTGAGTAAACTCTATTTATATTATGATATGGATGATGATATGATATGTCTGGAATGATTGGTTATTATGTTTTGATCATCATGTTTTGGTTGTGAAAAATATGGTTGTTTGGATGTGTAAAAATTCACGTTTAATACACGTCGAAATTACACAACGGAAGTCTTTTTCCAAATTGAATTATAATGGTGTTATGAAATGATTAAACTTCTTTAAATTGGTTTATAAATAGTTTATAATCACTAAAACTTAATTTGATGAAGTTTTGAAAAGAGTTGAAATTGGAGTCAAAAATAAGCGTGTCGTGTAACGCTAGTTCGTGATTTTGTGCCGTAATAGTTTAAACTCATTTATACGATGGATTCGAAGTTAGAATTCTTTGGAATAATAATTTTTCAAACTCTTATAATCAAAAGTTATCAAACTAAAGGAAGTGATCAAGATTTCATTTAATAGATTTTAAAATATTAGCAAAACAAGTTTTCAAAATAGTCACGCTTTGGTAGTTCGTAAACCAAAGCGATAAATTCTTTAAATGAATATTTTTAATTCTTTAAAAATATAAAATAATTTCTATAAATATAATAAAATGTTTTAAAAGAGATTTGAGTTATAAAAATGGACTTCCAATTGATAGAAAAGTTGTTTTGATCAAAGAAGCCTTAAAACATTATTTGTAGCATTTTTTGCAGCACTTTCTATAAATTTTACAAATAACGGTTTTAACTTAATTATTCTTTCCCAAATCTTTTAGGAACATTTTCAAATAAATAATTAAGTATTTCAAAGATGATTTGGAAGTTTTAAAATTACTTTTAAAGGAGGTTAAATAAATGGTTAAAAGAAAAGCTGTTATAAATAAATGATTTAATCTTAGCTCCAAAAGCCGATGAGTAGACTGGATTTTCTATTCGTGAGATCCGGACATGGTATGCTTAAACTAAGAAAATGTTCAGAAGCAACCAGTGCCCTGGCTCACCTGGCCTCTTTCCTGGGCAAGGAATAGATAAGGTTGAAATGTCGAAAACGAGGCAAGTATAAAAATTCAAATTTACAAATTTAATACAACTTGGATTATATAGAAATAATCTTCTTATACTTGGTATTAAATTCCTAGGAAGGAAACTGTACTATCCATGTGAATTTAAAAGGTGATTCCACCATTATTCGATGGATAGTAAAGGTTGAATATGGAAATTGATATTGAGTAGAATTAGTATAATTTCTATCAACCATTTTTACTCAATAAGGTTTTGCAATGTGATTTATGAGAGATGATTTTGATTTGGTATTTCCAAAATTTAAGAGAGAATTAATGATTCGGTATACATTGGAAAAGAATATGATTTAAAGATTTGTATCTCTAAAAGAGATATTTTATTTGATAAAAGATATTGATAAATGAAATGATAATCACTCTCAAAATTAACAACTTTTATCGATGAATGGTCCGAAGGAACCGGGATCGGATTTGGGTGATTCCTATCTGAAAACCACTTCGAACCAATAACGCGTTCGAAGTGAAGACATGGAATGATAATAAATTAAGATGGAATGTAGGGCTACTTATCACTAACACTCGAGGGAAATTTCTCATTTCATATATATGTGGCAGTGGTATATTCATTTGATCTTTGATGCAAGGGCTGCTCGCTACTAATCCTAAGGGTGATTCCTTATAGGATGTAGTAGGAGAGTTCCTTTTTTTGTCCTGTTCTTGGATAACTTGTATGGATGAAAGTCTAACATTGCATTTCTAAAATGCACGTATATTGGTTTTTACAAATGTACATCTATTTGGTAGTGGAGGAGGTAACTCTCCTATACTTAACACCCTTCTCTGAGATGTATGAGCTTAGTGGTTGTACATTTGTGGAAGCCAATAGTGTGTGATGGAATTGGCAATTTGGCATTCAAGTGAAATGTGTGCTATGAGAAAGGTAATAGTTACCTCGAGCCCCATCACTCGTAAATGGCTTAAACATGGCATGTTGTAAGGCTATGTGGTTCGCAACCATTACGGTATGGTCATCACCTTTCTAGATTACTCTTTATATGTTGAATATGTGTTGTATGCAATAGGATCCCAGATAGGTCGGCTATCACCGGGGTGATGTCATATACGGTTCTATTTTCGACACCAGATGGGTCTTCGGGTAGGCTGATCTTGCCAGATGCAGAGGTTTCAAAGGTGTTAATCCTCGGTACATCCTTTTGGAGTTGTATTATACGCAAGGTAGTCCCTTACATGCCATTGTATGAAAATCCATTCTCCAATAAGTGCCTTCGGACTTGATTGTAAAACCTTTTATGCTGGAATTTAATCAATGTAACAATTTCAGCTAAGATTTTATAAGTTTACTTGAAAAGTTTTTTCAAAAGAATGTCATTAAAAATAATATCCCTATATTTTGCATAGAAAATGCTTTGGTTATCGTATGGTAAAAAACCGTTCCTTGTTTATGTGCGACGTGGTCTTATAAGATACCCTTTGTTTCAAAATATTCGTATTTGAGTTTCTCACACCAGTCCCATGACTGATCTGGAGTTTATTTTTCTTTTCCCTTAAACTCTGGATTCCCCATTTTTCAGGTAGCCATGTAGTAGGAGCATTTTGGAAAGTAGCAAGGAGCATGGAGCATTTTGGCTTTTTTGTAGAAGTTATCTATTAATTCTGCGGTATTATGTATTCTGTATCTACAAGCACTTGTAAGGATAAGTATTTATAACTACACTGGCTGGATTAGTACTTACTAGAACTCTGGTAGAGCAATCTGGAGTAATTGCATGTGCTACTCATATGTATAATTAAACGTTAAATGCAATATTAGATTCTATTTTGTTTTGTCTTCTATCTTTATTTTCTTTACCCTATGGTAATCCGCCTCTCAGGCACTTGGATTTTCAGCACAAGAATAACGGGGATGTATTATTGTCGATTTCTTAGGGTAGAGGATGTGGTCGTCACATTTGGTATCAAAGCTTAGGTTGAACGAACACCTGAGCCTAATAGGGGTAAAGTCTCATCAGAGATAGAGTTAGTAATACCCTAAGATGAATAACTCATTAGAAAGAGGGTTTAGTAACACCTTAGAATGAGTTTAAGTGTATTATATAAGAGTACGTATTTGTTAATGATATATAAAATGATTTGTTTTAAAAATATGGTAAATGAAATAATTTTACCTAAGTTCATATTTTGAATATAAAGAATATATTTTAAAAAATATAGTTAGTTACAATATTAAAGTCATAAATTGGATAATTTTTTTAAAAACAAGTTAGTTAAATCAAGAATAAACATCTTGTGATAGAATTTTACAGTTTGACTATAATATGTTTAACAATGGCATTGAGAGGATTAAGAATAGGGAGGAATTCAATAATCTCGGGGAAATAGGAGTGCAAGGATTAAAGGAATTAGAGGAAGGGAAATGTTACAGGGAGTACCAATAAGACTTGGACATGTTCCATGGAATCAACCTTAGCTACCATATATGGAGGATGAGATACATCAAAATGAAGATGGAAATGAAGCTGATGACAAACAAGAAAACGAGGATGTTGGGGAAGTTTCATTAGAGTTTGGATATTGAAGTGCACCATCGGCAATGGATTCTGAGTGATGATTGAGATTATGATTGAAGATTTGTGACTATCTATCTAGTATTAAGTACTAAGTAGTAGCCTACATATATAGCTTGTGATAAGGTGGTGTTGTGGTTAGTCATGTATTTGTATTTGGGTTATGCACTTTTATTATGTACCTAAGTAAGATTGGGATGACTTAGAGATGATCCAAGTATGGTAGGAATGATGCATGTAAGATATGAAGTGGTATAATATAACTATGAGCTTTCATTTTGACTTCGTTCATTTGCAATTACACAAATCACTCAAGTACATTAATAAGAATTCTTGATAAAGGAAACAAAATTTAAATGGAGAATTTTCTTTGTAAGATAAAAAGGTATGTTATGAAATGTATAAAAACATAAAACCAAATTTTACTAAATATTTTGGAAAAGATAAATATTAACGACGAATATTCTATCGGTTTATAAAATCACCGAAAAATTTATAAAAAAATCACCGTTAGCGCATGACGTACAATTTTAGTACGTGGCGAGTACGAGTCGACCCAAAGGGAATTTTTAAGATTTTAAAATTTTCTAATCAATCAAATTAGACCAAAATGGAGAGAAGATTGTTAACTACAAATTGTAAACAAAATGAAGCTAAAACTAGAATGAAAATGAGATTAAAAACTATGAGATTAAAAAATAATTTAGAGGCAAATCCACTCTCATATTTTTGTAAATCAACAAACAAATAATCTCTGATCTCTATTTTTAATATTAAGTGAAATAATTGTTGCATTTATCAAAAGTATGGTTTATTTATGTTTTTAATTAACATAACTTAAACCATCAAACTATAATACAACAAATAAACCACTTAACAATTCTCATGAAAATGAACTCAAAGAAAAAGCTATTTTAAGTATGGTCTATTTACTATTGTAATTAGTAATATAGATCATCAAATTTTGTTTTTACTTTCATCTCAAAATCAAAAATCAGTTAGCAAATGATGATGTAAATTGTGTTTATGTTGAATAAGAATAGCTCATTTGCAAATGCAACATAAGCTATCAAACCCACTTGTATAAACTTACATCAAAATCTACTTTCATGAAGCATAAATAAAAAAGACCATAAATCATAGAAGTGTTGAATTTACATAATATTTTCTTCATTGCCCCTAAATTGAAGGGGTTTAGCTACTCATTTGTGTTATCAATCAACACTTGTAAATTTCAACATTAGAAAGCAAAGAGAAGTAGTAACTAATTAAAAGAAAGGAGATTAACTACTTGAATGAAATAACATTAAATTAATTGCATAAATGTAAATCTAAGCTATGAACATGAAATGAAAGAGAGCATAGAAATAAACATGAACATAAAAGTAAATAAGAATAAGTAGAAAAGAAAAGAGAAAGAGCCTATGAAGCCATTTTTATTTCATGTAACTTTGACATTACAATTTGCTTGCTAATTTTCCTAAGTATTCCCAAGAATAAGAAGATATCTACATGTACATAAGTGGGTTTTTTATACATGCATAAAACCCTAATTCACTTTTTAGGGTGCTTCCCAAAAGCCCTTTAGGAAGTGTGGCCACTAAGTAACCATTAGCCTCTAATTAATCCATAATCAAATATGCATGAAGCTTTAACCTCCACTTAGTTGTCCATTAGCTTCTAATTGTAGATTTAGGTAGGTGGATGGGGTCCTCCATGATCATGAATTTGAATTATTTCCTTCTTCATTCCTTTGTATTCTCTTGTGCATGCATATATTCCATGAAACCCTCTTCCATTTACATCCAAATTCCTATAAAAATCATAAAAAATGTTCAAGTAAAAATTCTCAAATTAGCACATGCACAAAAATGACCATTTTGCCCCTGTATAAGATGAAAATATGGTGATTTGCAAAAGATTGAATTTTGGTTTAAACATGTTAAAATACCCAAATATGACATTTATTTTAAAAAAATGTATAAAATATGGATGTAAATATATGTACATTTACGTGCACATCAATAAAGTATAAATGCATTATCCATTAATTATTTCGCAATTTAACTTAACCTTAGATTTAGATATAAGAATTTGATATCCAAAAAGAATTTATCACTCGATGCTCGATGGCAAACATTGATAAGGGTTTGTAGTCAGATACTCACATTTTCTATCGTAGTTGAGAGTTACGTAAGGAAAATAAAAGCTTTTGAGCCTGATCAAAGTTCTGCACTAGAGAATCGAAGGATCAATACTAGTTCGGATGTAAAATTGTATGTTCGACGAAGAGATTGAAAAAACTATCACATACGTATAATCTATATACATTATAAAAGCATAAGTTTAAAAAATAAATATTTTGGGCAAATACCTTTAGGTTCTGCGTTGTAATTTCGAGGACGAAATTCTTTTAAGGAGGGAAGTCTGTAATGACCCGCAAATTTATAAATTTGATAAATTATATTTATTTTTAAATATTCAAATATAATTTTTTTTAAACATATATTATGATGTTTTGAACAATTGATGATGGTAATCTTATTTTGAATAAGTATTTACAAAATTATAAACTTTAAAGGAATACCGATAAAATGGTCGAAAATCGTTTTATCAATAAGTAACTTTATAATCGTCAGAAGTCACATAAGGGACTAGATACATACACTTATTTCTCTAGTTAAACAAGAACATGAAATAAAATTATTTATTTTATTTTTGGGAATAAAATGTACTTATGACATCATCAGTGATGTCATCATTTTTAATAATTAATTAATGAATTTAAATTGAGATTTAATGATTTAATGATTATTATAATTATAAAATAATTGTTTTAAAATGACATATTTCATTTTTAATTAGTTATATAGTGATAATAAATAATTTATAATATTTTTTTAAAGATATATATTTGATTTGAAATTACAAGGAAAATTGATATCGCTTTATCGATATAGTAGCACTTTTTATAAAGAATTGTTTAATACTGATTTATATGGCTTTATAATTCAAATGCGATCATTTTAGTCTATTAATAATAATTAGAAATTAGTTTTTAGAATTTGTTTACATTTATACGAAATTTAATTAATAAGTGAAAATGTGACCCGGAATCGGTTTTCAGATTTTGAACAGTTTAACGAATGGATTTGTTCAAAGTGGTTAAAACGTTGTTTGTTCTCTTTTGCACATACATATACATGCACATACATGTTACACCCACACATATACATACATATAGCATATATAAACATATATATTATGAAATATCTGTGAAATTTTCCTAAATTTCATCCTTAAGCATCCTAAAGTCAACTTACCCTCACCCATCAACTCCTTACACACCTTGACACACCAAGAGAGGATAGGCATATGGAGGTGCACATGGAAGGGAGGGTAACGTGTGAAATGATGTGGAGGAGGAGGTAGAAAATGGTAATGTGAAAGCATATAAAATATCATGATATTTATTTTAGTTTACTTCACTTCCAAGGCTCCTCTTCCTACATATATACACTTATACACCATATTGTACGTAATTTAGGTGGGAGTTCATCGGTCAAAGTTTCACATGATTTCGATTTAGTGTGAAGAAGTTATTGCAGTCTAAACAAAAAAATTGTGGCTTCTGCACTAGGCAGAGTTCAAATATGGGGATGTGGTGGCATTTTATTTTCTAAGTAAACCGTCAGTCCCCATAAGGAACTATAGTGTGTGTTCACAAGATGAAGTATACGAGTGTACCATATTGTCCGTAATTTAGGTAGGAGTTCGTCGGTCGATGTTTTACCTGATTCTCAGTTAGTATGAAGAAGTTATTGTAGTCTGAAGAAAAAATAGTGGCTTCTGCCTAGGCGGAGTTCAAATATGAGGATGTAGCCTGTTATTTTCTAAGTACAACTATTAGTCACCATGGAGAACTACAGTGAGCGTTGAAGTGGGGATATAGCCTGTTATTTTCAAAGTACAACTGTTAGTCACCATGGAGAACTACAGTGTGCATTTACAAGATGAAGTATCCGATTGTACCATATTGTCCGTAATTTAGGTAGGAGTTCATCTGTCGAAGTATCGCCTAATAAAGAGTTAGTATGAAGAAGTTATTGCAGTTTGAACAAAAAAATAGCCGCTTTTGCACTAGGCGGAGTTCAAATATGAGGATGTGGTAGCCTTTTATTTTCTAAGTACAACTATCAGTCCCCATAGAGAACTTCAATGTGTGTTCACAAGATGAAGTATCCGAGTGTTCCATATTGTCCGTAATTTAGGTGGGAGTTAATCGGTCGAAGTCTCATCGGATTCCGAATTAGTATGAAGAAGTTATTGCAGTCTGAACAAAAAAATAGCGACTTCTGCACTAGGTGGAGTTCAAATATGGAGATGTGGTAGCCTATTATTTTCTAAGTACAACTATCAGTCCCTATGGAGAAATACAGTGTGCATTCACAAGATGAAGTATCTGAGTGGTCCATATTGTCCGTAATTTAGGTGGGAGTTAATCGGTTGAAGTCTCGCCGGATTCCGAATTAGTATGAAGAAGTTATTGCAGTCTGAATAAAAAAAACAACGGCTTGTGCACTAGGCGGAGTTCAAATATGGGGATGTGGTAACATGTTATTTCCTAAGTAAACTGTCAGTCCCTATGGAAAACTACAGTGTGCGTTCACAAGATGAAGTATCTGAATGTACCATATTGTCCGTAATTTAAGTGGGCGTTCACTGGTCGAAGTTTTGCCTGATTCTGAGTTAGTATAAAGAAGTTATTGCAATCTGAAGAAAAAAAATAGCGGCTTCTGCTTTAGGCGGAGTTCAAATATGAGGATGTGGCCTGTTATTTTCTAAGTACAACTATTAGTCACCATGGGGAACTACAGTGAGCGTTGAAGTGGGGATATAGCCTGTTATTTTATAAGTACAACTATTAGTCACCATGTAGAACTACAGTGTGCATTCACAAGATAAAGTATCCGAGTGCACCATATTGTTCGTAAATTAGGTGGGAGTTCATAGGTCGAAGTATCGCCTAATTCCGAGTTAGTATGCAGAAGTTATTGCAGGCTAAACAAGAAAATTAGTGACTTCTGCACTAAGCGGGGATCAAATATAGGGATGTGGTAGCCTGGTATTTCTTAAGTACAACTGTCAGTCCCCATAGAGAACTAAAGTTTGCGTTCACAAGATGAAGTATCCGAGCGTTCCATATTGTCCGTAATTTAGGTGGGAGTTAATCGGTCGAAGTCTCGCCGGATTCCAAATTAGTATGAAGAAGTTAGTGCTGTTTGAACAAAAAAATAGCGACTTCTGCACTAGGCGGAGTTCAAATATGGGGATGTGGTAGCATGTTATTTTCTAAGTAAACTATCGGTCTCCATGAAGAACTACAATGTGCCTTCACAAAATAAAGTATCCGAGTTACCATACTGTGGATATATAGTGAGCGTTAAAGTGGATATATAGCCTGTTATTTTATAAGTACAACTGTTAGTCACCATGGAGAACTACAGTGTGTGTTCACAAGATGAAGGATCCGAGTGTACCATATTGTCCGTAATTTAGGTAGGAGTTCATCGGTCGAAGTATCGCCTAAATCCAAGTTAGTATGAATAAGTAATTGCAGTCTGATTAAAAAATAGTGGCTTATGCACTAGGCGATGTTCAAATATGGGGATGTGGTAGCCTGTTATTTTCTAAGTACAACTATCAGTCCCCTTGGAGAACTATAGTTTGCATTCACAAGATGAAGTATCCGAGTGTTCCATATTTTCTGTAATATAGGTGGGAGTTAATTGGTCGAAGTCTCGTCGGATTCTGAATTAGTATGAAGAAGTTGTTGCAGTCTGAACAAAAAAAATAGTGGCTTCTGTACTAGGCAAGGTTCAAATATGGGGATATGGTAGCATGTTGTTTTCTAAGTAACCTGTTAATCACCATGGAGAACTACAGTGTGCGTTAACAAGATGAAGTATCCGAGCGTATCATACTGTCCGTAATTTAGTTGGGAGTTCATCGGTTGAAGTTTTGCCTGATTCTGAGTTAGTATGAAGCAGTTATTGCAATCCGAAGAAAAAAAATAGTGGCTTCTGCCTAGGCGGAGTTCAAATAAGAGGATGTAGCATGTTATTTTTTAAGTACAACTATTAGTCATCATGGAGAACTACAGTGAGTGTTGAAGTGGGGATATAGCCTATTATTCTCGAAGTACAACTGTTAGTCACCATGGAGAACAACAATGTGCGTTCACAAGATGATGTATCCGAGTGTACCATATTGTCCGTAATTTAGGTGGGAGTTCATCGGTCGAAGTTTCGTCAGATTACGAGTTAGTATGAAGAATTTATTGCAGTATGAACAAAAAAAAATAGCACCTTCTGCCTAGGCGTAGATCAAACACGGGGATGTAGCATGTTATTTTCTAAGAACAACTGTTAGTCACCATGGAGAACTACAGTGTGCATACAAAAGATGAAATATCCGAGTGTACCATATTGTCTGTAATTTGGGTGGGAGTTCATCGGTCGAAGTTTTTCCTAATTTCGAGTTAGTATGAAGAAGTTACTGCAGTCTGCAGAAAAAAAATGGAGGCTTCTACCTAGGCGGAGTTCAAATATGAAGATGTAGCCTGTTATGGAGAACTACAGTGAGCATTGAAGTGGGGATATAGCCTGTTATTTTTTAAGTACAACTGTTAGTGACCATGGAGAACTACGGTATACGTTCATAAGCTGAAGTATCTGAGTGTTCTATATTCTCCAAAATTTAGGTGGGAGTTCATCGGTCGTAGTTTCACCCGATTCCGAGTTAGTATAAAGAAGTTATTGCAGTATGAACAAAAAAATAGTGGCTTTCGCCTAGGCGGAGTTCAAATACGGGGATGTAGCCTATTATTTTCTAAGTACAACTATTAGTCTCCATGTAGAACTATGGTATACGATCACTAGATGAAGTATCCAAGTGTACTATATTGTCCATAATTTAGGTGGGAGTTCATCGGTCGAAGTTTTGCCTGATTCCGAGTTAGTATGAAGAAGTTATAGCACTTTGAAGAAAAAAAATAGCAGCTTCTGCCTAGGCGGAATTCAAATATGAGGATGCTACCTATTATTTTCTTAGTACAACTGTTAATCACCATGGAGAGCTATACCTTCGTAAGCTGAAGTATCCGAGTGTTCTATATTGTCCGTAATTTAGGTGGGAGTTCATTGGTCGTAGTTTCGCCCGATTCCGAGTTAGTATGAAGAAGTTACTGCGATACGAACAAAAAAATAGTTGCTTCTGCCTAGGCGGAGTTCAAATACGGGGATGTGTCTTGTTATTTTCTAAGTACAACTATTAGTCACTATGGAGAATTACGGTATATGTTCACTGGATGAAGTATCCGAGTGTTCCTTATTGTCTGTAATTTAGATGGGAGTTCATTGGTCGAAGTCTCGCCTGATTCCGAGTTAGTGTGAAGAAGTTATTGCAATCTAAACAGAAAAAATAGTGGCTTCTGCCTAGGCGGTCAAATATGGGGGTGCTACTATCAAATCTACTTCCACATGTACAACTAAAAATGCATGCGCGTTGTGACAGTAATACTATAAAAACTATACCATGTTAGTGCAGATTTATCTGCATTAACAAGATGCAAATATATAATATCATAACATCTGATGCAGTTTTAACCGCATCATAATGATGTAATTTTTAACTGCATCATTTTGATGCAGTTAAAACTACATCAATACGGTTCAATTTTTAACTGCATTATGGTGATGCAGTCAACATTGTGCTATATCAATACTAATTTTACTGCAATAACAAGATGTAGTTATCCAATATCATACCGATACATTTAGTTTCTTCTTAATGGTGCAGTTGAAACTGCATCATTTAGATGTAGTTAAAACTGCTAATAAGATATGATCATTTCAGTTTCAACATACTCGGACACTTTTAACTGCATTATCTTGATGTAGTTACTATTGCATTTAAGAGATGTGGTAATTAACCACATAATTAGTATGCATTTAGTTGTATAGGAATACATTTGTTTTACTTCTTTTAAAAGATTCAGTTTTAAGTATGTTATTTTCCAGCATTTTTAAAGTATCAAAATTGCATTTGAAAGATGTAATAATTAACTGCATAACTATTATCCGGTTAAATTTTATGATACAGTAATGCAGTTTAAGAATAGGTTTTTTTAACTCTATTTGTAAAGATGCAATTTTAAGTAGTTTAATATAATGTTTTCAATATTTCTAAATATTTTTAAAGCTTATAAACTACATTTGAATGATGGAGTAATGAACTACATAATTGTTATGCAATTAAATATCAAGGAACAGGTGTTTAGTCCCTAGAGTTGGAAGATGATGGAAGAAAAGTCCCTCCCAAAAAGATTATGAAAATTTGGTCCCTATTTTTAGGTTTTGACTAATTTATGTCACGTTTGCCCCTGATTTCAATGCTGGACCGATTTTCTGGAAGGCGACAATTTGGTAAAAAATAACAAAACAGGGACCTAATTTACATGAGTTTATTAGTAGGGACTTTTTGTGCATGAGTTTTGAGAATAGGGACCTTTGGTTCAAAACCCCAATTAAACATTGTTAATATTTGAATGTGGTTTACATTAAATTTGCTTTACCACATCTAAAAGATATAGTTTTAAATTGTTGAACATTGTTTTTAAGCATTTTAAACCATTTTTAAAGGCTAAAAATGCATTTAAAGGATGCAGTGATTAACTGCATAGTTTTTATTCAGTTAATCCTTTATGATGTTCAACGTAGTCTTAAAATATATTATTTTTCTACATTCCAAAAGGTACAATTTTAAATTGTTTAATTTTTTTATGTATTCTTAAAGCTTTTTAAGACTACTTCATGAACTTCTAAGATAACTCTGATGAAGTTTATATGTTAATTTTTATATAATTTGAAAATATTGATTTGTATGTTTGTATAATGAAGATTAATCGTTAATATGATATTCATATTATGTTTTATTGAATTTTAAAAAAAAAATTATACATATGCATAATGCATATCACTCAAAAGATCATAAATATTTTATTTAATGATGCAAATGGTAAGTCAATCCGGTATTTCTACAAAAAGTTATTTTATTTGGAATATTTTAATTAAAATAAGGTGTGTAGTATTAATATGGAGAATAATGGCTTGTTATGAATAAAATATCCGACCAGGGACTTAGTTCTCACAAATTTTATACCATGGGATTTTTGTCTGCTAGAATCATTAATGAAATATTTCATGCAAATCCTTATTACAAACCGCACATTTCTTTTTTATATTATTTTTAATTAAAATATTATGAATTGATGGTTAAGATTAGGTTGTGCATTGGATACTGAAATTGAGATGGGAGTATTTCTGTTACATTGCTTATTCATAGTGCTAGTTTTCTTTTTTTTAGTGTTTTCGAATCCAAAGTTTTATAGCAATAGCTCATCATTTATTATAATTGCTGTCATGATCACTTCGTCCTTCATTTCCCATCATTAGAAAATGGCAAAATTTATCGCTATTCTACTTTTTTCTAACACATGAATTGTAATGAACAGAGAAGAGATTACAAATCTTATAATTACATTACGTTGGAATCTTTTTTGAAAGAAAAAAGGAAATGGATTATTAAAAATATGAGAAGAGCAAATAGAGGCTCCTATTTGTAAATAGTCCCATATCGTAGGGAACAATAGAAGAATCTTATTTAAATATAAGATTCTCAAGAGGAATATTTGGCCCTTTGGACATCCAATGTTTTCTCTTGTGTTAACGAGGGGGACCATACATGAGCAACACATGCGCGCGTCGACTGGCTCGACCCAACTCGGGCCGTGCCGGGCTGATGTGGTGTATCACTCTTTATTTTTGGTACAAAATTTTTGAACATTTTCAAGTAAACGACCAGTTTTTCAAAGGGTAATTTTCTTTGAACGTTTTATTACTTAGTAAAATATAAGAGATCTGATATTTAGACGGACTGCAAGAAAACACAACATACCATGTTTCTAAAAAAACCCTTTTTCCAGCCATTTTTTCTCTAAGAAAAATCATTAAATAAAAACAAGGGAGCTACTGAGTTGGCGTTCTATGATGCAAAAGTCATTGAAATGTAGAAATTGAAGGCAGTTTTATCCTATATGTGGCGCTACAAATAGACTGCCTTGCTTTCAAAATGTCTTAAGAAGAACGACCTAGTCCACGAATGAGCCATACTGCTTTCAAAACGTGTTGCTATAACAAAATTAAGACATATCTGAATAGCATGCTTCAATAGATGAATTCTCTAGTGCTATTCTCATCAACACAAATAAGTCGTTTTGCTTTGAAGGACTTCATTTCAAATGTTGGAGGCAGAAGATGCGATTCTTTCTAATAGTGAAGAATGTCACTTATGTGCTGACAACAGACAAGCCCGTTTGACCGAGGAGGCAACTGATAAGTAAAGGAATAAACTGCAAATCTAGACTGAAAATGACTATCTATGTAAAAGCTTCATTCTTAATGGCATCTATGACTGTGTAGTTAAAGTGCTTAGCGGTTCTATGGCGGTGGAGGTATAAAAAGTTATAGTAGGAATAAAGCGGAGATAGGCGGAAAATAATGGAGGTGCAAAAGTCTTCATTATATATAAAACCAAATATTTAAAGTTATTTTATTCTCATTCACACACCATATGTATAGGAAAAGGAAATATTTTTTAATTTTATATAACAAAACTGAAGAATATCATAATTTATGAAGACTAGATTTGGCAACTGCAATAGATTTCTAACTAATATTGAGCAGTTATGGCTTAAAATTTAGCCTTTAATATAACTTTATAGATTTAATTTAAAAGAAAACCACTCAAATCAACCGTAGTATATTAATGTTGCTAAATCCAGTGCTAATAAGCCTTTATTAAATGGTGTAGCGGAAAATAGCAGGGCTTGAAGTGGATTTACAGTTGAATAGCGCTAAATTGAAATAGCACAGTAGTTGAACAACACTATGCGCTATAGAGGAGATTTTGTGGGGCTTTAGCAGGGCTTTAACTACACAGATCTATGATGACACTACTACAACTCAAACAAATCAGCTAAAGAAATCTGGGACACTTAACAGAAGAATTTTGCCATTAAGGAAGCTGGGGCAATGAAGTATGTAGTAAGTCGCTACCACAAATACCAAAACGATGAACAATAAATCAGTAGAGGCATAGTCACATGAGCTTTAGAAAATTGCATATGAGATCATCTCCGAAGGTATGGCGTAGATGAACAGTTTCAGGTCATTGTATTAATTGATAAATTATTCCCTAGTTGGAAAGACATTAAAAATATTCTTGGGCATAACACTAAGGAGTTTTCCTAAGAAAGCTCCGCATTGAGGAGAAGGCCCGAAAATAGGGCCAGAAAGATATGATGCTTGTTGTTTGTAATAGCAACAATAAGAAATCCACAAACACGATTTTGAACGCAAATGCAAAAAAATTCAAAAATCAGAACTATTAACTAAATTAGAACCGCAACAATCAGCTTCGGAATAAACAACAAACTTCCGCCTAAGGAATGTATGTGGATAGTTGTTCTTATGTTACAACTATACCAAATCAGGTCGCATAGCACGCAATTGTCTTGGCATGCAATTGTCGGAACATGCTAAATCATGCACCCTATGTTATTAAAGCCCTCGTCTAGGCATGACTAAGCACCAAAAAGCCCTAGGCGCTAGCCTTGGGCTTTTTTCCCTTTCAAACTGCCGATAATGCAGAAAGCGATAAAAAAGCTCAAAAGGCGCTAAAGCATTTGAGTTCTAATTATGCAGGGGTGTTGAGGAGGGAAAACAAAATCTTGTATTTAGCCTAAAATGGAGCCCTATTACATACCAAAAATTATCAAAACTAAACATCTTGAGCCCTAGGAAAAAGAAAACATCACTTATTAAAATTCGACATTATGTATCGAATGAATTAACCCTAGTTCGAAAAACTCAAGTGTCATCGCCAAATCCTTTTCTTAGTTTCGCGGACGCCACTGCCTGTGTCCTTGTCGCAGTTTCTGCCAGACTCCTCGTCGCAGTTGTCGGAAGCCTCCTCGCCTCACAATTGCCCCCAGCTCTATTAACTTTATTTATGTTTTAGACTCTTAGTTGATAAAAATCCTTATTTTATGTATAATGATTTATGCAACTAAACATAATTTATGGGTTTTAGTTGATTTATGACATTATATAATTAAATCTTATTTTTTATTACATAAATCCTTATCTAATTTATCATTTATTTAAAAGTTTATTTGTTAAATTTTTGAACTAAATTGTGTAAATTATATAAAGATTTGAATTGATCTACAAAATTACAATTTGGAAATGGTAATTTATATTTGTGGATTTAAATTTGTATAAACTTTATGAAGTTTTATATGCATAAAGTTTTAATTTGATTTATATAAATTTATAAAGTATTAAAGTTTTAATTATATGAAATTTTTAAGTGATAATTTAGAATAAATTTTAGACTAATTTTATATATTAACCTTTAACTATAATATGCAAACATATAAGGCTTTGAATTGTATAAATTTTATTGTAGACCTAATCATCTAAATCTTTTATAGACTTGATTTATACAAATTTTATGAAGTTATAAATATTAGAAAGTAAGTGATAATCTAAATTAGATTTTGATTCAAAGTTCAAACCAATTTTAAATACTAAGATCTTAAAATGATTTAAATAAATTATACAAATAATTAAATTGATCTGTAATGATCGTATGATGTTTTATTCTTAATATTGCAACTATATGCAATTTTTTGAAGTCAAAAATTTATTTTTTGTATATTTTTGAATTGTGGCTTTCTTTATTGGAAAATAGAAAAATTGATGCTTAAGGCGTCTAAAAAAGCATTAGATGGAAAAAAGTGCTTGGCGAGGTCTGGGGCTTTTTAAGGGTTTTCGCCTTGGCAACTTTGCCTGCACCGTAGGCTAAACTGAAGAGGTCCCAATGACTATAGTTTCTGTGATTAATCTAGTCGGTGAATCAGAAGAGTGGTGGGTAAACGATGATGCTTCTCACCATATCTGCTATAATCGTGATACGTTTAAAACATATAATGTTGTTGATGATATGAAAGTGCTATTGGGAGACACTTATACCACTACTATTGTTGGAATTGGAAATGCGGATTTGAAGTTTACCTCTAAAAGGGCTATTGCTGAAAGTTTTTATGCATACTCTAGAGATGAGAAAGAATTTGGTATCTAGTTTCTTGTTGAATAAAGCTGGGTTCACTCAAATTATAGGATCTGATTTGTACACCATCACTAAGAATGGTGTTTTTGTTGGTAATGGTTATGTTGTAAATGGAATTTTCAGATTGAATGGTGATCTGAATAAAGTTGGCAGTTATGCTTATATGTATTATGCACGCTAGACTTTTTTATATTCATAAGCGACTTATTCATAACATGAGTAACTTTGGATTAATCCCTAAAGTATCATTAAGTGATTCTAAGAAATGCAAATTTTGTAGCTAAGCTAAAATAACCATGACCCTACATAAATTGGTATTTAGAGAGTCAGAACCGTTAGATTTTATACATTCTGGTATATGTGAACTTGATGATACATAAAGTAGAAACGAAAACGGTACTTTATTATATTTATTGATGGTTGTTCTGATTTCACTTATGTATATCTCATGAAAATTAAAAGTGATGCACTAGATATGTTTAATTTATTTGTCACTAAAATCGAAAACCAATTTATTAAGAAAATTTAGAGACTTCATTGTGATAGAGGAACAAAATATGAATCTAGCCTAGTCATTGAATTTTATAACCTTCATGGTATAATTCATGACAGAGTTGCACCCTATTCACCTGAAATGAGCAGTAAAGCTGAAAGAAAAAAAAGGACCTTTACCATATTAGTTGTACCTATTTTACTAAATTTGGGTGCAACATCACATTAGTAAGGGGAGTTTTGTTAACTGTTTTTCATGTATTAAATAGAATTCCTAAATCTAAGAATAAAATTTCATCTTTTGAGATTCTTAAAAATCACAAACCTAACTTATGTTATTTTATAACTTGGGTTTGTTAAGTGTATGTTCATCTTCAAGATCCTGAAAGAATTAAATTAAAAAGTCTTGCATGTGAATGTGTTTTCATTGGATACAAAATTACTGGCAAAGCATATAAATTTTTTAAACTGAATGCTCGTTTTATTATTGAGTCAAATGATGTTGATTTCTCTGAACATTAATTTTTATTTAAACTAAAGAATAGGGAAGGCACATTTACTACTAGTATTCTAATACTTAGAAATAATGAACATACTAAGGAAACTGAACATGGACATAGGAGATGTAAAAGATCTAGACTAACTAAAGATTTTGGTCTAAAATATTATGCTTATACACTAGAAGAGGATCCTGCTAATATTAAAGAAGCTTTGTCTTCTTTAGATCTAGACATTTGGCAAGAAGCTATAAATGATGAAATGTAATAAAACATGGCACTTAGTTGATTTACCTCCAAGTTGTAAAACTATAGGTTGTAAGTGGGTACTTACAAAGAAGTTAAATCCTTATGGTATCTGTTGACGTCAAACATGGTGCCAACACCTAATTAGTATGAAAGCACCACAAATCTAATAATCACCTCCAAATAGAATGAAGTAGAGAATAAAATGTAAAGAACAACAAATTAAAATTGAAAGAAATGAACATAGAGAGTTTTATAGTGGTTCGGTTGACTCTGGCCTACGTCCACTCCAATAATTTTCCTTTTATTTATACCATTGATTACAATTACAATGATTTGAATTCGAGTATTAAAAATGGCAGATTTCAGACAAGAGAGAAGAAGAAGAAGGAAGTCTCCTCCTGCAATGAGCTATCCATCCCGTATTTATAGGTCAAGACCTGAAATATCCCGTTGAAAGTTCGTTTGCAGAAGCCCAAGGACCAAACGAACCTCTCCAGAAAAGATGGGGCAGATCCTAGGGATTGGTGCTAACCCCTATAGGGGGATCAATGGCGATCCCTATTCTTTGAGGATAGGGGTTGGTGACCCCAGGTGGTGGTCCCCCAAGATGACTTCTTCTTGTTTCCTGAGTTGTTATGTGGTGTTGTCTAGGTGAAATTTTGATACATCGATCGATTTCCTTTAAGTTGAGCTGCCGAGTTAAGTGTACATAGCCTAGTGATCTGGTCCCCTACCTAAGGAAAGGGATAGGTATTGATCCTCTGCCTAAGGGAACTATCAATCCATACTTAGCCATTTCTAGGGTGACATTCGTCTGAATCCGCTTGACTATCATCCATAGCCTTGCTTATATTTGATTTTCGAACCTCATAATCATCCCTCCGGGCTTTCTACCTTTATGATTACAAAATCTGTTTAGTTAAATCCACCTGTATATTGCCTGGTCAAAAAGTGGGTTAACACTTGCCGCCCCAAAACATGCCTTGCGGTAGGAAGGTGTGTTTTGAATTACCATAAGTCTGAAATCCATAATCCATCAATAGCTAAATCCATGATCTCACCGGATCGTCCACCAATACTAAGGTCTCTTCAGACCAATAGCCTATTTCATAGTCTCTCTGGATCGAGAGTTAGGTTCTTTACCTCACTAGGCTTATTTGTGGCTCTTCGGACCCTTGCTAAGTCGAATCCAAACTTAACGACAAGTAGGCTGATCTTGTCTTCTCCGACGAAGCGACCTACCCCTTGCACTCCAACCCCGACACTTTGGCAGGACATATAGCGATGTAAGTATAAATCACGGCCTCTCCGGGTCGACTATGGTCTCTCCGGACCCTTGCTGGACCCCACTTACTCTTCGGTGAGGAGGGCACAACGATAAGCAGGCCGATCCTGTCGCTCTCCGGCAAAGCGGCCTACTTCTTGCACTCTGGTTCCATCTCTCCAGCCGGAACATAACGTGATCTATGGGGTTTAGTTCTCTAGCCTCGATTCCCCAGTTGAGGACTTAATCCATGACGTACGAGTCCATCCTGTCGCTCCACGACGAAGGGACTTGCACCTTGCGGTTATCGCCCTGTCTCTCCAGTCGGGACAACCGCGACCTATTACATCATTACTTTAATGCAGATTTGAGTATTCTAAAATCCATTTATTAAAATTTTAAATCTAAGTTCTTACAACAAGAAAACAAGAAGAACCAAACGTTGCCTCTCCGAGCACGACGGTTTATCATCATCTAAGAGCATGTGTTTCCTGGTAATTTGACCAGGCAACTAGTGCTCGGCATCAAGTGGGACTCGGCATCAGAGAGTGTTCGGCATCTAGGAGTGATCGGCGAAGTACCCGACATCCATGATACTCGGCGTCAGGTAGTGTTCGGCATCTAAGAGTACTCGGCGAAGTACTCGGCATCCAGTATACCCGGCATCCATGATACTCGGCCTCAGATAGTACTCAGCGTCAGGCATTGCTCGGCATCAGCTGGAACTCGGCATCAATCAGTATTCGGCGCCCAGTAGAACTCGACGACAGAAGTGCTCGGCATCCAGAAGACGTTCAGTGTGCAAAACTACTCAACGAGACAGTATCGTTCGGCCTGCATGCCATGTTCGGTCAGGAGCTTCGGACAGAGATACGTTCGGCTTCAACTGCAACCATCCTGCACTTCCTACTCACCAAACGTACCATTCGGCATAAAAAGGACCGTTCGGCAAGGAAATGATCGTTCGGCATTATGGCGTTCGGCATGCCTGGTTCGGCAAGCAGCGACCACTGTACTCGGGCTGAAGTATTCGGCCACCAAGCCCACTTGGGAAGTCCAGCCCATATTTTCCTATAAATAGTGGGGCAGGGTCACAGTGGAAGGGGATCTTTTTTGGAGAACACTGGGGAGACTCTGCCATTTTTGAGACTCATCTTCTCTACTTAACAACTTCATTCAAGCATTTGATCTACGAATTATATTTGTAATCAATCATTAAGAAGATCAATAAAGTTTAATCTCAAAGTGGACGTAGGCAATTACGCTGAACCATTATAAATTTGGTGTTCTTACTTTCTGCATTTAAATTAGCATTGTCTTCTCTGTTTAATTTACCTTCATCACTTATTTCTCTACACAATCTTTTTCTACGAGGTTAGTGACCAATTTTGGTGCTAACACTTTGGTGCTTTCACTGAGAATTGAATTCTCAGACCTTAAGGATCTGCTTTGAAGCTACTGGATTGAACAAATCCCCCAAAGAAGATCCGAGTCATTGACAGGACATCCGTTGATTCTACTCAGAGTTCATACCAATAACTCTACAATGGCGAGACCACGTACCAGGTCAGCTTCTCACAATGCGGATGCCCATGAGACTGCTAGCGTGCAACAAGCAGGACCTAGCAATCAGCCAGCAATTCCGGGTGTAGGAATTGCCACCCAGGACCAAACTCCGGTTGTCACCAGAATAGAGTTCAATGGCTTGATGAGAGAACTCAGGGAAAGCAGGAGACAACTAGGAGAGCAGATGCAAGCTAACGCCAACCTGATGGCACAACTCACTCAACAGCAGCAACAGAATGCTGGGGGCAATCCCACTCCCTATTCCTCATCCGACAGCTCAACTTCTTCTGATGAACCTCCCAGGCGCAGACGCCGTAAGACTGAAGCTGCACGGATGGGTGCTGCTGCCCAAACAGCTGGAAACCGCGACCAAGTCGGAGCTGGGAACTTAGGAACTGGAGTACAGGTGGAAGCTGGAGGCCCAGACCATCAAAACGCTAATGATGTCGAACCTCAAGACGCACGATTGGCAGATCGCCAGGAGAGGAGGCATCAACATGGACAGTTACGAAGAACGGACTCTAATCTCCCACCTTCCATATAAACACCAGACCTGACAGCCATGGTCAGGCAATTGATGAGAGAAAATCAGGGCTTGACGAACGACGATTGGGGAGTATCAAGGAGTCACACTCCGTTCACAGATGTTGTGTTACAGGCGGCGTACCCTAGAAAGTTTAGTATGCCAACTATCCCTGCATACGAGGGAAAGACTGATCCCAGACAGCATGTCATGAGGTACGAATGGATGATGGATTCAGCTAGAGCAAATGATGCCACCAAGTGTAGATGCTTTCCAATTACTCTATCTGGGATAGCTACTATGTGGTTTACCTGACTTCCTCCGCGGTCTGTGTCCAATTTCGAGGAGTTGGCAAAGAGGTTTATTGAGCAGTTCAGGATACACACTACTCATGCGAAGGACGTAATGTCTCTGTCCAGTGTAATCCAAAGTCCCGGGGAGTCATTGAAGGAATATTTACAAAGGTTCCATGTTGCGGTAACTGAAGTCAGTAATCCCAATGATCATGCAATTCTAATGGCTGTAATGAGAGGTGTGGATCCGGAGTCTGAATTTGGAGACTGGTTGGCAGGAAAACCTCCGACCACACTAGAGCGTTTCTACTCGAAGGCACACCAGTTCATAAGGAGAGAGGAAGCCAGGTGGGTAAGACGAGATAAGGCACCAGGACCTGTCCAAGAGTCTATGAAAAGCAATGTTGCTGTGAAGCAGTCCGAAGACAACTCGGGAAAGGTCTAAGTCAATGTCCAGAACAAGCCTGGGCAGTCTAAGGAGTCCGGAGGAAGAAATCAAGGGAAGAAGAGAGAAGCGGGAAAGTGGAAATCGAGAATTCCAAGCTACAACGAGTATACTCCGCTGAATGCGCCTCTTGAGAACATTTACCTATCTACCTGCAATACTTTTCAGTACATAAAGCCACGTCCAAAAGAATCAACTGAGGAGCAGAAGCGAACTGGGAAATATTGTCGCTTCCATGAGACTTATGGGCACAATACGGAAGAGTGCAGACACTTGCACGACGCTATCGAGAAGTTGATCAGGCAAAAGAAGTTGCAAGAATTTGTGAAGGATCCACAGGAAGGAGGACAGGGAACGTCCAACCCAGGTCGCGCACCGGCCCCGTGTCACCCCGAGGAGCCTGCCCGAACCATGGGTCGACTAGTCATAAATACTATTATCGGCGGACCTCACCCCGCGGATAAGAATTGGCAAGAGATGGAGCGGTACGCAAGCTCCCTGAAACATGCAGATTTTGAGTGCTGTTCAAACATGGAGGATGGGACTCCTGCCAAGCAGCAGCGCGTAATGACAGACGACATAGTGTTCAGAAACAGGGATGCTGATCAAGTAGAGGCTCCAACCATCGACCCGATGGTCATATCTGCGACGATCGGACCGGCATATGTGAAGAGAATTCTGATTGATTGCGGAAGTTCTGTCAACATCATCATTAAGAAGGCTTATGACCAAATGAAAATGGAAACAAAGGACTTGAAACCGTCCAAGGCTCGTATCCACGGCTTTAACGGCGCTGCGACCGATGCAGTGGGGTATGTCGAGTTACCAGTTGAACTGGGACAAGGCGAGCGTCGGAGGGTGCGAATCCTACCCTTCGTAGTTTTGGATGTGGATTCTCCATATAATGTTTTCTTGGGCCGGCCGGCCCTGGCTGAGTTTAGGGCCGCATTGGCCCCGTGGTGTTTAACTTTGAAGTTCCCAACTGACAAAGGAGTAGGTATTGTTCATGGCGACCAAGCAGCTGGTCGTTCCTGTTATGTGGCTAAGCTCTGGGAGGCCCACCGGAGGGAGAAAGGAAAGGTTGCGGACAATCCCATCCGCATCCATAATTCGGATAATTGACAAGTAGTGCCCGAGCCCTGGCTCGGGCATAACTCTTGGATCTTCAGAGACATAGATCCGAGAGACGACGATGAGAAACCCAGGGAAGAAAAGGCGGCTCCGGCTGAACTAACGGTTGACATTTCAGTCAGCCAAAGTGACCCCTCACGAATACTGAAGATCGGATCACAGCTTGGCCCCGCAATGACTGAAGACCTTAGTGACTTCCTCTGGGCGAATCTTGATGTTTTCGCCTGGATGCATTCTGATATGTGTGGGATTTCTCCCGCCATCACGAGTCATATGTTGAACATAGACCCGAAATACGTCCCAGTTAAACAAAAGAGGAGAGGAATGGACCCGGAGAGGTCCGCTGCTCTCAGAGAGGAGGTGGACAAACTCAAAGCCAATGGGTTTGTCCGCGACGCCCGCTATCCTGAATGGGTATCGAACCCCGTACTGGTGAAAAAGGCAAATGGGAAATGGAGAACTTGCGTAGACTATTCCGATTTGAACAAAGCGTGCCCCAAGGACAGTTTCCCGTTACCAAGGATCGATCAGTTGGTCGACTCCACCGCAGGACATGAGATGTTGTCATTCATGGATGCATACTCGGGGTACAACCAAATCCCGATGCATATTCCGGACCAAGAACACACCAGCTTCGTTACAGATGTCGAGCTATATTGCTATGTAGTAATGCCCTTCGGACTGAAGAACGTAGGAGCGACTTATCAGCGTTTGGTGAATCGAATGTTCAAGGACCAACTTGGTAGGACGATGAAAGTCTATGTGGATGACATGCTCGTGAAGTCATGGCAGTCAAACGACCACATTCGAGACTTGGCTGAAATGTTCGACATACTCAGGTATTACGGGATGAAGATCAACCCTCTGAAGTGTTCCTTCGGTGTTGCGTCGGGGAAGTTTTTGGGATTATCGTCAATGCTAGGGGAATTGAAGCTAACCCCGAAAAGATCCAAGCTATTCGAGATGTGAAAGTACCTAGGACTATAAAACAGGTACAGAGCTTGAATGGAAAAGTAGCTGCGCTAAGTCGATTCATATCCAGGGCAACTGACAAGTGCATCCCTTTCTTTGATATAATAAAGAAAGGGAAAAGGAACTTCGAATGGACGTCTAGTTGCAAGGAAGCATTCCGGGATCTGGTGAGGCATCTGGAGAGTCCACCAGTGCTGTCAAAACCAGTGGACCACGAGATGCTGTACGTATACTTGGTCGTATCCCCACATGCAATAAGTGCGGCTTTGGTTCGCGAGGAGGACCGAATCCAAAAGCCGGTGTATTATGTTAGCAAGCGTTTAACGGGGGCAGAGTGAAATTACCCTAAAATCGAGAAATTGGCCTATTGCTTGGTGATCGCATCACGTAAGCTACGCCCATATTTTCAAGCACACTCAATCAGTGTTTATACCGATCAACCCCTGCGGCAGGTACTCCAACGACCAGTAACTTCTGGAAGATTGCTAAAATGGAACATCGAGTTGAGCCAGTTCGATATCGCCTACTTGCCACGGAGAGCCATACAAGGGCAAGCATTAGCAGATTTTATCGCTGAGTTTACCATGCCCACAGAACCAGATAATCATGACGCCATTCCTCCCGTTCGATGGAAATTATACACTGATGGGGCATCCAACGACCGTTGCTCCAGCGCGGGTGTAGTTCTTATAACTCCGGAAAACCGATGAATCTGTTATGCTTTGAAGCTTGATTTCTCAGCTACGAATAATGAAGCAGAATATGAAGCATTGATTGCTGGCTTGAAGCTCATCGGGGAACTCGGGATCAAATCAATTGAGATCTTTTGTGACTCACAGTTGGTGGTTTACCAAGTGCGGGGAGATTACCAAGCCAAGGGACAGAAGCTTGATCCGTACCTTGTTCAGGTCCAAGAACTACTGTCGAATCTCGAGCATTATGACATTTCGCATGTTCCGCGCGAACAGAATAAAGAAGCCGGCTTGTTGGCTAAGTTTGCAAGCACAGGCGATGCACAGCAAATGGGATTGTATCCCGTTGAGGCCTTGCACGCCCCGAGCATAGATGAGATGAAAGTTGATTGTATATTGGAAACGGAAATCGAGAAGGAATCATGGATAACCCCATTCAAACTGTACCTGACGACCGGGACTTTACCAGAAAAAAGGAGCGAAAGACGGCATGTCCTTCGAAAGGCCGCGCGATACGTGATCCAGGATGGATTAATGTATCGAAAAGGGTTCTCAGTCCCATTATTACGGTGCATCGCTCATGATGAGACAAAGCGGGTCTTAAGAGAGGTTCACGAAGGAGAATGTGGCGACCATACTGGGGGGCAAACGCTAGCAAAGAAGGTCCTCCGCTACGGATATTACTGGCCGACCGTAAATCGGGACGCTGCGGACTATGTAAGAAAATGTGACAAGTGTCAAAGATATGCGAAAATCCCGAGGACTCCATCAACGGAACTCACGCAAATGGTTAGTCCCTGGCCGTTTGCAATCTGGGGAATCGACATAATCGGCTCTTTGCCTATATCCAAAGGTGGTGCGAAATACGCGATAGTTGCAGTCGACTATTTCACAAAATGGGCTGAGGCAGAGCCTTTGGCCACAATCACCTCTAAGAAGGTCATTAACTTCGTTGTACGAAACATTATATGTCGCTTCGGCCTTCCTCGCTCCATCAATACAGACAACGGGACGCAGTTTGAAAGCAGAGAGTTCAAAGAGTTCTGTTTAAAGTATGGCATCGAGAAGAAGTTCGCCGCCGTTGCACACCCAAAAGCTAACGGACAGGTCGAGGCCATTAACAAAATAATCAAGTCCATACTAAAGAAGCGTCTGGAGAAGGTTGGAGGCAAGTGGGTAGATGAGCTCCCAACAGCACTATGGGCTTATAGAACTACCCACAAGTCCGCGACCGGCCACACTCCATTCGCCTTGGCATACGGCTCGGAAGCCATTATACCTGTGGAACTTGAAGTTCCATCACACCGAGTGACGTACTATGATTGTTGGAATCACTGGACTGCATCGATGAAAAGCATGAAGAGGCCGAATTAAGGGCGGCATCACATAGACATCGAGTCAAGCGTTACTACGACGGCAGAGTCCGCCCAAGAACTTTCGATGTAGGTGATCTCGTTCTGAAATGAGTTTTCCCGGTACCATCGCGTATGAATCCCAGCTGGGAAGGTCCATACGTCATTGAACGGAAGCTTGGAGAAGGAACATTCAAGCTAGCGACCGTTGATGGCACGACACTCCCCCGAGCATGGAACAGTGATCATTTGCGGCATTATTACATTTAGCATGTTTTCCTTTCTTATTTTAGGCACTGTTATTTCCTATGTGTTTTCGTTTAGTTGTAGTTTAGTTTCTTTTTAACTATGTAATCAAGCAGTCTAGTTGTTTTTCATTAATAAAGGCTTGAAGCCGTATTTTCCACAGATCACTAATGTTTCTATATCTCATGACCGGATGACGAATTACATTATCCTATACGGTGTACGGACTCGTGTAAACGACTTCAAATCTCCGAATCCCCAGAGCGCGGATCGGAGTATTCTAAGTCCCCGGAGCGCGGACTAGAGTATAAACGATTTCAAATCTCCGAATCCCCAAAGCGTGGATCGGAGTACTCTAAGTCCCCGGAGCGCGGACTAGAGTATAAACGATTTCAAATCTCCGAGTCCCAGAGCGCGGATCGGAGTACTCTAAGTCCTCGGAGCGCGGACTAGAGTATAAACGATTTCAAATCTCAGAATCCCCAGAGCGTGGATTGGAGTACTCTAAGTCCCCGGAGCATGGACTAGAGTATAAACGATTTCAAATCTCTGAATCCCCAGAGCACGGATCGGAGTACTCTAAGTCCCCGAAGCGCGGACTAGAGTATAAACGATTTCAAATCTCCGAGTCCCCAGAGCGCGGATCGGAGTACTCTAAGTCCTCGGAGCACGGACTAGAAAATAAACGATTTCAAATCTCTGAATCCCCAGAGCGCGGATCGGAGTACTCTAAGTCCCCGGAGCGCGGACTAGAGTATAAACGATTTCAAATCTCTGAATCCCCAGAGCGAGGATCGGAGTACTCTAAGTCCCCGGAGCGCGGACTAGAGTATAAACGATTTCAAATCTCCGAATCCCCAGAGCACGGATCGGAGTACTCTAAGTCCCCGGAGCGCGGACTAGAGTATAAACGATTTCAAATCTCCGAATCCCCAGAGCGCGGATCGGAGTACTCTAAGTCCCCGGAGCGCGGACTAGAATATAAACGATTTCAAATCTCCGAATCCCCAGAGCACGGATCGGAGTACTCTAAGTCCCCGGAGCGCGGACTAGAGTATAAACGATTTCGAATCTCCGAGTCCCCAGAGCGCGGGTCGGAATACTCTAAGTCCTCGGAACGCGGACTAGAGTATAAATGATTTCAAATCTCCGAATCTACTGAATGCGGATCAATTTACTCTAAATCCTCAGAGAGCCGATTCAGAAAAGAGTCCAAGTACTCGAGAAACATGGAACAAGAAGTATGCCACGTCTGGAAATGTTTGAACAACACAAGAATGGATTGGGAGATAATGCAACTCATAAGAACTTGAGTTATGACTACAGTTAGTCAGCAAACCAAAGAAAAGCAAGAGAATCATTCAAACAAAAAAGAAACTAAACTTCATTTAGTAGTTCAAAATGGGGTTACACAGTTACTCCTACAAGACTCAGAGTTCAGAACCTATCTATACAAACTGCAAGCCACAAAAAATAGTAGCAACTACAAGACTTAAGCAAGAAGCTCGTTGAACGAGTGTATCGATTACTTCTTCGGTTTCTTCTTCTTATCTTCCTTTGTTTTTTCCGACGACTCCTCTCCCTCACGCTTTTTCTTGGATTTCTTGCTTGCTAAAGAAGCGGAGTCAGGAGTAGGAGACGGAACATCCAGTGGTTTAAACCTGCCCGGGAGAATGATTTTCAGAGGTCTTATCCGCGGGTCGGTAAGTTCCAGTATCTCCGGTTCGACTTTGACCTTGACCTTTTTCTTCTCCTCTTCGGCGAGGCGTTCCTTCATGTTCATCTTTGAGGTATGCTCGAAGGCGCCGGTAATCTCGATTTCATCGCTCCCTTCGGCAGGGGACGAAGTGTCAAGCTTGTCATCATCTAGCACCCCGATCACTTGAGCGTCAGGGCCAGGAGTTACTCCCGCATGAGCAGCATCGCTTGTTTTCTCCGCCTCCTCCTTGGCGTCATCGCTCCTCGGAGCTAGCTCGGGATCAGTGCACCCTGCATGAAAACATAAAAAAAACGAACATTAGAACGAATGAAGACTGGAAAATGACAAGATCTTTTGACATCTAGAAAAGAAGAGTTTCCTACCGGGTTCTGGTTGGCTATCGGTTGCGTGTGGGGTTTCACCCTCCAGAATAGGAGATAGCACATGAGCACCGAGCCCGGGATCTTCAGGGTCATAACTGACATGTTGCTCAAACGGATCAAGTATCGGCCGACCGGCCGGTTGAGCAGCGGGAGGAGCGGCAATATGAGGAGCGGTAGTCTTGGCCCCAGATGGGCCAGCCCCATCACTTTCCTCTTCTTGAAGGGGAAAGCCTTTGCCATAAAGCGCCAAAGCTGCGGATAGATCCGCTGGCTCGTTCCCCCTAAGAAACTCCTTCGCCAAGGCATCCTCATCGACCTCTTCGGAGCCCGACTCGATTTTCCTGATCTTTATCAAAGTTTCCCAGGCCTCAGCTAGGGATTCGAGGTAGCCGTCGCCCAAGAATGTTAAGTCGCGATGCATAAGGACGCGAGCTCCATATTCAGCGATCAACGGGTCAAACATGCATTTGACCTCTTCCCTGCCGGCTTCTGCGGCCGCCTCGAGGCGAGAGTCAATCTCCTCCGCAGCCTTTCTTTTGCCCTCCTCACAGGCCTCATCCTTCATTTTCTCAACCCCAGCAAGTTCGTCATCGAGCTTCGTTTTCAGGAGACGAGTAGCAACGATTTCATCACAGTATCGTTGTGATTCTTCTTGAGCAGCTACCTTGTCCTCCTTCTCCTTGGAGAGTAATTCTTTCAGCTCTCTGACTTGCACGACGAGCGCGTCCCTCTCTTTTTGGACAGAGTCTTTTTCTAGGGCGAGGGCACCGCTGCGCTGGACTGCTTCATCAAGCTCCTTCTTGTATGCCATCTCTAAGCGAGTAACTGCCTCAGCAGTATCTTTTGCGCTTTGTTCAGCGGCTTCCAACTTCAACTTGTACGAAGCGAGCTCTACGTCTTGGTGCCTGATGATGTTTTTGTCACAGCCAGCCTCCAGTTTCAAGCGATCAATCTCATGTTGACGCTCAACGGACACCTCCGAGATCTTCTCCACCAAGTGCACAAACACGTCATGTTGAACATAGACGTCGTTATTGCAGGCAATGACACTCAGCTTCACGTGCCCAGGAATATGGTGAATAGCCGGGAGGAACTTCAAACCGTCAAAGCAAATTTTCGGAAACTTGGCCCTAAGATCGACCATCTTTTCCGCGATAGTTGGATCAACCGCGGGAGTAGGGGGAGGAGGCTTTGGAAGTTCTGCCCTTTTTCGTTGTTCCCGAACTTGCCTCATGCTCGATGAACCGGAGTGTTGTTCTCGGGGAGCGTCAGATTGGTAACCCTTCTGTGAAGATTTCTCTTTATCCGGCACAGTTGGAGGAAGAGGATCACGGGACTATGAAGATTGAGAATATGCCTTCTTGCAGTGAGACGACTCGCGGGGACGATTGTCTCTATCTTCGTAATCGTCTCTGTCCCTACGTCTGCCTGAACCAGAGTCCCGTCCAGAGTGATGAAATATGGAAGAGCCATGAAGGCGATCGAGTCCGTGAGAATGCCCCATATCACCTGCGAAGAATGGAGATAACAACGAGTTAAGAAAAATCCATGAGATAAGAAAAAACTTGAAGTGTATGATGGAACGCGTATGTGCGTGTGTGTCCTAGTGTTCCCCCTTGACGGACCAGTTCTTTTATCTTTGCTAATTGGAGTATTGTCTCCTTGGGTCGGGAGTTGAACTCCCACGTTGCCTTTAGCGGGCGAAGAAAACTTGAGGGCTTCAGGATCGTCAAACCCGTAATTAAGTATATCATCGGGAATAAACAGGTTCGACAGGCCCCTCGGGGAACTTTCCAGGTGCTGCGAGGAAGCCTCTTTCTCAGGCGGGATAGGCATGACTTTTGAAGTGCCACCAACTTTCTCCTTCTGAACTTTATATTTTAATTTCTTCTTTCCCTTCGAAGGGGAGGATGACGTCTCAATGTCTTGAACTTTGACTGCTGGATTCCAAGCGGGACCCACATTCTCGCCTTGGGTCTCAGGAGCTTCATCTTCTTTGCGCTCACCTTCTTCGTGCGTATCGGGAGTGCGGCGCGATGACGATCCGACCTGTTTTTTCCCTTTACCGGATGGAGGTTTGGGGATGGTGACACCTTCTGGAAGGCTAACCCGACGACCAGGGGCTAGCAAGCCAAACCCCGACAGTGATTCATTTGAAATGATATTTCGGATGTCTCGTTCCTCGGCAGGAAGAGCTCTAATGGCTTCAACAGCCTCAGAATATCCTCGGCCTTCCGGACGCGGGTTGATACCTGGAAAGATGAAACAAAGAGTTAGGAAAAACATGACTCCAGTTAAATGCAAATAGTGACTCAGCAGAGAGACTTACTGCCTTCAACCCATCTCCTCGCAAAACCAGGAGGGCAGTGCACATAAAACCATTCCTGTTTGTACAGGGCGAATTTACTGCATGCCCCTGTCAAGATTTGGCATTTGTGGTATGGCTCGAGGAACATAAAGGAAGGACTGTCTTTCCATCTCTTGATCATATAAATGTATCTGATATCGCCAGCGGTTGGAGGTCTGGAGAAGACGGCCATGAAAAGTAAGTAGGTCCTGTATAGAAACGCATGGCCGTTCGGGTGCAGCTGCGATGGAGCTATGTCGATATACTACAATACATCCCGGAGAAATAAATTGAACGGAGGCACGCTGCCCATCCAACACATGAACTTGTTACAGGCGGTATACCCGACTGGAGGCAGATGAGGACGATCGTGTCGCGAAGGGACTAACATGTCGGCGAAAGGGATCCCATGAATGGAGCATATCCGTCGGAGAGCGGCTTCGTTGATCTTCGAAGCTTGTGAATCGATCAGATTGTCTAGTAGAATTGTTGCCTCCAGGGCATCAGGTGCTAAGTTATGAGCAGGAGAAGTCGACGGATTAGAAGTATCATCGGCTTTTTGCCTTGATGACGGCCCAGGCCTGTCGGATATAGTGGCGGAGCTAGACTTTCTTGACATCCCCAATAAATAACGAACCTGGCTAAGTGCTTGAGAAACTATACTTAAAAAACGTTGAACGTTAGAATTAGCCACACGAGTTTTCCCCCCACGTGGTGTGTGAACTAGTGCAAGCAATTGTGTACAAGCAATAAGAATATAAAGATTTCAAAGATATAAAAGTGAGCTTCGAATCGTCGCCTTCGAAGACCGTCATCGCTGACCGTCTCAAAAAGCCCGCCTTGAGGTGATTACAGTTTCAAATTCAGAAAATGAATGTTAATCAAAGTCCAGGTTTAAGTCTACTAAAGCTAGGGAGTTAACGATCCGGGTCAGTTTCACATGATGGTGTGCTTAGATCTTTGTCCTTGTATTGATTGGGCAAGGCAATTGTTCGTTCGGCATTTATAGTGTTCGGCTTTAGTATGGTTCAACATTTATCATTGGTCGGCATTTATAATTGTCCGGCATGTGCATTACTCGGCCTTGATATTGTTCGGCCTAGGTATAGTATTCGACATGTATGTTTGTTTGTTCGGCAGGTCAGTTATTCAAAATGTATACTGTTTGGCAATTGTATTGTTCGGTCTAAGTTCTGTTCGGCATGTGTGTCTGTTCGGCATGTCAGTTGTTCGGCACATATACTATTCGGCATTTGGATATTGTTCGGACTTAGTTTGTTTGGCTAAAGTAGCGCTCCACCCTCGATTATAGTTCCACCCTACTCCTTCTCCATCTGCGCCGAACAACAAGAACAGATCGCTCGGCGAAGATTACGCCGTTCGACACCCCATCTTTCTGTTTCTTCCAGTCTTGTTCGGCATGAAGAAACTAGGCCTAACTACTATGCACCGTTCGACAACTCCAAATATGCGAGCCATTTCTGCTCGCCACACATCATACAACCACAGAAATGTCCAGTTTTCCACGTGCCTCTCTCGGCTGCATATAAACCTAAATCTCGTGTTGAAGTAATTTAATCGTGGAAGGGATAATACCTAGTTCGAAGATCGAAACTGAGGAAAGATCGATTAGGCTTTAGATCTGATAGGCTGGCGAGAATTGCAAGTCTCTAAGGTGTGACGGAAATGAAGGTGTAAAAGGAAAATAGTGGAAGGATGCCTAGTTTTATAGGGAGAAGATAGAAGTTAAAAAGGCTATACCCGGTAGAACCGGTCAATGTCGCAGCGTTCGGCTTCAAAGCGAAGTGTCGCTCGGCACATGAGGATTGTTCGGCTTCGAACGCATCGTTCGGCGTCCAAACCATGCTCGTCTCACACCTTCATCACTAATATTCTCGAGAAGGCATCTCCGAGGTAAGCTAAACTAGATTCAAAGCGCATCACGTTCAGTCACCTAATGCACTTTGGGGGGAAAGTGTTTCCTGGTAATTTGACCAGGCAACTAGTGCTCGGCATCAAGTGGGACTCGGCATCAGAGAGTGTTCGGCATCTAGGAGTGATCGGCGAAGTACCCGGCATCCATGATACTCGGCGTCAGGTAGTGTTCGGCATCTAGGAGTACTCGGCGAAGTACTCGGCATCCAGTGTACCCGGCATCCATGATACTCGGCCTCAGATAGTACTCGGCGTCAGGCATTGCTCGGCATCAGCTGGAACTCGGCATCAATCAGTATTCGGCGCCCAGTAGAACTCGGCGACAGAAGTGCTCGGCATCCAGAAGACATTCAGTGTGCATAACTACTCAACGAGACAGTATCGTTCGACCTGCATGCCTTGTTCGGTCAGGAGCTTCGGACAGAGATACGTTCGGCTTCAACTGCAACCATCCTGCACTTCCTACACACCAAACGTACCATTCGGCATAAAAAGGACCGTTCGGCAAGGAAATGATCGTTCGACATTATGGCGTTCGGCATGCCTGGTTCGGCAAGCAGCGACCACTGTACTCGGGCTGAAGTATTCGGCCACCAAGCCCACTTGGGAAGTCCAGCCCATATTTGCCTATAAATAGAGGGGAAGGGTCATAGTGAAAAGGGATCTTTTTTGGAGAACACTGGGGAGACTCTGCCATTTTTGAGACTCATCTTCTCTACTTAACAACTTCATTCAAGCATTTGATCTACGAATTGTATTTGTAATCAATCATTAAGAAGATCAATAAAGTTTAATCTCAAAGTGGACGTAGGCAATTACGCTGAACCACTATAAATTTGGTGTTCTTACTTTCTGCATTTAAATTAGCAATGTCTTCTCTGTTTAATTTACCTTCATCACTTATTTCTCTACACAATCTTTTTCTACGAGGTTAGTGACCAATTTTGGTGCTAACAGCATGCATACGGACCGACCTTGGGCCCGTACATGTGTGAGTGACTTATCCGTTTTATTGTGGAGTTTATTATTTACTTAATTCATGCCATCCTAATCAAGAGATGACGATCTATGACCTCGATCCAAGGCCATTTCCATTTGATGTGGACGGTGGCCGCTCCAGTTCCATCGCCGCAGCCCAAGTTCTCACATATTATGGCAGCTGGTTATTCCTCACGTGTTCCTCAACCATATCCTTAAAGTACCTATAGTCATTTGTATTATTCCCATCCAGCTCATGGAATAGGCAGTACTTTCCTAATGCCCACTCAAGTTCGGTTGGCTCTCTCCTTGCTGGCCTTTCGTACGGAAGGCATCCTTGAGTATCCAAATAATCCTCCTCAAAGTCCCATTTAAATCTGTATAAGAAGAGAATTTTGGTTCTCTTCTTTGTTGCTTCGATCCATCGAAGTCATCATCCATTTTCCCTTTTCTTTTGTCCTTGCCCGAACCTTCTCCAGAAGGTCCTCCATCCCTCACTGCGTTAACCTCTTCTCTATTGGCTTTAGCATCTTCCTGCCATAAGAACGTCTCAGCCTAATGATAAAATTCCTTGAGATCCATTGGAGGGTCCCATTCTAGTGCCATCTTAAAATCGGTGTTGTCATCTATTCCTAATGCTGCCGCCAACAAAACCGTCGATAGATCTGGCCGATCCATAGAAGCAACCGCCGCATTAAACCTTATTAAGAAATTCTTGAGGGATTCCCCAACCTTCTGCTTCATCATTGTCAACGTCATTATGCTCTTGGATCTCGTGATGTGGACCCGAAATTACCTCATGTATTTATCCACCAACTCCGTCCAAGTACTAATGGAACAATTCTCCAATTGCCTAAACCATAGTGCAGATATATTTGCCAAGTACAAGGGAAAACATCGTGCCATCACCTCCACTGATTCCCCCAGCACTTCCATATGCCTCATGTACTTCATCAGATGAACAGTAGGGTCCGTTTTTCTGTCATATGCTTCCAGTGTCAGTAACTTAACTCCGGTGGATTCCTAGCACACCTGATATTAGGAGTGAATGGACTCCTACTCACATCTTCCAAATCCATGTTCACAAATCCTCCTCTCATAGCTCATCTGATCATCTTTGCAAACCTGTCACTATTATCCAAAGGTAGCCACCGATCATCATTTATAGCCTGCCCCGACTCCACGAGGGAATCTCGGATTATACATTTCCATATTCTGATTCACAGCTGCATGCACTACTTCAACCACTGGCCGAATAGCATCCACACCAGCACCTATACCATCCCGACCTGAGGGCATGCCCCCAAGCCTAGGGGGTTTGGTGCCGACCCCTCTGGAGGGATCGGTGCCAATCACTTGATGTTAGCCGGGGCCACCCCTGGTTGCTCCACTGCGATCTCCTGCCCGTTGACTCCATTTCCTTGCTCCTTGTTTTGAATTTTAATAGCTCTTGCTACTCCATCTCTTTGATCCAAATTGCCAGTAGCTCCTACCACTCCTGATCCTTGCTTTTGAGTTTCTACAGCTCCTACTGCTCCAGACTGTCCAATTTTCTTGAGGAAATTCTATGTCATCTCCTCTTGTCTCTTCATCATCCGCTCCTGCATTGCCTCCATCATAATCTCCATCTCCTTCCTAGTGACGTAGATGGAGGGTTGATTAGCTCTAGCTTCTGAGGATGCCTCCTGGCTTCCTCCATGGTGACTCCTATCTTCGTGTTCCCTCCTTATGGATTGCCTAGCCATTGCTTCCTAGATCCAAGTATCCAAGCTTCCAAATCAGAAATTCAAGCTTCCAAATCCACAGGTGTAAGTATTCTTAGTGAAAACACCAAAATGTTGACGTCAAAAATGGCACCAACACCCAATCAATATGAAAGCATCATAAATCCAAATCAACTCCAAACATAATGAAGTAGAGAATAAAATATAAAGAACAAAAAATTAAAATTGAAAGAAATAACCATAGAGAGTTTTATAGTGGTTCGACTGACTTTATCTTACGTCCACTCCAATAATTTTCCATTTATTTATACTATTGATTATAGTTACAATGGTTTTAATTTACAGTAATAAAAATGGTAGAGTTCAGGCAAGAGAGAAGAAGAAGGAAGTCCCCCTGTAGTGAGCTATCCATCTTATATTTATAGGTAAAGACCCGAAAATATTACATTGAAAATCCACGTGCAGAAGCTCAAGGACCAAACGAATCCCTCAAGAGAAGATGGGGCCTACTTGGGCCGATCCTAGGGATCGGTGCTGACCCCTATAGGGGATCGGTGTTGATCCCTATTCTTTAGGGATGTGGGTCGGTGATCCCTGGTGGTGGTCCCCCATGATGCCTTCTTTTTGTTTTCTGAGTTGTTCTACTTTTACTAAAAGCCTGGTTAACAATATCATTAATAAATATAACGCTCATCTTGTAGCCAAGGGATTTAGACAAAGAGAAAATATTAATATTTTTTATACCTTTTCACCTTTTTCTAAAATAATATGTATTAGAGTGTTAATTTCTCTTGCTTCAATTTACGATTTACTAATTCACCAAATGGATTCAAAAATTGCTTTTTTGAATGGTGAATTAGAAGAAGCAATTTACATGGGCCAACCTGAAGGCTTTATTATCTCTGGTCAAGAATATAAAGTTTACATATTAGATAAATCTATATGGTCTTAAATAGGCACCTAAAAAATGGCGTGAAAAATTGATAATCTAGTTATATTATATGGTTTTAGAGTAAATGAAAGTGACAAATGTATTTACTATAAATCTGAGATTAACATTTGCATTATCATATGTGGATGATTTACTTGTATTCTGTTAAAATATTCATATTGTGAACTTTGTTAAATCCATATTATATGTCAATTTTGTATGAAAGATATTGGAAAGCTAAGTGTAATCCTTGGTATTAAGATCACTAAGTCCAAGAAGGGAATTTTCTAGATCAATCTTCCTATATTAAGAAGATGTTAACGATATACAATTACCTTGACTGTAAACCTGCTAGTACATCGTACGATCCTAGTGTCACTTATGAAAGTGCGAGACAATTTGATTATGCAAACATCATTGGCAGCCTTCGATATGCCACTGATTGTACCAGACCTGACATAACCTATGTTGTAGGATTATCATGGAGTTTTACTAGTAGACCTAGTATAGAGCATTGATATGCTATTGAAAAGGTAATAAGATACCTTTAAAGAACTATGAACCTTGAATTTATTATCAGAAGTTTCCGGCAATCCTTGAAGGATATAGCGGTGTTGACTGGAACATTTTATCAGATGACTCCAAAGCAACTGGTGGGTATATTTTTAGTATAGCAGGTGGAGTTGTTTCTTGGAAATCTAAAAAACAAATTGTTTTGACTTAGTCCACTATGGAATTTGAGATGATATCATTGGCTACAGCTAGTAAAGAAGCATATTACTTGAGAAATTTGTTAAACGAGATCCCTTTATGGGAAAAACTAATACCAGTTGTGTTGATCCATTGCAATAGAACCACGGCTATTGCAAAAGTTAAGAACCATTATTATAATGGTAAGTGACAACAAATTCATCATAGGCACGTTACTTTAAGAGAGTATATCTCTTCGGGATCTATTAGAGTGGATCTTGTATACACTGATTAGAATATAGTGGATCCTTTGATGAAAGGATTAGCCAAAGAGAAAGTCTTTACAACATCTAAAAGAATGAGACTATGCTCCTTAGAATAAGGAATCGCTCATAATTGTAACACAACCAAATGACTAGAGATCCCAAAAACTAGGTTCAATGGATCAAATTCTACTAATATCAAGTTACGAAGTAATATGATTTGCATGTGATAATTTTGATTAGATAGAAGCATGTAATCCTAAGCGATAAGAGGATGAGTTGATAGCAAATTGTAATGAAATCTATACTCTATGTGGAGTGGAGTTCCTGCCCATAGGAGTGGTCTTGATAGATTCACCTATATGAATGTGGAAATGTGGTCCTACGGATTTTTTGGGCAAAACTCCTAGAGCATTCACTAAACTGGGACATACAAGCATAACTTTTAACTCATAGGCTATTGGCTGCACCTTAGAAAATTTGTGCATGGTTTGATATCAGATATAGAGCTCAAGACTATATGCCACTCTAATATAATCCAAGTTGGACTCTGTATGAAAATGTTCAAATCGAAAAATACCTTTGTTTATGCACAATCTTGGGCATCCAATACTTTCTCTTGTATTTTCTAAGGAAATGATGCATGACCACCAATCCCATGCCGATTGACCGACTCGACTTGACCCGGGCTTGGTTGGGTTGATGTGGTGTATCACTCTTTATTTTTGGTATGAAAATTTTTCAAAGGTTTTAAGTAAATGATCGATTTTAATGGTAATTTTCTTTGCATATTTTATTACTTGGTAAAAAATAATAAGATCAGACAATCTCTCCCATGACAACAAAAATGTGCTTTCTTATTTCCGTTGGGAAAAATTTTCTGTTTACATAATCAGGTAGATGGAAAAAAGAAAACACAACTTATCATATTTCTAAAACACATTTCTTCTTCTTCCATTTTTTCCCTGATCAAAATCATTAGACAAAGATAAGGGTGGTACTGAGTTGGCATTCTTCGGTACAAAGGGTCAACGATATTTTGAAATTGAGGGTTGTTTTGTTCTGAAGGTGGCCTGGCAAACAGACAGAATTACACACCTTCGGTGGAGTGGCGAAATGTCTTAAAGAGAGCTACCTAGTCTGCAGCTCAAACATATCGCTTTCAGAACGTGCTCCTATAACACATTATTTGCTTTATTTTTTATCTTTATCATGATAATACTTATCAAATCATAGTAGAGCATTTTCACTGCCTTCATCTGATAAAATAATAATGAAAGTTTATTCTAGAGCTGGTGAGGATATATCACTAGCCATTAGGGATACAAATTTTGCACCTTTTCCAACTAATCATGATCATGAACATTAGGTAGGTTATAAAATATTTTTAATCTACTGGAAACCAATAGATACCTTTTGAAAGATCTACCAAAGTGTTATGATTTCAAGATTGTTTTATATTATTATGCAGATAACCCCTTCAGTTATATGCTGATTATGCATGTCGAAAGAATAGATTGTTATGTTATTGTTTCTTCACTTAGATTCTTTTTCATCCTTTTGCATTGTGATCATTTTGCAATGAATAAAGGAAGTGTGTTTATAGAAACTAGAGGCTCGTTTAGTTTGAATATGAGTTTTATATTTTTCATTTTAAACAATGTACATAAATATGCACGGGAGATGGGAAAAGATGAAAGACGGTTAATTTGGAAAATGATCTAACATATAAATGGAAAAAACTTTTATTCTTTTCTTATTTTTGAATAACATAAGAAAGTATTTTTTCACTCATCTCTTCCTCTTTGTTGTAATAACTAAGATTTCCATCTTTTTCTTCATCTTTCATGCATGGGAAGTACATGTTAGAAATGCAAAACTCAAAATATGTGTTTTGAAGCCAAATAGACCTTAAGGTGAGTCAGTTGTTAAAATTAGGAATGCATAGTACATATCCACATTGTACGTGTATGTATCTTTGGATTGAACTTTTTGTTTCTGTATGTTGATTTTTGCAATGCTTTTCCTTTTTCAGTATTAAAACATTATGTGTGTTATTTTTATTTTGACCTCTTTGAACAATATTGGCTTAAATTTTTTATGTTTAATGTAGATAAATATTATGATGATATCTAATACTTTATGATAGTTCGTACTATAATAATTTTCCAAGGACCTTATAATAAGTTCTTTTTTAGGCCAAAATCTATATGTTCATTATAATCTCTATCATTATTTTTTTCATGTAATACTATATTTTATTTTGTTAGCATTGGATCATAAAATTATGCTGGAAGAAAAGGACGGTGTGTCATCCTGCATTGGATCATAAAATTATGCTATAAAATTGATTGTATACTAATTGGTTGGATTGCTTAGATTGATTGGCACTATGTTACGTGATTCAGCCTTTAGGGAACTTCGAGGACGAAATACTTTTAAGGTGGGAAAATGTAACACCTCGTAAAATTTATGATAATTAATAAATAATTAATAAGGCTCCAAAAGGGGGATTTATGCAAACGACAGAATTTTGCCACAAAACTTGCACCATTATGTTCGTAGCGATTTTCCGAGCAACTTTCATATTTGGAGTTTTGAGATCAAAGCTCAAACGAAGAAGTTATCAGCGTTTGAAGTTTCAAGAGTGAAAATAATTAAAAAGGAAATAAATAATAATAAATGCATGACCCCAGTCGACCCCCTTATGTGGGTCGGTTAATCGCTAGCGGTCAACCGCTTAGGAGGCGGTCGACCGATTGGGGGGTGGCTAGGGTTTGAATCTTGGCCAAATGGACCAAATTTAATTACTTTTATGTAACTATTATGATTGATTCGAGCACCTATAAATATAGGCCTAACCCTTCATTTCTCTTCTCATATTTTCTGATAAAAGCAGCGAATCTCTTCCATTTTCCATTCTTCGTTATTTCTATTAATTATAAAATATTATACTATATGTATATATAATTGGAGAAAGGCAGAAAATAAAAAGAAGAGAATGAGTGAATCAATATTGGTGGAAAAAGGTAAGGTTTTATAATTATAAACCTATATTCCCTTTAACCCTAAATCTTTTCTCAGATCTGTAATGCTAATAGTATTTATATACCCTGTTATACAAATTCTTTTGGATTAGAATGGAAAAGGAGTCAACTGAAAGAATGGATTCGGATTTGGAAGATTTGGAAAGCTAGAAAGGTGGGTGAGAAATTATATAAATTATTTATAACACTGAAATTTATCTCGTTGAATATTTATTTAACTATTATGCATGTATAAATCTGATGAGTCATAGGCTTAAAACAAACATATAGCATTATCACCTACATATTCTATAAAATAAGTAATTGGAATAGGAATGGTATGGAAAACCTATTCTGGAAATTTGAAATCAGTCCCAAATATTTATTATTATAGAATGTTTGTAAAGTTGTAAAGTTTATTCCAGATTGATAATTAGGTTGTAATTTAAGTTGCCCTAGTTGGCTTGGAATGTGAATTTCTATATTTTAATTTATTTGGAGTGAGGTATAATTTAATTATATATATTTTCGTGTAATTTCCATAAATTATTTAATTCCACAAATGTATAAAAACACCCATATGAATTAACAAGGAATATAGCAAAAAGGAAAGAGATGGGTAAATTATGGATATTCTTCTCCAAAGTTTACACTATCTATTTCAATAAAAAAAGATATAATTCTTTCTAATTTCAAACAAAGCAAGGCCTCACTTTTGATTAATTTATAGAAAGCTATAACGGTAATCCCTTTTGAAAGGGTGGCTCTTATAAATTTAAATGTGGAAAGGAATGTTCTAGTTTAGAAATTAATATATAGAAATGGGAAAATATATATGTATAACCGCGTCTAATGATTAAAAACAAAAATATATACATAGCGTAATTTACGATGATATTCTTATTAGTTATTAATAACATAATAATTATAGGATTATGAGGCAGAAAATTGAAGAAATTGTAATTCCAAAATTTATGGACAATAACTACAGATTTAATAAGTAATAAATTTATAGTTAATAGAGAGTTTAAGGAATTACATGAGGATTGATTAGTGAATTCAATATAGCATTTATAGGGAAATTGAATAGGCATAATAGGTGGATTTTGAAATGGGTGGATAAATATCATTAAAGATTGTCCAATTTTGAAATTAATGACTAGTTATTATAGACAATTGATATTTATTAGACATATGAAGGAAATGAGTAAACCAAAGCCTAAACGTATAAGATAGGAATAGTTACATAGCAAATAAATAAGTTTTAATACTATTAAATATATGTAGAAAGCTATATAATTTTTATTATAGGAAATTATATAGCTTCAATTATACGTTTAGAATGAGTGCGAATTAGTGGGCCTAGCCCAACACTTAGGCTTTGGGTGTATAGTTAGGTTTAGTTGGTTGGGATGCGAGATCAGCATAATTACACAACATAAATCTTCCTTTCACCTAGAGGCTACCAGCAGTTGCATATACATACTACTGATGTGAGTCATCTCCAACTGTAGGACCCATAGGAAAGGAATATGTGTTGCGGATGGTATGGGAAAATATATCGGGGGTTTTCCTCAGATTTGAAGTATTAAATGGCCCGGTACTTTTAAGAAAATGTGATCCGCTTCATTTCTAATAATAGGTATTAAGTAACCGAAAAAAACATTTTCCTAAACTTACCTAGGTTAGTCTAAACGGGATGTTAGCTGTGGAGGTCAATGGGCTAGGTCAGTATTTTGTATCGGTATTTAGTAGTAGGTCTGGCCTATAGGCTATGACCACCAGAAGTTCTAAGCGTGGGGTGGCAAAGACTTGGGTTATGCCCTGACGGATTTCGCTTCCTACTAGTGTAAAATCTGTATGGGAGACGTACATACCTCAAAGTAGATGGTTAGATGAAAATTTGTTTATCAAAGGTGGGCTAGTTAACCCTTAGATGAGTCTTTAAGAAGCGTTGGTAGAATGGAAATTTACCATAAATTATAAAGCGTATATAAGAGTCATCGGTCTCTGTAGTTAGAACCGATCGACTAGTGTTATCCTACGGAGGGCCTGCTCCAGGGACTGAGGTATTAAATGGCCGTTGGATCTGCCTCCTACTTATTTAAGAAGCATTAAGTGGCCGGGGTTTTTGGTAGTGAAACGGTTAGACATATGTGTGGATAGGCATATACATATATAGTTATACCTTAGAGGAGGGCAGGCATATCGTACGCATACATAGAACTTAACGGATTAGCTGTAAGCAATAGACGTAACTCTTAAATAGAAATCAGTTGGCATAAATTAATGGTATGGGTAAAGTATGTAATTTTTCAATCACCAGAACGTTGTTCTAACCCCCTCCTCATTACAACCCATATGATAGATTTAGAGAAACAAGATACTGGAGCAAGATGGGAACGGTAGATGGAGAAGTCTTCTTATTCATGCTCGACGCTGATAAGGCGATTAGACATCCAAGGAATAATATTAATTCCAAGGTAGTAGTCTTAGTCAGTATGTATATTCTATTATATTTTTCAATTCCGCTGAGGGTTTATATTATCACTCTCTAATATGCTAGTTTTTATTACAAGTTACCAAAACCAACAATTTGTACCCAATGGACTTGGGTTTCGAGTTAGTCGAAATTTGAACCCATTAAGGTGAAGATTGTTACAGTTTCCTGTCTTTTCACACCTTTCTTAGATGTCCAATAATCAAACCTTTATTTAGTAAGGAAATATACTTCCTCTGAGAAACATAAAGAAGAGTATCTATTTTGTTCCTAGGTCCCTTAACAGTTTGGTTCCCATGTTCACCTTGGTATCTCTTTTGTAGGATCACAACCTCTCTTTGGTTTTCGGCTGATTTCCTCTTTATCATTCGAAGGCGTCTCTCCCTTTCTTTAAGAGATATGCTAACAACAACTTTCCATTTCGGAGAAAATATGTCAAAGTCATGGTTTAGTACTGCCTCAAATATTGTTCATTTGGCTTAATATTGAATATTTCGTCTTTCTTGAGCGAAAGGATCATTTCCCAATTCTTTTACAATTCCTATATCCATGAATTGGCTCCTCCCTGTTTAGTTCATTCATTAAGGAAAAGATTGGTTTTTCTCTTATAGGAAAAGGGTTTAAACTCCATTTACTCAAACTGTATCGAGCAACTCTCTTCCTTTCCTATAAAGTTTGAAAGGCCAAGTTGGTAGGTTTAACTCTTGTTCTTCACTATATTGTGGGGCATTTAGTCGATAAACTAAAGAGTTTAAATGAGGTTCTGACGATCCTTGTTGAGATGTAGACATCGTAGGAAATTTCCAAAATGGGATTGATTTTGCTTTGTCCCCGAGTTCAATTCTCAATGAAAGCACCACTAAATGTTATGTCAAAATTTGACTTTATCATACGTATTTTGGCCAAAATGAGTCAACGGTATTCAAGTAAGGCAAGTCCCTTAGTCGAATATGCTAATCATAAGTCAAGTATGCAAGTCATAAGTCCATGTGAAGGTATTTATACAAGTAGGAATTTGTTCAAGTCCTTGGTCGTAAAGTCATAATTTCAATTTGACCTAAGGGCCACTAGAGTCTCAATTTCAAAAAAATTATTATGCACAAGAAAAAATGAAAAATGAGGGGGAAGTACAATTCAAAATTCGTCCCCTTTCCAATAGGAGTTACATGTCTATTTATAGAAAACTCGGACCATTAGATCAATGATATGTGTTACTTGTAGAAAGTAGACGATCATGATTTGCTGATGTGGCATTTGCCCGGGATGACATATGGCACTGTCCTCCTCTTATTTCATGATGACATAACATAGCTAATCCAATCAGGGAACGCTATGTGGCTAGCTGGGGTGTCAATTTTATATGTGTTCTTCAATATGCGATAGCTCTGATTGTTGCCATGTGATAGCTTCTTTCAGTTATCAACTTGCGACGACTTTTCTAACAATCAACATGCGACAGCTTCTCTCAATCATCAACATGCAACAACTTTTTCAATCATCAACATGCGATTACCCCATTTTTTATCAACCTATGTTAGCATTTATCAACATGCGATAACCCTCTTTGTATCAACCTACAATCGCTTCTATCTTATCAACATGTACAGCTACTTTGCCTTTAACTTATGACAACTCCTTCATGTCAACTTGCGATAGATACTTTATCTTCAACTTGCGATAGCTACTTTATCTTCAACTTGTGGTATCTCTTTTGATCACCAACATACGATAGCATTCTTTAGCCATCAATGCACAATAGGTTTCATCTAATCATCAACATGCGATAACTTGCTTTTGCCTCAATGTGCGATGGCTTTCTTTATATCAACTTACGATTACCTTTTCTCAACCTATCATGGCTTTAAATTTTTACGTATAACAATATATATATTTATATTATAACATAAATAACTTAAAGTTATATAAGTAAAACATTATTTGGTAGTAAGAAAAAATATTTTAAAAAAACAAAGACTAATTTTTATATTAAATAAATAAATAAATATATATATAATAATGTTAAAAGTAAATGATATGTTAAATAATAACTAACATATATTTACATATTATAATTAAATAAAATTATGTTCAGCCAAAAGTAATTTAAATAATTTAGTTAAATACATATAGTATTTTAATGTATTTTCGGTTTTAAAATTAGTAAATAATCATTTGAAATTAAAAATAAATATTTATAGTATTTAGAAAATTATTATATATAGGGGTAAAAGCATGGTCTAATTTAAAATATTTACATTTAATTTTAATTTAAAAAATTAAATTAACATATTTATATAGATTAATTATTTAGTATATATTAATATTATGGGGAAAAAATATCACATGTATAAAATCATTAAAATGATATGAGTAACATATAATGAACAATATATAAAATACAAAAGAATATGCCTACGAGAAGTTGCTTTTGATTTATACATCAATTCAAACCGTCTCCTATATCTCCTAGATCTCGGTCCAAAGGTGCAAACTTTGAAGTGTCACTACTTGAAAGAGTTTTCTATTTGATTTAAGATCCGTCAGAGCTCAGCTACGGGTTAAAGTACATGTGGTTATGGCGGCCAAGCAGTGAGAGAGATGGAGCAAAAAATAAACTTGGAGGCTTAGGTACACTTAAATAGAGGATCAATATAAAATATCTTCCAACATATTCTCTTACCAAGTCATGCCCTGTAATGACCCAGTTTTACAGTCGTCTGAATTTAGAATATTTAGTTGAATTTAAATAATGAAAAAATGAATATTATAAGTTAAATCGGTTAATTGATTGAATATTGAATCTAATATGAATAAAAATGATTTCTAAAGTTAATTTAAATTCTATTTGAGTTAGAATAAAGTTAGTAAACTTTTAAATTTGAATTAAAAGTTAATTTACAGAAATTGGAAATTTTAAAATTTAATTAACATGTAAAAATAGTCATTTTTGACACACTCTTGGATTTGGATGAAACGAATTTCATTGGATCCATAATAGTATATTATTATACGATTCCAAATTTCGTGGCGATTGGACTTACCGTTTGATCGTGCGAAGCTGAAACGCCTAGAAATTAATTAAAGGATTTTAATTAAAATAATTTGATTTCGAAAACCTATCTTCTGTATATGATGGAATTGGCCTCCGATATATATTCGATTGTGTTCAGAATAGGGGTAAAACATTACAAACGCTAGGCGGCATGCCTCGTTTGGAGTTAGGAATTATTTTAGGTGACTAGTAATTTATATTGCACATAAATAGATGACCATTCTCCACAAAACCCTAGCCTTAAAACGAGCAGCCGCCACCCATTATTCCATGGCCGAAATTCAATGATCTTCCTCCTCAATTTTCTCACAATCCATCCACTTTCATCGAAAACCTTCAAATACAATTTTGTAGAGCTCGATGAGCTCTATAATTCCAACGGTCATGATCATCTAAGGCGAAGCGGATTGGCGGCGACTAGTGTTTGAAGGTGCGGCATTTGAAGGGCTGGATCTCGATGCTGAAGAGGCCGAGTTGGTTGAGGCTCTGGCCATGGAAGGTGCTCACGTAGGCGCGTTCACTGGTGGTGGTTGATCATCTTCTAGGCGCACGATGGAGGCTCGGCAATCGAGGGTTCACACACGTATGGGTTTCGTGAGTAGCTGGGAATGAAGGAAGGAAGATAATTAAAATGTGGGTTAACTTTTCTTAATGACAGTAATTAATTAAATTAGTTTATTATAAAAATTGTTAACTTATAAATGTCATAACTTTGCCATACGAGGTCCGTTTCGCACCAAACGAATTGTGTTAGGTTCATACTGTCGAGCACTACATTTTAGAGTTGGATTGGACTGATTCGGAGCTCGTAGGACTTTTAGTTAAAATTAAATGCCTGTTTAATTTTAATCGAAATAAAACGCTGCAACGACTATTGGAAGAAAGGTGATTAAAACTCACTCTTTCTGACCAGCTTATATTTTTGTATAAGTGGGAATAATTTTATTATATTGTTTTGATGACTATTGGATGTTATATATATATATATTGATTGTTTGGATGTTATGCTATAGTAGTTAGTAGTTGGATATATTTCTGCCGATTGGAGCAGATGAGACCCTATATGTTCCCATGTATGAGCGGATGACCCTTTGTACGCGCGTTTGCCTCGAAGCAGACATTGTACATATTTTCTCATATGTATATTTGTTGCAGGTGACAAGTTGGAGGGATCCAACATAATTCATCACTATGGTTGATGTTTATTTACACATATTGTTATATATGTTATATTATGTGATATTTGATCTAATGGATGCCATCTTTGCTATTATTAATGTGAATCCCCTTATTTAGTACTTTTGCAGCGTTGGACCATATTTTTGGAATTTAAAATATAGAAATGATGATTTCAATTTAAAAAGGATTTCAGAGTGATTGTGAAAATATATATGTTTTAAGAATTTTAGAATGATTAAAGAAATGTATTTATTTTAAATAAATAAGAAGTTATAATTTTTATGTTATAAAAATTATGTTTTTGTGAAATATACTTAAATATGATTTTTGGAAATATGGAGTTAACAATTTTGTAAAATAAGTTAAATTGATAATTTTGAACTTATTATAAATGGTTTATATATAAGATTTATAAAATTGATATTTTATAAATAAAAGTAATGGAATTATAAAAGAGTTTTATAAGTGTTAAAATGAAGCCTTATAAGTAAATGAGATTCATAAAGTAAGGAAGTTATAAAAGGAATGTTATTAATAAAGAGATTTAATGAAATAAATTTTATAAACGGTGTTTATAAATATTAGAAATGGAATTGTAATTAAATTATATATAGATTTGTAATTAAAATTTAGAAATGAATTTATAATGGACTTTATAAATAATGAGATTATAAAAGAATGAATTTGTAAATAAAGAGATTTATAAGTAAATAAACTTATAATGGGATTTTGACATATAAATGAGATAAATGGGAAATTGGTTAATAATGGAATTTTATAAATGGAAGCTTTTATAAAATAGAAATGTGAATTATAAACACTGTTTTATATATTTGTGAAATCAATTTAATTTGATAAGCTAAATATGGATTTTTATAAAAGGAAATATATTCATGTTTTTAAAGAGAATAATTCTTTAAATGAATGTTTTGGAAAATGATATTTAAAATGGAGTTTAAATGGTTTGAAAATAAAATAAATTGTGAATTCAATTATTATTAAAATAAGTATATGAAATTGTTTTCCAAATATCCAATAAGTGAAATGGTTTTGAATATTATCTTTTTAAAGATATTTTGAAGTGAATAATTGGTAAGTGATTTGATTTATAAACGATTAATAAAATCAGGCCCAGTGACTACTTATGTGCTAGATTTTGTTTGTTGCTTTGATTGTTAAATAACCGACTATCAAATTTGGCCATTTTAGTTTCTCGACTTGATGTAGAAACTAATTAGTCGTACACTTAGTATGTAACTGATTGTGTAGGCTTGATTATCGTTTGTGTTGAGAATGTTGATTCATGTAGTGCGGAGTGATTACTCCAATCTATCGAGCTTCCTTCTTGGCCGAAGGATAGCAAGTGGAAAGTTGGAGACGTGATAGGTCTATGAGACTTGGTTTCTGTGTGAGGTTGAGAAATGCTTTTGCGTTGTTGGTGCGAAGAGACCGCAATCGGGTTATCCAAAAACCACTTCGGACCAACCTATATGCGACGATTGTGCGGGTTTGTTGATGATATTGATATTCAGGATTTTCATAGTGAAGGACTACTTGTTGATCATTTGGGGTTAAAATCCCAATATACATATAGTAGCAGTAGCGTCTTCATTATGAAATATCCATTGGAAGGGCTATCGCTACTAATCCTATAGGATGTGGTAGGAGAGTACCTTCGGTTTGTCCTATTCCCGGACAACTTGTATGGATGAGTGTCTAACATTGCATTTCTAAGATTATGTATATTGGTTTTTACAAACGTGCATCTATGGTGGTGGAGAAGGCAAGTTCTCTTAGCTTAACACCCTCCTTGAGACATACGAGCTCAAGGATTATATTTTTGTGGAAGGCAATTAGTATTCAACGGGAATGGCATTATGGCATTCAAAGATCATGATGTGATATGTGAAAGGTAATTGATACCTCTTTTGGCCTCACTCCCCGAAAAATGATTGAAATAGAGATAGAAGCAGCAAGGCAAAGTGGGTCGCTCCTATTAGGAGATGTCATTACTCTTCTAGATATATCTTTACACGCTATGACGTCATGTATTAGATTATTGTTTATGTTTGCTTGTGGCCACGGATTACAGGTCGGTAACGACCAGAGTGATGACATATTCAGTACTATCCAGGAATGGGTAGGCCGGTCTTGTGTTGGTTTAGGCGCCCAGTATCTGGACCCTAGGTACATTCCTCTAGAGGTGTACCGAGTTCACGAAAGGCAGTCCCTTCACCTAGTCATTTGTATGGAAATCCAAAATCCACTACGTGCCTGCCATTTTGTTTGTAGAGCCTAGTATTGCTGGAATTTAATAATGTAACAATTTCAGCTATGGTGATTATATTTGTATAATAGACATTATTATAATATAACATGATTTGATATGAAAGGTTTTGGTTATCATAGGGGAAAAACCCGTCTATGTTTATGTTTGGACATGGTCATACGAGATACCTTTTGTTTTGATAAAGGAAAAGTTTTAATAACTTAATAAATTCAGTTGAGGTGTGTTTTTCTCATGCAGGTTTACCAGACTGATCCGGGTTTTCTTCCCTTTCAATGCTCGGGTTAGACCAAGTATATTTACATGTTCAAATTTGGTGCTTTTGGAGCTTCAGTAGGCGAGCTGGAGATCTTCATGTCGTATACACGTATATGTTTATTTTTCCACTGCTTTGCATTGTTGTTGTTGTTGTAAATTATCGGCATTTGTGAGGACAGGTTATTATAACTGTCCAAGCTGATGATTACTCATTGTGTACTCTGATATTGATTTATGTATATTACAGTTTCCCTTTGTAAAGATTATTGATCTATATTATATGTTATTCCGCTACGATGTGAGATTCTGTATTGTTTTGGTTCTGCTTCTCTCTCTTCTCTTCTTCTTTCTTCTTTCTTTCTTCTCACGCTCTCTTTTCTTTCTCATGATCATCTGCAATTTTGTTCGCTTTGAATTGACAAGCGTGGTTTATTGTCGGTTCGAAGGGTATGGATTTGTTGGTCGTCATAGCTAGTATCAGAGCTTAGGTTTAGTATATTCCTAGGCTTTGATGTGTACTCAGTATAGATAGGGTCAACAATGCCCTAGATTGAGTTTAAGTGTATTTTATATATATATATATATGAGCGCGTATTTGTTAGTGATATAAAAATGTTTTATATTATGTTGATGTATGAGTGGTTTATGAATTCTAGTCGGTATGTGGGACGCCACGTTATCGATAGGGGTTTCTAAACACTTGAACAAGGCATATAGACATAGTATTGTTTTTAAATTGGGTAAATGAAATAATTTTACCTCGATTATATTTTATATATAATTATATATTGATTGTTGGTTGTTAATGAATGGTAATATTTAATTATTATTATTATTGTTATTTGTTGTGTTTAATAAAAAGTTGTTATTATTATAAATCTAAATAAGATAAATAAATTTGGAATGAATCTTATATAAGTGAAGTAAAAAAGTGAATTATATATAAGTATAAATTTATAAATGTGATTTATAAATAGAAAAAGGATTTTAAAAGAAATAAATAACACTACTCACTTTAGTCATTGGGAAATAATGCGGGTGATGACTGCAACATCATCAGTATCATTTTCGAGTCTCTAAGTGATAAATTGTTACCATTAATGATTTTCTATTTAAGTTATGTTTTGATAAAATAAGTTTTGTTTTGATAAAACTAGTTTTAATTGTAAAATTCCAAGTATGATTTGATGAATATAAGAAAAGGTTTCGAACTTATAATTTTGAAACAATATAAATAAGAAATAAGTTTACAACTTATGAATTTGAATAAGATAAGCAAAACCAGATTTTAAAATGGTTGAATAATTTGTTAAGCAAACAAAAATGAAATTTGAATTTGAGATATATTAAATAAAAGAATTAACTTGAGGAAATTTAAATAAATAAAGTTAAATACATTGAGTTAGTGAAACGGAGTAGATAAAATGAAGTTTATCTTGAGAAAAAGTTAAATGAAAGTGAATTGAATTTGAAATGAATTAGATAAAACAACGAAATGAAATTTTAAGTAAAAAAATATGTCTAACTTATGGATTTGAATAATGTTAAGCTAAAAACAAATGTATAATTTGTTGAATGAGAAAATGTAAAGTGAAACCAAATATCAAAATGGTTGAACAATTTTGTTAAGCAAAACAAAATCTAAATTTGAATAGTGATATGAAATTTGATGTGACGACCCGGAATTTTTGTATATTTGAAATGGGAATATTTAATTTATTTTAAATATTAGGAGGGAAAATTTAACTTTAATTTCAAATATACAGTATTTATTTGGATAATTAATTATTAAATTTAATTATCGGGATTGGGTAAAATATTGAATCTTGATTTTAAGCCTGTTAAAAATAGTTCAAAGGTTCAGAAAATTTATATTATTAATACTGAAGATGATAGAACTTTTAAAATGGAATTTTAAAGAGTTTTGTTCAGTTTTAAAATATATCGTTGAAATTGAATTTAAAAATAGCCGTCCGAGGCAAAGTCTCGAAATTCGACGAAACCAGTTTCATTGGATCCGTAATATTGTATTATTATCGGATTTCAATTTTCGTAGAGTTTGGGGTTGTGGTGTGAGTGTACGATATATAAACGCGCTGAAATCTATATTGAATTCAATATAATAACTGGGTCCAAAAAGATATCTTCTCCATACGATCGAACTAGACCTCGAAACCTGTCCCAGCGTGTTCAGAATAACGATAACGTTAGGAACGCCGGTCGTTGCATTTAAATTGGAGTTCGGGGTTTAGAATTTTAGACCACGAGATATTTTGGTTATTATATATATTATTTTTGGATAAGTATCAAATCACCTCAGAATTAAATAAGAAAGACAACACATTTGATACCCGACCTTATCTCTTTATTTCTTCGTTCCTAAGCCAGATAACAGAAGAAAATTTATCTCGTTCTAAAATCATCAAAATAAAAATAATGGCCGAAGCCTGGAATCGATACTCACATAAATTTTATCGTTCAAATCAAACCTTCCCTTCCTTCCTCACTTCAGCTCATTCAAATAAGAAAAAGGGGGCCGCTGCCTTCATTCAATTCAGTCGAGCCCTAATCCCCTAATTCGTTCTAAATCGATCGACAATTCGAAGATACTATCTCGCGAGGCCAGGTTTCGCGATATGGAGTGGGGATTTCATCGTCGACCACGATGGGTTAATGGCATGAGGGTCGCGAGGGTTGTCGTGAGCATCGTGGAGGGGGTCGCGTATCGTGCTGTCGAGCATAGGAAGAGCGATGATGTCAGGTGGTAGTGGAAGGCCTGTCATCATTCCAGATGGGGGAAGTTCGTGCTTTGCTGTTAGGTATTTGCAGTATTTCCTTTCTCTTTCAAATAATTATGTAAGGTATATATAAGTGTGTTGTTTTTGTTTAAATTCTATATGTATATATTTGTACACTAGAAAATAAACAGAAAACTGGAAAGGGTATTGTACAGTAAAACAATTCTGACTAAATTTAATACACACACATATTTAAAAAAATATTTATATATATATATATATATTTGAATAAAACAGTAAATACATATATAAGATTGTGAAATAAATAATAAGAGTTTATATGAAGATAAGATTTTTAAGACCCATATAGGCTTATTGTTATATGCAGTTTGGTTAATAGGAAACCAAATACAGTTTACCAATTTATTTTGGTGAGTAATTAGTTAACTGATGTAATTATTTTAGTAACTAGGAAATATTTATTTAAAAAGAAATTAGCTTAAAACCAAATTATATATGTCAAACCAACATGTAGTCAATTTATTCGAATATTAATAAGTTCACATAATGTTTGTATAAGGTCTGGAATTGTGGAGTGACAAGTCAGTTGGATTGGATTCGCAAAACGGAAATCAAAGGTGAGTTAATCTCACTCAGTTGAATTTTATTTTAAATTTAAATGGTTAAATTTAATAATTGATTGGATGATTGCATTGATTGAATATGCTATATTATATATATATAGTAGTATATAGCAATATATACATATTGGCATATGTATATATTTGAGTTGTTGATATTCCCGCATTTATATAGCGGATGAGACCCTATGCGCCGCATAATAGCGAATGATTTATATAAATCCCATATACCGCGATATTCCACTTTGAAGTGGAATTGGTATTGTGCTAACGTTTGTGGATGCAGGGAAACAGGTTGGAGGGATCCAACTGGATTCCTCAAAACTATTTAGATTATTTGATATTCTGTTCTATGAATATTGATATCCTGTGATGATTTTATTGATGATTGAAATATTGGATGATATGGTTGGATTGAATATTTCAATAAAAGGAGTTATCAAAATATATTGAATTGGATTTTGAAAGAAATAAAAGAGTAAAATTTAAGTAAATAATTCAAGTGAATTGGAATAAGGGAATTTCGAAATAACAAGGGAAATATTAACTTTAAACTAAAGTGATATTAAATTTAAAGAATAAAGGATTTATTTTGAATGTAAGGATTAAATTTAATTAAAGGCTAAAGAAGGAATTTTGGAAGTTTAAAATTGGTATTTTCAGTTAAAAAGGGTTTTAACTCAAATAAAGGAATAAATCTAAAAGTTAATGTATTTTGAAATAAATGAAGTAGTAAAGGAAATTTATTTCAAAGTAAAGTAAAGTAAATTGGAAAATCAATTGGAAATTGATTTAGATATTTAAAATTGGAATTTTAAAAGAGAAGTGAGATTTTGGAAATTATAAACTGGGTTTATAAAGTAAAATAAAATATCAGTGGATATTTGAAAAGATAAATTCAAGGTGGGAATTTATAAAAGGATATGGTTTGGTTTAAAAATAAATGTTATTTTATTTTTAAAAGATGGGAGTGAGAAGGATATTTCTCTGTATAGCCAAGTACGTTTTCAAAGCAATTTTAATATAAGTTAAAAGTTCTAATTGTATTTTTAAAAGCATATTTTAGAAAATTTATTATTTCTAAATATTAATTTCCTAAGTAAGTATGTTTTAGGAAACCTATTCTTTTTAAATATTTAAACTTTAAAGTAAGTATTTTTCAAAGATCTATTATTGTAGTAATTATATAAAAGTGATTTGCTATTTTGTTTTAAAAGGAGAAATTTAGTTTATATTTATAAAGTGGTTTATTTTAAAGTATATATTTTTAATAAAGTACTAAAGTAGTTTAATTTCAATGTTATAAGATATATTTAAAATAAAGTGTTTTTAAATTATTTTAAAATCTAAGTGTTTTGTACTTGGTGTTTCAGAGAAATAAATATTTGGAAATGTATTCCGTAAGCGGAAACTGTTTTGAAATTGTTTTCAAATGAGCTTTGAAAATTGGAAATATATCTTGGAAAGATATTTGGGCAAATAAATAATGTGGGAAATTATTTAATTGTGTGATGGTTGCTTGTGGATGTTAATTGATAGTTAAATAACCGACTATCAATATTGGCCAATGCGCTGATCGTTTCGAAGAGACCGGGATCGAGTTTCCGTATACCAGGATTCTAGGTCTGGAGACTCGAATACCACTTCGATTCGGTTTGTACGTTTCGTGTAACGTGTTCAGAGTCGAAGATGGAGCAGTGAAGTGCAAGGGCTAGTCGCTACTAATCCTGAGGATATTTCCAAAATGGATGTAGTAGGAATAGTGCCTTCGGTTCCGTTCAAACCCGGGACGGACTTGTATGGACGAATGCTTGCGAAACATCGTCAGCGGACGATGGGCATTCTAAGGGATATGTTCTCTAAAAGGTATCGTTTAGCCTCGAACCTCATCAACCGGGAATGACTGAAAATCAGGGGTTATGCAGCAAGGCTTCGTGGGTAGCTCCCACTGGAGGGTAAGGTCATCCCTGTCTAGATGTCCCTTTTTATTTCGGCTTAGTGGTGCGGTTGCTGATCCCAACCGTGGGGTGATTTTATTCGGAATTATCCAGTAAGGGATGGTTCCGGCCTTGTGTTGCAGAGGAGCGGGCGTACTCCTCGGTACGGTGATCTAGGCCACGTACTGTGATAGGTGGTACCCCAGTGCCTAGTCATTCGTTGGAAATCCATTCTTCCTACGTGCCTTGTACGGTATTTGTTTGTATTACCCACTTTTGTGGCTAGTATGCTGGAATTTAATAATGTAACAATTTCAGCTATTTTAATAAGTATTTGTGAATAGACACTATTATAATATCAGAGGATTTTATAAAAAGTGTTTTAGCTATCGTAAGGTAAAAACCCGACATGTTTATTTGTGGCGTGGTCTTACGAGATGCTTTTGTTTTCAAAGGATTTTGAAACTTTAATAATCAATTGAGTGTGATTTTCTCACGCTGGTATTCCAGACTGACTCGGGTATTGTTTTATATGATGCTCGGGTCAGACCGAGATAAACAGGTTCAGATTGTAGCTGTGGAGCTCAGGAGACGAGCTGGATGGCGATACGTACTTCCGTATTTGTTTATTTTTCCGCTGTGTATTCAGTTGTATGATATTGATGTGATGTACTCTGATGATGTATTTGGATGTATATATATATATATACTGATACAGTTTGATTTGTGTAAAGATCTGTTGATATATTATATTTTATTCCGCTGCGTATGTGAGATTCTGCTGTTGTTTTCTATTTTTCTTCTTCTACCTCTTCTTCTTAACTAAAATGGTCCGGTTTTTCTTGTATGAAAAAACCGGGTTGTTACACGTGGTATCAGAGCTTAGGCTAGCGATAACCTTGGCTCTGTTGGGAATTTTGAGAGTATTAATAGATATGAGCGCGTATTTGTTAGTGAATATAAAATGGTTTTATATTGTGTTGGTTGATTTATTGAGTGGCATATGAACCTTCGTCGGCATAGTCTGGACAACTGTATCGAAGGGGTTTCTAAACACTTGAATAGAACAGTTCGACACAATATTGTTTTAAATAGGGTGAATGAAATAATTTTGCCCAAATTATTTTGTATATAAAAGAAATAATTATTTGAAATTATTATAGTTATATATTTGGATGCTTGGTTGTTAGTAAATGACAATAATGAGTTAGTCTCATTATTGAGTAGGAATTGAAACTTATAACCTAAGTTGAAGAATAAATTTATATATCAAAATGGAATTTGAAATATAGACTATAAATGAAATTTATAAATTGAGATAAACTTTATATACAAATGTGAATTACAAATGTGATTTATAATCAAATGAGATTAATTCATAAACAAATGAAATTTGTAAATATAAATGGTAAAAGTGACTTATAACTTGAAATAAAATGTGATAGAATTCCAGAGTAATGTTTGGATATAAAAATTGGATGGATTTTGAATTTGAAGTTTTGGGAAAGATTTAAATTCCTTTGGATTTAAAAATAGTTTTAAAGGTTTTGGGAAAATAATGGTGATATTATTTCATGAATATTTTTGAAATTGAAATCTGGTGGGATTTGGGATTTAAAAATGTTTGAAATGTTTAAAGTGATAAAAGCATTAAATTCTCTTTCGGTCGCTGGAAAATAATTTCGGTGATGACTGCAGCATCATCGATGTCTATTTTCGAGTTTCCAAAGAGAAATTGCTACCAAACTGTTTTAAATTGAAAATGGTTGTGAACTGGGTTGGTTTTGAAATTCAAAGGAAAAATTATTTGGTAAAAGCAGATTATTTTGGAAATTGGGATTTGAGGTGATATACCAGATGTATATTGAGTTATTTATGGATTCAAAATGGTTTTGAAATAAAACCGGACACTTCAATTCTGGAAATTCTATTTAAAATTTAAATGTGGAAATTTAAATGAATCAACAATATAAAGTATAGAATGAAGTTGATTGAAATAAGAAAGGAATGAAAGTTAAATTCTGGGATTATAATTATGAGATGAAATTAACTCAATGAGTAATATAAGCTGGTAGATAAAAGAGTTAGAGAACTTGAAGGTGAATGAATTGTAAAACTTGTATAAAATTGTATCCTGGAATTAAAATTTAATTCGAGTATATGAAGGTGAATAAAATATATTTGAATTTAACTTAAGATGAGTTAAATAAAATTGAGAATTGGAATTGAATTAAATGTAAGTAAGTTGAAGTTGAATTGAATTGGATTTAAAGGTAATGTAAAATGCTTATAATTGTGTAAAGAAATTCATATTCTTAAATTCTTAAGTGTAATAATTTGAAATTTGATATAAAGATTGAAATGGACTTAAATGAATAGTCCCAGATCTTAAGTAAGTAAGTTAAAACTTATGAATAGAAATGAAATTGTAAGTCATAAATGGGAATTCATTTCTTTGAACCATTAAGGGTTATAATTTGAAATTGTAATTATCAAATGGAAACGACTAAGATGAGCAATCTTAATTTTAAATAAATCCAAACTTGAATTATAAAATATATTGAACTTAAGAAAATTAAGTAAAGTGATATTTGGAATTAAAAAGAAAGTATTTAATTTTAACCAGCGGAAGAACTAATTTGATAATAAATTAGTTAATGAAATTGAATTGTGAGTTAATGGAATTGGATTAACATAGTAATGGTTTGGATTGCAAATGGAATCCAAATAAGTGAAAATAAATTGGAAATGACCTGGTTATTAATAAATCATTCCAGATGAATTGAGTATGGAAATTAAAATTCATAATGATTAAGTGAATAAACCAATTATATTAAATAAATAAATGGATGGAAGTTGATTAAATAAGAATCAAATGAAAGATGGAAATAAAACTTTAAAGGGTTGGTTAAATGAAAAATAAACTTAAGCTATTGACTTAAGTAAATGTTGAATGGAAACTGAACTCAAACAGTGGAGTGGTTTAAATAAGTTGAGAAATAGTTATTTAATAAATTAACTTGGATTGTTGTCGAGCTAAATAAAATTCAATTTTTGGAAGTTGAAGATGAATTGAATTTAAGGAAAAAAATTGGAAATGAAGTAGTAAATTGAAGTAAATTAAAATTCATATGAAATTGGAATTCAATTTGAATATATACACTTCGGTGGTGAAGTAGTAAATAAATATAAGAAAATTTATATGAACTTAAGAATTGAAGAATGAAATTCTTAAGAAAATTTGTATTGAAGATATACTTAGTAATTGGTATTGGAAATATACTAAGTGAATAGTTGAATGAAGACTAAAACTGAAGTTGTGAAATGGGATAGTTGTGAATAAGGGGATAAAAAAAAAAGGAATGTGAATAAAAGAGAATTGATATAACTGATATTCAATTGAAATTAATACGTAAGGTGTACGTATATTATTTATTCGCATAGCTATTTGGTCCAGATATCGAACACAGAATTTCGAGATAGTTATATCGATCCGAGTTAGGATTTTTCACTCGATATTCGACGACGAACCTGGATATGGATTGTTGATTGATTCTGGATATTCTCTATCATAGTTTGTGGCTATGCAAGGAGAATGACGGTTTCTGATCAAGAAACCAAATCTGAGTCCGCACTAGGAAGTCGGGTGGACGATACTAGTTCGGAAGTGAGATTGTGTGATCGATTGAGCGATCGAATGTGATATTGCGTACGGATGATATATGTGCATCGTACGGGCTTAAGTAAAACAAATATTGAAAATTTGTAAAGGAAAGTATAAAATGACTTTGGATTTGTGATTGAATATTATTGCTTAGTAGGATATACAGGTGTATAAAAGCAATGGATAAATTGGGATTTTTGATTTAGAAGATAAAATTTAATGGCCCGACAAAAAGGTATGTATTTGAATTTCTATATGAAATCTGATTGGCTTTTGGATCCAGCCACTTGGCTTTTTGTTTTCTTTTTGAGATTGGGAGGCCGTAGAGCCATTTTGTAGTTGTACCGAGCTAGCCGCGCAAAGGAGACGCTGGCGAAATTTTTCGGAAATTTAGGGAGTTAGAAAAATTTTGGAAATTTTTGATAATTCAAAATTTGAATTCAAATTTAAATTTGAATGGATAAGTAGGTGGTACGGGTTGAACTTATGTATAAGTTTGGGAAGTTAAAAGATGATTAGTGTATCATTAATAAAGGATTGTTTGGGTATTGTTAAAACTGTTTGAACTTGGGAAATAGTAATGGGTATTGGATCATTCTTCCTAACTGGTAATTTCGGGGACGAAATTCTTTTAAGGGGGGAGGAATGTGACGACCCGGAATTTTTGAATATTTGAAATGGGAATATTTAATTTATTTTAAATATTAGGAGGGAAAATTTAACTTTAATTTCAAATATACAGTATTTATTTGGATAATTAATTATTAAATTTAATTATCGGGATTGGGTAAAATATTGAATCTTGATTTTAAGCCTGTTAAAAATAGTTCAAAGGTTCAGAAAATTTATATTATTAATACTGAAGATGATAGAACTTTTAAAATGGAATTTTAAAGAGTTTTGTTCAGTTTTAAAATATATCGTTGAAATTGAATTTAAAAATAGCCGTCCGAGGCACAGTCTCGAAATTCGACGAAACCAGTTTCATTGGATCCGTAATATTGTATTATTATCGGATTTCAATTTTCGTAGAGTTTGGGGTTGTGGTGTGAGTGTACGATATATAAACGCGCTGAAATCTATATTGAATTCAATATAATAACTGGGTCCAAAAAGATATCTTCTCCATACGATCGAACTAGACCTCGAAACCTGTCCCAGCGTGTTCAGAATAACGATAACGTTAGGAACGCCGGTCGTTGCATTTAAATTGGAGTTCGGGGTTTAGAATTTTAGACCACGAGATATTTTGGTTATTATATATATTATTTTTGGATAAGTATCAAATCACCTCAGAATTAAATAAGAAAGACAACACATTTGATACCCGACCTTATCTCTTTATTTCTTCGTTCCTAAGCCAGATAACAGAAGAAAATTTATCTCGTTCTAAAATCATCAAAATAAAAATAATGGCCGAAGCCTGGAATCGATACTCACATAAATTTTATCGTTCAAATCAAACCTTCCCTTCCTTCCTCACTTCAGCTCATTCAAATAAGAAAAAGGGGGCCGCTGCCTTCATTCAATTCAGTCGAGCCCTAATCCCCTAATTCGTTCTAAATCGATCGACAATTCGAAGATACTATCTCGCGAGGCCAGGTTTCGCGATATGGAGTGGGGATTTCATCGTCGACCACGATGGGTGCATGGCATGAGGGTCGCGAGGGTTGTCGTGAGCATCGTGGAGGGGGTCGCGTATCGTGCTGTCGAGCATAGGAAGAGCGATGATGTCAGGTGGTAGTGGAAGGCCTGTCATCATTCCAGATGGGGGAAGTTCGTGCTTTGCTGTTAGGTATTTGCAGTATTTCCTTTCTCTTTCAAATAATTATGTAAGGTATATATAAGTGTGTTGTTTTTGTTTAAATTCTATATGTATATATTTGTACACTAGAAAATAAACATAAAACTGGAAAGGGTATTGTACAGTAAAACAATTCTGACTAAATTTAATACACACACATATTTAAAAAAATATTTATATATATATATATTTGAATAAAACAGTAAATACATATATAAGATTGTGAAATAAATAATAAGAGTTTATATGAAGATAAGATTTTTAAGACCCATATAGGCTTATTGTTATATGCAGTTTGGTTAATAGGAAACCAAATACAGTTTACCAATTTATTTTGGTGAGTAATTAGTTAACTGATGTAATTATTTTAGTAACTAGGAAATATTTATTTAAAAAGAAATTAGCTTAAAACCAAATTATATATGTCAAACCAACATGTAGTCAATTTATTCGAATATTAATAAGTTCACATAATGTTTGTATAAGGTCTGGAATTGTGGAGTGACAAGTCAGTTGGATTGGATTCGCAAAACGGAAATCAAAGGTGAGTTAATCTCACTCAGTTGAATTTTATTTTAAATTTAAATGGTTAAATTTAATAATTGATTGGATGATTGCATTGATTGAATATGCTATATTATATATATATAGTAGTATATAGCAATATATACATATTGGCATATGTATATATTTGAGTTGTTGATATTCCCGCATTTATATAGCGGATGAGACCCTATGCGCCGCATAATAGCGAATGATTTATATAAATCCCATATACCGCGATATTCCACTTTGAAGTGGAATTGGTATTGTGCTAACGTTTGTGGATGCAGGGAAACAGGTTGGAGGGATCCAACTGGATTCCTCAAAACTATTTAGATTATTTGATATTCTGTTCTATGAATATTGATATCCTGTGATGATTTTATTGATGATTGAAATATTGGATGATATGGTTGGATTGAATATTTCAATAAAAGGAGTTATCAAAATATATTGAATTGGATTTTGAAAGAAATAAAAGAGTAAAATTTAAGTAAATAATTCAAGTGAATTGGAATAAGGGAATTTCGAAATAACAAGGGAAATATTAACTTTAAACTAAAGTGATATTAAATTTAAAGAATAAAGGATTTATTTTGAATGTAAGGATTAAATTTAATTAAAGGCTAAAGAAGGAATTTTGGAAGTTTAAAATTGGTATTTTCAGTTAAAAAGGGTTTTAACTCAAATAAAGGAATAAATCTAAAAGTTAATGTATTTTGAAATAAATGAAGTAGTAAAGGAAATTTATTTCAAAGTAAAGTAAAGTAAATTGGAAAATCAATTGGAAATTGATTTAGATATTTAAAATTGGAATTTTAAAAGAGAAGTGAGATTTTGGAAATTATAAACTGGGTTTATAAAGTAAAATAAAATATCAGTGGATATTTGAAAAGATAAATTCAAGGTGGGAATTTATAAAAGGATATGGTTTGGTTTAAAAATAAATGTTATTTTATTTTTAAAAGATGGGAGTGAGAAGGATATTTCTCTGTATAGCCAAGTACGTTTTCAAAGCAATTTTAATATAAGTTAAAAGTTCTAATTGTATTTTTAAAAGCATATTTTAGAAAATTTATTATTTCTAAATATTAATTTCCTAAGTAAGTATGTTTTAGGAAACCTATTCTTTTTAAATATTTAAACTTTAAAGTAAGTATTTTTCAAAGATCTATTATTGTAGTAATTATATAAAAGTGATTTGCTATTTTGTTTTAAAAGGAGAAATTTAGTTTATATTTATAAAGTGGTTTATTTTAAAGTATATATTTTTAATAAAGTACTAAAGTAGTTTAATTTCAATGTTATAAGATATATTTAAAATAAAGTGTTTTTAAATTATTTTAAAATCTAAGTGTTTTGTACTTGGTGTTTCAGAGAAATAAATATTTGGAAATGTATTCCGTAAGCGGAAACTGTTTTGAAATTGTTTTCAAATGAGCTTTGAAAATTGGAAATATATCTTGGAAAGATATTTGGGCAAATAAATAATGTGGGAAATTATTTAATTGTGTGATGGTTGCTTGTGGATGTTAATTGATAGTTAAATAACCGACTATCAATATTGGCCAATGCGCTGATCGTTTCGAAGAGACCGGGATCGAGTTTCCGTATACCAGGATTCTAGGTCTGGAGACTCGAATACCACTTCGATTCGGTTTGTACGTTTCGTGTAACGTGTTCAGAGTCGAAGATGGAGCAGTGAAGTGCAAGGGCTAGTCGCTACTAATCCTGAGGATATTTCCAAAATGGATGTAGTAGGAATAGTGCCTTCGGTTCCGTTCAAACCCGGGACGGACTTGTATGGACGAATGCTTGCGAAACATCGTCAGCGGACGATGGGCATTCTAAGGGATATGTTCTCTAAAAGGTATCGTTTAGCCTCGAACCTCATCAACCGGGAATGACTGAAAATCAGGGGTTATGCAGCAAGGCTTCGTGGGTAGCTCCCACTGGAGGGTAAGGTCATCCCTGTCTAGATGTCCCTTTTTATTTCGGCTTAGTGGTGCGGTTGCTGATCCCAACCGTGGGGTGATTTTATTCGGAATTATCCAGTAAGGGATGGTTCCGGCCTTGTGTTGCAGAGGAGCGGGCGTACTCCTCGGTACGGTGATCTAGGCCACGTACTGTGATAGGTGGTACCCCAGTGCCTAGTCATTCGTTGGAAATCCATTCTTCCTACGTGCCTTGTACGGTATTTGTTTGTATTACCCACTTTTGTGGCTAGTATGCTGGAATTTAATAATGTAACAATTTCAGCTATTTTAATAAGTATTTGTGAATAGACACTATTATAATATCAGAGGATTTTATAAAAAGTGTTTTAGCTATCGTAAGGTAAAAACCCGACATGTTTATTTGTGGCGTGGTCTTACGAGATGCTTTTGTTTTCAAAGGATTTTGAAACTTTAATAATCAATTGAGTGTGATTTTCTCACGCTGGTATTCCAGACTGACTCGGGTATTGTTTTATATGATGCTCGGGTCAGACCGAGATAAACAGGTTCAGATTGTAGCTGTGGAGCTCAGGAGACGAGCTGGATGGCGATACGTACTTCCGTATTTGTTTATTTTTCCGCTGTGTATTCAGTTGTATGATATTGATGTGATGTACTCTGATGATGTATTTGGATGTATATATATATATACTGATACAGTTTGATTTGTGTAAAGATCTGTTGATATATTATATTTTATTCCGCTGCGTATGTGAGCATCTGCTGTTGTTTTCTATTTTTCTTCTTCTACCTCTTCTTCTTAACTAAAATGGTCCGGTTTTTCTTGTATGAAAAAACCGGGTTGTTACATTTGACTTATGTAAAAGTTAAATAAAATGACTTTAGAAATGAAATCTAAGTTAAGTTAAAAGGAAATGATTTTTGAAATGAAATTTAACTCAAGTAAAGAAGAAGAAACGAACTAATGAAATAAGTTAAATAAAATAGAATTTGAATTGAATTGGAAGTGAACTTAGGTTGTATAGTGGAAGTAAATGTAAGTGAGAATGAAATGAAATTTAACTTAAGTGATGTTGAATGAAGTTGAAATTGATATTAACAATGAATTAATAAAGTAAGTTAATAAGTTAAAGTGATGAATATGAATATAAACTTGAGTTGTTAAATGAAATTCAACTTTGGTTGTAAAATAAATTAGCTAATTGAATATGGTTTGGAACGATTATGTTAGATTAAGTATAACTTGAATTGGGAATGTTGGAATAAAACTTAAGTTAAGAAGTTGTAAATTAATAATAACATTGGAAATGTTGTATAAAGTGTTGAATTAAACTTAAGTAGAATTCTAATGAAATGAAATGTGATTCAACATAATTTGAATCTAAATATTAGCAAAGAATGTGAATATTGAATATCAACCAATCAGAATTAAATGTGTTAAACCAAATTGAATGTAAATAAAGTAATTATGAATGTTTGAGTGTAAATTAAATAAATTTGGTTATGTTGGATATGTATTGGTTGTTAGTTGGATGTTAGTTGACTGAATAGAAATTCATTAAATATTAATGAAACTGAATTAGTGAAATTGAAAACTAAATAATTGAATTCAAATTGAAAGTAAAGTTAATGAAAATAAAGTGAATGTTATTAAATGAATTGGAATGAATGTTATTGAATGCAAATCAATTAAATGTTAATAAGAAAGGAAAGTTAATAAATTAAAACTATTGACATTTGAAAATGCATATTGATTTGGTTATGACATTGGATGGGTATTAATTGTTTGATGGTTGCTTATATTGCATGTGTTTCATTTGCATATGATTATAATATTAGCTATGTTGTATATTGATATTATTTGCTATATAAATGTTTATCATTGGTTGTTGAGTATTTTAGTAGGTGCGGATGGCATATGCTTCGCATTTGGAGCTCGCTTTCGCATTATATTAGCCGTATATGCTTGCTAATAATATATAAGGTACATATCTCAGATTACATATCATACTTTTAATTTTTTCCCTACGGAATGCCTCATCCTTGAAGATGAGATGTATATTTGTGATATATATATGTATGTATGTATGTATGTATATGTATATTGTGATTTTACCATGATCAAACCGCGCAAATGAGACTCTGGCGAATTTTTCTAAAAATTAAGGCGTTAGGAAATTTTTAAGAGATTGGAAAAGTTTCGATAACTAAAAGTTTTGATTTTTGAGTTATAAATTGAAATGATATCAGCTGATTTTTGAAGTGAAATTAGTTAATAACTATGAATGAATTTGGAAACTTAGAAAAGTTTTTATAAGAAATTTAACTAACTGATTTTGGGAAAATTAAACACTTAAAAGAATTGATAATCTATTTCAACTAATTGTTTTGAAAGTTAATGGAGTTGTAGCATCTTTCTTACTTAGTAATTTCGGGGACGAAATTCTTTTAAGGGGGGAAGAATGTAACGACCCAGTTTTTCAGTCGTCTGAATTTAGAATATTTAATTGAATTTAAATATTGGAAAAATGAATATTATAAGTTGAATTGGTTAATTGATTGAATATTGAATCTAATATGAATAAAAATGATTTCTAAAGTTAATTTAAATTCTATTTGAGTTAGAATAAAGTTAGTAAACTTTTAAATTTGAATTAAAAGTTAATTTACAGAAATTGGAAATTTTAATATTTAATTAACATGTAAAAATAGTCATTTTTGACACTGTCTCGGATTTGGAAGAAACCAGTTCCATTGGATCCGTAATAGTATGTTATTATAGGATTCCAAATTTCATGGCGATCAGACTTACCGTTTGATCGTGCGAAGCTGAAATGCCTAAAAATTAATTAAAGGATTTTAATTAGAATAATTCGATTTCGAAAACCTATCTTATGTATATGATGGAATTGGCCTCTGATATATATTCCATTATGTTTGGAATAGGGGTAAAACATTATAAACGTCAGGCGGCATGGCTCGTTTGGAGTTTGGAATTATTTCGGGTGAACAGTAATTTATATTGCCTATAAATAGATGACCATTCTCCACAAAACCCTAGCCTTAAAACGAGCAGCTTCCACCCATTCAATGGGCGAAATTCAATGATCTTCCTCCTCAATTTTCTCACAATCCATCCACTTTTATCGAAAACCTTCAACTACAATTTTGTAGAGCTCGATGAGCTCTATAAATACAACGGTCATGATCGTTTAAGGCGAAGCAAATTGGTGGCGATTAGTGCTTGAAGGCACGGCGTTTGAAGGGCTGGATCTCAATGCTGGAGAGGCCGAGTTCGTTGAGGCTCTGGCCATGGGAGGAGCTCGCGTAGGCACGTTTGCTGGTGGTGGTTGATCATCCTCTAAGTGCACAATGGAGGCTCGGCAATCGAGGGTTTGCGCGCGTATGGGTTTCGTGAGTAGCTGGGAACGAAGGAAGGAAGGAAGATAATTAAAACGTGGGTTAAATTTCCTTAATGACAGTAATTGATTAAAGTAGTTTATTATAAAAATTGTTAACTTATAAATGTCATAACTTTGTCATACGAGTTCTGTTTCACACGAAACGAATTGCATTGGGTTCGTATTGTCGAGCACTACATTTTAGAGTTGAATTGGATTGATTCGGAGCTCGCAGGATTTTTGGTTAAAATTTAACGTCTGTTTAGTTTTAATCGAAATAAAACGCTGCAACGACTATTGGAAGCAAGGTGAGTAAAACTCACTCTTTCTGACCCGCTTATATTTTTATACAAGTGGGAATATTTTTATTATGCTGTTTTGAGGACTATTGGATGTTATATATATATATATATATATATATGTATGTATGTATGTATGTATGTATGTATATTTATTGTTTGGATGTTATGCTACAGTAGTTAGTAGTTGGATATATTCCTACCGATCGGAGCAGATGAGACCCTATACGTTCCCGTGTATGAGCGGATGACCCTTTGTACGTGTGTCTGCCTCGAAGCAGACATTGTATATATTTCCTCATATGTATATTTATTGCAAGTGAGAGGTCGGAGGGATCCAATAGGATTCCTCACTATGGTTGTTGTTTTTACACATATTGTTATATATGTTGTATTATGTGATATTTGATGTGATGGATGCCATGTTTGCTATTATTGATGTGAATCCCCTTATTTAGTACTTTTGTAGCATTGGGTCATATTTTTGGAATTTAAAATATAAAAATGATGATTTCAATTTAAAAAGGATTTTAGAGTGAATTTGAAAATATATATGTTCTAAGAATTTTTGAATGATTAAAGAAATGGATTTATTTTAAATAAATAAAAAGTTATAATTTTTATGTTATAAAAATTATGTTTTTGTGAAATATACTTAAATATGATTTTTGGAAATTTGGAGTTAACTATTTTGTAAAATAAGTTAAATTGAGAATTTTGAACTTATTATTTATGGTTTATATATAAGATTTATAAAATTGATATTTTATAAATAAAAGTAGTGGAATTATAAACGAGTTTTATAAGTGTTAAAATGAAGTTATAAATGAAACCATATAAGTAAATGAGATTTATAAAGTAAGGAAGTTATAATGGGAATGTTATTAATAAAGATATTTATTGAAATAAATTTTATAAACGGTGTTTTATAAATATTAGAAATGGAATTGTAATCAAATTTTTATATGGATTTGTGATTAAAATTTAGAAATGAATTAATAATGGACTTTATAAATAATGAGATTATAAAAGAATGAATTTGTAAATAAAGAGATTTATAAGTAAATAAACTTATAATGGCACTTTAACATATAAATGAGATAAACGAGAAATTGGTTGATAATGGAATTTATAAATGGAAGTTTTTATAAAACAGAAATGTGAATTATAAACGATGTTTTATATACGTGAAATCAATTTAATTTGATAGGCTAAATATGGATTTTTATAAAAGGAAATATATTCACGTTTCTAAAGAGAATAATTCTTTAAATGAATGTTTTGGAAAGTGATATTTAAAATGGAGTTTAAATGGTTTGAAAATCAAATAAATTGTGAATTCACTTATTATTAAAATAAGTATATGAAAATGTTTTCCAAATATCCAATAAGTGAAATGGTTTTGAATATTAACTTTTTAAAGATATTTTGAAGTGAATAATTGGAAAGTGATTTGATTTATAAACGATTAATAAAATTAGGCCCAGTGACTACATATGTGCTAGATTTTGTTTGTTGCTTTGATAGTTAAATAACCGACTATCAAATTTGGCCATTTTAGTTTCTCGACTTAATGTAGAAACTAATTAGTTGTACACTTAGTACGTAACTGATTGTGTAGGCTTGATTATCATTTGTGTTGAGAATGTTGATTCATGTAGTGCGGAGTGATTACTCCAATCCATCGAATTTCCTTCTTGGTCGAAGGATAGCAAGTTGAAAGTTGGAGACGTGATAATTCTATGAGACTTGGTTTCTGTGTGGGGTTGAGAAACGCTTTTTCATTGTTGGTGCGAAGAGACATGGATCGGTTTATCCAAAAACCACTTCGGACCAACCAATATGCGACGATTGTGCAGGTTTGTTGAAGATATTGATATTCAGGATTTTCATAGTGAAGGACTACTTGTTGATCATTTGGGGTTAAAATCCCAATCTACATATAGTAGCAGTAGTCTCTTCATTACGAAATATCCATTACAAGGGCTGTCGCTACTAATCCTATAGGATATGGAAGGAGAGCACCTTCCGTTTGTCCTGTTCATGGACAACTTGTATGGATGAGTGTTTGACATTGCATTTCTAAGATTACGTACACTGGTTTTTACAAACTTACATCTGTGGTGGCAGAGAAGGCAACTTCTCTTAGCTTAACACCCTCCTTGAGACATACGAGCTCAAGGGTTGTATTTTTGTGGAAGGCAATTAGTAGTCAACGGGAATGGCAATGTGGCATTCAAAGATGATGATGTGATATGTGAAAGGTAATCGATACCTCTTTTGGCCTCACTCCCCGGAAAATGACTGAAATAGGGATAGAAGCAGCATGGCTAAGTGGGTCGCTCCCATTAGGAGATGTCATCAATCTTCTAGATATATCTTTACACGCTATGACGGCGTGTATCTGATTATTGTTTATGTACGCTTGTGGCCACGGATTATAGGTCGGTAATGACCGGAGTGATGACATATTCGGTACTATCCAGGAATGGGTAGGCCAGTCTTATGTTGGTTTAGGCGCCCAGTATCTGGACCCTAGGTACATCGCTCTATAGGTGTACCGAGTTCGGGAAAGTTAATCCCTTCACCTAGTCATTTGTATGGAAATCCAAAATCCACTACGTGCCTGCTATTTTGTTTGTAGAGCCTAGTATTGCTGGAATTTAATAATGTAACAATTTCAGCTATGTTGATTATTATTTGTATAATAGACACTATTATAATATAACATGATTTGATATGAAAGGTTTTGGTTATCGTAAGGGAAATACCCGTCTGTATTTATGTGTGGTCGTGGTCTTACGAGATACCTTTTGTTTTGATAAATGAAAAGTTTTGATAACTTTATAAATTCAGTTGAGGTGTGTTTTTCTCACGCTGGTTTACCAGACTGATCCAGGCGTTCTTCCCTTTCAATGCTCGGGTCAGACCGAGTATATTTACATGTTCAGATTTGGTGCTTTTGGAGCTACAGCACGCGAGCTGGAGATCTTCATGTCATATACACGTATCTGTTTATTTTTCCGCTGCTTTGCATTATTGTTGTTGTAAATTATCAGCATTTGTGAGGACAGGTTATTATAACTGCCCAAGCTGATGATTATTTATTGTGTACTCTAATATTGGTTTATGTATATTACAATTTCTCTTTGTAAAAATTATTGATCTATATTATATGTTATTCCGCTGCAATGTGAGATTCTGTATTGTTTTGGTTCTGATTCTCTCTCTTCTTCTTCTCTTCTCTTCTTCTTTCTTCTCTCTTTCTTCTCTCTTTCTTCTCACCCTCTCTTTTCTTTCTCATGATCATCTGCAATTCTATTCGCTTTGGGTCGATAGGCGTGGTTTGTTGTCGGTTCGGAGGGTACGGATTTGCGGGTCATCACATGCCCTTAGAAATCCTCTCCTCCTCAATTTTGGTCGGCCTATTCCCGGTCTATTATAGACCAAATGGATACCAAAACTGAATAGTAACTGATTCTATTTAAATCCAATTTAAATCCTTATCGACATTATATATCGATAGGCACATATATACTACTATATACGCACTTAATTAATCACTAATAGAGCTTAAAACATTTCTAGAGGCTATCACATTTACTAAATACATCTCGAATATCAAATACAAAATTAATTAATATTTCTTTAAATATTAATTAATTTAATTAATTTATAACACTTTATAAACTAATTAATTCGAATGATGTTTTGGAGACTGAAATGAATTCAGTTGTGCAACTCACATATGTGAATATAGTTAGTGATTAATATTAGAACAATTCAAATGTAATTCTCACACATCACCTTAGCTAATAGTGTGATAATTTGATCGAACTCATCGCTTACAAATATCATTGGAAAAATCCAATTTTACAAATCTAAGTAGTACCTTTTTAGCAATGATTATTTATACCAATTTTCTTCGTTAACGCTATATCACTTTAAGATTTATGAAATTTTGTTTTGATCAAAATTCTAGTATCATCCACATTCAATTTAATTAGTAAAAAAAAGTCTTTGCTTCAATAATAACATTTATTATTACATGTACTACTCTAGCCAGAGAATTTGGAGTTAACTACACTTGACCGTGATACTAACCTCATATAAACGATGAGATGAATTCTCTATTGAATAGTATTTCACTTCCAATGTTTCAACTCAAGCCTAACTATAGTTACTCGATGGGTGTCATGCCATCATTTAACTATAATCAATATGGAGTATCCATATTAAAGCTAAACGGTATTATCAAGTCGAGTGAATTGTGTAATATCATATCTTTGAGATTCCTTATTCGACCTAGTCGTTATTAACCAATAGAAAACTCTTGGAAGAATCATTCTATAGTTATCTAGTAACTATCAGTACGTTACCTCTTGGTGCTCCTAGCAGCCATAAGTAACACTACCCAACATTTAGAGAGTGTTATGTACTTTGGTCTCAACAGGTATATCAATATTTGTTCTCGAAACATCTTGATTAAGAATATTAAAAATAATATGTTATTTTATTTTGTGATAATTTTCTATCGATTACTACTCCTTGTAATCATTATTAAATAATATATCATTTAAGGATTTTCTATTTAATATACTTTATATTAATTACTTAATTAATTATATCATTGTATATAAAGTATATAACGGAAATCAAATACCTTCATAACGAATAAGATTGGTTATAGAGTTAGATATATGTAATAAATTACACAATTTCACCTTGGGAATACCCCTTATTCTCTCAAGTAGGTCAAAGTGACTGAGCATAGTTATTTCTTTTGGTCGAAATTCAACCAGGGGAGGGTGGACTCGAGCGTTACGGGGTTAGGCTTGAGTTAGAGTGTTTCTTATCCTAGGTCAAGTGGTGACGTGCTTTGAGTCAAAATTGAGTACTTGTGTTGCTTCAAGATCTAGAATAAAACTCAAGTTTGAACGCTAGAGCGTTGGGTGGAGAAGTTGAGTACTTTAGGTCGAGCACTAGGCTTCTCTAGGGATTGTTATGGGTCGAGCAACAAGTTTTCTTAGGATAAGCTTCAAGCTTTTAGGAACCAACCCAATACTGTGAAGTATCAATTTCTGAGCTCTTCCTTTATTGTCTTCGAGTATTGTCTTGAACTAATTTCCTGGATTAGCATCCTCGACCTTGAGTAGTCCCCGAAAGCATTATCTAGATTTTTATTGATGCAAAAATTGACTATAATAATCAATATGAGCTTGTTTAAGTATTTTTTTTAAATAATAGAAAAACGGTTAAATGTCTTAGTGGAGATTAAATCACTTTTAAATATAATTATTTGAAGCTTAATTCAATGCGCACACATAAAGAAATAACACTTTAAGCATCATGTACTAAAATATAAAGATACCTCTTATAAAATAAACAATAGCATTATCATAAGGAAAAGATCGAGGGTGCAAGTAGATCGAAGGATTGCTAAAAAGAAAGCCATTATCGATACAGAATAAGTTGATACCGCTATAGAGAATATTTTTGCCATTAAGCAAGTTAATGTCACTAAACATAGATCTACGCTTCATGACGCAATGATTCATCAAATGTATGGTTCAGTCAATGCGCTCAAAGATCTAGTATTGTGGCATTTATGTAGCGATGGAGGAGTTGAAGACATAAATGTTTTAATGGTTGTATCATCTGGCTCATGCATAAGTCTTGAAGCGACAACCTTACATAAGATTTATTGGTAAGTAAATTTTTTTATATCTCTTCATCATCTTCTTATATTTCGTTTAGTAAATATTAATCAGTAAATAATTTATCAATTATATTAGTTCCTCACATTTGTTAAAGTAGATTGTAATAATATTGCATATGTTTTTATACTTAATAGGTTTATAATATTTATCTAAGAAGGCTCCCACTGAATTCCGTATCTCTCAAAAACCTTAAAAAAAGATAGTGGAATTTCATAAATTCCTTTAGTGGGTGTTAGGATATATTTATCATGTTACTACAACATTGATGGTCGATAACAGAAATACCGGGCTAACAATATACAACCAAATCACGTCCTCTATCACTTTTTAATCGAACTACCCTCCCAACACTATCCAATAGTGAGACATCTAGTCTATTACAAATCAACCCACCGAAAGGCTTAGTACATATGCATTACATATAAAATTTGCATGACGTATACCCAACTTTAAACCATGGTATATCATAAATAGATGGGTCGATCCCCTGATAGAATTCGACATCAAAATGGATTTATATACGATTTCATTTTTAAGATCTAAACTATCGACCAATGCACTTTATATGAACGAATGAGATGTACCTATATTAAACAAAGTACAAACAAAAGAATCAGATAATAACAATACACCTTCCATCACTATCTATTTTCCCATCACTTGGGATGATGGTGGTGCAATGCTAGTAGTCGGAATGACGTCCAGAGCATGTGCCTTGACCACTTGACCTTCCGTTTGTAGAGTCGGGAAATCCCTCTTCATATGACCAAACTAATCGTAGTTAAAACACTTCAACTTCTAAAGACTTACCCTTTAGTCTTTCTTTATATGATGCGATCATATACAATTATTATACTAGCCTTTGAAATATTTGTTCGAAAATCTTTTGCAATATGGCCCACCTTCTAGCACCTCCTACAAACGATCGCATGTTTCTTGCATTATCCTCCTTGGATTTCACAACCCTTGCACTTAACCTGTAACGCCCCACCTCTATGCTCATAATAACAAAGAGTACTAAAAGAAATACTGTCTATTATTACGAAGAATAAGGCTGGATAGGAGCGACCATCCGTAGTTGACCTTACACTAATATTGGTTATCTCGATAGGAGTGGTATATACTTTTTATTTTTCATCCACCATTTATTTACTCCCATCGACACACCCAATTATCAGTATAAAACAAACTACGATAGTTCATAATAGTTTAGGACATTAGATATAACAATAACACAGATAATATAAATGCGGAACACAAATTAACAAAAATCTCATATATATATAACCGATGTCAGTTACAATATAGTTGACACGATACATATGATACAACTACAACTGTCGACTCTAGAAGTTATATATACAAGTACATTATCGACTAATATACATGAATACATATCATTCTATACAATGACACGACTACTACAAAATGACTGACAACTTCAGAAGATGTGAAAAGTCTTCAATCCCGAACAGCAACTCAAAGAAAGAAATCTACAACCTGAAATACTCGGGTCTGACCCGAGTATTACATTCAAAAGAAAATAATACCCAGGTCAGTCTAATTCAAACCAGTTTATTAGTACCTAGTAGCAATAATAATCAGATAGTCAAAATAGACGACAGTCACAGAAATCTCGTATATCCAACTCTCGATACGAGAATTGGATAACGGCAGGTATAACACTAAATAGTGTTAAACAATAAATCAGCAGATTTAAAACATCAACAGAGATAAATAAACAATTTATCAAATCGACTAAATCAATTTAAGACAATTGAAATTGTCAATTTAAAACAACAGTGCTGATTGGCTGCAGTACACGCTAACGTGTACTGCCTCGCCAATACAGTCTATCAAACACTCAGAAGATCAATGAGTCCAAAAGCCAACGGATACAACTCAAATCGAAATGAACCATTTCAAATACAGCTTCAAGGTATTGAATTGAACCAATGCAACAATTTAACAATCGAATTATCAACCAAACCTGTCAATCCTGCTAGGGCTGCAGTACACGCACGCGTGTACTGCCTCGCCACTACAATAATGCAACCAAACTCGACTAACAGACCAGAGAACTGCAAGGGTGAAACTGCACCCAAATACAACTGGCAACAGTAAAGACCAGACAACATGGCTCAGGTGGAACTGCACATACAAATAGATGCAGCCACCATGGCAACAAGTACGACAGAGATGAGCAGATGCAAGCAACAATGACACATGAATATGCAGTGTATAACCAAGTCGAGGCCTGAGATATATAAACAGTGGCAACACATCACAGTAAAGATCAACACGAAATGATGTTTGTATGCCAAAAGGTCGGAGGCAGGCAAACACAAATATCGATAATGCAAACTGTCTCGAACCATTAACCAAGTCAGGTAGATAACTAATGCAACAGCTTAGGTCAGTGAACACTTCCTATATACAGACCATAATCCCAAGACTCAAGTGATAACAATGCTCAAGGCAAAAGCAAAATTTAGTCACTGTAACATGAACAAGTAACTCAGCTACAGGCCAGAAAACATGATACTCACTGTTCAGTTCAAAATCAAATAAAGTCACAGGGGGGTTTAAAATCGAAGTCAAATACAAGTATCCACTTTAAACAAGAAGTAGCTGCCGAAGTCGTGCAACAACAGGAAGTGATCAAGTTCAATGCAGATTTCGACAATGTTAATGTCATACTCAAAATATTTTTACAAAGGCGCAAAGGCACAAAGGCACGCATAGGCACAGAGGCACCTTACAAATTTGAAAAGAACCCAAAACCTATCAATCGAAGTCAACCCGAAATGAAAACGAACGTGAACAAGTCAGGTAAATCTCAGGTAAACAATGCAACAAAGGTCAAGAAAGCATCACAACAGTATGAACATTGTTCGAATAAAACTTTATACTTAATTTCTGGAGTCGTATGTTTTCAATAGTTGTTTTCAAATTCCCTAAGTTTTCAATATCAGGTTGCAAGTGCAACCGAGCTAAAATGTGAAACTGTAAATACATGGGGGGAATTTCATAATGTAATATGAACCAAGGAATGCAACTATACTTCATGCTAACAGAACTGGCCAATGTCATCCTAATTACAAAACCAACAATGAAGCCACCAGACTACTTGAACAACTACAAACAAAACATAACTGCACAGTTCAGATCATAGTTATTTACCAGTTTCAAACTCAATGGAACAGCAGTTGCAAAAATTGGAACCAAGTCATAAGGACGAGGTTCAAAGTCAAGTTATATATATGAGAATTGCACTGCCGAAGTCCATAATTAATGTGATGAAAACGACCAAACCAAGACGAGGACGTCTGCAGTCCAAAAACATAGAACAGCAACTACAACCCAAGTTAATACTGAGAGAGAGTCGAGGAATTTGATCCATTCAAACGGTAGAGCAAATTAATCGACAAATTCAATTGGGCGAAATCGAACATTAGCAGGTTCGACCACAAAATTCAAAAATTAAGAACAATGCCGCAAGTATCAAAAAGTAAAACCAAATCAGAAGTTATCAACCACAAGACTACAATTCGAACTGCCGAGATAAACAAGGGACGAGAAGTCGAACCACAGCGAAATCAAGATCATAAATCATCATCGATGAAGCCAAATCAAACTCAAGGCACAGAACTAAGTCAAATTAGATGTGAGTAGGTATTACTCACCTCTTATTCAAGAATCGATCAGAGAGAAAAACCCTAAGCACTCGTTCGAAGTGAAGGCGAAGTCGTCCCAAGCAGGAGGAGTCGCGAGCGATCCAGTTGATCGTGAAAGGATTCGAAGCATCTTAGCAGCGCCTTCCCTTTCCCACAAGCTCCAGATTTGAAAAGAGGACGAACGAGAATTTTGAGCCGCCATTCTTTTTCCCCTCGTACGATTTCTCTAGGGTTGACGAACGAATAATGAATTGAGGATAAGGGGACGGTTTTCTTTAGTTAGATATCACGGCAGAATCAAGTATGGGCCACAATATTCTTTTTCTTTCAAGTCCACTACAATCTCTACAAAATTTATAAAAGGAATTTCAAATCGATTTAAACTGCAATAGCAATTAACCAACGATTTTAATCGTCATTTGACGATGATCAGATAATTGCGAAATCTCGGGTTGTTACAGACTCCCCTCCTTAAAGAAATTGCGTCCACGCAATCATAGGGAATAAATGGATAAAAGGTAACAACCAAAAGAGCAAGGTAATGACGAGTGCATAAGCAAAGCAAATGCCAGCAGGGGAAGTACTAGATATGAAATCAAAAAGTTCGACTGCTTCAAATCAAAAGAATCAACCTCGTGGGAATCAGGGATCAAAATCAGACGACTACAAAAGCAAGAACAATCGAGTTCCAGCAACTAAAAGAGAAGGAAAACAGAGCAGAAATCTTATACAGAGCACGAATTGAATGTGAGTAAATCAAATTACTCACCTGAATCGCCAGAGAAAAAGACGAAGCTCAAATCTCAAACGATAATCAGAAGACAAATCAAATATCTGATTATCTCATACGATAGTTAGATAACAAATATTCAATTATCAAAAACGATAATTAAATCTCAAACCAGCAAATATTTAATTATCTAACAGCGATAATTAAATCTAAAATCAACAATTATTTAATTATCAAAGACGATAATTAAATCTCAGACCAGCAAATATTTAATTATCTAACAGCGATAATTAAATCTAAAATCAACAATTATTTAATTATCAAAAGCGATAATTAAAAGCAACAATTATCCGATTACCGAAAACGATAATCAGAACTCATATCAACAAATATTTAATTATCTAAAGCGATAATTAAATCTCAAATCAGCAAATATTTAATTATCAAAAGCGATAATTAAATCTCAATCAGCAATTATTTAATTATCAAAAGCGATAATTAAATCTCAAATCAGCAAATATTTAATTATCAAAAGCGATAATTAAATCTCAAATCAGCAAATATTTAATTATCAAAAGCGATAATTAAATCTCAAATCATCAAATATTTAATTATCAAAAGCGATAATTAAATCTCAAATCAGCAAATATTTAATTATCAAAAGCGATAATTAAATCTCAAATCAGCAAATATTTAATTATCAAAAGCGACAATTAAATCTCAAATCAGCAAATATTTAATTATCAAAAGCGATAATTAAATCTCAAATCAGCAAATATTTAATTATCAAAAGCGATAATTAAATCTCAAATCAACAAATATTTAATTATCTCAAGCGATAATTAAATCTCAAATCAGCAAATATTTAATTATCAAAAGCGATAATTAAATCTCAAATCAGCAAATATTTAATTATCAAAAGCGATAATTAAATCTCAAATCAGCAAATATTTAATTATCAAAAGCGATAATTAAATCTCAAATCAACAAATATTTAATTATCTCAAGCGATAATTAAATCTCAAATCAGCAAATATTTAATTATCAAAAGCGATAATTAAATCTCAAATCAACAATTATTTAATTATCAAAAGCGATAATTAAAAGCAACAATTATCCGATTACCGAAAACGATAATCAGAACTCATATCAACAAATATTTAATTATCACAAGCGATAATTAGAAACAACAAATATCCGATTATCAAAAACGATAATCAGAACTCATATCAACAAATATTTAATTATCACAAGCGATAATTAGAAACAACAAATATCCGATTATCAAAAACGATAATCAGAACTCATATCAACAAATATTTAATTATCACAAGCGATAATTAGAAACAACAAATATCCGATTATCAAAAACGATAATGAGAACTCATATCAACAAATATTTAATTACCTGCAGATAATTGGAAACAACAAATATCTAGAAATCAATTAAGAAGACTAGAAAATCAACATAAAAGTTTGGATCGATCCCATCAGATGGCGAGTTTTTAATTCGCCGCACGTGCATCTCATATGGCCGAAGCCTACCAAGTACTCAACATAATTTTGGCGCCCATCAGATTGACCCGAAGGTCCGCAGAGTGACCCGAAGGTCTAGTACTGGTATTTGACCCGAAGGTCCATCATATGACCCGAAGGTCCATCATATGACCCGAAGGTCCATCATAGTGGCTCGAAAGCACACGAAAGCATCAAATATTTCAATTAACGAGTCCGGAATTAACCAAAATAGTAAACGCACATGTCCCATAACCACGAGTTTTACTAAATTGTTTAATTCTCTTCATCGTTTCCTTGAAAGTGTAAAATTGTGTATTTTGTAAAAATACATTTCACATTCTCAAACGGACAAGTCCGGAATTAAGCGAATCAGTAAAAGAAAGGGGTCATAGTCCTCGATTTTGCTAAAACGTTTAAATCGCTTCCTCATTCTTTGGAAATCGCAAACTGTAAAATTTTTGAAAACAATTTTATCTATTTTGTAAAAATAACAATTCGCATTCTCAACTGGACAAGTCCGGAGTTAAGCGAAACAGTAAAAGAAAGGGGTCATAATCCTCGATTTTGCTGAATCGTTTAAGTCGCTTTCTCATTCTTTTGAAAACGCAAATCGTTAAAATTTATAAAACAATTTTCATTTTAAAACGATTTTCCAATCACGTGATTAAAACAGCAAATCAGTAACAATTTCGATAAGGAAATTGTACTTCTCAAAATACCGTAAAAACGGTTACACATCAGTATTGCGGAATAACCGCTTAAAAATCCACTGTTAAAAATTTTGTTGTTACTGAAGTCAAAGCGACAGAAATTTTAAAACACCAAATATCTCATCAAAAGAATTCACATCAAAATGTGACTTCAGTGAATTTTCATTCATTAAAATTGCCAACAAAACACCGTGCCTCAAAAAATCAGCATCGGTGTAAAAAGTCCATTATAAAAATAACGGCAACAAAATACGTATCATAACCAAGCATCGGTTCAACGTAAAATAAATGCAATAACGTGCAATTTAAATTTTTTGCACGTACTACAAAATGAACAAAGAATCATTCAAATGTATCTTCAATGAAGATAATTTAAAACAGCAAAAATCTAATCAATAGATGATTAGTACAAAAGAAAGCCAGCGGAAATTTCAACAAAATCACATATCTGCAATTTCTTCGAATCCTCAATTCGGATTCGAATTTCTCAAAGAAACAAAATAATTACAGGTATGTAAACAACAATTGGAATTCATATCAATTTCGTATTTTGATTCTTAAATCAAAAAGATTATCAGTTGTACTCAGCGAAGACAGTTTCCGCTGCGCACTCTGATAAACAGAACACAATTCAATCAAATCAACAAAACACGGTTTCACTTTTATTTTTAAATAAAGTTATTTAAAAATTTCATCCAAATTTCAAAACTTTAGTTTTGACTCAAAGTACAAATAAAACATCGACCAATAGTTGTAACATATGTTCTCTCCAAGTTATGTTTTATATTATGTCCATAAACCCCAGGCTCTGATACCAACTGTAACGCCCCACCTCTATGCTCATAATAACAAAGAGTACTAAAAGAAATACTGTCTATTATTACGAAGAATAAGGCTGGATAGGAGCGACCATCCGTAGTTGACCTTACACTAATATTGGTTATCTCGATAGGAGTGGTATATACTTTTTATTTTTCATCCACCATTTATTTACTCCCATCGACACACCCAATTATCAGTATAAAACAAACTACGATAGTTCATAATAGTTTAGGACATTAGATATAACAATAACACAGATAATATAAATGCGGAACACAAATTAACAAAAATCTCATATATATATAACCGATGTCAGTTACAATATAGTTGACACGATACATATGATACAACTACAACTGTCGACTCTAGAAGTTATATATACAAGTACATTATCGACTAATATACATGAATACATATCATTCTATACAATGACACGACTACTACAAAATGACTGACAACTTCAGAAGATGTGAAAAGTCTTCAATCCCGAACAGCAACTCAAAGAAAGAAATCTACAACCTGAAATACTCGGGTCTGACCCGAGTATTACATTCAAAAGAAAATAATACCCAGGTCAGTCTAATTCAAACCAGTTTATTAGTACCTAGTAGCAATAATAATCAGATAGTCAAAATAGACGACAGTCACAGAAATCTCGTATATCCAACTCTCGATACGAGAATTGGATAACGGCAGGTATAACACTAAATAGTGTTAAACAATAAATCAGCAGATTTAAAACATCAACAGAGATAAATAAACAATTTATCAAATCGACTAAATCAATTTAAGACAATTGAAATTGTCAATTTAAAACAACAGTGCTGATTGGCTGCAGTACACGCTAACGTGTACTGCCTCGCCAATACAGTCTATCAAACACTCAGAAGATCAATGAGTCCAAAAGCCAACGGATACAACTCAAATCGAAATGAACCATTTCAAATACAGCTTCAAGGTATTGAATTGAACCAATGCAACAATTTAACAATCGAATTATCAACCAAACCTGTCAATCCTGCTAGGGCTGCAGTACACGCACGCGTGTACTGCCTCGCCACTACAATAATGCAACCAAACTCGACTAACAGACCAGAGAACTGCAAGGGTGAAACTGCACCCAAATACAACTGGCAACAGTAAAGACCAGACAACATGGCTTAGGTGGAACTGCACATACAAATAGATGCAGCCACCATGGCAACAAGTACGACAGGGATGAGCAGATGCAAGCAACAATGATACATGAATATGCAGTGTATAACCAAGTCGAGGCCTGAGATATATAAACAGTGGCAACACATCACAGTAAAGATCAACACGAAATGATGTTTGTATGCCAAAAGGTCGGAGGCAGGCAAACACAAATATCGATAATGCAAACTGTCTCGAACCATTAACCAAGTCAGGTAGATAACTAATGCAACAGCTTAGGTCAGTGAACACTTCCTATATACAGACCATAATCCCAAGACTCAAGTGATAACAATGCTCAAGGCAAAAGCAAAATTTAGTCACTGTAACATGAACAAGTAACTCAGCTACAGGCCAGAAAACATGATACTCACTGTTCAGTTCAAAATCAAATAAAGTCACAGGGGGGTTTAAAATCGAAGTCAAATACAAGTATCCACTTTAAACAAGAAGTAGCTGCCGAAGTCGTGCAACAACAGGAAGTGATCAAGTTCAATGCAGATTTCGACAATGTCAATGTCATACTCAAAATATTTTTACAAAGGCGCAAAGGCACAAAGGCACGCATAGGCACAGAGGCACCTTACAAATTTGAAAAGAACCCAAAACCTATCAATCGAAGTCAACCCGAAATGAAAACGAACGTGAACAAGTCGGGTAAATCTCAGGTAAACAATGCAACAAAGGTCAAGAAAGCATCACAACAGTATGAACATTGTTCGAATAAAACTTTATACTTAATTTCTGGAGTCGTATGTTTTCAATAGTTGTTTTCAAATTCCCTAAGTTTTCAATATCAGGTTGCAAGTGCAACCGAGCTAAAATGTGAAACTGTAAATACATGGGGGGAATTTCATAATGTAATATGAACCAAGGAATGCAACTATACTTCATGCTAACAGAACTGGCCAATGTCATCCTAATTACAAAACCAACAATGAAGCCACCAGACTACTTGAACAACTACAAACAAAACATAACTGCACAGTTCAGATCATAGTTATTTACCAGTTTCAAACTCAATGGAACAGCAGTTGCAAAAATTGGAACCAAGTCATAAGGACGAGGTTCAAAGTCAAGTTATATATATGAGAATTGCACTGCCGAAGTCCATAATTAATGTGATGAAAACGACCAAACCAAGACGAGGACGTCTGCAGTCCAAAAACATAGAACAGCAACTACAACCCAAGTTAATACTGAGAGAGAGTCGAGGAATTTGATCCATTCAAACGGTAGAGCAAATTAATCGACAAATTCAATTGGGCGAAATCAAACATTAGCAGGTTCGACCACAAAATTCAAAAATTAAGAACAATGCCGCAAGTATCAAAAAGTAAAACCAAATCAGAAGTTATCAACCACAAGACTACAATTCGAACTGCCGAGATAAACAAGGGACGAGAAGTCGAACCACAGCGAAATCAAGATCATAAATCATCATCGATGAAGCCAAATCAAACTCAAGGCACAGAACTAAGTCAAATTAGATGTGAGTAGGTATTACTCACCTCTTATTCAAGAATCGATCAGAGAGAAAAACCCTAAGCACTCGTTCGAAGTGAAGGCGAAGTCGTCCCAAGCAGGAGGAGTCGCGAGCGATCCAGTTGATCGTGAAAGGATTCGAAGCATCTTAGCAGCGCCTTCCCTTTCCCACAAGCTCCAGATTTGAAAAGAGGACGAACGAGAATTTTGAGCCGCCATTCTTTTTCCCCTCGTACGATTTCTCTAGGGTTGACGAACGAATAATGAATTGAGGATAAGGGGACGGTTTTCTTTAGTTAGATATCACGGCAGAATCAAGTATGGGCCACAATATTCTTTTTCTTTCAAGTCCACTACAATCTCTACAAAATTTATAAAAAGAATTTCAAATCGATTTAAACTGCAATAGCAATTAACCAACGATTTTAATCGTCATTTGACGATGATCAGATAATTGCGAAATCTCGGGTTGTTACATAACCTGCAGTTGGATCTCCTCTATCTTTGACTATTCCTCATTTACCTCTCCATCAATCAAGTTCAAAGAAGCCACCTTTACTTCAAAAGTAGCTCCATATAGGACCTAGTTCAACGCCAACTCCTTTAGTGGTGAGTTCAATCCCTTTACAAATTTCATCCCCTTCTTGTCTTGGGTTTTCATCAAATCAAATCCGAACCTTGCCGACTCGGTAAGCTAGTGAACACACTCATCAAATGTCATGTCCCCAACTTTAAGTGAACTTCTTTAATAACAGCCCCTTCTCTACTCTCAAGAAGAACTTTGTTTCAAACTGTAACACCCCACCTCTATGCACATACTACCAAAGAGTATTATTAAGTAATACTATATGGTAATATGGATAATGAGGTGATATTAGGCCATTACATGTGAATATTCCCTAGGCCTAACAATGGTACATATTTCAAAATCATATGCTACTTACCTATATGTACACGGTATCGACACAAAGCAATAATCATGTGTGTTTCTATTATAAAGCAATACACAATATAAATGTATCGCAGAGAACACAAAGTCATACAATTCAGTGCTAATATAGAACATAAAATATACATAAGTTCAAGTGGGCCTACAAAAGTAAGTCAAAAACCCACTACCTTACAAATATACATAGTATGTCCAATATATACATCTCGACATATACATACATGAGGCTACAAATATACATAACAATACCCATTTATACTAAATAATCGGCCTCCACTATGCCCACACAACCAGAAGCTGGTCACTTTTGTCCTTGAACTAAAAATGTCTTGGACTGACCATAGTATTATATAAATAACACATGGGTCAGATTATGTCTAGAATGTGATGCTAATATATAATAACAACGGGTATGGTATACTCTTGTGTAACTTAAAGTGGCATGCGAGCATCACATATGTAACAACATGTCTCTAACAATATCCATATAAAAGCAAGATCAGGCAGCACAACAAATGGTCTAATAAATAAAATGGGTGAAACATCTAAACATCCAACCACTATCAATACATAAGTAAGCATCAAGTACCATATAGCATGCATATAGTAATGCCAAAATTACCTCTCAAATAACTATAAAGTGGACATACCCGGGTTGCTCATACTCACATAAATAAAACAAATAAGCATTCATATAACTAGATATACAATAGTAACACAGATCAATAAAGAATAGGCCAATTACCTTTCTTGATAATCTCATAATAGATAGATATGAGAATTGACCATACATCGGACTCATAGTCTCAAGTATAACCATTAACTTCTCATTATAAAACATTAAAACTCAAATCAATGAACAAATTTCATTTGTCTATCTATCACACATCATAACCAAATGAAAGACTGACATCCTACTCGCTTGCTCTAGGAGTCTTCCCTATGTGCCCCAGCACTACTCTAACAGTTTTAGGTTACCTCGATGGTTATCGTGACTCAATATCTATCAATACACATCTACGTTGTGCTATGATCATGGCCCTACAAAATCCCTATGGAAATAGACTACTGGCCTATGTGACACTAGGGTAATAGCACTACGCTGTACTCAACTCAAGGTGTGTCATGGATCCATGGCATGACCTAATGGTCAAGCCATTAGGATGGATACTAGCTTAATTTGGTTCGCTCACTAATGGATAATGGGAGCGCACACACAAAATGATATACATCCATATGTGTGTGTGTGCATGCGCGCGCATGTGTGTGTGTATACACACACGTGCGCACACGCACACACATACATACATATATAAATGTATACAGCATCACCTTATATACACAACATATGCAATACCCTAGTATCATTATCCTCGTTCGTGTGTCATTTACTCACCAAGAGTAACCAAATAAATTCCAACCCTGATGTGCCATAACACTAGGTGTTATTTCCTCATTTACTCAATGTTTATACACTATACTTGCTCCTTCCAATAATATTCCATGCAGCAAGTTCAAATGATAGCCAGAGAAATATTACTGGAAGTCACATGAAAATCGGCATTGCAACTCCGTTTATTCAATATCCACATCATATAGAAGAGATAATCACACTAAAAACACCAATCATTTATAAAAAAGATTTCGTTTGAAGAAAATATATTAAAACTTCTAAAAGCCTTTATATGTCAATCGACCATCAAGCTTCCGCCACCAGATCCAGTCATGTATTTGCGGCACCTACTCCGATGCTTGATGGCTCCCTATTTGACATGGTGTTGAGAGCTCTGTCCTTTTCCAAAGCTTCATATGTCAATGCTATCCCTAGCACTTTAGTTTCATTAGCTACTATTCCTACAGGTTTAGACATAGTATTGGATAATTCCCCTGACGTTGTTAACTTGGAAATCTTATAAACTGATGCAGCTGTTAATGCCCGTAATATGAGAATGAATGCAGCTAGCATAATGCTAATCTAAGTCCAACTAGGGCTGCGACTGTCTCAGCTGCACATGATCGAACTCCATATAGTGAATCTGGTAAAAGGACCCTAATTACTGTAGGTTCTACTCATCCTATTATGGATACTGGAAATAATGTTGTTCCTGCTATTCTTGCTTCACTTACTATGAAGTCTAGAACATTTTCGTGCTGTAATGGCCCGTATCTCCATACCATTTGAGTATACAATAAATCACACGTGTCCAACTCAAATTGAATGAAAATATGAACCATTAGGGGTGAAGAAGAAGAAGATAGAAGAAAACAGAAAACAATAACACAGAATCTCACAATCGTGGTGGAACAAAATATAATATATAATAACAGATCTTTATACAAAAAGGAACTGTAACTGTTAATATACATGCAATCATCAGAGTACAACAATCAATAAATCAATATGGATAGTTATTATAATTTGTCCACACCAGTGCTGACTATATAGCCTGACACACGCGGCGGAATATAATCAAGTACGTGATATATGACTGAAATCCACCAGCTCTTCTCCTATGCTCCAAAGCATCCTAACCTGAATCTGTAATACTCGGTCTGACCCGAGCATTATAATAAAATAACACCCAAGTTAGTCTGGAAAACCAGCGTGAGAAAACACACTCAATTTGAATTATTACAATTTCAAAATCCTTTGAAAACAAAGGGTATCTTGTAAGACCATGCCACACATAAATACGATGGGTTTTTACGTTACGATAACTAAAACATTTTATGTCAAAATCATCTAATATTATAATAGTGTCTAAGTACAAATACTTATTAAAATAGCCGAAATTGTTACAGCATTTCACCAGAAGGACAAAATTTGCAGTCCAATTAGTTTCTAGGACACACATTCAAAGAAATTACTTTCAAGGTCAATGTCAGCAGAATAATTACTTTCAAGGACAAAGTCAGCAGTCCAAATACTTTCAAGGACATAATTTCATAGGTTTTTAGGCCCTAGAAACTAATTATTTTACGTTTTGTCCTTGAAAGTAATTATTTCAGTTGTGTGTCCTAGAAACTAATTCCACTTGCTAAAGAGGCCCTTGTGGTTAATTTCCACTTAATTAAATTCCAACTTACTAGGCTCTACAATCAAAACCGTAAAGGCTCGTAGTGGATATTGGATTCCATACAATGACTGGGCTACTGGGGTACCGCCCGCCAGAGTACACCTCTAGAAAAATGTACCGAGATCGTACATAACGATCCCTGCCAACACAAGACCGGCCTACCCCTTACCGGATAGTACCGAATATGTTATCAGCATGGGTGTTCCTACCCTAATTGAGTGCTCTCTTTTCCATGCACAACCATATCCATAATTATAATGTAATATATCTGAGGGTATCTAGAAAAATGATAACATACCCTACTTGGGTGCGACCCACTTAGCCCTGCTGCATCTCCCATGTTTTAGTCATTCCCGGTTGATGAGGCTTGAGGCTACGTTTTACCTTAAGAATACCTTTATATTTGGAATGCTAACAATGCCTTTCAGGCAACGATACAATGATAGCATTCATCCATACAAGTTGTTCTAGGTCTGAACAAACCAAATCTTTTTCCAAATCACCATCTCTGTTAACTTCGAGATATCACAATTCGTAACGCACAAATAGGATGGAAGTGATTTTCAAATAATTAAATCTGATCCTGGTCTCTTCGAAACAATCAACGAAATTGGCCAGATTTGATAGTCAGTTATTTAACTATCAAATAACACGCATAAGCAATCATAAGGCCCATTGCATAATTTTTCAAAACATGCATTTCAAAATATCTTTACGAAGATATATATTTAAATATCTGCCAGTATATTCAATAATTGAAAACATATTTCAAATACTTTTATCCATATCAGGATATTTTCGAATCACATCAATACTTAGAAATATCTTTTTCCAATTCCAATTATAATCCAACACTTTGAAAATACTTCTATAATAATAATCTCATAGTAAAAATATTTCAAATCCTTCCAGTTCGATACTTAGGAAAATATTAATAAGTATATTTTCCCAAAATCATTTTTATTTCCAATACTTAGGAATATTCCATTTATTTCCTATTTCTCAAAATCTTTTCCAATTTACTTGTAAATCCTTTTTCTCACTTATAACGGATTCTATAAGTTTTTCCCAAAATTCATTAATTAATTTCTTTAATATACCCAAAATTGATTACACTTGTCTAAAATTCCAACTACCCATTTCCTAACTTCTTTTATGAATTCTAATTCATTTTTCGAAGTTCTCTTATTTCAATGATTCGGAAATTTCCTATAAGTTTCCAGAATTTCACTATAAGCTTTCTCTTATAAAATCATATCCATTAAATAAAGCCTGTTTATAAATCTCGAGAGAATTTATAAATTTCAATCATTTCAAAACTTTATATATATAATAAGTATTTTTTTTAAAAAAAATATTTTTATAATATGTTTTAAATAATTATTTAAAATATCAAAACACTTAAAATAAACATCGATAACTCATTTTCCAACTCATTTAAAAATAAAATAAATCAATTTACAAAGCTGATTATAAAAATTAGAATTCATTTCAGTAAATATTAAATATTTGAATAACTAACTTTTTCGAAATATTTTAATCTAAATAATAGTTTCTAAACTACATAGTTTAATAAATAAAAATCCCATTTTAAAACGATTTTAGTTTCCCAACAAAAATCTATTTTTAAATCTCAATACCACCAATTTCAATTTATAAATCCCTCTCGATTCATTTTCCATCGACTATATTCTAATTTCATAATCATTTTCACATCCCAAAAATAGAATTCACTATTTTTTCAAAAACTATTTCATATCTCGATATAAATTCACACTGTGAATTTATATTCCTAATTTATCAACTAATATCATTTCCCTTATTTATAAGCGTCTTTTATAAATTTATAAACTCATTTGAGTTTTCACTTTTTTTATAAAACTAATCCCATTTATAAAATTTCACTTTTATGAATCCATTTCTTATAAATCCTATTTATTTCACAAATCCACTTTAAATATCGATTTCAACTTCTTTCCATCAATCCAGAAATATCACATAAAAATCCTTTATATAAATTATTCTTAAAATCTCCATTTAAAATATTTTCTGAAATAGATAATTACAGATCCCAAAATCAAATCATTTATTTTATCCAACCCAATTCCTTTTTATATTAATCCCAAAATTCAATATAATTATTTTCATTTCCAAAATCGCTTTTGAATTCCATTTTTAAAATCAAAAATATTACTTATGGTATTTAAAATACCAAAATTAAGGCTAGTGCTACTATAGCATCCAATAAAATCAAACATATCAAATCACAACATAATCTATAACAGATTATCCAACACATCATATATCATTATATATGAAAATTAAATCAATATTTTTGAGGAATCCAGTTGGATCCCTCCAACTTGTTTCCCTTCATCCACAGATGTTAGATAACATAAAATACCAATCCCGCTTCGAGGCGGGATATCACGGTAATATAGGGTCATCCGCTATTATGCGGGGTGAACAGTGTCTCATCCGCTCCAACGGTGGGAAATAATATCCAACTACTAATATATATACTACTATATATAATATAACATCCATCTAATAATAATTTATAAATTCATCCAATCATCCAATAATTAATTTCCAACAAATTAAAACAGTAATCCAAGATGAGTGAGATTTACTCACCTTGATTTTTAAATTTGTCGAACATCCAGATTTAAAATTTTCTAAAATCCTAGCTGACTCCGAAAATCTCCAAACCAATCCTATTGCGTAGATTTCCTAGTTACGAACCTAACTCGACTTGTTTCATCATTTTGGACCTCGTATGAAAATGTTATAGTTTTTATAAGAAATCAAGTTAATTAAAATAATTAATTTCACTAATTTCAGTAATTAGAAAATTTAATTACTTTGATTAAATCCCTAAGAAAGCTTGCTAATTACCTCCAGCATGCATGCATCTGAAGTCGCTGTTCCATTCGCTGACCTGACCCCATTTGGATCTAGGAATCGCCTTCCCCTTCCAAACTCCTCCACCGAGACCACCATCCCCTACACTCTCGAATACTATCCCTCTGTATCTCCGCTTCACCATTCTGAGGCAAGTGCTACTGTTGTTCCCAACTGTCTCGCACGCGAGCGCGAGTGCCTCCATTTGATAAGTCGCAAACTCTAGATGTCGATCGCGAGGAACAAGGCACCCTCCGCCTCGCAGGTCGCACACATGCTCTTCCCTGCAGTCGCGCCTCCAGGCGTCGTTTCCAAGCCTAAACCCTGACTTTCCTCCCTCACGTTGTCGCGTGCCTCTCCCCTCGCCGTATTAGCAGCCGCGCCTCAGCTACAGGAAACTCGTGATTCCATCGCGTCCATTTTTTCCATTCGAATTTGATTTCGTTCGAAGAAGAAGACGAGTAAACGATTTTGATTTCGAACTGATTGAGATGAGGAAGAACAATGTGATTTAAAATGAGAAAGGAGAATAGGTCGGCGCGTATCAGATACTAGGGTGGCTCGACAGAATAGGGTTTGACTTTAAACTTTTTATAATATTATTTAATTATAAAATATCTCGTTTTAGCAACTTAAAATTCCGATCTCCTATCGAGGCACGCCGTATGGCATTCCTAATGTTATACCACTATTCTGACCCCAATGGAACAAGTTTCGGAACCTAATTCGATCGTATGTGGAAGATGGCTTTTTGAACTCAACTATAATATTAAATTTTCGATATAAATTTTCAACGCGTTTCTATCCCGTACGACCAAACAGTAAGTCCAAATGCTATGAAATTTGAAATCTGATAATTATACACTGTTATAGATCCAATGGAACTGGTTTCGTCGAATTCCGAGACTATGCCCCGGATCGCTATTTTAACACGCCGATAAAATTGACGATTTCAAAAATTTACGAAATCACTCGAAATTTCAGTTTTAATAACTTACTGACTTAATTATAATTCCAATAGAATTTATATCAACATTAGAAATCGTTTCGATTCATATTCAACTCCAATTCAATTATTTAAACGATTTTCAATTATTAATTCAACAATTAAATTTATCCAATAAATCGCTATATTTTGAACTTAAGTTTTATTCCACTTATTTGATCGATAAAATTCATATTAAAATTCCATTTACATTTCAAATTCAACATTTAAAATAAATTAAATGTTCAAAATCAAACGACTGAAAATCCGGGTCGTTACATTCCTCCCCCCTTAAAAGAATTTCGTCCCCGAAATTGCTAAGGTAGGAAAAATACAACAAACCATTAATTTTCCAAAACCACTTAGTTAAAATTCAATATTTCACTTTTCTAATCTTTTAGTTCCAACCAAAACAATTAGTTATCCATTCCTAAGCCAAAACCCTTTATTTCAATTACAATTCGAAATCAAATTTTGGTTAACAAAAATTTTTCTAACACCCGAAATTTTTCAAAATTTTTCGTAGAGTCTCCCTTGTATGGAGAGCCTTTTGCAATATGACAAAACTGCTAAAAAATTATACATCGACCCACACAGTCGGAAAACATAATATATAACAATATTTATACCATCGTTGTATTTAATACAAAAACGTACCTTTATTTAGCGTTTTTAAGCGAGCGAGCTTACTTATATGCAAATTTCGCAACTCAAATCTAGCCCAATAGCCTCCTTGTACATGTACTTACTTAATTTAAACACGTAAGTACCAAAACATGAAAATTTAATAACATTTTATTTATTTAACTAGCGCAAACACATAGATTTTCATAACCAAACAAGTTATAGCATGAATTTATCGATAATCACAAAGTTCCAGCATTCAATTATTTATTTCAATCGATTTATATATCATTTCATTCTATTTCAAATTCATTCACAACAACTAATTTACATCTAATCTATATTTACACATATTACATTCATATCCATTTCAAATTGATTCTATATCAATTTCTATTCATTCACATCGAATCTACTCACAAAATCTTGTCCACCCAATTTTATATTCAACAACAAACCAATCCATGCCAATTTATTTATGATCCATTTCATAAATTTATTTGAGCCAAGCCTCCATCTAAAAATATTAACTTAAGTTAATTCGTTTACTTTCAATCATTTCAACCATATAACTTAAGTTCATTTCCATTGCAACCAAATTCTATATCATTTTAAATTGATTATTATTCAATTTATTCACCTTTGATTGATTTGCATTTCCATTTACTTGGTTTATCTCAATTTACACTATATTACTTAAGAATCATTTCACAAAATTTAATATTAAGGTTTATTATAACCTTTATACAACACATATATTCATTTCCACTTCAAAACTTGATTTCATACTCGAATTCATTTAAATAATATCCCAAAGCCATATTCAATTTATTTACACTTAAATCTAATTTATTTATAACTTAAGTCATCACCCTTTCAATCCATTTCTATTTTATTCGACAACATTTCAAAATATATTTAATTCGCTTATAATTAAGTCGAATTTCATTTATAACTCAAGTTCCACATTTAATTCCAATTTTAATCCACAATCCAATTTACTTAACCAAGTTAAGTTCCATTCCTATATTCAATTAACTAATTAATTAATCTAGTTAGTTTACTTCCATTTTATAATTCAATATCTGATTTTTATTTCAAAAACCACTTCAATTTGTTTGACTTGAGTTCAAATTCATTCTATAATTTGAGTTTGGATTTTCATTTATTTACCAAAATATAATTTATTTGTTCCATTCATTTATTCACATTCTTCATCCACGTTCGTATGCATTTACATTATGTTAATTTCATTACATTCTATCACTTTATCTAACTGTGCTTAAGTTAAGTCACCATTTCATCAATTTACTTCATTAATTCCATTCAACAATCATAACTTATCATTTTACAATACCACTTTATATTCAATTCAATTCAAATCCAATTCAATTTTATTCAACTAAGCTTAAGTTAAATTCCATTCAATTTACTTACTCAAGTTAAAATTTAATTCCAAAATTCAAATTTCGCACCTTTCTTTCTTATTAAAACCACTCTCAATTTATAAGTTCACAACTTATTGCTTGATGTTCTTCCCAAAATTAAAATTAAAATTCCAGAATTCAAACACCCGATCTTATTTCAAATCATTTTGAAATCATATATATATATAGCTCTTTTTTGGTTTTAACAAACCATTCCTTTGGAATTTTCAAAACTAACTTGGTTTTATCCAACACAAATTCCCTTCGGGATCTCCAAAACAACCCATGTTTTTCAAACAAAAATCTCCATACTAAATTCCTACGGTAGCAATCTGTCACTTAGAAACTCGAAAATGAACACCGATGATGTCGCGATCATCATCGAAATTATTTTCCAGCGACCGAAGAGAGTTTAGTGCTATATCACTTCCAAAATCCATTTTTAAAACATTTTCTATTCGACAACAATTCATAATAATATTACCATTATTTATTTCAAACATATTTCCAAAATAACACCAATTTCATTTTCATAACACTTTTAAAAATATTTTCCAAACCTTCTAGGATTTAAATTTCTGAATTCTAGTTTGAATCCATTTTAGTTATAGTTTATTTGTATAATTCATACTTATACAATTTTCATTTGGTTATATATAACCGTTTTATATTTTATAATCTTGTTAGATTATAATATTATCAACCAAACACTCCAATATACTATAATAATTTCAGAAAATATTTTTTTTATATCAAAATATAGTTTGGGCAAAATTATTGTATTTACCCCATTTCAAAACAATACTGTGTCGAATTGCTCTATTCAAGTGTTTAGAAACCCTTATCGATACAGTTGTACGGACTGTGCCGACCAGAATTCATAGGCCACTCAATAAATCAACCAACACAAAATAATACAAATTTTTATTCCTTAACAAATACACACTCATATCTATTAATACACTCAAACTTGTTCTAGGGTACTGCTGACCCTATCTCTAATGAGTAATCCCTACAAAAGCCAAGGTTCTCGCTTAACCTTCAGCTCTGATACCAAATGTAATGGCCCGTATCTTCGTACCATTTGAGTCGACAATAAATCATACATGTCCAACTCAAATTGAACGGAAATACGAATCATTAGGGGTGAAGAAGAAGAAGATAGAAGAAAACAGAAAACGATAACACAAAATCCCACAATCACAGCGGAACAAAATATAATATATAATAACAGATCTTTATACAAAAAGAAACTGTAACTGTTAATATACATACAATCATCAAAGTACAACAATCAATACATTAATATGGATAGTTATTATAACTTTTCCTCACCAGTGCTAACTATACAGCCTGATACACATAGCGGAATGTACTCAAGTACGTGATATACGACTGAAATCCACCAGCTCGTCTCCTGAGCTCCAAAGCATCCTAACCTGAATCTGTAATACTCGATCTGACCCAAACATTATAATAAAATAACACCCGAGTCAGTCTGGAAAACCAGCGTGAGAAAACACACTCAATTTGAATTATTACTATTTCGAAATCCTTTGAAAACAAAGGGTATCTCGTAAGACCACGCCACACATAAATACGACGGGTTTTTACCTTACGATAACCAAAACATTTTATATCAAAATCATCTGATATTATAATAGTGTCTAAGTACAAATACTTATTAAAATAGCTGAAATTGTTACATTAATTAAATTCCAGCATACTAGGCTCTACAATCAAAATTGTAAAGGCTCGTAGTGGATATTGGATTTCATACAATGACTAGGCTACTGAGGTACCACCCGCCACAGTGCACCTCTAGAAAAATGTACCGAGATCGTACCTAACGATCCCTACCAACACAGGACCGGCCTACCCCTTACTGGATAGGACCGAATATGTTACCACCCCGGGTGTTCCCACCCTAATTGAGCGCTCTCTTTCCATGCACAACCATATCCATAATTATAATGTAATATATCCGAGGGTATCTACAAAAGTGATAACATACCCTAATTAGGTGCGACCAACTTAGCCCTGCTGCACCTCCCATGTTTTAGTCATTCCCGGTTGATGAGGCTTGAGGCTACCGTTTACCTTAAGAATACCTTTATACTTGGAATGCTAACACTGCCTTTCAGGCAACGATACAATGGTAGAATTCATCCAGACAAGTTGTTCTGGGTCTAAACAAATCGAATCTCCTTCCAAATCACCATCTCCATTATCTTCGAGATATCACAATTCGTAACGCACAAATCTGATCGAAGTGGTTTTCAGATAATTAAATCTGATCCCGCTCTCTTCGAAACGATCAACAAAATTTGCCAGATTTGATAGTCGGTTATTTAACTATCAAATAACACGCATAAGCAGTCACTAGGCCCAATGTATAATTTTTGAAAACATCCATTTTAAAATATCTTTACGAAGATATATATTTAAATCTCTACTAGTATATTCAATAATTGAAAACATATTTCATATACTTTTATCCATATCAGGATATTTTCAAATCACATCATACTTAGAAATATCTTCTTCCAATTCCAATTATAATCCAACACTTTGAAAATACTTCTACAATAATAATCTCGTAGTAAAAATATTTCAAATCCTTCCAGTTTGATACTTAGGAAATAAGTATATTTTTCCCAAAATCATTTTTATTTCCAATACTTAGGAATATCCACTTATTTCCTATTTTTCAAAATCCTTTCCAATTTACTTGTAAATTATTTTTCTCATTTATAACGGATTCTATAAGTTTTTCCCAAAATTCATTAATTAATTTCTTTAATATTCCCAAAATCTATTGCACTTGTCTAAAATTCTAACTACCTATTTCCTAACTTCTTTTATGAATTCTAGTTGATTTTTCAAAGTTCTCTTATTTCAACGATTCGGAAATTTCCTTAAGTTTCCAGAATTTCACTATAAGATTTCTCTTATAAAATCATATCTGTTAAATAAACCACGTTTACAAATCTTGAGAGAATTTATAAATAAATTTCAATCATTTCAAAACTCTACATATATATAATAAGTATTTTAAAAAAATATTTTTAAAAAATGTTTTAAATAATTATTTAAAATATCAAAACACTTAAAATAAACATCGATAACTCATTTTCCAACTCATTTAAAAATAAAACAAATCAATTTACAAAGCTGATTATAAAAATTAGAATTCATTTCAATAAATATAAAATATTTGAATAACTAACTTTTTCGAAATATTTTAATCTAAATAATAGTTTCTAAACTACATAGTTTAATAAATAAAAATCCCATTTAAAACAATTTTAATTTCCCGACAAAAATCTATTTTTAAAATTCAATACCACCAATTCCAATTTATAAATCCCTCTCGATTCATATCACATCGACTATATTCCAATTTCATAATCATATTCACATCCCAAAAATAGAATTCACTATTTTTCCAAAAATCTATTTCATATCTCGATATAAATTCACACTGTGAATTTATATTCCCAATTTATCAACTGATATCATTTCCCTTATTTATAAGCATCTTTTATAAATTTATAAACTCATTTGAGTTTTCACTTTTTTTATAAAACTAATCTCATTTATAAAATTTCATTTTTACGAATCCATTTCTTATCAATCCCATTTATTTTACAAATCCACTTTAAATATCGATTTCAACTTCTTTCCATCAATCCAGAAATATCACATAAAAATCCTTTATATAAATTATTCTTAAAATCTCCATTTAAAATATTTTCTGAATAGATAATTACAGTTCCCAAAATCAAATCATTTATTTTATCCAACCCAATTCCTTTTTATATTAAACCAAAATTCAATATAAATATATTCATTTCCAAAATCGCTATTGAATTCTATTTTTAAAATAAAAAATATTACTTTTGGTATTTAAAATACCAAAATTAAGGCCAGTGCTACTATAGCATCCAATAAAATCAAACATATCAAATCACAACATAATCTATAACAGATTATCCAACACATCATATATCATTATATATGAAAATTAAATCAACATTTTTGAGGAATCTAGTTGGATCCCTCCAACCTGTTTCCCTGCATCCACAGATGTTAGATAACATAAAATACCAATCCCCCTTCGAGGTGGGATATCGCAGTAATATAGGGTCATCCGCTATTATGTGGGGGGCATAGTGTCTCATCGCTCCAACGGTGGGAAATAATATCCAACTACTAATATATATATATATATATACTACTATATATAATATAACATCCAACTGATAATAATTTACAAATTCATAGAATCATCCAATAATTAATTTCCAACAATTTAAATTAAAACAATAATCCAAGGTGAGTGAGATTTACTCACCTTGATTTTTAACTTTTCCGAACATCCAGATTTTAAATTTTCTAAAATCCCAGCTAACTCCGAAAATCTCTGAACCAATCCTACTGCGTAGATTTCCCATTTACGTACCTAACTTGACTTGTTTCATCATTTTGGACCTCGTATGAAAACGTTATAGTTTTTATAAGAAATCAAGTTAATTAAAATAATTAATTTCACTAATTTCAGTAATTAACAAATTTAATTACTTTGATTAAATCCCTAAGAAAGCCTCCTAATTACCTCTAGCATGCACACACGCATCCGAATGCGCCGTTCCATTCGCTGACCTGACCCTATCGCGATCTGGAAATTGCATTCCCCTTCTAAACTACTCCACCGAGACCACCATCCCCAACACTCTCGAATACTATCCCTTCGTATCTCCACTTCACCATGTCGAGACAAGTGGTACTGTCGCACCCAACTGCCGCGCACGCGAGCACTAGTGCCACCATTTGAAAAGTCGCGAACTCAAGATGCCAATCGCGAGGAACAAGGCACCCTCCGCCTCGCAGGTTGCACGCATGCTCTCCCTTGCAGTCACGCCTCCAGACATCGTTCCATGCCTAAACCCCGATTTTCCCCCCTCATGTTGTCACGCGCCTCTCCCCGCGCTGTAGTAGTAGCTGCGCCTCAGCTCCAAGCGACTCGCGATTCCATCGCTTCCATATATTTTTTCATTCGAATTTGATTTCGTTCGAAGAAGAAGATGAGTACACGATTTCGATTTTGGATTGATTGAGATAAGGAAGAGCAACGCGATTTTAAATGAGAAAGGAGAATAGGTCATCGCGTATCAGATACTAGGGTGGCTCGACAAAATAGGGAAGTTTCGGAACCTAATTCGATCGTATGTGGAAGATGGCTTTTTGAACTCAACTATAATATTAAATTTTTGATATAAATTTTCAACGCGTTTCTATCCCGTACGACCAAACGGTAAGTCAAAATACTATGAAATTTGAAATCCGATAATAGTACACTATTACAGATCCAATGGAGCTGGTTACGTCAAATTCCAAGACTGTGCCCCGGGTCGCTATTTTAATGCATCGATAAAATCGACGATTTCAAAAATTTACAGAATCACTCGAAATTTCAGTTTTAATAACTTACTGACTTAATTATAATTCCAATAGAATTTATATCAACATTAGAAATCGTTTCAATTCATATTCAACTCCAGTTCAATTATTTAAATGATTTTCAATTATTAATTCTACAATTAAATTTGTCCAATAAATGGCTATATTTTGAACTTAAGTTTTATTCCACTTATTTAATCGATAAACTTCATATGAAAATTCCATTTATATTTCAAATTCAACATTTAAAATAAATTAAATGTTCAAAATCAAACGATTGAAAATCTAGGTCGTTACACGTGTAGAACCACAATTGATGAATCCATTCGTCCCGCTGATGCACTGCCAAAGTCGTAGTCTTCCTTATTCACCTCCAAACTGTGTAATGCGGGTGTGTTCTCTCCAAGACACTTGAACTGCAAATTGTGAATGTTGTAAATATTCCTCCTCTGAAGGTGATTAAGGTAGACACTTTTTTTTGGCATAAGCAGTTAGTTGGCTTCTTCCTTGATGACAATCCTCCATTCTAAGCTGTGAAATCACATCTTAAGTGATTTTGGAAAGTGAAAGGTAAGATTACTACATGGTATGATAATTCTGTGTTCTACTTTGACTTTACTTGCCGTGAGGGCAGGCTTCGTATTCTAAAAGTTGATCCTGTCATTATTATGGGAAAGTAGTTAGTTGGCTTCTACCTTAATGACAATCCTCCATTCTCAATTGTGAAATCACATCTTAAGCAATTTTGGAAATTGAAAGGTAAGATTACTACGCGGTACTATAATTCTGTATTCCAGTTTGATTTCACTTGCCTTGAGGACAGGCTTCGTATTCTAGTAGTTGATCCTACCATTATTTTGGAAAATTCTTTCATGGTTACCAAATGGTCTCCCTCCATCGATGCTGCACGTGAACAGGTTCTTTCTATACCGGTTTGGGTACACTTCTCGATTATACGATCTGTTTTTCAATCAATGTTTGGTATCAATTGGTTATCGAACTTGATCGATGATTTAGCATGCTTTGATGAAGCTACGGTCAAACAAGACAGATTAGGTTATGTAAGGGCCCGGCTTAAGGTCAAGATTGATAGGTTATCACCGTCTATATTACCAGTTTAACTAGCACTTGGAGTTGTTGTTATGGTTGACGTTGGATATAAGTGAAAATCGCTGCTATGCTCAAACTGTAAATCTTTTGGTCATCTTATCATTAAATGCAAGCATTCCATTAACCCGGCGTTAATCCTAGACGTTGTAGAAGTTGAAATGAATCCTCCTCAGAAGATCCTACTCCCTAAGGTTGCGAAACGTGTTTGTTTCCCAAATGTGTGCCTTCTCTATCCACTAATGGTTTGGATCCTATTTCGCCAAATGCTAGCACAAGCTCTATCTCCGATTATATCGCTTAGAATTCCAATTAGGAAACCTTGGTCCATGAGATTACACAGTTTCGATACTGCCCAATGTCTAACACATACTATAAGTACGTATCTACTCAGTAAGGTGAGCATAGATCTCTATTTTATCACATTTCTGGTGAAACTCTTTCTCTTCCATTGATGGTAAATATGGAGAATACAATAGTAAGATTTTAAAGGATGAAATTTGGGGTAGAAGTTTGATTTTTGATGAGTAGTCTGTTGTATTTGATCCCAGGATTGCACTATTGTATAGTGAGTATGTTAATATCATTAGGTTTGACTCGTCTAGTGATGAGGATGATTCCTCCTCTCGGCAAGAGGATTAGACGTTTTTCTTTAGTTGCTTAGGCATGTTTGCTTAACTCCTGTGTTGATTTAGTTTTGTCTTTCTATTAGTTGCTTAGGCATCTTAGCCTAACACCTATATTTCATTTATAAAGTGGTATGGCCACTATAAAACTAGCTTGCCCATGCAAAATAATAATAATTTGTTTTGCCTGGAAAAAAAAATTTCTCCCATTTACCTAAAGTTGAAATACGGATTTTAAAACTTATAGATAATTTCCAAAACTCGTCTCTGCATTTTTAAAGTCATAAAAAAAATTATAATCAAATAATACTTATAGAAATCATCCCATAATTTTCTGTAACTAAATACAATTTTTACATGAATTTATAGCTACTATATCAATTTCCATTTATTTTAAACTATAGGATATATTTTAGCAATCTCACCATGCATTCAAAAATCGTAGAAAACTCTTTTAAAATCAAATAACATTTATTAGAAATCATTTCGTAATTTTCCAGAATTAGGGGTTTTTAAAATAAGTTTTAAAGCCCAAAAATCAAATTCTATTTAATTTTGAAGCATATTCCTTTAATTAGATAATATTTAATTAAAATAAGAGAATTTCCATAAAACAACTTTATAGTTGGAAAAAGCCTTCTTTCTACTTTACAAATCATGTTTTTATTTTTATTTTTGAAAATATTTTATTTTATTTTTAGAAAAAGCTCAACACTTTCCTGGAGCATAGCTCCAGGTAGCCCACTGGTCAGAATCTGACCGGTCGACCGCTATCGCAATCTTGAGCCAATATATCTTCTATAGGAAGTGCATCAATGTTGTCTTCTTTCTCCATTGTTTACCTAATCTAATCTCCATCCTTTATGATACTCAATTGCAATCATTTAAGCACACAACAACATAAACCAAGCATGCACACAATCATGAATTGATGACAAAAGGAGGTGATTTCATGTTTACAATAAATGGGTTCACACACATTTTAACACACGGATCACCTCATTCGTCATCAAATTCAAGTATCTATCTGCCGTAGACATGGTTGTGAGTGAGAATACTCACCTTTGCACAAGAAAGCACGATTCCTTTACTAGCTCTACACTTCCTTTTCAGAATCCCATATTTTCATTCACTACAAACTTCCACCAAACTTAATAATTAATCACAACTCTACTTTGAAGATTCCTAGTGATGTAGAATCATGTTGAGAAGCTTATATTCAAATTTCATAAAATTCGTAATTTATTTTAATTTTTTTGATTTTTAAATGAAGAGGTTATGGCTTAGTTTTGTTTATAGGAGATGAAGAAGAATGAGGAAAGGGTGCTACATAAGATAATTAAAAGTGGAGTAGGAGGGCTCTAGAATTATCAAGAGAAGTGGTGACAAATTTAATAAGTTGCACTTTCTTTAGCTAGGGTTTTGGGCTAATGGACCATGAAGCAATGCGCTAACTCATTCATGTTCTAATCTTCCATTTACAAAAAAATTTATACTTAGATCAAAATGCCTCCAAATTCCAAATAAATATCATATTGACTTATCACTTATGTTCATACAACCTTTTATATTTTTATAAAAATTTATGTTCCTCACTTTTCTCGATTTTAATTATAATCAACTCTAATTTTAATATTAAACCACCTATCGTAAAAATTCTTTATTAACCCTAATAATTAAATAAAAATCAATCATTTACCATAATGAATTCCAAAACACTTTTATTTAACATTATTTAATTTTGAAAAATTATTAAACCACCTTATTATTATTTTTTATTTCAAAATCATTTGCAGCTTCAAACTATCAAGATTACATCAAAATACCCAAAGTCACTTTTATTGATAATTCATCACTTCAAAAATATTTGTCATCAAAATAATTCATTCATTAATCACTTTAATAAATACTTCATTCCAATACAATAAATATCACCAATTATATTACTTTTTCTCAAAATTCAACAATGACACTTTTTATTAAAATTTCCAACTTAACAAAAATACTTCATCATTTAAATCCCATATAAATTTCGATATTTCCAAATCATCTCAAATTCCTAATATTCATAACCTCATCCCAAATTACCCATATTTTATTATTTAGAATTCATTTAATTCTTTAAATCCCCATCATTAATTTTTGATTAATGCCTTCTTAACATTGGGTTTTTAAAGACCTATAACTAGCTAATACTTCTAGCATTTCTACACTCAACTATAATTTAAGCACAAAATAAAACATGCAATCATTAAAATAAATTACAATCATCAAATCCAATCACAAACATAACACACACAAAGCTCTACACTTTCTTTTCTGGGTTAGCACGTAGAGTGATCTGCATCAATCCTTCAAGTATTAAATAGAGCAAATCGAACAATTCATCAAGCTCAACCAATATTACAACAATTATTAGGCCCTTTGATGGTTATTCAATTAAACAAAGGGTTATCCTCATTACCTATCAATCTTGGTCATGGGATATGAGTTCGAACAAACTCATTTGGAAGATTCCAAACTATCACACATAAATAGTAAAATAAAAATATTTTTCAAATGTCGAAATTTTCGGAAAATATCAGGGTAATCTCTATGGTACAAAGAAATCACTTCAAAACTTATTCTAAATTAAATGTTCATATATATATATATATACACACTCTTTATACCATAATACACCATACAACATGCATTTCTATAACATCCATACAAGTCGCAACAAAATCATACATCATGCCATATACACAATTCACGTCATCACATACCATACATTTTCAAATTCATGGATATTTACAAATTTTATGGCATTGCCTCACCATGGATTTTTAGTGACTTACATCGCCGATTGGCTGCAACATTAACCTGTAATCAACACTGCCTTATTATTTATCTCAATTGTCCACTAATGCTTGATGGCTACAATCAGTATATAAAATATGAAAACTTATGAGCATAAATTTATTATTTCAAAACAATATTTCACTCCACTAAATAATATATACTTTCGTATCAAAATACTTTATAACATTGTTTAAAACATCATATTATAATTTCACCAAAATACCTTTTTTCAAAACAATTATCCCTCAAAATACTTCCGATAATTTTTCCTTAAAATATTTACTTATTTCAGAATATTATTTATCTTATATCTAAATATTATATATTTTCCCAAAAATAGTATTATACTTTCAAACCATTATACTTTTCCAAACACTTCCTAAAATAATATACTTCTTTCCAAAATAGCAACTCCATACTTTAAAACATTATACTCATTTTAAATCTTTCCTGGAAACATTCTCCTTTTCAAAATATCGTGTGTGTGTGTGTGTGTGTATGTATAATTCTTAAAAATATCATTTCCAGAACATTTGTTTTTAATGTTGCTCAAACTACTTATTCCTTTCAAAATATTATAATCTTTTAAATCATTATGTCAAAATATACCACCCTAGTGTTTTGGAACCCCTATCGATAAAGCTGATAAAGCGCATTGATCAGAATTCTTAAGGCACTCAATGGACAGATTAACACAAAGTTTACTTCAAAAATTCTTTAAATATTTACATATATATATATATATAACTAAAGAGATTTTAATTAAAACATATGCTTGTTGGAATCAAAACCATTTACAAACGATCTTTATAAATACAGTCAAATAATAAACCACTTATAAATCCAAACAACATTCATCATCCTTCAGGCACACATCAAGCTTCTTAATCCATCTTTATATGTATAACTAAATATTATTATATTTTTATGCAAAGAAATTTCCTGTTATACCTTGAGGCAACTTCGTTGCCGAATACACCGCATGTTTAAAATATCAAGACTTTAGTGGGATACTTGCTTTGAGAGATAGCTCCTACCGAGCACCAAACTCTAAACTGATCCCAAACAATTCTTTCAAATCAAACCAATCACATAAAGAAGTCCAAACATCAATCAACCAATCAAAATAACCAAGACACTCAGTGGAAAGCAATCCATCAACTTCCAATGCGCAACTCCGATCATTACTTGATCATACTACTCCATTCAAAGCCACACAAGGGTCTAATATTTCATCGCCAATGCCAACTCTACAAATCAAACTAACTACTTCTACGTTGACTAACTTCTAACTACTATGTATCTAATATAGAGACTTTCACTCGAAAAAGGGTAGAAGAAAAGATATTATATATAAGAAAATACACATATGTCCCCAGATGATTACCCAATAATCATTATATACCTCTATTATCCCTTACTATAGGTTAACTACCTAACACCCTAAGGGAATAAGGACTCTAAGTCTCATCTAGGGCCAATACTCATGTCTTTCATACTATATTGTTCTAAAACTGCTTTGATACTAACTTTAATACCTTACCTCTATACTCATACTACCAAATAGTATTACTAGGTAATATTGTCAGATAATACAGAGAATGAGGCAATACTGAGCTGTTACATGTGAATATTCCCTTGGACTAATACTGGTATGTATTTCAAAATCATACACTACCCACCTATGTATACACGGTGTCAACTCAAAGCAATAATAATGTATGTTTCCTAGATAAAACAATATATAATGTAAATGTATCACAGAGAACACGGAATCATAAAATGCAACGATAATATATAGTATAAAATATACGCAAGTTAAAGTGGGTCGACACAAGTAAGTCAAGAATCCACTACTTCATAAATATACATAGTATGTCCAATATGCACATCTCAACACATACATACATGTGGCTACAAATATACATAATAATACTCAACTATAATAAATAACTAGGCTCCACTATGCCTAAAAAACCACAAGCTGATCACTTAGTCCTTAAACTTGAAATGTATCGGAATGACCCAGGTATTATATAAATAACACAGGATCAGACTATGTCTAGAATATGATGTCAATATATTATAACTATAGGCATGGTATACTCATGTAACTCAAAGTGACAAAATGAGCAACTCATATATAACAACATATCTCTAACCACTATCAACAACCCATATGTAAATATCTCATATGTAATGACTCATATTTTACGTATCAACGGATCATAAAATATTATTTTTAAATTTATATTTGGTCATATGACACCACAATGTTAGGAAATATTGAGTGATGACATTTTTGGCCCTAAGAAATTTTATAGACGATTTTACCCCCGAAAAATTATAACGACTATAACTTTTTATAGGAGCCAAATTAGGTCATCAAAGCACTTTTATTGGAAAGATATAATGGTTTTGTTTTCAATAGAGTGTTCATAATAGCAATTTGGATTTACCGTTTAAGAGATATGGCTGTTTAAGGTTAGACAGATTTTGAGATAGCTCAATGGGTAGTTTGTGAAGATTGGAGTAGGCCTAATAACCAATTTTAGATTTAAGGGTTATAGTGGCTAAAAGTAACATTCCTACTTCATTTTAGTTCATTTCAAAACAGATCTAAACCTCCATGAACCTCCTCTTAGCCAAAACCTTCTCCTTTCTCTTCCAAATCAAGTATAAATCATAGGTCTAGGGTAAGTTAGCTAGAGGATTAGCAAGTGACTTCCAAATATAAATTTTTAAAGAAGAAATTTTGAGGCTTTGTTGTTTATTTTTGGATTTGCCTTGTTTTGCATGCAAATCACTACTTTTTGGGTGTTTGGTGAGTTATTTGTCATCTCACATCTTATTATATATATAACATGTTTTGAATACTTTTTTTAATTCAAAACCATGCTTTTATGCTTTCTTAAAACTCAACCTGAAGTAAAAACAAGAATAAAATGATTTGAAACATTTTGTCATGTTGTTTTGATGAATGATTGCCTCTATTAATGTTAGGCTATATTATAGGTACATGATATGATGATTTGCTATGATCTGATGTATCTTTGGATGTTGATTTATGCATGTATGATGTTTGTGTGTATGCTTGAATGGTTGTAAATGCTCGTTGAAACGAATTAGAGGTAGTAAAACGTAGAATCAGACTTTGACGGATAGGATGTTAGGGGTCGTATCAATGCATAAAGAATGCACGCGGGTCGAAATATGGAGCATGGTGATGGAATCAGCATGAAATTAGAGTTTGGAGATACCACGTGATCTTGGTCTAGTGGTGGTTCACTTTAAGGTTGACTTCGAGTCGAGGGAAGGTCCGCTTTGGGTTTGACTTCAAATTCAACGGGGACATGCCATCAAATGTTATCCAATGGCGCTACGAAAGACCAAAGAGCAAATGCTATCTAATGGTGCTACGGTTTGGGGCCCCAACAAGGTAGTGGGTTCAGGGGTGCTTCATCGCTGGCTTTAGAACAATGGGATCTTGACATTGGGTTGGATAGGGGAAAGGACATGATAGGAATGGGATAGAGGAGTTTTTGGAGCAACTTCAGATAAGCTTAAGGAATGCTTTGGGTTTTTCCTATATGTTCTTCGGTTCTTCCCTAGTGTCGCTTTGGGTTCGTCGAGTAATGGCTTGGGCCAAAGGTGTATAACTCCGGGACAATGCAATGGTGACTTTAGGGTTAGTGTGGCGGTTAATGAAGTGGTGGCGTGGCGCTTCAACATGATGACTTCAGAACCTGGGTACGATAGCTTTGTGACTTACGATGGATGTTTAGAGGTGTTCCAATGATGATGACTTAATAATGGGAGTTGTGATGGTGATCCATAAGGAAAAGTTCAATGATGAGGACTTGTGAGTAGAATTTGCAACTGTGTTCTACTATGGAGATAGCTAAAATGGAATAGCAATTGAGTTCCATTATGGGGTCGTGTGCAAAGGGATCGTTGATAACTCAAAGGTTTCAGGTGTGCTCGTATAAAAGGGGTACGTGGGGACACCCACCTGGATTTGCGACCATACCCTGATTTTTAGGACCATAGATTACCTTGGACTTTTGCGATTATGAGTTTGATTCCTAGCCTTACGAAGTGGCATGGATTTGAGCACTATGAAACCAGAATTTGATTGATTCTCTAGCTTGCGATCGTTCCATATGAGTTATCATATATCCAATGCACATGAGTGACTATGAGGATTATTTGATGGATGTTATGTTTTCCATGGTTGTTTATCACTTTAGGTTGTCACACGACGTAGGTATTTTCGACCGTATACCCAGGCAAATGATATTGTACTTTAATTGTAGTACACTCATACGATGATGGTAATAGATTAGGATATATCGATTGTTATGTGCTAAACCTTTTGGATGTAAGGACATGTCAGGTATGACTCTATACCCAATGTCCTTATTACTATATACGATTTTTATAGTATTGTGAGATGATGTATCGCTCAAACTATAGTTTTGTCTAACCCGAGGTTTTATGCTTTGCTTCTTATTGTCTTGGGTACTCTTAAATGAGTAGATTATGGATAGCAGGTCTGGGTAATGCATGGATTTGTATTGAGTATGGGCAGGAGGCTACGCTTTTATATATCTATACTTTGGAGTTTGCTATCATTTATATTCCGTTGTGCAGTACTTTGGAGCTATATCAGTACTAATATTTTTTTAGAGGCAGTTATGGAGTTTATTTTGGAGATTTGGGACGTATAAACCATGTTATTTCAGTTTTGTAAAATCTGTGAACCTATTACACTCTGATGTTCTTATTTATGGTTCATTTGATTATATTACCGTCTTGCCTATTTTACATCTATTGATAGATTTTGTGTTTGGATTTTTGTAACTTTACACCCTTGATTATCGTCCTACATTGAATGGATATCCTTATAGCGCACTCTTTGGGTATACTGGGTATTGTAGTTGTTGGGTGGTCGATACAATTCCTATATCAAAGCAAAGTTAGACAGCACATTAAATGGTCGAATATATACAAGGGTTGAAACACCTAAACATTCAACCACCACCAATATATAAAAAAGCATCAAGTAACATATAGCATGCACACAAAAATGCCAAGATTACTTCTCAGATAACTATAAAGTAGACATACCCGGATCCATTATACTCACATTGATGAAACAACAAGCATCCAAACATACAACAACAACATACATCAACAAAGAATATGCTAACACCTCGTCGTAGCCTGGATTATCCTCCTTTGTAATCTCATAACAGATAGGTACGGAGATTAGTTATACATTGGACTCACGGCCTCAAGTATAATCATTAATTTCTCATCCATACAACATTAAACTCAAAGAGGTGCACGGATGTCATATGTCTATCTATCGCATATCATAACTAGATGGGAGACCGACATCCTACTTTCCTGCTCCAAGAGTCTTCCCCACATGCTCCAAATTTACTCCTAAAGTCATTAGTTACCTTGACGATCGTCATGAATCAATATCCATTAGTGCAAGTCTATGCTATGCAATGGTCACGACCTTACAAATGCCCTATGATAAGAGGTTATTGGCCTATGTGACACCAGACAATATCACTATGGTATACTTAACTCAAGGTATGTCATGGATTCGGGGCCCGACCCCATGATCAAAACGCTAGGATGGATACCATCCTAATTTGGTTTTACTCCTCAATGGATAATAGGAGTGCATACAAAATGAAAGACATCAATGTGTGTGTGTGTGTAGGCACACAGCCATAGGTATACATCCATGCTCACCCCAGCGAGTGGCACCTAGTACACACAACATATGAAATATCCCAGAACTGCAATCTCCGTTTGAGTGTCATCTATTTACAAGGAGTAACTGAACAAATATCAACTTCAATGTCCCATACCACTAGGTATTACTTGCTTTTTACTCGATGTTTATACACGAAACACGCTCCATCCAATAATATTCAATGCAATAAGTTCAAAGCAAAATGAGAGAAATATTACCAAAAGTTCTATACTAGTCGGTATTACAACTCCGTTTACTCAATATCCTCGTCATACAAAAGAGACAATAAAACAAAACACACAAATCATATGTAAAAGAGATTTTATTCATAGAAATATATTAAAACTTCCGAAAGCCTTTATACTATTTAAAAGTGAATAAAATATACTTTCTTTCATTTAAACCCGATATAAGGATTTTAAACCTTATAAATAATTTCAAAACCTCTTCTCTATATTTTTTAAAATAATAGAAATAACTTTTATAATTAAATAATACCCTATTAAAATCATCCCATAATTTTCTATAATTAAGTACAATTTTTACATAAATTTATAACCTCCAAATCAATTTCCATTTACTTTAAACTGTAGGATATATTTTAGCAATCTCATACAAACATTCAAAAATCATGGGAAACTCTTTCAAATCATATAATATTTACCAGAAATCGTTCTATAATTTTCCAAACTAAATAAGGATTTTGAAAATAAGTTTTAAAGCCCAAAAATCAAATTCTGTTTAATCTTAAAGCACGTTTTAAATATGTTTGATGAAAATAAGAGAATTTCCACAAAACAACTTTATTTTTGGGAAATGCCATGTTTCTACTTTCCAAATCATATTTTTATTTTATTTTTCAATTTCTTTTTTTAAAAGAAACACAGGTCAACATTGATCTGGAGCATAACTCCAAGTCCATCATCGGTCCACCAGCTAGAAATAGATCGGTCGATTATTGCCATGACCTGGATCTAATATCTGTTGTAGGCCATGCACCGAACATCATACTCTTCCTTCTCTATTTTCCTAAATCGAACCCTAATCCTTTGCGACACTTAATTGCAATCATTCAATCACACAACAATATAAACTAAGCATGCACACAATCATGAATCGATGACAAAAAGGGGGTGATTTCATGTTTACAGTAAAAGGGTTCATACACATATTAAATACACATATCATCTTCATCATTAAATCCAAGTATTTATTTACCATAGACATAGTTGTGAATGAGACTACTCATATTTGCACTAGCAAGCGCGGTTCCTCCACTAGCTTTACACCACGTCTTCAAAATCCCTCTTTTCCATTCACTACAAACTTCTACCAACTCAAAACTTGATCAAAACTACACTTTGAATACTCCTAATGGTATAGAACCATGTTGAGAAGCTTATATTCAAATTTCATAATTTTTATAATTTATTTGTATTGTTTTAATTTTTGAATGAAGTTAGGGCTTAGTTTTGTTTATAGCAAATAAAGAAGAATGAGGAAAGTGTGCAACAGAAGAAAATTTAAATTGGGGTAGGAAGGCTGTAGAATTACAGAAGAATCACAAATCATATGTAATAAGCTGGCCCTTTCATTAGCTAGGGTTTGGAGTTAGTGGGCAATGAAGCAATGCACTAACCCATTCCTATTCTCTTCTCCCATTAAAACAAATTATACTTAGATCAAAATACCTGCAAATCCCAAATAAAAATCATATTGACTTATCACTTACGTTCATCAACCATTTAATATTTTTATAAAAATTTATATTCCTTGTTATTCTCCATTTTTATTATAATTAAATCCAATTATAATGTTAAGTCCATTACAGTAAAAATTCTTATTAACCAAAATAATTAAATAAAAATTCTTCTTTACCATAATAAATTCCAAAACTTTTTTTAACATTATTTAATCTTATAAAATTATGAAACCACCCTATTATTATTGTTTGTTTCAAAATGATTTCCAGCTTTAAAATATCAAGATTACATGAAAATACCCAAAGTCACTTTCATTGATAATTTATCACTTCAAAAATATTTTTTATCAAAATAATTCATTCATTAATATCTTTAACAAATAGTTCCTTCCGATATAAATACATATCACCAAATAAATTATCATTTTCTCAAATTTCAACAATGATATTTCTATATTAAAATTTTCATCATAACAAAAATATTTCATCATTAAATTCCAAATAAATTTCTATATTTACAAATCATCTCAAATTCCCAATATTCATAACCTCATACCAAATTTTCCATATTTTATTAGTTAAAACTCATTTAATTACTCCATCATTAATTTTTGATTAATTATTTCTCAACATCACGTTGTTACACAAACTTCCTCTTAAACATCGTCGAAGTAATACTCTCCTCCTCTACTTCTAGAGTGACTACCTCCCACTAATTTGTTGCATCACTATGTAGATGCTAGGAAGCCAGTTTCCTCCTAGTAATGTCACCAAGTCCCAAAAGGTTGAAAATATTTTCATAAGTATTCAGCCTTGCCCGAGTTACTGCATACGATTTCATGCCAACATAAGGCTTCCCACCTAAGCTGGAGAAGTCCATACATAACTTGAGAAAATCTACAGTTGGTGGTGCATGGATGGGGACTACTCCTTGGGTATTGGTAACTACGGGTTCAGTGGGGTTAATCCTAGCTTGGCTCGTTGCTTGCAAATATCATCCGAACCATATAGGGATGTTAACTCCAGGGATATCCACAGTATTGACTCTGGTGTTTATCTCGGCTCTGGTCTCTACCCTACCAGTGTTGGTCGTGTTGGACTATGTTCCAGCCTCAATTGAATTGCTCATTTTCATCTATCTGTAAATGAGATTCATTAGCAACTCCCCAATGGATGGTGAATAAAAACTTGAACAGTAAATGATGTGTACATATGTCATTGACTATTATATATTATATATACACACACATACATTTATAAAAATACAAATATGCTCTCTCATTACATCCTAATCCTCAATTTATGTTTGAAATTTTGTCTAATACCAAACTTATCAACCCTCCTTTTTCGACCCTCCAGGTTAACGCCCAAAGTTATGTTCAAAACATGAAAACCGAAAATGATGAGTCTTTAAGAGGTGATAATAAGAAACAAAACAATATTTCTAACTATATCTTTCTAATCTCACCGCGGAAGGGATAAATTATAGTATCATAAAATAATCGTACATTCAAACCACACTAATGGCACTTATATCATTTAATATGTTCATACAATACCAATCATAAATCCACACCATACTATATATAAAGGTTATATGGAGTCATATAGTGTATTTATAATATATACATTATTTAAGTAACAAGGTCTTTGTTACCATGTTCACCACATCTTCGTGCTCCATCAACCTAAATAATCCAGATTTAAGGAAAAATGGAGAGGGCCATACATAAGTTCGAGTGGACGAAATATATGTACTCCACATTACTTCAGAGATGCCAGTGTAATATAATTAGTAGCTAAAATGTATGTAATTGCTTCCTAGACCCACCTCATGTGCTACAGGTCAAGATACATCCAATAAACGCTTCTTGGACCAACCCCGTGGGTTACAGGATCATATATAATCGACTATCAAATACATTTGTAAACCCATCTTGAACCCTGCACATGCATTACAAGATCGCTTTACATCCACTAAACCCTTCCTGGACCCGCCTCATACGTTGCAGGATCATGTACATCAATCTAAATGTTTCCTGAACCCCCTTACAAGCTACAATATCATGTACCTATGATATACACCACTTTCTTGACCTTCAAACATCATCAGCCAATATCCTATGCTCTCTTTACCTCCTCATTGTCACATTGGGTTAAACATCTCAAAAATTATCTAGGAGTCAAGAAAATTTCATTTGGAATCAATCCCCCATTCGATATGGCCCTTTTTGGATATGGGTTTAACTTAGCCCAAACAAAGGCATTTCAATTGACTGGTTAAGAAGCAATCGATCGACCTATCATGGTGCAATAATGAGCATTTTTGCTCATCCATTGCATAGTTTTGCCCGGTTTTTTGATGATTTCATTATTTTAGTTATTTGCCTTGGTTTATCACTTAATATGTGGGTTTATATATCATTTATGCACTGCATTTAAATCATGTATAATTTATAATGGATTAAATCTAATGAATTTTATTTACTAAAATCAAAATTTTATATATTCAATCGATTTATACCATTTTAATATGCAATTAAATCATATAAATTTCATAGTTAACCCTAACTAGACAAATCATGATCATCATAACTGTATAAATACATTATATGGTTATTAAACACAATCTACTCACTTATTTGTTACCAAAGCCTTCGAATGAAGAAGAATCCAAGACAAATCAACTAGAAAGACATGTTTCAATGGTATGTCCTAGTGGAAGTTATCTAATTTGTTATGTAATATTAACTCTTTAAACAATCTTGTTTGTAATAAAGTATACTTTTGGTCTTGTTATTTATTATATATGTTTATACTGAGATATAAATAATGAAATAGTTAAATTAAACGTATATAAGTATAAAGTCCTTAGGAGTAGCATTTAATTAATTGCAGTTATGAATGTGTTCTTAACCATAAGCATTGAATTGAGATAAACAGAACACTAACTAAGTCGAGATTTATCGAGAAAAAATGATACGCCTGTTAAGACTACTGTACATAACACTCTCCATATGACGGATGGTAATTTACTCATGACCACTGGGGGCACCAAGAGGTTATGTACCTGTGGTTGTTTGGAATAATCACAGAATGACTTGATAGGAGTCTTTCATAGGTTAATATAATTAAATCAAAATAGAAGAGCTCATTGTAATGACATACAAGTAGTCTTCTAACTTGAGGGTACTATCAATCTTAAGTAGCTAGGATTTACTTTTATGATGGTTAAATACTAGGCATGATGACCTTGTTACAACCATAGTTGGGTATATGTCAAACTACTTGAAGCAAGGCACTGTCCAAGAGAGGATTCATCTCCTTCGTCATAGAAGGTTAGTATCACCATAATTGGTATACGACTTAAAATTCATTATCTCTAGCTAGAGTAAATTGTTTAATCGATAAATGTTATTAGATTGAAATAGGAACTTTAAAAGTTGTTTACACAACTAATGCAGATATCAGTAAAGATTTTAACCGTAGACCATACTGTAGATATCTAAGTGATACGGTGATAACGAAAAGAATACAAGTACAAACTATCGTTATTGGATGAGCTTATTTTAGATTAGAGATATGATTTTTTCTAATTGATCTCTAAGCATTGAACTTGACCCTACATTGTGCTTTAACAAATTCAATACAAGCTTCAGTATTTAAATTATTTAAATATTGACTATGGATCTAGTTCATGCCAAAGAGTCAACACAACTGCATTGTCGGTTATTTCCGAATTTGACAAATAGTGAAATTATTTTATATATGTTATAAATTAATAATAAATTAATGCAAGTGTTATATTAATGTGTGACTATTTTAATTGTTTATTTTAAGCTTAAAAACAGATAGAATAAAGTATAAAAGTTATACGACGGTTTAATTGAATGAGGAGTCAGAAGTTAATTAATTAAACGGTGATTCAAATAAGGGTCAATGCGATGTTTGACTTTGCTTGGTTAACATCTAGGCTGACCACATATACGAGCTTTCGAGGGGTTTACCAAGTCTTAATGGCAAGAGGATATGGTGGATAATAGGGTGCAAACCCTCAGCTATAAATAGAATAGCTTCCACCATAATTTGTACATATATTTGTCTGGTGTTCTACCTCAAACCTAGCCGTCTAATTCCCACCTTAGTGAAGCTATCTTTACAACTTGAAGGGAAGGAAGAGATAATCTTGCTCTAAGAGGAAATTTTTGAACAAACAACGTATTAGCTCCCATTAGGATTAGTTCGATAAAAGGTGAAATTTATGATATTAATGTACTCATTTATATATACATGGCATGTCATCTTATATATATATAATTTATACTTCATTTATGCTCAAGTATTTAAAAATAATTATTTTTATTTGTAATTTAAAAAGCCATTTAAACATAATTATATTTTCATATGTATGTACACATATATAAATTAGATATATATTACAAAAATTTATTTTTGGCAACGTTTAAACAAAATTATTTTGAGGTATTTTGTTATATATATATTAAAAAATATATTTCTAAATATGTTTCGGTTTTAGATTAAATATAAAAAATATATATTAATTTTTACTTTACAAGTTTTAATTTTTCTGAATTATACAGACATACATATATTTACGTACATATGTACATATACGTACATACATATATGTATGTACACACACATACACATACATACGTACATACACACACAGATATATATATGTGTATATATATAACCATTTGGATATTAATACTAAAAAAAATTAATTTTAGATATGATCTGTAATTGTTAATATTATATATATATAATTATTTTATTAAGCAATAATGTTTAGATTTGAATTTTTAATTATTCAACAATATTTAATTTGGCGATATTAATCTAAAAGAATTGTTTGTAACGACCCGGAATTTCACCGCATTAATTTGTGAATATTTAATTAATTTTAAATATTCAAAATAGTAGATTTTATAATAAAAATAAAAATAATTTTTAATAATAAATAATGATGGTGAAATAGTTTTTCAAATTTGTTATTAGTTCGAAGAAGAATCGAAAATGCGACTGGAATTCATTTTTCGAATTTTCACCTTTTCGTCGACTAAAAGTTGTTGGAAACATTGTAAACCCTAGAGTATAAATATTCACATACATGTATAAGTTAGGGTTATGTATTATAATAGTATATATATATACACACACTTAGGATAATATAATTAAAGGTTGTATTATATATGTAAAGAAAACATGAAAAAGTAAAGTGAAACATTAGTAGACATTAATACACTTGGGCATCAAATCATGTTGGTTCACGTTTGTGAAGGGGAAAGACATGTAGGGGGCATGCGTTTATGGGGGAAGAGGTGGCATGGTGACATGGCAAGCATAGAGTGGAGGTTATGTCCTTTAAGGGTAAGTTGGTAATTTAATTTATCCCTTAGTATATAACTAAATTTCCTAATTCTTTTTCTCATTTTCTCATTTCTATATTCATTTTCAAACCTCCATTCAAGTTCTCATGAACAATTTAATGGCATCTAAGAGTTCTTAAGTTCAAAAATTCATTCTCCTTTTCATTTTTTCGTTAAGCAAAATCCATAAAACATCCTCCTTTCTTCTCTAAATAACTTAACCACTCAAAAAAAGTCCACGCACACCCATATTCATCTAGACCGAGCACTAACCCTCCTAGAACGAACCACTTTTGCATTTCAAAGCATCTAAAAATCCATTTTTTCAAGTTAGAAGTAAAGATCTCGATGGTGTTCAAGTTCTTGTGGAAGTTAGAGTTGAATTTGCAAACTTTTTAGGAGTAAAGTTCATTTTTTTAACTATAGTTTTAAACTTTATTTCCTTCATATTATAGTCACTATTTTGTTGCTTGGTTAGTAATTTTTGGATGTAAAGTTTGTGACTTGGTTTGTGCCTTAAAAGATGACACCTTTGTAGTTAGTAAACCCTTATGATTAGTTGTAAAGTTCGAAGTAAAGTTTTCTATAAGTGATGCCTTCTTATGTTCATGAATATTGTTTACTTTATATATAAGCCAGGTTTATATGTGTGATGTGATGCTTAGATGAAAATCAATATGACATAAAAGTAGTTCTCGAAGTGTCTGTATAACGACTATCGCTATATCGGCACTTTTGGACATTACCATCTCTTCGAAAACTTTTGGTTTATTCTCGTACTTTGGTTTTGTTTACAAAGTTAGTTAAGTTTTTGAATTATGATGGATTTAAAATTAATTAATTATTTTAATAATGATTTTTAAATTTAATTAATCATTTTAATTAATGGGGATTAAGGTTAATTAATTATCTCAATAATGAGGGGTCTAAAATTAATTGATTACTTTGTCAATAATACTTAAATTAATTAATAATTTTACCTAATGATGATTAAGGTTAATTAATCATTTAATAATGATGAATTAAAGTAAATTTATTATTTTAATTAATGGTGTTTTTAAAATTAATTAGCTTTTTAATTAATGACTTTTAAAGTTAATTAATTAGTTAAAATCTAATTAACCGCTTTCTTTAATGATGTCTTAAATTAATTAACCATTTTTAATTAATGATATTTAATTTTCTTTATTAATTAATTTAACTAATGATGTTTAAATTTAATTAATTTATTTAATTAATGATGTTAATTTTTAAAAGTGATTAACCTTTTTAATTAAAGGTATTTGAAATTAATTAATCGAATTGATTAGTGAAGTTTAAAGATAATTAATCATCAGTATTAATGATAATTAAATCTAATTAACCAATTTAATAAGGATGTTTAAGTTATTAAATCTTTTTAATAATGGTGTTTTAAAGTTAATAAAACATTTTTACAAATGCTTTGCTAAAAAAAACATTTTTACAAAGATGTTTAATGTTAATACTTGCGAAGTGAAACCCAAGCACGAATTTGGTTTTAAAAGTGAAAGTTCAATTCGTTTATGGAAATGAATTAATTTCCATAAAGCGATACCACTTATGTGGAAAGAATTTAGTCATACTCTAGAATAAACATCGAGGTATGGAAACTTGTCACTATCGCGAAAGTTAAAAAGGTCGTAAGGGCAATGTCTAGAAGTAACACCACCTTCACTTGCCCGACTTCATATTTAACCAAGAAACTGTACAAGTTTGAAATCGATGAGTATAGGACTATGAGATTTACTATCCATATACGATCATTTTTTCCCCTGATAGTTAGTTTATTAACTATCAGTTCAGCTTTCTTCACTAATGTATTGTCAATCTAAGACGATTTGTTGTTCATTTGAGCTTTGTAATCCTTTGTCGGGAATGACTAAGTCCAAAGCGCGAGTGGAAGCCAAGCTATGTGGGGTTGCTCCCATTAGGGTAATGTCACGTCTACTTTAGATTTTGTTCAGATTTGTGCACCAAGATGTGAATTACTCAGATTCTCGGTAACCGTTGGCGGGGTCCGGCTTGGATGTGTCCGAAAGCCGTTGTAGTTCTCAAGTATATATTCTAGAGGTATACTTTCGGTAAGGAGGATGCACCCTCCTAGTCATTGTTGGAAAATTTTGTTTCCTTGTTGATTTGAATCTTCGAATTTGTTTCCCTTAATTGCATTGGGAAGAGGCTAGCACTCTTCACGATTTTTAATTATTTGTACCCATTGTTTACATTTGGATGTTGTTCTTGTGAGAGAAAACCCGTTCCATGTTTGGCAGCATGGTTTCACAAGTTATTGTTTAATTACACATATTGTTTAGAATTTTACTCATACCAGACATATTATCTAACCCGAGTTGTTTGTTTCCCTAAAACATTCGGGTACTTATTTATGTTTAAGTAGTCCGAGAGTAGCAGGTCTTTATGGGCTCTTTTGAAGACGATGTTCGAGCAGGATGCTTTTATCTATTTGGTTGTATATTTCCGTTATTCAGTTGTGTATGTATGTGTATTTTGTTTCAGCATGTTTAAAGGCAGGTTGTTATAGCTGCTTAAGCTGATTATAGTACTTTTGTGTACTTTGATAACTCCATGTTAGGGAGTAACCTTATGTACTATTTTACTGTTATGATATATTTAAAAATTCTTTTGTGAGATTTTATGTTCTGTACCTTTTATTTTACCCCATGACAATTCATCTTTCAGATGCTTGGGCAACTACACATGAATACCATGGATGTGTTAAGTGTCGTTCCCAGGGTTCAAAAAGGAGGGTCGTCGCAGTTGGTATCAGAGCTTCGGTTGAACGAACGCCTTAGCTTGATTGGGGTACAACTCATTAGAGATAGGGTAAGAAGAGCCCTAGAATGAGTTAATCTTAAGAGTGCATTTGTATCACCCATCCTAAAGTCTCGTTTTAGAACCTTTGGTTTTATTTCCCTTAAATCATCTTGGTCCTATCTTTGAATTCTAATAATACCTGTCATTGTTCAGGTAATTGAAAATGAGTACTGGAAGAAGAAGAGGGAGAGGATTTGTAACCAGCACGGCTACAAATGACAGAGCTGCTAGAAATAAGCCAGTTGTAGAGCTGGTGAAAGAAGCAGTAGTACAAGTTCAACCATCTCAGAACTTTGATACTTTGTGCAAGAATTACACTGCTTTGGGTAGTAAACCTTTCTATGAGACTGAAGACATTCTAGGAGTTCAGACAAGGATCCGCTCTTGTGAAAGGATATTCGGGGATCTTCAGTTGGAGGATGCAAAGAAGCTATTGTTGGCATCGCAATAGCTCCAAAAGTCAGCAATGGATTGGTGGGATCAGTAATAGTTAATACCCCAAGGGAAGATTTTACTTGGGCTCAATTTAAGGAAGTTTTCCAAGCTTAATTTATTCTGGAAGATAGGAGGACTCAGTTGTTTAGGAGTTTCATGGATTTGAAGCAAGGTGATATGACAATGGCACAGTATGAGCATAGATTCAATGCATTGTCTCGCTTCGGTCCAGGATTGATAGACACACCACTCAAAAAGAAAGAAATGTTTGTGAAAGGGATGCGACCAGAGTTCCATCGGGAAATGATGAATCATGTTAATGGTACATTCACTAATCTTATCAGTATGGCTCTAAGGTTTGAGGCTCTTGATATTGAGAAAGGTGTTCAAAAAGGCATAGTGCCAGTAGTTAGTGCCAAGCCTTTGTCAGTTATCCTAGTTATAGACAAGCCAAATTTCAAGTGCAAGTTTAAGGGGAAGAAATAGTGGGCGGGCGGGCAAGAAACCTAGAGGTGAAGTTCCAGTGCAAAAGAAGCAGCTTAACTCGGCAAGCATTTTGTGTTTCAAATGCAACAAGAGGGGTCACATTGCACCCAATTGTCTGATGGCCATCTGCTACAATTGTAACAAGCAAGGACATACGAAGAACGAATGCCTTTTCCTAAGAAGGGATTGCAAGGACAGGCCTTTGCTATTAAGGAAATACCATCTACTTCTATTGATCAAAAGGGAAATAAGGTGTTGCAAGGTACATTATCCATTTCTAATATTCCTATTAGAGTGTTGTTCGGTACTGGTGCATCTCATAGTTTCATTTCAATTGATCTTTTCGATGAACTTAACCTTAAAACCATCCTTCTAAATAATTCTCTTTGTGTGTCAAATCCAATTGATGGTCTTGCAAACCTTAACACTATGTGTTTGAATGTTCCTATTTACTGTCGAGATCGACACTTCTTTTCCAACTTATTCGTTCTCGGATTCATGGTTTTTGGGGTATTGTTGGGTATGGATTGGTTATCTAATTTTGAAGCCGTATTGGATTATGTTAGGAGAATAGTCATAGTAAAGGATGTAGTAGAAAGAAGCATTGATATACATTGTGAGAGGCCAAACGAGTTAATGAGCAGTTTTCTCTATTCACTTGAAGTGGCTAAAGAGGAGATAAGAGATATACCGATTGTTCGGAATTTCAAGGATATTTTTTATGAAGTGCAAGTTTACCTCCTCACCGTAAAGTGGAGTTCCGTATTGATTTGATTCTGGGAACCAGACCGATTGTACGACCTCCTCGAAGGTTGGTCCCGAAAGAGAGAAGGGAATTAGAGAAGTAGACGTTTGACTTATTGTAGAAGGATTTGATTCGACGTAGCATATCAAGTTGGGGATCGCCAGTAGTTTTAGTTACAAAGGCGGACGGTTCTCTTAGGTTATGTGTAGACTACCGAGAGTTAAATAAGAGGACTATCAAGAATAAATATCCTTTACATAGGATCGACGATATGTTTGACCAACTCCATGGCCCTCGAGTATTTTCTCAATTGGATCTTGCTACTGGTTTTCACCAATTAATGGTAGCAGAGAAGAGTGTGCCCTTGATAGTTTCATACCCCTGATAGTTTTTATGAGTGGTTAGTCATGCCGTTCGGACTGACTAATACACCAACTTATTTTGTAGACTTAATAAACCGAGTGTTCCGAGATTTTCTGAATAAATTTGTCCTTTTCTTCATTGATGATATTCTTGTTTATTCTAAGACGGAGGAAGAGCACAAGTATCATCTCTGAGTCGTTCTAAATACTTCATGTGTTGAAAGCAAAGTTTTCTAAGTACCATTTTTGGAAATCCAAAGTTAGGTTTCTAGGGCATGTAGTTTCGGGAGAAGGCATATCAACAGACCCAACAAAAGTAGTTGTGGTTCAAGGCTGGAAGAAGCCCAAAAATGTGATAGAGGTCGGAAGTTTCTTGAGATTGGCTGGTTTTTATAGAAGATTCATCAAAGATTTCTCAAAGATTGCTTCTCATCTGACAAAGTTGACGAAGAAAGATACAAAGTTTGTATGGATACCTAAGTGCGATCAAGCATTCAAGGAATTGAAGGAGAAATTAACTAGTGCTCCTGTTTTAACCATTCCAAATGGGAGCGAAGGGTTAACTGTATACACGGATGCTTGTAGAACCAGATTAGGGAAGTTCTGATGTAGTATGGGAAAGTTATTGCATATGCAAGTCGATTGCTGAAACCACATGAGAAGAATTATGCTACGCATGATTTGGAGCTTTTGCAGTTGTCTTTGCTGAAGATGTGGAGGCATTATCTTTTGGATGAAAAGTTCGAGTTATATACGGATCACAAGTCATTAAAGTACATCTTTATCCATAAGGATTTGAACTTGAGGCAGCAGAGATGACTGGAGTTTCTCGCTTCTTACAATCTAGAGATTCTTTATACCCTAGGGAAGGCAAATGTCGTTGCGGATGCGTCGAGTAGAAATGTGGCAACGGTTGCGAATTTAGAGGTTAAGCCAGTATTAATGGAAAGAATTACATCTATCCAAGAAGAAGATCCTATTCCAGCTCAGCTTAAGAAGGATGTCAAAGAAGGTATTGTTTCAAGCTTTCAAATTGATTCCTGAGGCATTTTGAGGACACATAGATGGATTTGTGTGCCGGATGTTAATGGAATTGGACAGGAAGTGCTGAGAGAGTGCCACTGGTCTAAGCTATCTATCTACTTGGGAGTAACTAAAATGTTCCATAATATGAGGAAGACCTTTTGGTGGAAAGGAATGAAGAGGGATATTTCAATCTTCGTGAGCCGTTGTGCAAATTATCAACGGGTCAAGAGTGACCAGCAAAAGACTGTTGGGTTACTTAAACCATTGGAAATTCCAAATTGGAAATGGGAGCAAGTACCTATGGACTTGGTTGATGGATTACCAGATCAAGAAGAGGCAATGAAGGTGTTTGGGTCATAGTTGATCGATTAACAAAGAGTGCCCACTTTATCCCCGTAAAGTTGACAGGAATTGCAACATCATTAGTAGAAATTTATTTGAGGGAGATTGTTCGACTACATGGGATTCCAATTAGTATTGTCAGTGATCGAGATCCCATATTTACCAGTCATTTTTGAGAAGTGTTGCAAGTAGCTTTAGGGACAAAGCTAAGTTTAAGCATAGCATACCACCCTCAAACGGAAGGGCAAACAGAAAGGGTGAATTGAGTATTGAAAGATCTTCTAAGGGCATGTATTTTGGATTTTGAAGGTTCATGAGAATATTATCTACATTTTGTGGAGTCCTCTTATAACAATAGTTACCAAGCTAGCATTGGCATGGCACCCTATATAAACCTTTATATAGACGACCACTCATGTTAGGTGGAGACTAGAGATCGATTAGTTCTTAGACCTAATATGATTCGGGAAGCAATGAAGAAGGTGGTCATGATCAAGAAAAGAATGAAGGAAGCTCAAGTCAACATAAAAGCTATGCCGATCAAAGGAGAAAGGACTTGGAATTTGCGGTCAGGGACTCGTTATTTGTGAAAGTTTCCTCGATTAGACAAGTGGTTTGATTCAAAAGAGCAGGGAAGTTAGCGCCCAGATATATTGGACCATAAAATTCTTGATAGAATTGGATCGCCATTATATATAGTTGAATTTCCTGAAAGGTTGTCAGGAGTTTATAATGTCTTTCATGTATCGCACTTGAGAAAGTATGTACATGATCCATCATTGATTATTGAGCCATTTGTTCAAGAAGATTTGAGGTAGAACCCAACCTGACTATAATCAGACATTTAGTTCGCATTGTGGATCAGGATGAGAAGAGGTTGCATAATAAAGTTATGAGATTGGTCAAGATTCAGTGGAGTGATGATCCTAGAGATTGCACTTGGGAGAATGTAGATAGTATGAGGAAAGCTTATCCTGAGTTGATGTTTGGATGGTTGTTTGTTGTTTGTATGTATTATGTATGAACTGTTGTGATATAGTTGCTTAGTGTGTATTTTTTGTATGGGTTTCCTGATATATTATATGCCCTTTTTGAGTTATTTTGAGTTATCTCATTAAGTGTTAATTTCGGGGAAGAAATTAAGGAGGGGAGAGTGTAACGAACCAGAATTTCACTACTTTAATTTATGAATATTTAATTGATTTTAAATATTCAAAATAGTAGATTTTATAATCAAAATAAAACTCTTTTTAATAATAAATAATGATGATGAAATAGTTTTCCAAATTTGTTTACAAAAATATTTAGTTCGAAGAAGAATCGAAAATGTGACCGGAATTTGTTTTTCGAACTTTCAACTTTTCGTCGACTAAAAGTTGTTGGAAACATTGTAAATCCTAGAGTATAAATATTCACATACATGTATAAGTAAGTTAAGGTTACATTATATTAGAGTATGTGTGTGCGCACATACACACACACACTTAGGATAATATAATTAAAGATTGTATTATATATGTAAAGAAAACATGAAAAAGTAAAGTGAAACATTAGTAGACATTAAGTACACTTAGGCATCAAATCATGTTGGCTCATGTTTCTGAAGGGGAAGACATGTTGGGGTCGTGAATTTATGGGGGAAGAGGTGGCATGGTGTTATGGCAAGCATGGAGTGGAGGTTAAGTCCTTTAAGGGCAGTTTGGTAATTTAATTTATCCCTTAGTATATAACTAAATTTCCTAATTCTTTTTCTCATTTTCTCATTTCTATTTTCATTTTCAAACCTCCATTCAAATTCTCATGAACACTTTAGTGGCATCTAAGAGTTCTTAAGTTCATAAATCCATTCTCCTTTTCATTTCTTCCTTAAGCAAAATCCATAAAACATCCTCCTTTCTTCTCTAAATCACTTAACTACTCAAAACAAGTCCACACACCCATATTCATCTAGGTCGAGCACTAACTCTCCCAGGCCGAACCACTTTGGCATTTTGAAGTATTCAAATATCCATTTTTCCAAGTTAGAAGCAAAGATCTCGGTCGTTTCAAGTTCGTTGGAAGTTAGAGTTGAATTTGCAAACTTTTTGTAAGTAAAGTTCGTTTTTTTTTCAAACTAAAGTTTTGAACTTTATTTCCTTCATATAATAGTCACTATTTTTTTGCTTGGTTGGTAATTTTTGAATGTAAAGTTTGTGACTCGGTTTGTGCTTTAAAAGATGACACCTTTGTAGTTAGTAAACCCTTATAGTTAGTTATAAAGTTCGAAGTAAAGTTTTGTATAAGTGATGCCTTCGTATGTTCATGAATATTGTTTTCTTTATATATAAGCCATGTTTATGTTATGTGATGTGATGCTTGGATGAAAATCAAGACGACATAAAAGTAGTTCTCGAAGTGTTCGTATAGAGACTATCACTATATCGACACTTTTGGCAATTACCATCTCTTCGAAACCTTTTGGTTTATTCTCGTACTTGAGTTTTGTTTACAAAGTTACTTTAGTTTTTGAAAAATGATGGATTTAAAATTAATTAACTATTTTAATAATGACTTTTAAATTTAATTAACCATTTTAATTAATGAGGATTAAGGTTAATTAATTATCTCAATAATAAGGAATTTAAAATTAATTAATTACTTTGTTAATAATACTTAAATTAATTAATCATTTTATCTAATGATGATTAAGGTTAACTAATCATTTAATAATGATGGATTAAAGTTAATTAATTATTTTAATTAATGATGTTTTAAAATATTTACTTTTTTTAATCATTATCAAAATTTTAATGTAATAAAATTTTAATAGCTTTATAATCGATAAATTTATCATTACCAATCAATTATTTACCAGTTTATCGATATACCAATGAACATTTTACCATCGATAACGGTAATGTATCGGTAGTCATTTTTGACGTACCAATAGTATTGGTACGGTAACGATTTTCTCGTATCAGTAACGGTTATCGTTACCATAACAATCCTAAATAAGACGTGTAGGTGAATGACCTACCCAGCCTGGGAAAAGATTAAAAGCAGTGGTAAGGGAGAAAGTCCTGCCATATGGTCAACAGGTCTGGTCGAGAGCCAAAACAAAATACAAGTCTGTTAGTGGAGTATTGGAAGCTTCGCATTTATTTTATATAGCGTCCCAAATTTCTAGACCATCCATCTAAATTGTCAATTGTGTTGACCAGGATACATAATTAGAGTCAGTGATAAGGGGTAGTCGTGGGTAATGGATTGACCTTCATAGAATGTGTTAAATTTATTAGTGCCCATGTTAATATTCAAAAATCTTGTTACGATTTTTGAAAAATGGTGCTTTAATACCAAATATTTAACTAAATAGATCGTGTATTATGGCCTTATGTAAAAATATGCTTAGTTATATCGCTTAAACATATATGTATGACTATCAAGAAGTAATGAGTTAAATAATGCATAATTAGATCAAGTAATTAAAGTAGACTATACAAGAAATTTATACTGGTTTAAACTCCTATCGTATGTTTTGTCTCGAAGCTCATCATCGGAATTCCACAAGCAATCTCCTAATTTAACTAGGAGGAATAAGTTTCTACAATGCTGTCTGAACCGCCAAACATGATTTCTCTTAAAATTTAAATATTGTGTCGTGACAGCTTTTATATATGTAAGTACACATTTTCTAATTGTAGTACAAAGGTCCTATAACCCATGCGAGACTTTGAATTGATGTTTAGAAGGTAATATGATAGTAAGCTGTCGGAGAAAAGTTTGAATTTGACTCAAATATTGATAAATAAGGTTTGAAAATAACACCAATTTTGAAAGCGCTTATTATAGAAAATATTGAGAACGTGAAAATTGTTTTTTGGATTGAAGATGAAAGATGCTTTTATAATGGTAAAAGGTTGCTTCAAAATGCTGCATCTGTTTGAAGAGGAAGAAGATAGAAGTTGCAACCCCTTTATTTTATAATTATTTTTTTTTGAACATTTGCAGTTATGGATTCATCAACAAATGTACAATCGGTCGATTGTTTAAAGCACAAGTGATTGATCGTTTGTGTCTGGTTCCAAACAAATTGTGGTTAAAAATTTGTAAAATGATCACTAATTTTTTTATAATGGGAATGCATAGTTTTGAGAAAAATTATAAAGAAGATTTCTAAAGAGAAAATAAAAGTAGTGTGTGTTTTAACATAATTTTTTATTAGGATACTAAAAACACTACACCGTCGACTCATCATATTGTTAAAACTCGTCTTTATGTTCTAGCCTTCACCTTACCAAATGATACTTCATACGTAATACTTATGTTGTTGATTTAATAAAGGATACATCATGCACCAACTCGTAAATTTGAAAATTCCATACATACACTGTAGAACCTCTCAAGCAATTATGGCCCAATATATTTAACTTTTTCATAATTGGCCCATTTATCTTACATATCTCTTCTGAATTCTCTGGAACACTCTCCCCCGCTGTCTTCCTCTTTTCTGGTTTCTTCCCAAAACAAAAGGAAATTTTCTTCAGGAGAATTCATGTCTCATCCAATTGAACTCTATATAATCCACAGATCTTCCGTCTGTTCTCTCATCGGAAAGCACGACATTTCAAAGCTATCAACAAATACTCTCACATTTCAAACTTAATTCCAATCCAATTTCTACAAAAGAGATGGCGCTGATTCCTCGCATTTTCGGACAATGGAGCAACGTATTCGACCCGTTCTCTCCGGATGTGTGGGATCCATTCCAAGACAGGTCATTCAGCCAAGACAGTGTACAAGGCAGCCCTGCTTTGAGCAAGGAGACGTCCGCTCTTGCAAACACTCGCATAGACTGGAAGGAAACTCCTGAAGCACACATATTCAAAGCGGACGTGCCTGGATTGAAGAAGGAAGAGGCGAAGGTCGAGGTGGAAGAAGGCAACATACTGCAGATAAGCGGGGAGAGGAGCAAGGAGCAAGAGGAGAAGAACGATAAATGGCACAGGATTGAAAGGAGCTGTGGTAAGTTTTTGAGGAGGTTTAGGCTGCCTGAGAACGCAAAGATGGATCAAGTGAAAGCTGCCATGGAGAATGGTGTACTTACTGTGACCGTGCCCAAAGCTGAAGTGAAGAAACCCGAGGTTAAGGCAGTTAATATTGATGGTTAAATTATTAATCAGTTTATTCTTAATTTTCAGTTGTGAGGATGGATGTGTGTTGCTTCATTGTGTGATAATATAATGGTGTTTGCGTTTTCAGTTTGAGCTTGTGATATATGTAGTCTGTCTGAGATTGGGATAATAAAAATCACAATTTCAAAACCAGTGTTCTTTACTAATTTTCATATTTCACTAATTTATACCATTGGAAATTCACATTGCTGACCTTAATATACGAAAACCTGAAGTTGTGTTGAATTTAGTAGGGTTATACATAACCTGACTTGTTTATCTGTTCTAATGGCATTTAATTATGGGAACTTGATAGGGAATAGGGTATGGTATCTAAAATATATCTGCGACGCTATGTTACTTTGCTAATACTGAAGTATTTCAACAATGTGTTCTGGTTATGGTTTGTAGCTCATGAAGCGCTCAACCTTATGTCATACTCATATTCCATTCTTCCTTATTTGCCTCTGTGGCGTGCAGATTTAGTTTTGGTCATGAATTGGTGCTCATTGTAGAGAGAAAAACTTGGTTGGAAGTCATCCAACTTGACAATTATAATAGAAATGGTTCACCTCATTTTCTGTTTACGAATATCTATTTAAAGATTGCTAACATCTCTCTAGCTGAAGAATCAAGATTATTGACCTAAAAGTGGAAATAATTGGAGATTTGTTTATTGCGACATTAGAAATGTTTTGTCAACCAACATAAGCATCATACAGTGATGATACTTTCAAAGGCTTAAAGTTATAACTATTCACTAAATACTATCAATCATGGGGAGGTCGGCTAGCATCTGTCTATCCTGATGGTAAGTTTCAGGTGATTTCTGATGCCTAAAATTTTCTTTTCCAGCTGATTTTATTACTTAACTACGTACATTTGTATGTTATCATTCTAAATAACTCCCATGCATTGTGCTTCTTAGCTTTAAATTTAGTTCATCTAATCATTATTCCACTTGGACGGGATATGATCTCCCTAGTTCCACTTTTCTCTGGCATCCTTTGTCCTCTTGAGCTACACCATATTATTTTAATTAATTAAAATATTATTAAGTGAATATTTACCTCGGAACCGTATTTAATAATCAAGATGTAAAGTGGGTCCTACTCACTAATAAAAAATAGATACATGATGTTTTAAGTTCACACATGACCAATATTATCACTCACCAATTCATTAATTTTCAATCTTTAAAATGCAATAATTTTTTGCATATTAAACAAATTTAAGGATCGTTTTTAAATCACATATTTTATAAGCTTTCCAATAATATATGATGTTGACATATAAAAATTAACTTTGAATTTTTTTCTTCCCATTCCAGATGTAACTTCATTTCATGCAGACAATTAAATTTTAATTTGAAAAATAATGAACATCTTATTTTTAATTAATTATAAGAGCTTGAAACATTGCAGTTTTAATTTCATAAACATGGTGCAAATTATTTGCATCATGGTGATACAGTAAAACTATATCATGTTGGTGCAGATTTAAGTGCATTAACAAAATGCAGATACACAGATATACAACATCATGACATGATGTTGATGCAGTTTTAGCAACATCCTAATGATGTAATTCTTAACTGCATTTTAATGCACTTAAAACTATATCAATATGGTTCAACTTTTAATTGCATTATGTAGTTAACATTATCTTATATCAATACAAATTTTACTGCATTAAAAGGATGTAGTTATACAACGTCGTATTGATGCATTTAGTTGTTTCTTAGTGATGTATTTAAAACTGCATCATTTGGATGTAGTTAAAACTGCAAATAAGATATGATCATTTCAATTGCTTGCATCATGCTAAGACACATTTAAGTGCGTTACCTTGATGTATTTATAGCTGCATTTGAGAGATCCAGTAGTTAACTGCATAATTGGCATGCATTTGTATGAGATATTTTGATGTTGTTTGAAAATACATTTGTTTTATTCCATTTAAAAGATGTGGTTTAACTATATTATTTTTTAGCATTTTTGAAGTATAAAAATTGCATTTGAAAGATGTAATAATTAACTGCATAATTGTTATGTAGTTAAATTTTATGACAAAATAATGTAGTTTAAGAATACGGTTTATTTACTCCGTTTGAAAAGATACAATTTTAAATAGTTTAATATATTGCTTTCAGTATTTCTAAACATTTTTAAAGCATAAACTACTTTGAATGATGCAGTAATTAACTACATAATTGTTGTGCAGCTAAATGTTTATAATATTTTGAATGTGGTTTACATTAAATTTGCTTTATCACATAAAATGTAGTTTTAAATAGTTTAACATTGTTGTTTTAAATAGTTTAACATTGTTTTAAAGCATTTTGAGCCATTATTAAAGGGTCAAAATGCATTTAAAAGATGCAGTGATTAATTGTATAATTGTTACTTAGTTAATCGTTTATGATGTTTTAACGTAGTCTTAAATATAATATTTTACTGCATTTGAACAATACAGTTTTAAATTGTTTAATATTGTTTTTAGGTATTCTTAAAGTTAGATCGTCTCAGATAACTCTGATGTAGTTTATATGTTAATTTTTATATAGTTTGAAAATATAGATTTGTATGTCTGTATTATGAAGATTGATCATCAATACGATAAGTTAGATCCTCCATTTCCTGTAATCAGAAAATGGCAAAATATATCACTACGCTACTTTTTTCGGATATCAATTGAAATGAACAAAGAAAAGTTTACAAATCTTGTGATTACATTATTTGCTTTATTTTTTTATCTTAGTCATGACAGATCATAGTAGAGCATTCTCATTGCCTCCATATGATAAAACAACACCGAATGTTTATTCTGGAGCTGGTGAGGATATATCACTTGCCATTAAGGATACGAATGTTGTTCCTTTTCCAACTAATCTTGATCATGAACCTTAGGTAGGTAACAAAATAAGTTTTTTCGTATCTGCTGGAAATCAGTAGATAGCTTCCGAAAGATCTACCAAGGTGTTAGGATTTCATGATCCTTTATTTTATGTGTGTGTGTACATACATGTGTGTGTGTGCACACACACATGTGTGTGTATATGTATTCACACATACATATGTATATACATACAACCCTTTCAGTTATATGCTGATTCTACATGCTGAATGAATGGTTTTTTCACTGGATTCTTTGTCATCCTTTTGCATTGTGGTCTCTTTGCAGTGAACGAAGGAAGTGTATTTGTAGAAACCAAAGGCCTGTTTGGTTTGAAAATGAGTTTTGTGTTTTATGTTTTAAACAATTTATATAAAAATGCATGGAAATTGAAAAAAGATGGAAAACTGTTGATTAGGAAAATGGTTTAACATATAAATGGAGAACAGCTTTTTTTTCTTTTCCACATTTTGAATAATAATAGAAAATATCTTCTTCCCTAGTTTCATCTGTTATAGCGATTAGGATTTCCACCTATTTCATCGTCTCTCAAGCCTTTGAATTACATGTCAAAAATGTAAAACTCAAAACATGTGCTTTGTCGTGTTTTGACGCCTAAGTGGCCTTAAGGTGTATAAGTTGTTACTTGTACATGAATGTATCTTTGGATTAAAAAATTTATTTTGTATCTTGGTTTTTTGCATTGCCTTTCTTTTTTTCACTATTCAAACATTATGTGTGTTATTTTTACTTTGACAACTCTATAAACGATATTGGTTTAAATTTTTGATGTTTAATGTAGATAAATGTTATGGTAACTTGTAATACTTCAAGATATTTCTTACTCTAATAATTTTCCGGGGACCTTATAATCAGTTTTGATTGGGTCAAAATCCAAGTAATCATTAGAATCTTTATCTTTATTTTTATTCCTGAAATACTTGTTAGCATTGGATCATAAACTTATGACTGGAAGCATTGGACGGCATGCAACTAATCAGTGAAACCGACATTAACAGAAAGTAGATCGGTCGAGGTATTGTGTATTGATATATATTTGGAAATTCAAATGTGTGAATTAATCATATGGCAGAGTACATTCATATCCCAATTTTGTACGAGGAATTATATGGTACAATGTCCATTGAATGATTCCTCAGATAAAAAATTAGAACAATTATTTGTTGATATTCTCCCTGCTAACTTTTTTATTTCATTTTTCTCTATATTTTTAGGTTCTGCATTTTTACCTTCTTCCATTTTGTGTGCATTGTTTGTTCATGATTTTCTTTACAGGAGATATGACTTTATCTGTATGCTTTTCAAATAATTTTGTTCTACCCAACACACATAACTTTTTTCATCAAAAGAATTTGGACCAGTTTTTTATTTATTTTAATTTTGTTAAAATCGTGTTGTTCTTTTATGTTGATATTTGAAGAAGATGGATATCCACAACTACACATGACTACAAGGTTAAAAGTGTTGAAAATATCTAAATTTTTGTATTTATGCATGTTCAAGTTTGGTGATTTTGGTTCGGATATGGTGTTTTGGATGTCTGATTTGGTTTTTTTGGCTCAGTTATGATGTTTGAGGTTTAAGTTTTTGTATTTTGGGGTTTTTGGGTCTTATGTTTTCGAATTTTGGACATCTATTTGCGAATATCTGCAATAGAACTCACAAATATTTGCCAATTGCGGTGAAATTTCTTTTACTTTTGGACATTCGATTCCTTTTTTTTAATAAATAAAAGATCTTGCGTTTAGTTGATATGCATGTGAACATTTAAATTCAAAAAAAATAGTGATATTTTATTTTGATCTTTGATGCATTACGATTTAAGTAAATTTTGTAAAATGAAAATGTAATTTAATTGGTTTTCCCAAGATAAAATTTTGGTTTATTTCATGGCCTTTTATGGAGGAATCCAAACTTCCCCTTTAATTAGCCAAATATAAATGTATAGTTTATTCAAACCTTATCTTATTCCTATGTAATGAATTTAATATGTTAGATTCATCAAAATAACATTTTAATTTGAAATACTAAAACGTTATAAACGAAGAAGGTGCATCATAAAATTCTAATCTTCACAAATTCTTTTTTGGAACTTTGGTTTAATTTCCATAATGATACGAAGTTGGTTAAGGATTCAACCCTCTTCGACCTTATATATGAGCGACGCATGTTTTAACCAATTACTGGTTAAATAAATTTTTGTAGAATCTCCGTAAAATTCTTTTTCATTGATCTTAGTATCATTAATGTACCTTCATGATCTGTTGTAACGATCCGTAATTTTTAATATTTTGAACGAATATTTAATTTATTTAAATATTAAAGTTTGATTCGAATTTAATAAATAATAAGAAAATCAATTGTTAATAAAACGAATTAATTTTAATAACGTATTTTTAAATGAATTTTTATGATTTTTCCATCATTTTAGTTTGAAAAATATTTAAGTATCGTTCGACTCATTTTGCGACGAACGTGGGTATAAAACTACACAGAATAAATTAACTGTTAGTTCTTGAGATGATGGTTTTGATGACAACAACCTTAGAATAAGATTATAAAATATAAATACTAACATTATAGTTTAGATATATATGTATATGCAGGATTTAACCATGCAGGTACCAAGAATGAAGACTGTACAGTATAGAGATTCAAGATATCAAGATTGAAGACTCATGAGTATCAAGATTATCAAGAGTTCAAGATTTCAAGATAAGTATTGAGTCTAGAATTATGTTAAAACTTCATAATAACACTGAAATCTTCACTCCATTTTTCTTTTGGGATGGAACCCATTTCTACCTTTTTAGTGGCTTACAAACCCACGACAGGTAGCTTACAAACCTACGACAAGTGACTTACAAACCCACGAACATCCTGGTTTTGTACAAGTTCTCGAGTCCTGATATGATGAGATGTTCTACAGGAAGAAGCTTGCAAAACTACTTCAAAATGATTTTCAAAACCGCTTTTCAAAATGTTTTATCCTTAAAAATTATCTTTTCAAATTATTTAAAAAAAGATGTTATAACCTTAAAATATTCTTTGTTTTTGTTTTTAATAAACTCTTGTTTTAAACTTCGTTTGTTTTAAACTATCTTTTAATTATAATATATTTATACTCAGATTTAAATATAAAATTATAGTAAAATTTTATATATATTATTCTCTATATTTATCTATGTATTTTATCTATAGTCAAGTATATTTATAAAGTTTAAATAGTTTTTAATATAAGATAAAGGTTATTTTCAAAGAAAATCAAATCTTCAAAAAATGCTTTGGGATGTCGACATGCCCTAGTACCCCATGTCGACATAGTGACAGTTAGATTCAAAAATTTGAATTTCAAAAGAAGTGTCTATTCGCCATAACCTTTCACGAATAGACACGGCTGTTGTTCTTCTATAAATAGGGGTTGGTTTCAACGAATTTAAGATCATATTTTCTGGTTTTTCACTTCTCTTCTTCTTCCACATTTTCTTATTCAAAATCCTATCATCACTCTGCCGAAATTAACATTGAATCTAACTAGATCATCTCTGGTTTGATTCTCTATCACTATCTCAACAAGATCCCAGCTATTCAGATTTATAGGCTTTCTTTGTAATCAATAGAGTAAAAGGTGTGATTGTAGCCTTGGAAATCAATCAAGTGAGAAAATGTGTGATCGTAGCCTTGAGAAATCAATTGGGTGAACTTGTTGCCCGGAAATCAAGTATCTCTACCCAGAGGATTGTGATTCTGAAGGGTGTACCTCGTAGCCTTGAAACCGAGGGTTGTAATTGTTGAATTGCTTTTGAAAGGAAATCTGTACTTAGTTGTGCGGGACTGGATGTAGGGTAACTCCGAACCAGTATAAAATCCGGTGTGTTCTTTCCTTTACCGCATTTACTTTATTTCTGCATTTGTGTTTGATTCTGTGATTATATCTGTGTCTGAATATTGCATACATTTGTGTACAAATCAACAATAACTCAAAAGATTTAGTAATTTCTTATAAACACTATTCACCCCTCCCTCTAGTGTTCATTCTAGCCTTAAGATCCATATTTCACATTCCTCACATTTGGTATCAGAGCAAGGTTTTCAAAAGTTTCATAATCTGATTTTTGAAAAAGTTTTTTTTAAATGACTATGTTTAAGAAATTTGTTAATGCATGTTTAGAAATATTCAGATCATCATTGTTTATTGAGTGCATATAATCAATATTCAAATACAAGTTGTCTACTAAGATTGTTTGATGTGCAGGAATCATGCTTTATGGGAGTTGAGGAATCAATCCAGAACAAACAAACTGTACATATCAAGAAGAACAAATGGATACTCGATAGTGGATGTTCTCGACACATGACTGGGAATCCAGATATGCTAAATGATATAATATACAAAGACGGAGGATTGGTTAACTTTGGAGACAATTCAAAAGGTTATGTGATCGACGTCGGTAAAGTCGGTAACTGTGAAACTCCTATTATTACTAATGTTATGCTAGTTAAGAATCTGAAACACAATTTGCTAAGTATAAGTCAACTATGTGATAAATGATATAAAATTAAATTTGAAAAAGATAAGTGCCACATTGAAGATAATTATTCAACCATAATATTTGAGGGAATCAGGAAAAAGAATATTTATATTCTTAGTATGAAAATTTCAAATGATAACTTGTGTCTTTTGGCAAATGCAAGTGACCCTTGGATTTGGCATAAGAGATTTGGGCATTTGAATTTCAAACTCTTATCTAGACTGTCAAAACATGATCTAGTAAGAGGCCTCCCTAAAATGAATTTTAAAGTAGATAGTCTATATGATGCATGTCAACTAGGAAAACTTAGAAAAAGCTCTTTTAAATTAAAAAATATAATTTCTACTTCAAAACCTCTTGAATTACTTCATATTGATCTATTTGGTCCATCTCAAATTCTATCAATAAATAATAGTAAACATGTTTTTGTAATTGTAGATGATTATTCTAGATTTACATGGAAATATTTTTAAAACATAAAAGTGATACTTTTGAATATTTTAAGAATTTTTCAAAAAGGGTTCAAAATCAACTTTCTCAAAAAATTATAACCATCCGTAGTGATCACGGTGGTGAATTTGAAAATGAAAAGTTTGAAGAATTCTGCAATAAAAAGGGAATAATTCACAAATTTTCATTTCCAAGAACTCCACATCAAAATGGAGTAGTAGAACGTAAAAATAGGACGATTCAAGAGTGTGCGAGAACTATGCTTGCTGATAGTAATTTACCAAAGTACTTTTGGGCAGAAGTAGTTGCTACCGCCTGTTATATTTTAAATAGAATTTTAATTAGACCTTTAACTGATAAGACATCTTATGAACTTATTTACTCAAAGAAACCTAAGGTATCTTATTTTAGAATTTTTGGAAGCAAATGTTTTATTTTAAATACAAAAGATAACTTAGATAAATTTGATCCTAAATCCGACAACGGTATCTTTATCGGATACTCTAATAGAAGTAAAGTATACAGAGTATTTAATTTAAGAACTAATACCATCGAAGAAACAATGCATGTTTCATTTGATGAAAATTTCAAAAATTTTGAAGAAATAAATGATGAAGAGGATTTAATCACTCAAAACCAAGAGTCAACTGAAACTAATAATGAATTAAATCATCCTAATAAAAGGATTAAACTTTTAAAAGATCATCCTATAGAAAATATACTTAGAGATATGCAATCTGTTGTTAAAACTAGAAACCAACTAAGTCAAATGAGTAATGTAGCTTTTATATCAACTATTGAACCCAAAAATCCAAAAGAAGCATCAACTGATGATTCATGGATTTTGGCTATGCAAGAAGAATTAAATCAATTCACTAGAAATGATGTTTGGGAACTTGTTCCTAGACCTGAAAATAAAACAATAATTGGAACTAAATGGGTTTATAAAAATAAAATGAATGAACAAGGAGAGGTTGTTAGAAATAAAGCCCGGTTAGTCGCTCAAGGTTATTATCAAGAAGAAGGAATAGATTTTGACGAAACCTTTGCCCCCGTAGCAAGATTAGAAGCCATTAGGATTCTACTTGCTTTCGCAAATCATAATAATTTCAAATTATTTCAAATGGATGTTAAAAGTGCATTTTAAATGGTTTTGTAAAAGAAGAAGTATTTGTTGAACAACCACCACTTTTTGAAAATGATAAATTTCCAAATCATGTTTACAAACTTAAGAAAGCTCTATATGGTCTAAAGCAAGCTCCTAGAGCCTGATATGATAGACTAAGATTTTACTTGTTACAATCAAATTTTGAAATAGGTAAAGTAGATAATACTCTTTTTATTAAAAGAAATAAAAATGATATTCAACTAGTACAAGTCTACGTAGATGATATCATTTTAGGATCAACTAATTTTGAAATGAATAAAGAATTTTCTGAAATAATGACAAAAGAGTTTGAGATGAGTAATACGGGTGAATTAAACTTCTTTTTAGGATTTCAAATAAAACAATTAGATAATGGTATCTTTATTAGTCAAGAAAAATATGCTAAAGACCTAGTTAGTAAATTTGGTTTGACTACTGCGAGTGGAAAACCCACTCCCATGGCAACCAATGAGTACCTTATTAAAGAAGATCTCTCGAAAGATGTAGATCAAAAATTATATAGAGGAATGATTGGATCACTACTCTATATCACTGCGAGTAAACCTGATATCATGCATAGTGTCTGTCTCTATGCAAGGTATCAATCCCAACATAAAGAAACTCACTTAAAAGCTGTAAAACGTATTATAAGATATGTTAAACACACCTTTGATTATGGCTTATTTTATCCTAAAAATGATTCGTTTGACTTAATATCTTACTGTGATGCTGATTATGCTGGTTGCAAATCAGACCGAAAAAGTACAAGTGGAACTTGTCACTTTTTAGGGCATTCTCTGATTTCCTAGTTTAGTAAAAAGAAAAACACAGTTTCTCTATCAACAACTGAAGCAGAGTATATTTCTGCTGCTTTGGCTTGTTCTCAAGTAATATATATGCAACAAACTTTAAAAGATTTTGGTTTAAATATCTCAAAATCACCAATTTATTGTGATAATACTAGTGCAATAAATTTATCCAAAAATACTACTCAACATGCTCGAACTAAACATATTGATATCAGACACCATTTTCTCAGAGATAATATAAGTAGAGAAGTAATTAATCTCGACTATATTAATTCTTAAAATCAAATTGCTGATATCTTAACAAAACCCTTAAATGAATCTACATTTACTAAATTAAGAAGAGAATTAGGTATTTGTTCATTAACTGAAATATAAAATATAAATAACAAAGTATAATTAAAAATTAAATCAAAATAAATCAAATAGTAAAAATATTGAGAACCATGTCGACGTCTCCCCTATACCCATGTCGACATATAACGTTTTTTAAATTTTAAAAAATTTCCCACCAAAATTCAAATAATTGGTTATATATACTTCTTATTTTCAAAAATTTCTTCATTCTCTCTGTTCTCTTTCTGTTCTATCTTCTGAAATCAATTTATCAATGGCCTCCTCTTCAAAATCAAACATAAAATCAACCTTTTCGTTCCCTTCTCCTACCTCTGGTCCGTTCTAACGTACTACGCTCGCCCGAGTGACAAAAATGGAGGATTCTCCGAAGGATGCAATTCAGTTAATGACTGAAATTCATATAGTGCAACTCCGAATGGCAAAAGAACAGGAAAGGCAAGGGAAAATCCTTAGAAATTTGCAAAAATTTCTAATGGACAATCATGCTAATCCAATCTTGATTGACGAGGACTCTTCAGGAGATCATGAACAAGAGGAAAGTGAAGAAGAAGAAGAAGAACCAATGGAAGAAGAGCATGCGGAAGACAACGACAAAGTCATTTGCGTTGGCGAAGTATGTTTTGACAAGGACGGAAACTTGGTTGAACAACATGGAAATTTCTGTTTCTATTATCCAAATTGTTTGATCCATAGATCTCCAATTGTCAAAGATACTCAGTAGTTTCTTCTTTTTCGTTTTTTATCGTTATGTGTATATTTGTCACGTTTTACAAAAATGTAAATATGAACATATATATATAAATAAATATTGCGTGTTCTTATATATGATTCCTATATATATTATAAATAAGTATTATATAGGTACTTGGTTAGGAATGTTAGTAGTTTAGGACTAAGTTTTAGGTTTACAAGTAAGTATTGATTATGTATGATAACACTATCATTATAATCATTAGGAATGTTAGTAGTTTAGGATTAAGAGTTATATAGTTTGGAGTTAGTTTGTTTTTGTTGATGACAAAGGGGGAGAAATATAAAATATGAGAGTTAGGCATAGATTAAGGGGGAGTTATCAGTTTTAGGGGGAGTTATTAGGATAGAAGTAATATTTTATAAACAAAGGTTGTCATCATCAAAAAGGGGGAGATTGTTAGTCCTTGAGATGATGGTTTTGATGACAACAACCTTAGAATAAGATTATAAAATATAAATACTAACATTATAGTTTAGATATATATGTATATGCAGGATTTAACCATGCAGGTACCAAGAATGAAGACTATACAGTATAGAGATTCAAGATATCAAGATTGAAGACTCATGAGTATCAATATTATCAAGAGTTCAAGATTTCAAGATAAGTATTGAGTCTAGAATTATGTTAAAACTTCATAATAGCACTGAAATCTTCACTCCATTTTTCTTTTGGGATGGAACCCATTTCTACCTTTTTAGTGGCTTACAAACCCACGACAAGTAGCTTACAAACCTACGACAAGTGGCTTACAAACCCACGAACATCCTGGTTTTGTACAAGTTCTCGAGTCCTGATATGATGAGATGTTCTACAGGAAGAAGCTTGCAAAACTACTTCAAAATGATTTTCAAAACCGCTTTTCAAAATGTTTTAGCCTTAAAAATTATCTTTTCAAATGATTTTCAAAAAGATGTTTTAGCCTTAAAATATTCTTTGTTTTTGTTTTCAATAAACTCTTGTTTTAAACTTCGTTTGTTTTAAACTATCTTTTAATTATAATATATTTATACTCAGATTTAAATATAAAATTACAGTAAAATTATATATATATTATTCTCTATATTTATCTATGTATTTTATATATACTCAAGTATCTTTATAAAGTTTAAATAGTTTTTAATATAAGATAAAGGTTATTTTCAAATAAAATCAAATCTTCAAAAAATGCTTTGGGATGTCGACATGCCCTAGTACCCCATGTCGACATAGTGACAGTTAGATTAAAAAATTTGAATTTTAAAAGAAGTGTCTATTCGCCATAACCTTTCACGAATAGACATGGCTGTTGTTCTTCTATAAATAGGGGTTGGTTTCAACGAATTTAAGATCAGATTTTCTAGTTTTTCACTTCTCTTCTTCTTCCACATTTTCTTATTCAAAATCCTATCATCACTCTGCCGAAATTAACATTGAATCTAACTAGATCATCTCTGGTTTGATTCTCTATCACTATCTCAACAAGATCCCAGTGCTATTCAGAGTTATAAGCTTTCTTTGTAATCAATAGAGTAAAAGGTGTGATTGTAGCCTTGGAAATCAATCAAGTGAGAAAAGGTGTGATTGTAGCCTTGAGAAATCAATTGGGTGAACTTGTTACCCGGAAATCAAGTATCTCTACCCAGAGGATTGTGATTCTGGAGGGTGTACCTCGTAGCCTTGAAACCGAGGGTTGTAATTGTTGGATTGCTTTTGAAAGGAAATCTGTACTTAGTTGTGCGGGACTGGATGTAGGGTAACTCCGAACCAGTATAAAATCCGGTGTGTTCTTTCCTTTACCGCATTTACTTTATTTCTGCATCTGTGTTTGATTCTGTGTCTGAATATTGCATACATTTGTGTACAAATCAACAATAACTCAAAAGATTTAGTAATTTCTTATAAACACTATTCACCCCTCCCTCTAGTGTTCATTCTAGCCTTAAGATCCATATTCCACATTCCTCACATTTGGTATCAGAGCAAGGTTTTCAAAAGTTTCATAATCTGATTTTTGAAAAAGTTTTTTTTAAATGACTATGTTTAAGAAATTTGTTAATGCATGTTTAGAAATATTCAGATCATCATTGTCTCTTGAGTGCATATAATCAATATTCAAATACAAGTTGTCTACTAAGATTGTTTGATGTGCAGGAATCATGCTTTATGGGAGTTGAGGAATCAATCCAGAACAAACAAACTGTACATATCAAGAAGAACAAATGGATACTCGATAGTGGATGTTCTCGACACATGACTGGGAATCCAGATATGCTAAATGATATAATATACAAAGACGGAGGACTGCTTAACTTTGGAGACAATTCAAAAGGTTATGTGATCGACGTCGGCAAAGTCGGTAACTCTGAAACTCCTATTATTACTAATGTTTTGCTAGTTAAGAATCTGAAACACAATTTGCTAAGTATAAGTCAACTATGTGATAAAGGATATAAAATTAAATTTGAAAAAGATAAGTGCCACATTGAAGATAATTATTCAACCATAATATTTGAGGGAATCAGGAAAAAGAATATTTATATTCTTAGTATGAAAATTTCAAATGATAACTTGTGTCTTTTGGCAAATGCAAGTGACCCTTGGATTTGGCATAAGAGATTTGGGCATTTGAATTTCAAACTCTTATCAGACTGTCAAAACATGATCTAGTAAGAGGCCTCCCTAAAATGAATTTTAAAGTAGATAGTCTATATGATGCATGTCAACTAGGAAAACTTAGAAAAAGCTCTTTTAAATTAAAAAATATAATTTCTACTTCAAAACCACTTGAATTACTTCATATTGATCTATTTGGTCCATCTCAAATTCTATCAATAAATAATAGTAAACATGTTTTTGTAATTGTAGATGATTATTCTAGATTTACATGGACAATATTTTTAAAACATAAAAGTGATACTTTTGAATATTTTAAGAATTTTTCAAAAAGGGTTCAAAATCAACTTTCTCAAAAAATTATAACCATCCGTAGTGATCACGGTGGTGAATTTGAAAATGAAAAGTTTGAAGAATTCTGCACTAAAAAGGGAATAATTCACAATTTTTCATTTCCAAGAACTCCACAGCAAAATGGAGTAGTAGAACGTAAAAATAGGACGATTCAAGAGTGTGCGAGAACTATGCTTGCTGATAGTAATTTACCAAAGTACTTTTGGGCAGAAGCAGTTGCTACCGCCTGTTATATTTTAAATAGAATTTTAATTAGACCTTTAACTGATAAGACATCTTATGAACTTATTTACTCAAAGAAACCTAAGGTATCTTATTTTAGAATTTTTGAAAGCAAATGTTTTATTTTAAATACAAAAGATAACTTAGATAAATTTGATCCTAAATCCGACAAAGGTATCTTTATCGGATACTCTAATAGAAGTAAAGCGTACAGAGTATTTAATTTAAGAACTAATACCATCGAAGAAACAATGCATGTTTCATTTGATGAATATTTCAAAAATTTTGAAGAAATAAATGATGAAGAGGATTTAATCACTCAAAACCAAGAGTCAATTGAAACTAATAATGAATTAAATCATCCTAATAAAAGGATTAAACTTTTAAAAGATCACCCTATAGAAAATATACTTGGAGATATGCAATCTGTTGTTAAAACTAGAAACCAACTAAGTCAAATGAGTAATGTAGCTTTTATATGAACTATTGAACCCAAAAATCCAAAAGAAGCATCAACTGATGATTCATGGATTTTGGCTATGCAAGAAGAATTAATTCAATTCACTAGAAATGATGTTTGGGAACTTGTTCCTAGACCTGAAAATAAAACAATAATTGGAACTAAATGGGTTTATAAAAATAAAACGAAGGAACAAGGAGAGATTGTTAGAAATAAAGCCCGGTTAGTCGCTCAAGGTTATTGTTAAGATGAAGGAATAGATTTTGACGAAACCTTTGCCCCCGTAGCAAGATTAGAAGCCATTAGGATTCTACTTGCTTTCGCAAATCATAATAATTTCAAATTATTTCAAATGTATGTTAAAAGTGCATTTTTAAATGGTTTTGTAAAAGAAGAAGTATTTGTTGAACAACCACCACTTTTTGAAAATGATAAATTTCCAAATCATGTTTACAAACTAAAGAAAGCTCTATATGGTCTAAAGCAAGCTCCTAGAGCCTGGTATGATAGACTAAGATCTTACTTGTTAAAATCAAATTTTGAAATAGGTAAAGTAGATAATACTCTTTTTATTAAAAGAAATAAAAATGATATTCAACTAGTACAAGTCTACGTAGATGATATCATTTTTGGATCAACTAATTTTGAAATGAATAAAGAATTTTCTGAAATAATGACAAAAGAGTTTGAGATGAGTCATATGGGTGAATTAAACTTCTTTTTAGGATTTCAAATAAAACAATTAGATAATGGTATCTTTATTAGTCAAGAAAAATATGCTAAAGACCTAGTTAGTAAATTTGGTTTGACTACTGCGAGTGGAAAACCCACTCCCATGGCAACCAATGAGTACCTTAGTAAAGAAGATCTCTCGAAAGATGTAGATCAAAAATTATATAGAGGAATGATTGGATCACTACTCTATATCACTGCGAGTAGACCTGATATCATGCATAGTGTCTGTCTCTGTGCAAGGTATCAATCCCAACCTAAAGAAACTCAGTTAAAAGATGTAAAACGTATTATAAGATATGTTAAACACACCTTTGATTATGGCTTATTTTATCCTAAAAATGATTCGTTTGACTTAATATCTTACTGTGATGCTGATTATGCTGGTTGTAAATCAGACCGAAAAAGTACAAGTGGAACTTGTCACTTTTTAGCGCATTCTCTGATTTCCTGGTTTAGTAAAAAGAAAAGCACAGTTTCTCTATCAACAACTGAAGCAGATTATATTTCTGCTGCTTTGGCTTGTTCTCAAGTAATATATATGCAACAAACTTTAAAAGATTTTGGTTTAAATATCTCAAAATCACCAATTTATTGTGATAATACTAGTGCAATAAATTTATCCAAAAATACTACTCAACATGCTCGAACTAAACATATTGATATCAGACTCCATTTTCTCAGAGATAATATAAGTAGAGAAGTAATTACTCTCGACTATATCAATTCTGAAAATCAAATTGCTGATATCTTAACAAAACCCTTAAATGAATCTACATTTACTAAATTAAGAAGAGAATTAGGTATTTGTTCATTAACTGAAATATAAAATATAAATAACAAAGTACAATTAAAAATTAAATCAAAATAAATCAAATAGTAAAAATATTGAGAACCATGTCGACATCTCCCCTATACCCATGTCGACATATAACGTTTTTTAAATTTTAAAATTTTTCCCACCAAAATTCAAATAATTGGTTATATATACTTCTTATTTTCGAAATTTTCTTCATTCTCTCTGTTCTCTTTCTGTTCTATCATCTGAAATCAATTTATCAATGGCCTCCTCTTCAAAATAAAAAATTAAATCAACCTTTTCGTTCGCTTCTCCTACCTCTGGTCCGTTCCAACGTACTACACTCGCCCGAGTGACAAAAATGGAGGATTCTCTGAAGGATGCAATTCAGTTAATGACTGAAATTCAAATAGTGCCACTCCGAATGGCAAAAGAACAGGAAAGGCAAGGGAAAATCCTTAGAAATTTGCAAAAATTTCTAATGGACAATCATGCTGATCCAATCTTGATTGACGAGGACTCTTCAGGAGATCATGAACAAGAGGAAAGTGAAGAAGAAGAAGAACCAATGGAAGAAGAGCATGCGGAAGACAATGACAAAGTCATTTGCGTTGGTGAAGTATGTTTTGACAAGGACAGAAACTTGGTTGAACAACATGGAAATTTCTGTTTCCATTATCCAAATTGTTCGATCCATAGATCTCCAATTATCAAAGATACTCAGTAGTTTCTTCTTTTTCGTTTTTTATCGTTATGTGTATATTTGTCACGTTTTACGAAAATGTAAATATAAACATATATATAAAGATAAATATTTTGTGTTCTTATATATGATTCCTATATATATTATATATAAGTGTTATATATGTACTTGGTTAGGAAAGTTAGTAGTTTAGGACTAAGTTTTAGGTTTACAAGTAAGTATTGATTATGTATGATAACACTATCATTATAATCATTAGGAATGTTAGTAGTTTAGGACTAAGAGTTATATAGTTTGGAGTTAGTTTATTTTTGTTGATGACAAAGGGGGAGAAATATAAAATAGGAGAGTTAGACATAAATTAAGGGGGAGTTATCAGTTTTAGGGGGAGTTATTAGGATAGAAGTAATATTTTATAAACAAAGGTTGTCATCATCAAAAAGGAGGAGATTGTTAGTCCTTGAGATGATGGTTTTGATGACAACAACCATAGAATAAGATTATAAAATATAAATACTAACATTATAATTTAGATATATATGTATATGCAGGATTTAACCATGCAGGTACCAAGAATGAAGACTGTACAGTATAGAGATTCAAGATATCAAGATTGAAGACTCATGAGTATCAAGATTATCAAGAGTTCAAGATTTCAAGATAAGTATTGAGTCTAGAATTATGTTAAAACTTCATAATAGCACTGAAATCTTCACTCCATTTTTCTTTTGGGATGGAACCCATTTCTACCTTTTTAGTGGCTTACAAACCCACGACAAGTAGCTTACAAACCTACGACAAGTGGCTTACAAACCCACGAACATCCTGGTTTTGTACAAGTTCTCGAGTCCTGATATGGTGAGATATTCTGCAGGAAGAAGCTTGCAAAACTACTTCAAAATGATTTTCAAAACAGCTTTTCAAAATGTTTTAGCCTTAAAAATTATCTTTTCAAATGATTTTCAAAAAGATGTTTTAGCCTTAAAATATTTTTTGTTTTTGTTTTTAATAAACTCTTGTTTTAAACTTTGTTTGTTTTAAACTATCTTTTAATTATAATATATTTATACTCAGATTTAAATATAAAATTATAGTAAAATTTTATATATATTATTCTCTATATTTATTTATGTATTTTATCTATAGTCAAGTATATTTATAAAGTTTAAATAGTTTTTAATATAAGATAAAGGTTATTTTCAAAGAAAATCAAATCTTTAAAAAATGCTTTGGGATGTCGACATGCCCTAGTACCCCATGTCGACATAGTGACAGTTAGATTCAAAAATTTGAATTTCAAAAGAAGTGTCTATTCGCCATAACCTTTCACGAATAGACATGGTTGTTGTTCTCCTATAAATAGGGGTTGGTTTCAACTAATTTAAGATCAGATTTTCTGGTTTTTCACTTCTCTTCTTCTTCCACATTTTCCTATTCAAAATCCTACCATCACTCTACCGAAATTAACATTGAATCTAACTAGACCATCTCTGGTTTGATTCTCTATCACTATCTCAACAAGATTCCTGTGCTATTCAGAGTTATAGGCTTTCTTTGTAATCAATAGAGTAAAAGGTGTGATTGTAGCCTTGGAAATCAATCAAGTGAGAAAAGGTGTGATTGTAGCCTTGAGAAATCAATTGGGTGAACTTGTTGCCCGGAAATCAAGTATCTCTACCTAGAGGATTGTGATTCTGGAGGGTGTACCTCGTAGCCTTGAAACCGTGGGTTGTAATTGTTGAATTGCTTTTGAAAGGAAATCCGTACTTAGTTGTGCGGGACTGGATGTAGGGTAACTCCGAACCAGTATACAATCCGGTGTGTTCTTTCCTTTACTGCATTTACTTTATTTCTGCATCTGTGTTTGATTATGTGATTATATCTATGTCTGAATATTGCATACATTTGTGTACAAATCAACAATAACTCAAAAGATTTAGTAATTTCTTATAAACACTATTCACCCCCCCTCTAGTGTTCATTCTAGCCTTAAGATCCATATTCTGCATTCCTCACATTAACATGTATATTTTTGTGTTGTTTGTGATTGTATCGTCGTTCTCGATCGTATTCTTATTTCTATCGTTCGCGATTCGTACGCGAACGTGATATTGTGTGGTGGAGTATTGCAAAACTTTTTTCAAAACTTTCCCCACACGTAAAGAGTTTTCTATTCTTCATTTTCCATTTTCTCCTTTGCTTTTCACTTTACCTCCTTTCCAGTAAATGAAAAGCCATGTCTCACCATCAAAAATCAAAATCTGGAGCTTCATCTCATGAAAATTCTCGAGATCGAATTCGTTGCACTCGGGATGGAGAGTGCTCTGCATCCATATGGAGATTGAAGCGTGCGACGCTTAGCGAAGTCGATATGCGGTGGTCGTGGACTAGGGTTGGAGTTAGGCAGAGATTGAAGGGGATTTACGCGAAACAGAGAGTACCATAGTGTTTCTCTTGGTAGTGTGCATCTCGCACAACTTGATTGGACTATGGTCGTCGTTTGGTGATTGTGACATTGCAAGTGGCATGAGAAGGGGAGCAGGTCGTGTTTGTCGAGGGGTGTGCGAACATCGAGTGTTTGGCGCCATTACGCTCCATGAGTTGAACGGAAGTGGTAGTGCGCGACTTAGTTGAGTGTAGCTCGAGTGGAGGGGGAAACATGCACGGTTGTATTTGAGTTACTTGTCCGTTGTGACGACCCGCAAATCCGTACCCTTTGAATCGACAATAGTCCACACATGTCCGACCCAAAAAGCACAGACTGACGGAAAGTCAAGAGAAAGAAAAGAAGAGAGAAGAAGAGAAGAGAAGAAAGAACAAAACAGAACAATACAGAATCACAAATCGCAGCGGAAAACATATAATATCATATCAATGATCTTTACAAACAAAAACTGTATATACATACATCAATCAGAGTACAACAATCAATCGATAATCATCAGCCTGGACAGTTATAATAACCTATCCTCACAAATGCCGACAATATACAACAACTAAGCACATCGGATAATCAAAACAGATACGTGTATACGAAATGAAGATCTCCATCTCTCCAGCTGAAGCTCCAAAAGCACCAATCTAAACCTGTAAATATACTCGGTCTGACCCGAGCATTGAAAGGGAAGAACGCCCGGATCAGTCTGGTAAATCAGCTTGAGAAACGCACTCAACTGAATTTATTAGATTACCAAACTTTTTATTTATCAAAACAAAAGTATCTCGCAAGACAAGTCCACACATAAACACGGACATGTTTTTTACTTTACGATAACTAAAATATTTCATATCGAATCATCTTATATTATACTAGTGTCTAGTATATACAAATAATATTAATCATAGCCGAAATTGTTACATTGATTAAATTCCAGCATATATCCCAAAATGGGTAATACAATCAAAATGGCAAGTACGTAGTGGAGTTTGGATTTCCATACAAATGACCGGGTGAAGGGACTACCTTCCGAAGGGGTACACCTCTAGATGGATGTCCCGAGGTACAGAACATCTGCCCTCTACCAACACAAGACCGACCCACCTCTATAACTAGATGGTACCGAATATGTCATCCTCCGGTCGTTACCGACCTTTACCGAGGCCCTCTACCAACACAAACCGCAATAATCAGATACACGACATCATAGCGTATAAAGATATATCTAGAAGAGGATGATCATATCCTACTTGGGAGCGACTCACTTAGCCTTGCCGCATCTAACCCTGTTTTGGTCATTTCCGTTTGATGAGGCCTAAGGTAACGATTACCTTTCACAAATCACAATCACATCACTATGAATGCCACACGACCATTTCCGTTGACTACTAATTTCCTTCCACAAAAATACAACCCTTGAGCTTGTACGTCTCAAGGAAGGGTGTTAAGCTAAGAGAAGTTGCCTTCTCCGCCACTAAACAGATGTATGTTTGTAAAAACCAATGTACGTAATCTTCAGAAATGCAATGTCAGACAAACATTCATACAAGTTGTCCAGGAACAGGACAAACCGAAGGTACTTTCCTACCACATCCTATCGGGAAATCCCTAGGATTAGTAGCGAATAGTTCTTGCATTGGATATTTCATAATGAAGAGACCACTGCTACTGGATGTATATTGGGATTTAACCCCAAACGATCAACAAGCAGTCCTCCACTATGAAAATCCGGAATATCAATATCATCATAAGTAACCTGCACAATCGTCGCTTATACGTTGGTCCGAAGTTGTTTTTAGATAAATCTGATCCCGGTCTCTTCGCACCAACAACGCAAAAGCGTTTCTCAACCTCACACAGAAACTAAGTCTCATAGACTTATCACGTCTCCAACTTTTAACTTGCTATCCTTCGGCCAAGAAGGAAGCTCCACACTAACGAATCAACATCCTCAACACAAATGATAACCAAGCCTACACAGAAGGCTACGTACTAAGTGTACGACTAAATAATTCCCACATCAAGTCAAGGAACTAAAATGGTCAAATTTGATAGTCGGTTATTTAACTATCAAAGCAAACAAACAAATATTTAGCACCATATACAATCACTAGGCCCTTTTAATTAATCTTATATTTATTTAAATCACTTGCCAAATATTCACTTATAAAATCCATTTATAACTCCATTTTATCATTTACAAAATTCCTTAATAATTCCTTTACTTTGATTTATAAAAATTTAATTTTATAAATCTTCTATATAAACCATTTATAATAAGTCCAAAATCTTAATTTAAACTATATTTACAAAATAGTTCATTTCATATTCCAAAAATCATATTTTGGTACATTTCACAACAATCATAATTTTTATAACATTATAACTTTTATTTATTCAAAATAAATTCAATTCCTTTACAATTCAAAAATCAATAAAACATCTATTTTCAAAATCACTCGAAAATCCTTTTTAATTTGGAAATCATCACTTTAACTTTTTTAAATTTCCAAAATAGGCCCAATGCTGCAACAGCACTAAATATATCAATCACAGCATCCAAACATCATATATCACATGATAACAGCATATATCACAATATCTGTAAATAAACCAATACTGGTGAGGAATCCAGTTGGAACCCTCCAACTTGTCACCTGCAACAAATATACATATGAGAATATGTGTACAATGTTCGCTTCGAGGCAGACGTGCGTACAAAAGGTCATCCGCTCATACACGGGAATGTATAGGGTCTCATCTGCTCAAATAGACAGATATATATCCAAATACCAATCAATACATATACAATATATCATATATCATCCAAACAATCATCATAAATAATATTTATTCTCACTTATATAAAAATATCAGTGAGTCAGAAAGAGTGAGTTGTACTCACATTGGTTCCCATAGCAGTTGCAGTGTTTTATTCCGAATAAAATTAAACGAGCGTTTAATTTTACCCAAAATTTTCACTAGCTCCAATCAACTTCAGACTAGCTCTAAAATATAGTGCTCGTCAATACGGACCCAACGCAACTTGTTTCGTCAAAAATGGACCTCGTATGAAAAAGTTACGCGTTTTAGAAGTTTAAACGAATTTAACCATATATAAATTTACACTTTATTTTTATTTAAAAACCTAGCTCAATCCTGGCCGTTAGATTTTGATTCAAGCAATCCACGACGAGCATGTGCATCTTCCTTCTTCACGTGAAAACTGCGCACGCAAACTAAACCATTGCCGTCGATCAACTATGATTTATCGCACGCCCTTCGATCGATTTCAGGTCGATCAACCACCTTCCTTCGAAAGGCTATCGCCACCTCTATCATCACCGGGAACGACGCGAAGCTCAGTTGCTTCTCAGCCTTGAAAAACGCGCATGACACGCCAGCCTTCACGAACAATTTGCCGTCGAATTACTCGACTATAATCGATCATCTCCGTACGGATGTGAAGATCTCATCACTCTCTACAAATTCTTAGTTGAAAGAATTTGATAATTGTTGATGGATTGAGAAAGATTAAGGGAGAAAGTCCGAAGCATTTTCGGCCATTAAACTATAACCGGCGGCTAGGGTTTCTAACCCTAGATTTGTGAAAAAATTGAAAAACTATGGCCTTTTATAGAAAATTTACGCGCACTATTCATCTGAAAATTTTTCGAACTCGAAACGAAGCGTGCCGCCTGGCGTTTATAATGTTTTACCCCTATTCTGAACACAATGGAATATATATCAGGAGCCAATTCGATCATATTTGGAAGATAGGTTTTCAAATCGAATTATTTAAATTTAAAAATTCACTTAAACCGATTTCTACGTGTTTTAGCTTGCCCCGGACAAACCGTAAATCCGACTGACACGAAATTTGAAATCTTAAAATAATATAACATTACGGATCCAATGAAACTAGTTTCGTCGAAATCCGAGACTATATGAAAAATGACCATTTTCACTCGTCAATTAAATATTAAAATATTCAATTTCTATAAATTTACTTTTAAATCAATTTTAAAAGTTCTCTAACATCATTCTAATTCAAATATGATTTATTACAACTTTATAAATCATTTTTATTCACATTAAATTCAATTTCCAACTATTTCTACAATTTCAAACATTAAATATGGTGCTGTTTCAACAATCTTGAATTCCATCATAAATGCAGAATACTGATTATGATAAATACAGAGTATTGGAAGAGTTATGTCATTTCAGCTAGCAAACAGCATATCACTTGTATGTTAAATAATGTCGCAGGGGCTCAATGCATCATTACTGTCATTTATGCTTTAAATGTTGAAGCAGATAGAGTACCATTGTGGAGAAAACTTATCACAGAAGCTAATACGTTTAATATCCCATGGTGTTTGATAGGAGACTTCAATTGCATTCGTTACATAAATGAGAAAAAGGGAGGAAGGGGTATTACTCTTAAACAGGTTCAGGAGTTAAATAATTTTGTTCTATCCTCTGGTATTAATGAAGTGAATATTACAGGAGTTCACTACTCTTGGAGATCAGGTCCGGATAGAAACATAGCAACCAGAATAGATAGGTTGTTTTGTAATATTGAATGGATGGAAATCTATACACATTCCTATGCCCAATTTCTGGAATTATCAACTAGTGACCATGTACCTATCTTATTTCATTTTAATAAAGTGCAGGAATTTTCTGGGCCTAAGCCATTTAAATTTATGAACCACTGGTCTAAATGTGAAGGTTATCTAAAAGTGGTTCAACAAGCTTTTCAAGTCTCTGGAGGTAATCAATTGTATAATCTTATACAAATGCAAAAGAGAACCAAAAAAGCTCTGAAGGAATGGAGCTTTGGGGTAAATAATCTAAAACAGCAAGCAGATAAGTGCAAGAAGGAAGTTAATGCAGCATTACTTGAATTGGAGATAAATCATAATACTCTTAATGCTCAAATTCTGGACAATGCACAAGCTAAATTAATCAAATGCATGGATTTATTATCAATGGACATCAAGCAGAAAACAAAATGTCAATGGCTCAAATGGGATGACAGCTGCTCAAAATTTTTCTATGCAAAGCAATCAACCAGGAAATTTTTGAACAACCTTCAAAATGTGCTTAATGAAAAGGGTAACTTGGTTAAGACTCAAAAAGAGGTGGAAAATGATGCAGTCAAATATTTCACTACATTATATAATAAAGAAGGTTTATCCAGCTCTTTCCCAAATATTACCCCAAAGAAGAAGATAAATGAATGGGGGAAGAATTTTCTAAATGATGAATTTACTGTTGAAGAGGTTAAGAAAGAAGTGTTTAGTGTTCATAATGACACTGCCCCGGGTCCTGATGGGTTTAATTCTAAATTCTACAAAATGCACTGGGAGGATTTAAAATATTCAATTGTCAATGCAGTACAATCATCCTTCGATAATGGCAGAATTGTTAGAGAAATAAATCATACAATTATTTCTCTCATCCCTAAGGTTCCTAAACCTGAATCTATGGCAGACTACAGACCCATAGCATGTTGTAATATGCTATTCAAGATCATCTCTAAAGCTCTGTGTGAAAGAATGAAATATGTACTTGGGGAACTGATTTCAGAAAACCAAACAGCGTTTCTACCGGGCAGACACATAAATGATGGTATTATTATTGCTCATGAACACATTAGAAACTTCAACAAAATTGGCAGCAATAAAATGTGCATCAAAGTGGATCTCAGGAAGGCATATGATTCAGTTAACAGGGAATTTATCATTCATATGATGAGAGCTATGAATTTCCCTTACAAATGGACAAAAATAATAGAAGAGCTTATCTCAACACCAAGTTTTTCAATTGCTATTAATGGATATCATAAAGGATACTTCAATAGCTCTAATGGTTTAAGACAAGGTGACCCTCTTTCCCCATATTTATTTACAATTTGTATGGAATATTTCACTATACTCATGGATCTAAAAGAAAATAAGGGCAAAATAGAGCCTATTGTCAAAAATAACCCAAGTATTACCCACTTATTATATGCTGATGACCTATTAGTATTTGTTCAAGCTACTGAAAAAGGAGCCAAATCAGTGAGGAACTGTTTTAGGAAACTGAAATATGTCACAGGGTTAGAAATGAACAGCATGAAAACCCAAGTCTTTTTTAATAAACATTGCAATAATAAGGAGCAAATTCTAAACATACTTGGTATCAATGAGGGTTTATTACCAGTTAGATACTTGGGTTTGCCATTATCTGTCACATATATCAAACAAGGAAATTGCAAGCAGCTACTGGATAAAATACTTAAAAAGGTGAAGGGTTGGGAAAGCAAATTTCTTACTTTACCAGGCAGAGTAGAGCTAATTAAATCCGTAATATACCCAATGGTTAGTTTTTGGATGCAATGTTTTATGCTGCCTAGTTTGACCATCCACAAAATCAATCAAATCTGTAAAAAATTCATCTGGAAGGGGAAGAAAAGTAAAATACCTTGGGACACTATTACAAATCTGAAATCTGAGGGTGGTATGGGTCTTAAAAAACTTTCAGACATCAACACTACTTACTGCATCAAAAGGATATGGGATACTCTTAATAATACTTCTTTCAGTGCTAAATGGTTAAACAACAAGTATGCACATAATGAGACTCTATGGGAATCAAATGTGAATAACAATCATTCATGCACTTGGAAGAAGATGCTTTATCACAGGAAAAATGCCCAGAGATTTATAGACAGGAAAATAGTGGATGGTAAATCTACTAGCTTATGGTTTGCACCATGGGTCAATGGCTCTACGTTATTAGAAAAACTAGGACATGACACATTATCATATACTAGAGGCCATAGCCAAAAAGTGGAGATGATTTTGATTAATCAAACCTGGAGTCCTGACAACATTTCCTACTTAAGGAATATTAGTGAAGAAATAAAGCAAATTAAAATTCATATCAATAGGACAGCAGACTATTGGTGTTGTACTGTCAACAAAAAAGGAATTTTTCATTTCCAAGATGTCTGGAATAATATCAGAATCCCCCAACAGCCTTGCAATGTTCATCACATTATTTGGAATAACATCTCTCTGCCAAAAATGAATGTCTGTCTTTATAGAGCTTTTCACAACTACTTGCCTACTAAAGATAAACTTTGCATTCAAGGCATCACTTCAGATGATTTATGTGTGCTATGCAATAAATATTCGGAGACTACGAAACACTTATTCTTTGAATGTGAATTTTCTAACTATGTATGGAAATGGAATAGAACAATGATTGGAGACCCTATAACACCAATTCATACCATCCCAACTCTTACTGGTGCTATGCATTACATTTCCCTAAATCATAAATCCAATGGAATTATCAAAGATGTCATAACTGCTGCGTTATCCTCTTCGATATGGTTTATATGGAAATGCAGAAATGCAAAAATTTTCAATAATGAATTGAACGACAAATTTGCAGTTTGCCGGAACATCAAAAAGCAAGTCAAAGACTTGATCTGTTTTAGATCTAAATATGATAGCACTGGAACGAACAACATAGAAGAAATTATGGAAAGGTGGGATATACCTTTTCGTAAACGAGAAAACCAACCCCAAACCTTTAACCATACCTGTTCAACAACCCATGGCTTACCCACCGCTGTAACATCTTCAAGGTACATGACTGTCAGAGGAAGAGTAGTAGACGCAAGAGCTGGAGAGCCCTCTAGCACCGATAGAGATAGCACTCAGGATGGAGGAGAAGTTTCTACTGCTCGTCGCACCTTTGAGCCGCCATGACTTTCTAAGAAGTAGGTCAATCCGATGTTTGAGGGGGTTTGTTTTGGGTCAGCTGTTTTCTTTACTTTTACGGGCTGTTGTTGGGCCTAGTTGTATTGTATGGGCTATACCCTTTTGTTTGTTATAATGTTACTTTATAATCAATAAAGTTTGAAATTCTTTCAAAAAAAAAATTAACAATTTAATTATCCAATTAAATCCAGATATTTCAAATATAAGTTATGCAACTTATAAAATTAACTTATGAATATTTAAAATCAATTAAATATATGAATTTCGAATGATCGAAATTCTAGGTCGTTACATCTGTGTATAGGAAATTTAATTTGGAAAAGGGGGAAGAAGGTAATTAAGGAATTAATTAGTTTAATTAAATTAATTAATGAATTATTTAATCCAAATTCTTATTAAATTCGTAACTTTTACATATGGGGTCCAAATCGAACGTGGCCTTTTGCGTTGTACTCGTAGGAGCGTTATTTACACATTGGAAGTTTGAAGCAAGTAGGATTTTGAGTTAAAATCGAATGTCGTTCAATTTTAGATCAAGTGGGAACGTGCCAGTGTTAGTTGGGATTTTGATGAGTTAACTCGATTTTTGATGAACACTATATGATATGTGTTGATATAAATTGTTATTTGTATGCTTGGATGATTTCTTTGTTTGATTTGGTTGAATTCCCATTTTGGAAAGCGGATGACGTACAAAATGAAATATAGGGAACTCATGAAATTTTGTAGAGGGTCCAGATTTCTCGCCACTATTGATTTTAATTTCATTTATATACCTGTTAAGTAAATTATTAAATGCCAAAAGTTGGTAGCTTGACCATATTGGATATGACTATGATATGTTGAAAACTTGAACTTTTTAGTGTAGATAAACAAAAACATTTGTTAATTGTTATGGTAGCTCTAGGCCTCCTTATAATATTTTGAAATACTATTATTTGTTATTTTGATTTGAAAATGCTTTTAATTCGGAGAATTATTTTTAAATGGGACTTTTGGAATTTTCAGTGGTATTTTATTTAGAAAGGGTTTTTGAACTTTTGTATTTTACTCCAACCTTTTTGTTAGTCTCTTCTAATTTAGATGGAAATATTTTAAAAGTATTTAGAAAGGTATTTATTTAAAAAAAATTAATATAATAACTGATGTTTATTATAAAGAAAAGAAAAATAGGTTTATCGTTTATAATAAAGTGTTTATGTTTTAAAAGAAAGAAACTTTTGGAATAAATATTGATGTAACACTTTATATAAAATTTTGTACAAGAAGAAAGATTTATAAATGATATTTTATAAATAAAAGAATAGATTTAATAATGATATTTTATAAATAAAAGAATAGATTTACAAATGATATTTTATAAAAGGGAAATGATATCATTTTGATAAATTGGAATAATAAATCGCATTTGTGAATCTATAGTGATATATGGAATGATCGTTTTATGGAAAGTATTTAGACCTATCTTGAAACTGAAGAATTGTAATAAGTGTGTGAGATTTAAAATTAGGAGTTTTATAAATAGAAATGAATTTGTAAAAGGAGTTTTATAAATAGAAATTAGTTTATAAAAGGAGATTTGTAAATATAAAAGAGATTTGTAAAAAGGAGTTCTATAAAAGAAATGAGATTTGATTTTCTTAAATGATCATTTTAAATTATGATGGTATGGAAAGTATTATTTTCATACTTACCACCGAATTCTTAGGTAGGGAAACTCGTCTCTATCTGTGAGAGTTTAAAAGTGTATGTTGAGGTAAGGATAGTACGCTAACTTGCCCGACTACATTATTACTTGAGAGATAGTACAAATTTGAAGTCAGAAAGTGGTGGTAAGTATATTTGGTTTAAATTCTATACGATCCTATTACTTGCACCAAAAGTATTTTGGGTTAATGTCATCAACGTTTCTAAATGACACTTGTTTTAACCCAGTTAAGTAAGTTTTTGGAAATGAAATCTTTCTTAAGATTTTGTGAATATACTTATACGTTAAGATAAGTGTATGTTTACACTTTCTAAGTATTGAAAGTGTGACATTTTGTGAATATGCTTACACCGTTGAGATAAGTATATGATTATGCTTTCTACGTATTAAAATGTATGGTGATTTGTGAATATACTTATACCGGTGGGATAAGTATATGAAGATTTTCAAATATTGAAACTATCGATTGTTTGTTTCGAGAGACTGAGATCGGATAAGCATGAGTTATCTGAAAAACACTTTGAACCGGCAAAAGCGTTCAAATTGGGGCAACTTGAAGATGATGGAGTCGAAGACGGAGTTCTTTAAAGTGCAAGGGCTACTTGCTACTAATCTTGAGGTTGACTATAAAAAGTATGTAGTTGAAGCTATGCCTTCAGTTGGTTTATATCCTGAACAACTTGTATGGATGAATGTTGGCATTGCATTGTTGCCTAGAGGGCAGTGTTAGCATTCCAAGTGGGGTTTGTTAAATGGTAAATCTAGCTTCAAGCCTCACACTCTGTAATGACTAAAATGGGAGAAATGCTGCAGGGCTATGTGGTTCGCTACCATTAAGGTATGATCATCACCCGATCTAGATCGATATTTATGGATTTATGTATGCTAGTGACTCGGTATGGTTGTTGGCCGTAGTCGTGATGATGACATATTCTGTACTATCCAGGAAGTGATAGGCCATTCCTGCATTGGCAGAGGTCCATATGGTAGGCGGTAACCTATTGCATTGTCATTGTATGAAATCCATTCACCAATACGTGCCTTTATGGACTTAGTTGTATACTAAATATGTTGTTGAATGTAATTATGTAACCATTGCGGCTATGTTAAATATTTATTTTAAACCTTAAGTATTATTATAATATCACTGGATTTTCTAATAAAAATGGTTTGGATATCATAAGATGAAAATCCATCTGTGTTTATGTGCGTCATGGATACCGAATTCTATTCAAAAACCAACACATACACATATACACAGTGTAACCACCATTGTTTCTTTGTCCCCTTGTCTCCCCGTCCCTTTTGCCTTTTGATCTTTGATGTGGTTAAATTTAGTGTTGCCTATATATGTGTACACGACAAACTCCTATGATCTTCTTGCGGCCATTGGTGCTTCCTAGTTCTTCATCTCTTTGTTCCTTTTCAAAACCAAGGAAAACAAACATTTCCCTCATTCAAAAATCAATACATCCCGGGCTGTCGAGTTTTAGCAAAAACTTCCAACATGAAAAGTGTTTGCCTCGATTCATCGTATTTTTAGAAATTGACCTTCAAGTTTCCGTTGTGAGTCGAGAGATATATCGTCAAATATCAGTAAGAGAAAAATAATGTTCACAAACTTTAAAAATCGATTGCTCGCGATACGCTTCGAATTGGAAGGTGGCGTTAGCGTCGTTGGAGTTCTTGTATGATGTAGTATTTTTAGGGAATTCTGTGATGGTCACGATGGTCGTTGGCAACTAGGGTTTAGGTTAGTCGAGGCTGGAGCGATGATAGGCAAAACGGAGGGTGGCATTGGGTCCGACTTAGAGAGTTGCACCTTGAGGCCGAGTTTGGCAATGTCCGTCGAACATATGGGAGTGCGGCAGTGGATTTGACGCATTTTTGTTGACATTTTGGGGCTTCGGGTTTGACTGTCAAAAATTGTTATGGTGGATGAGAAACATTGGCGAGGTGGCGGTTGGGATGAGCACGACGTAGCGGACTTGTTGGCAGCCTTGGAGTGTCGTTCGATGAAGGAATTCGAATGTGCACATACACACACGTGCACGATGGAGGCTATAGGAGGCATTCGAAAATGGAGAAGGAAGAAGGCGCTATTCATGGAAGGTCGAGTGCATTCTGGTTAGGGAAGTTTGGGCTTAGGTCCATTTGCTTTTGGGTGAGAAATTCAAACATTTATTTGTTTTAAATATTTATATATAAAATAAATGTGTGATTTAGAAATACTGTATCTTCCATATGAAATCTAATTAACCCATGGATTTTTGCGTTTTGTTTGAATTGACGAATGCAACGCTTTGACATAATTTGTTGTTAGTTTTGGAGTAGTATAATTTAATGATAAATTAATATTGTCTAGTTTTAATTACGTTGATTTGGATAGTGACGTAGTTAAATTAATTATACTTCTTGGGTGTTATCTATTTGGCTAAATAAACACCATTCTGCTAAAGTAAATTGAATAGGGTAATTTGGACACCTATTTAGCGGAATAGAACACCATTCTGCTAATTAAATTAATTTGACATTTAATTAGCAGAATAAATCCCCGTTATGCTATTTTGTATATTTGGACATCTGATTATATATATCGTAATTGATATGCCACTTTGAATAAGTGATATGTTAGCCAATGATGATTAAGTGTTGAATTTATATAGTCGTAGATTATGTAAATATCAGTTATTAATTTGGAAAGTTAAATTGAATGATATGGTAGCTTGTTTAAGTACCATGGTGATCGTAAGCCTCTTTTAAATTTGGAAAATTAATCGTTGATTTGAAAGCTATTTAAGAATAATTATTATTTAGTAATATGATTTAAAAGATAATAACTATTTATTAATAATGTTTTAATGATAATTAATAATTGTTTTTAATAATGATTTAAGTTAGTTATTTTATTAATATGATTCTTAAAAGTTATTTCTTAAAGTTATTTAAGATTATTTAATAATTATTTTAAGGTTATTTAATTATTGTTTTAAAATGTTTTAACTATATTTTAATTATTTATTTAAAATTAATTATTTAAAGTTAATTATTTTATATTTTTATGTTGATTATCTTATAGTTATTTGTTATATTATTAATATTTTTATTATTAAAATAATATCATTTTAATGTTAATTTATTATATTGTTAATATTGTTTAAAAAGTTAATTTATTAATATATTAATGTTGTTTTAAAGTTATTTAAGTATATTTTAAATATTATTTGAAGTTACTTAATGATGTTTTAAATATGGTTTAAAGACATTTAGTTATTGTTTAAGATGTTTAAGATAATAAATTGTTTTATAAAAAGATATTTAAAAATAATAAACTGTTTATTTAAAAGGAATAATTTTTAAATGGAAAGGTTTAAATAAATTTTTTTATTCAATAATTTTTTTTATTAAAGGAACTTATAAATTTGGAAGGGATTTTGAAAATTGGAAAGAAGTTGTTTTTAAAGTCTTAAAGGTTTATAAAGAAACTTTATAAATGGTTTTAAAGATTTATAAAAGGAGTTTTATAAATGAATTTGAAGATTTATAAATAGAATTTTATAAATAAACTTGAAGATTTTATAAAAGAAAGTTTATAAAGAGAACTGGAGATTTATAAAGGAGATATTCATAAAATAAAAAAGATCTATAAAAAAGAAATAGTGTCTTGGGTTATTAATATCTCAGTTTCGACGACATTTGGATTTGATCATTTTAATATGAATTTGAAATAAGAAACCTTTCTTAAATGTTATGTGAATATTCTTATATTATTTTATAAGTATATGTGGAAGTTTTCTAAGTTTGAAAGTGAAGGGTTTTGTAAATATACTTATACCGGTGGGATAAGTATATGAATATTTTAATAAATATTTGAAAGGTGATTTTAATTTATAAAAGAAAATTTTTAAGAGGCTTAGTGATTTCCATGGAAAATATAATCTCTGTTTGAATGTTTGACTATTTGATAGTTAAATAACTGACTATCAAATCTTGGCCAAAATATGTAATCCTTCTTAATTTTGGTGGTACAGAAATATTCTCTACTTAACACCGAAAGATTTTAACTCTGGAAATATCTAGGGGAAATATGGGAATTATATGGTACAGTTGCCATCGGTGGTGCTATACTGTATGTATAAACTCGTTTTGCTCTTTTAGGAAAAATGATGGGGAGATCCGTCCAATTAAACGATTAGGGGGTGATCCCCGCTCTTATGTATCTGATTATTTCCTAAAGAACTGGTATTAAGCATTCTGGAAAATCGACGACTGGGTTTTGGGACGCCCGGTAAGTGGGGGAGTGTACTCATAAGAGATGCCTCGCACCGTAACCACTCCAAAAACCATATACGGTTCTATGGAAAAGTTTCATGATACATTGAGATGTTGGAATCCATGTGTGGTTCTGAGACACGTTGTGGTATGGGAATCCATGAGTGATTCCAAGATCTATTTGAGATATTGGAATTCATGCGTGATTCCGAGACCCATTAGGGTATTTGAATCCATGTGGGATTCCATGATCTTTTTTGATGGCGGTGCGTGAGTTGGAACGTCGGACGTTGTCTTATCAGCAGTAATGACTAAAACCAAAGATAGGAGGCATGGCCCGTAAGGTTGGTAAACCCATAGGGTGCAGTCGGCTCCATCTAGATGTTAACTACAGTTGTTATGGATGCATGGAGTGATGCATTTGGTCTTAGCGAGATCTGCTATGTTTTCCTATGGTATATCACTAGTGATGTATGCTGCTTCAAAAGGATATTTCTGATCCTTGTGCAGGAGGACCGTTCTCAAAGTACCGAGGGCACCTTCGTGGAATCCTATACAATTAGTAAACACGCCTTATTGATTTTTGATTATATACCTAGTATTGTTGTGATGTACACTTACAAGCATCACAACTACTTAATTATTATTATTTTCACCCTTAGACATTAATATAATATCACTGGATTTTCTGATATAAATGTTTAGGTTATCGTAAGAAAAAAAACCATCCATGTTATGTGCAGTGTGGTTTTACAAGATACCTTTATTTTGAAAGGTTTAATTAAACATTGAGAATCCATTTGATTGTGTTTCCCACGCTGGTTTTACCAAACCGACCCTTGCATTCCTATAATGCTCGGATCAGCCTGAGCATATTTTCCAGATTTAGTTGGATGCTTTGGAGCTTTCAAAAGATGAGCTGGATTCTCCGAGACATACTCAAATTTATTATATTCTTCTACTGTTTTTGTTGTTCTTGATTCTATCTGTATCTATCAAGAATTATAAGGGCAGGTTGTTATAACTGTCCAGGGTTGATGATAGGTTAGTGTACTCTGATTTGTGTTATGGATGTATAATAAAAATGATTTCCTTTTGTAAAGATATTGTGTATGTTATTGTTATCCTGCTTTTTGGTCAAAGCCGGAATATCAAATAAATTGGCAAGGAATGATGGATATCAGGATTGGAGTTCAAATAGAAATAAGGCCGCAATAGATGATGTCAATTTTTGGCCGAACTCCGATCGGGACGGAATCGATTGGAGATGATGATGAGGACTAGGAGAGGCTACGCTTCAAGTTTCAGGTTAATCGAAGTTTGTATGAAGGAGATATGATCGATACAAGGTAGGAAGGATATACTGTTCGAATCCATCAAAGAATTGAGGTGATGGCAACTTCGAATCCTTCTGGTTCGCATCCATCGGGTTTGGCATGGTTCGAATCGATCATTCTCATCACGCCTCGATTCGAACCTATGGACTTCGCACCAACATCTTCGTATCCATCGGCAGGAGCTACCTTCGAATCGATCGCCTCCGCATGGTTCGCGTCCACCAGACAAACATTCACTCGAATCGATCAAGGGATGAGTTTCTTCAGAACCGTAGAGTTATAGACCTTCGAATCCATACAATCAAGGATGCTTCGACTCCATTGCCTTCGAATTCCCATGATGAGACAACTCCGAATCGATCCACAGTAGCATGCCTAGATCGATTCGAACAAGTGCCAGTTCCATCGATTCGAAGGAGGCGAACCTTCGAATCCAACATCTCGAGTCCACCAAGTAAACGCGGCTAGAACCATGGATTTGACCCAGTCAACTCGGAGTGAAAGTAGGATCGATGAGAAAACGCGCCACGTCAACAATGCCACGCGCGAAACCATCGAGTCGACCCTATCGATTCGAAGGGATCGATTCGAAGTAAGCTAATCAGCCAGAAATGCAATCTTGAATCGATCATAACTTGGGATCTATAAGTCCAAATGCTATGAAATTTTCACAGAAGCTTGAGCACATGCTGAAGAATGTCCACACCAAATTTCAGCTCGATTGGACGATTTCTTGATCGATTCGAACATAGCTTCGAATCGATCCCAAAGTGGGCCCGGATTTCCAGAGAGCGGGCATGTGGGCCCCCTGACGTACCAGAACTGGTCTCCCCTCAATTTAGGCGAAATATCAGCCTCCTACTCCTATAAATAGAGCCCCTGGTCATTCAGAAAAGAGGTCGAACAATTTTGAGAGCTAAAGAGTGCCCAGACTCTGCCAGATTTACTCCAGATCACCATTGCTGCCTTAGATTCAGACTTAGCTTAGAAAATCAGTTGTAATACAACACACGAAATTGTAATCTTCAAGCGTCGAGCAATAAAATCATAAAAACCTTGAAGTGGACGTAGGCCGGAGATAGCCGAACCACTATAAATTGTGTGTCACTGTTCATTATTTCTGGATTGCTGCTTGTTACTTGCTTAGATTTGAGATTTGTGTTTGAATATTGCTGATTTGTATTCATACACTGGTGCTTTCACAACATTCGGGGTTTGGGACCATTTTTGGCGCAAACACTTTGGTGCTTTCACTGAGAGGGACTAGCACCCGCTACATCGGATTGAAGTTTAGATTTGAAAGTTTGAAGGATTCAGATTGACTCGGCAATGACTCGACAAACAAGACAAAGAGCTGAGAGAAGCCAAAAGGGAGGAAGTCAAGAGGCATCCTCCGGAGCTGGAGAAGGACAAGCTCCGATTTACATTACCAGAGATGAAATAGAAGCTATGGAAAATTCATTGCATGAGAGGTTGCTGAAGAGTCAACAGGATATGATGCAGACTTTCTTCGAGCAGATGAGAGCCACAGGAACACAAAACCTTGGACCAACTATAGCAACTGCAAATGTGGAACAAGGAACTAGGGTTGTAGAACCCAATGGAGGACAGAATACAGAAACGGAAGGCAATCAACAAGGGCTTGGGGGCAGGCCCACAGGATCCAACGCAGAAGGACCTTTGGAAGGAGTTCAGCAGGCTAGAGCCAACGTTGCGGCTAATGAGCCACATGAAGAATATGTGCCGGAGTTCCCTCGGGAGCATGGGGGCAACACCTAACAGGCAATGCTGGATTAATGGAAATCATTAGGAAGACTATGCGTGGAGGTTCGACCAATAGAGACTTGGAAGGGGTGAACAGGAGTCCGTTCGCTCGGGAAATCAGGATAGCTCAGAATCCACCTAAGTTCAAGTTACCTAGCGTGGAAGTATATAATGGAAAGGCTGACCCGACTGATCACTTGATGAGATACACTAGATACATGGAAGTGCTGGGGGCATCGGAGGAAGTGATGGCCAGGTGTTTCCCTTTATACTTGACAGACCTAGCGGCAATGTGGTTTAGGCAGCTGGAAGAAGGATCTATCAGGACTTGGAGGGAACTGGTGGATAGGTTTTTGGGACAGTTTCGGGTTCATATCAAAAGACCTAAGAACGTGATGACGTTAACATCAGTAAAGCAAAGAACAGATGAATCGCTTAGAGCATTTTTAACTCGATTTAATGCGGCGGTTGCTTCGGTGGATCGGCCGGATCCATCGATGGTTTTGATGGCGGCAGTATCGGGAGTCAGAGAGGATTCAGATTTTAAGGTATCTTTAGTACAAGACCCACCACTGGATCTTGGGGAATTCTTCCATGAAGCTGAAAGGTTCCTTCGGCAAGAAGACGCATGTACTGATTTAAAGCTAAAGGTGGTGAATGTGACTGGGGGTGGAGGACCATCCAACGGAAGCTCGGATAAAGACAAAGGAAAAAGGAAGCTAGACGACGATTCAGGAAAAGCCGGGAAGCGATGGAAGGATCCAAAGTTTTCCACATACACAGGATTAAACGAGACGCAGGAGCGGATATACATGGAAACCTGGAATCGCCTTCCTTACCGAAGGCCAGCTAGGAGAGAACCTTCTGAACGAGAAAGGGCATCAGGACAGCACTGTCTCTTCCATGATTTGGATGGACACGATACCAACAGCTGTAGGCACCTAAAGGACATAATTGAGGAGCATGTGAGGAATGGACAATTGACGCAGTATGTTGGGGCTCAGAATGCAGCGGTGGAGCAGGAGCAACCACCGCCCACCTCAAGCCATGATGGCATGAGGCCCAGGAATGATGGTCGATTGGTTATCCATTGACCGGGATATTATGAAATAAGTAACAAACCATTGGCGAGCAACCAAGTCATTTACACATGTATGGGGACGGAGATAGCCGCTAGGCATGCTCTGAATGATGATAAACCGCAAAGCCATGGTTTGGGAAATCTGTCTTTTGTTTTTGATTGGACACTTGGTTTTCTGGTTTGGTTTTGGAGTTTGGATTGAACTCCTGGTTTTTGTTTGCTTTCTGTTTTGGATTTTTGTTCGGATGACTGGTTTTTGTTTTGGGTTTTCTGTTTTGGATGTTGGTTTGGATTTCTGATTTTCGGATTTGATTTAGATTTTGGATTGGATTTTAATTGGATTCTTTTTAGTTTTTGATAAACGGTCGTCGAGTATGGACTATGCTCGGCAAGGGTCCGGAGAGACCGGGGTTCGGCCTAGGATTTAGGCCCTATATTATCGGTTATCATTTCGGGTCGTCGAGTATGGACTATGCTCAGCAAGGGTCCGGAGTGACCAGGATTCGGCCTAGGACTTAGGCCCCCTATTATCGATTATTGTTTCAGGTCGTTGAGTATGGACTATGCTCAACAAGGGTCCGGAGCGACCAGGATTCGGCTTAGGACTTAAGCCACGGCATTACTTACGTCCAGGGACACTGGACCACGGTCGTCAAGTGTGGATTGCGCTTGGCAAGAACCCGGAGAGGTTAGCTCAACGTCTAGGGACACTGGACCACGGTCGTCAAGTGTGGATTGCGCTTGGCAAGAACCCGGAGAGGTTAGCTCAACGTCCAGGGACAGTGGACCACGGTCGTCAGGTGTGGATTGCGCTTGGCAAGAGCCTAGAGAGGTTATGGATTTGGATATCAACCCGGAGAGGTCTTGGATTCAGTTGTTGGATAAGGATGGACTAATGACTCAGTCTTCGAGTTTGGATAGGCATGGAATTGGCTACAGACTTTGGATATCGGATTCGGAAACTATTCAAAACACGCCTTCCTATCACAAGGCATGTTTTGGAGGGCAAATGTTATCCCGCTTTTTGGTCAAAGCCGGAATATCAAATAAATTGGCAAGGAATGATGGATATCAGGATTGGAGTTCAAATAGAAATAAGGCCGCAATAGATGATGTCAATTTTTGGCCAAACTCCGATCGGGACGGAATCAATTGGAGATGATGATGAGGACTAGGAGAGGCTACGCTTCAAGTTTCAGGTTAATCGGAGTTTGTATGAAGGAGATATGATCGATACAAGGTAGGAAGGATATACTGTTCGAATCCATCAAAGAATTGAGGTGATGGCAACTTCGAATCCATCTGGTTCGCATCCATCGGGTTTGGCATGGTTCGAATCGATCATTCTCATCACGCCTCGATTCGAACCTATGGACTTCGCACCAACATCTTCGTATCCATCGGCAGGAGCTACCTTCGAATCAATCGCCTCCGCATGGTTCGCGTCCACCAGACAAACATTCACTCGAATCGATCAAGGGATGAGTTTCTTCAGAACCGTAGAGTTATAGACCTTCGAATCCATACAATCAAGGATGCTTCGACTCCATTGCCTTCGAATCCCCAAGATGAGACAACTCCGAATCGATCCACAGTAGCATGCCTAGATCGATTCGAACAAGTGCCAGTTCCATCGATTCGAAGGAGGCGAACCTTCGAATCCAACATCTCAAGTCCACCAAGTAAACGCGGCTAGAACCATGGATTCGACCCAGTCAACTCGGAGTGAAAGTAGGATCGATGCGAAGAAAACGCGCCACGTCAACAATGCCACGCGCGAAACCATCGAGTCGACCCTATCGATTCAAAGGGATCGATTCGAAGTAAGCTAATCAGCCAGAAATGCAATCTTGAATCGATCATAACTTGGGATCTATAAATCCAAATTCTACGAAATTTTCACAGAAGCTTGAGCACATGTTGAAGAATGTCCACACCAAATTTCAGCTCGATTGGACGATTTCTTGATCGATTCGAACATAGCTTCGAATCGATCCCAAAGTGGGCCCGGATTTCCAGAGAGCGGGCATGTGGGCCCCCTGACGTACCAGAACTGGTCTCCCCTCAATTTAGGCGAAATATCAGCCTCCTACACCTATAAATAGAGCCCCTGGTCATTCAGAAAAGAGGTCGGACAATTTTGAGAGCTAAAGAGCGCCCACACTCTGCCAGATTTACTCCAGATCACCATTGTTGCCTTAGATTCAGACTTAGCTCAGAAAATCAGTTGTAATACAACACACGAAATTGTAATCTTCAAGCATCGAGCAAAAAAATCATAAAAACCTTGAAGTGGACGTAGGCCGGAGATAGCCGAACCACTATAAATTGTGTGTCACTGTTCATTATTTCTGGATTGCTGCTTGTTACTTGCTTTGATTTGAGATTTGTGTTTGGATATTGCTGATTTGTATTCATACACTGGTGCTTTCACAACATTCGGGGTTTGTGACCATTTTTGGCGCAAACAGTTATATATTTTTCTCGTCATGATGTGAGATCCTGTTCTGTCTTTTATATTTTTAACCCCAACAATCTGTTTTTCCGGCACTTGGATATTCAGCACGTGAATACCGTGGATGTATTAGTGTCAATTTCTAAGGGTTGAAAAGGCGTGTCGTTACAAGGAGCATTAACTATTGTTTGCTGATTGATTATTTATGCTCGTCCAGTTTATGAGCATTTATTTATTGATTTAGATTAAAGACGAACACTTTGTGAATTTAGTTTTATGATTTGATTATAAGACATTCATTAATAATGTAGGTTTAATAAGTATACTTTGTTAAAACGAAGCTATTTAACATAAAATGATTTTGTAAATTGGTCTATAAAATGTGTTTCGTAAATAAAGAGGATTTTCGAGAATGTAAATCCCGGTGTCTTTTGTAAAGGAATTTCAAATGATGAGAAAAGTAATAATAATATTACTTGAAAGTATTTATAAGTGTAAGTATTTTGTAGAAAGTAAAGATACATTTTCTTTGGATAGTTTGGGAAAAACGTCTCGACTTTTTTTGTGGTAATTTGAATAATCTTCTAAGTGATGATCGGATGTTTGCTTAGGGGAATGTTGTAGTGCACTTATTAAATTATTCTTTTTATCATTGTAAGATCGAAAGGAGTTATAATCTAAATGACCCCAAGCAAGTTGGTAATATATATTTTGTTAAAACTATTTATTTGGAAATATATATACACTACAAGAAAATGGGGTCTTTACCTACCAATTGTAAGTGTAGGTAAAACCAGCCTAATGCTGGGTAAAATGTTTTAGCTACTAATATTGGATTGGTAGACACTAGTAGGTAAAGGTTAGTGGGGAAGAGTCTTTACTACACTTATTAATACTGGTAGGTAAAAGAATCTGTGGACCCTACTAAGTTGTGAATCAAATAATGAGTCATCGGCTGATTTGTTTAATGATGTGTCATCCTACGTGGCTACTGACATGGTTGCCACAGTAGCGTACACATAGCATACATCAATGCTACCACTTGGCATCTTATGGTTGTCCCATGTGTCAAACAACAATTTGTTCACGTGTCATCATTTGATTAGTACATTGGCATCATTTTTCTTAGGCTACGTGGCATCATTTCATTAGTCCACATGGAATTATCTAATTTGCCATGTGGCATCATTTTATTGGTCTACATTGCACAATATTATTGGACCACGTGGTATCATTTTATTCTCCCACATAGCATCATTTTATTGGTCTATTACACAATTCATATTTTGATCAAATTTAATGGTTATGTGTAGGTAAAAGATAATAACAGTTGTTTATAAATGTTCTATATTAGAAATAAACTAGAAAAAACATACATTATTATTATCTACAAAACTAATATATCGACAACCCAAATAACCAAATCAAAGCAGTTGTAGTCATGGTGATATTCAATCAAATGTATATGTAGTGTACATAAAATTCACACTTATATATGTACAAACAACTGATGCCTATGTATATATAATTTACAGAAAATAACTTGAAAAAATTAGATGTCACTCCTACACAATTGACATGAAGCATGCCTGATGAGTCAGCTATCGATACACTGCACGTGAAAAACATATTTACATTGGTAGACTCCTCGTGCTTTCTTCGATTACAAAATCATGTAAAAATATTAAATACTTCATTAATCATCAATTAATAATTAGGCTTAACATATCAAGAAAATATTTTGCAATAGAAGTCATACCTGAAGGCAAAATTGAGCAACATACTGACTCTAATGCATAAGAACTATTCTCCATTGATATCTTAATTGTTCTTATTTAATCAACTGTATTTTATGACATGCCTTTCGTGCCTTCTATATCGAATATGTCGAGGAATTTGATTACTGGGGAGTCTACTGCGTTCGTCTACACAGAACATATATATGATCTAAATATCAATTCAGTTTTATGAAATATCATTCTATAATAATGATTTGACTGTATGTTACCTGATTTTGTACTGCAGGTCCTATCTTCTCTCTAACGAGTCTTCCGCTCAAAAGACTAATAAGGACGTCGATCGGTGGTCAATTGTACACCGATTGTAAGAATGTTAGGTCTTAAAATTGAATGTATTATGTGTCTACATATTGGTATGTTAATATTATTTTTGTTTCTATTAGTTTGATTTCCTTATTCATATAATATTATTTTAAAATATTTAACATTTATAATTACAGTTAATGTAACAACCCGGGGTTTTGCACCGGTTAATAATCGTCATTAAACGATTAATGGTGATAGCTGATTGATGTTGGGAGTTTAATCGAGTTGAAATTCTTTTCAATAATTTGTTAAAGGAGTTATGCGGGCTTTAAAATTAATTCTATCCCATGTTTTATTTTTGTTTTTGGTGCTGTGTTATCAAAAGTGTATACCCGTTCCCCTTAATCATTTTTCAACCGCATGCCCTAAACCAAAACACACGAAATAGTGGCGGCTTTGTTTTCGTTCGTTCCTCTTTGCAAAGCTAGGGCTTTTGATTTTCGAAGAGGCCGACTTCCATTGCTTTGTCGATCGGTGGTTTCTTCACTTGGCACACGGCTCCCCCAATTTCCGATTTGAGTTCGTCTTTGCTTCAAGACAAGGTGAGTGATATTTTCACTCACATCTATTTCAATCTTCTATTATATATGATTCGAGATCTTGATTTCATTTATATGAGTTCATTATCCTTTATTTGCGTTCATATATGTTTGTCTGATGTTGTCAACTGATTTGCGTTGGCCATTCGATCTCTGTTTGGATGTTCGAGATGGTTACTGGCTTGTTCCAATTTGTGTGATTTGTTACCTGATACTCTCAGTGTTGATTTGCGACTTGGTTACTTTACTTGGTCACCACGGTCTCGAATTGATTTTGCTGATGTTGATTCGATGTTGGTGATTGATTACTGACTTTTCAATTTACTTGAATAATACAGTTTTGATTTCTCTGATGTTTTCAATTCACTCGGTTTTGAACACTTGATTGACTTATGGTTTTGGTTTGAAACTGTTACAATTGAATTTAGTTGACGATGTTGATTTCTTTTGTGACTTCGATCTTTGTTGATCATGGCTTCAACTTGATTACCATCTGAACTTCGACATTGACTTGATAATGTCTTCGACTTTTTAACTTTTGTGTCTGCATATAGATGGTCTGGTATATTGTTCGGTTGCCTCGAGTTTTGCTGCACACATATATATATTTTTCATCCCTGTAACCTGTACTACTGGTCGACACTTGCAGTTCTCCTGTCACAGTACTGTGGGTCTGATTCATGTATATGCATTCTTCATTTGGTCTTCATGTACATGCTATGTTTGTTGGTTCTGCTGTTTCATTTGATACATATATGTATGTGTGTACATATATATATATGTATACATATATATTTGTATTTAATGTTGATCCTGGTTTGCTACCTCTGTTTCATATATATGTGTTTGTCTCATGTGCATAGCATATTGAACCGTGCTTGATATTTGCTGTGCATTTGTAGTTGAACTTGTACTGTCCACTATTGCATTGACTTTGTATAAGTGTAGTTTCACTTTGTCGATGATGCTTTGACTTCATATAGTTTGTATTGGGTTGTTGACATTGTCCGCATGCATCTCAACTTGTAACTGAACTAGGAGTGCTTTGTACTTGTAGCCTTGGTTGAAATGTAAGACTGTAGTTGTCTTCATTTTTCCTATTGACATTTGTTCTGTTCATTGTGTTTCACTGACACTTGATCGTGTCACTGGTTATAGTTTTGTAAATATATATGCTCTTGTTTTGGTATTGCATTTTTGACCCACGGCTTCTTCTGATGCTTGTAATTGTTGTCATCAGTGTTGTGTGGCTTTGAGCCTCACTGATGCTTTTCATTGTTGCATACATGTGCTTGTATTCTTGTCCTTTTGGCACTACTGCACTGTTTTGTTGCCACAGTTGAGTTGAGTCAGTGACTTGACCTTTTGCATTTTAATTGTGAGTTGGTGCCACTTGCTTTTGATTCATTGAGGCAGTTTGTATTTGGTTGCCGTTTTGCCCTGTTTGGTTTGTGATTCACTGTCGCATCTTTGTTTCGTACCTCTGCACACTTTGCAGTCTCGACTTGCTGTTAATATTTGGAGTTGTGCTGGCATCATATGCTATAGTGGCGAGGCAGTGCACACATGCGTGTACTGCAACCACACTGAATTGACGTTTTAATTGATATTTCAATTGTTTGAATTGTTTCGTGTGTTCAATTCAATATTTGAAATTATATTTTGATTTGGTTTGATTTGATCATTTTGAGATTGTCTAATTATCTATTTGATAATTAGATTATGAGTTTAATAATTAGATTCTGCTGTTAATTGCTGTTTAGGCAATTCTGTTGTTTCTAAATTATCTTCATTGATAATCCTTTCTTTTATCTTTGTTGATGATTTGAATTTTGCTGATTTGTTGTTTAACACTGTTTAGTGTTATAATCTACCGTTATCCGATTTCCTTGTTAAAGGATTGGATAGACGAGATTTCTATGACTGTCGTCTATTTGGTTATTTAATTATTATTGCTTCTGTGCATTAATAACTGAGTTTGAATTAGACTGACCCGTGTATTATTTTCTTTTGAATTTAATACTCGTGTCAGACCGAGTTATTTCAGGTTGTTGATATCTTGCTTTGGGTTGCTGCTTGAGCTATGAAGTCTCTTCATATCTTGTGGAGTAGTCATTGTCATAGTATAGGATGATATGTATTCATGTATATTATTTACCATAATGTACTTGTATATGTAACTTCCAACGTCGACAGTTGTAGTTGTATCATATGTATTGTATCGCATGTATTGTAACTGCCTTCAGTTATATATATATATGAGATTTTATATTAGCTGTGTTCCGAATTTAGCTTATCTGTGTTATTATTATATATGTTGTCCTAAACTATTATGAACCATCATAGTTCGTTTTATACTGGAATTTGGTATGTCGATGGGAGTAATAAACAAAGATTAAAGAAAAATAAATATACCACTCCTATCGAGGTAACCAATACTAGTGTAAGGCCTAAATACGGATGGCCGCTCCTATCCAGCCTTATTCTTCGTAATAACAGACAGTATTTCTTTTAATACTCTTTGTTATTGTGAGCATAGAGGTGGGGCGCCACAGTTAAGGTGATATGATGACTTTTATAGTCATAATTTAAAATGGTCAGTGTAATACACTGTGTTATTCATCTTATGATCCATTTGTCATGTACCATGAATACCAAGTGTGTGTATATATATATATATATATTTATATATATATAAGCATTACTGAAGCATAGTTGTTTCAAGTTGCATTTTTTGTATTTGATTATATGTATTAAAACTTCATTGCAATTTTATTCAGTGTGTATTTGACACTTACATATAGTTGTGATAAGTCTGTCTATTCTAAAGCAAGACCTAACTGTTTAGTAATTTAGTGTATCTAATACTATAGCGGCTATTCAGACATATAATCTAACACAAAATCTGACATTACATACCTTAACCATCGGATCTCGATGTGTTTACACAAAGAGTTGAATTCAGAAGGGAATCAAATGGTTCATGTTTGTTTTGTCATTAACTATGTCACAAACTTGTGTTTCAATAGAATTTTCCATTATATAAATTGGATTATTTTTTTCTTAAGTTTAAATCATTTAGAAAAACAAAGAATGCTACACATAAAGTCAGTACATTGATTACTTCAATTACTAACAAACATTTTTTATAAAAAAAAAGACGGACAAATAATTATATTTCAAATTGTAAAGCTCTCGAACATTTAGTAAGTTAAATATAAAATTTGGAAGTATTTTCAAATTGATAATAAAACATGGATGAAAAAAATAAAAAAACATGTAAATACTTTTCTATTCAAATATCAAATGGTCGGCCCTATTATTCAACCTGTTAATGTTGAATTTAACCTCAACATCAATTTTTGTGCTAATATATGCAAGTCATGAACTATCAAATGTGTAATCATAATCATACAAAGAAATACTAATCTAAAAACTGAAAATTGATTGAAACATGTAAGTAAACACATGACAATTTTGTGATTTTTTGGACTTATTTGAAGCAGATGGTAAGAATAATAAACCAAAATTTCACATCTAATTAATCACTAAAGCCGCTTTATGGTATCTGTATACTTGCAACTCTCTTTTTTTCTTCATCATCTCCTATTTTCGCTTCAATAAATAGACCATATCAAATTAGAGCATAGCACAATAGAGTTCCTTAATACTCTTGCCACCTACATATCAATAGTTAGTTCTCGGGCTCTTTTTTCAACTTACACACCACAATAGAGAAAAGGTTAATTGGTACATTTATGTATAGAGTGAAAAATATTCAAGTGATTAATGCTTATCCGAACTGACTTAAATACCTTACATCCAAAAAATCATTAAGGCCAAATTATGCAAATTTCTTGATAGAGAAGCCAAAGCTTTCCTACTAAAATTCCTACAAAGGAATGGATCTTCGTCATCATCCATGTTCATGTGCTCCATTCTAATTTTAAAATGTCCCGCTAAGTAACATTAACTTGCAATGCTATAATATATTTTCTAGATCAGTCACATTAACTTCCAATGCTACAACATATTTTCAAAACCATCAATATTTGTTAACCTTACTTATTTCCAATCAATTAATCAACTTTTCTTAAAGTCCATATGGAGAAGTTTTCAATGTGCCTACATAATACAATGAATAAAATAATAAAGATGATTAACACTAAACTATTATATAGAATATGATTGGTTTCGTTGTATCACATTACTCAAATTAATTTCATTAAGCCACTAGGTACTCTTCAACTTTTCTTCGCCTTATATGAAAATATAAAAGAATAAAACAAAGAATTTATTCTATCAGCGAAAAAGTCTAAAATTAAATTATGTTATTTGTTTAAAATAGCAATTAGAAAGGAACCTAAAGAAAGAATTACACATAATTAGTTTTGATAATAAACATATAATCTAATATACAACAAAAAACTTGAAAACTAAAACCTAAGAATAAAGTTTGATTCAATTAAATAATTTATTCCAAATGAATTGGACAAATATACTTTATGGAGTGTATTGAATGGATGAAGCTCTAGGTTTGAAAATAGATCTAGGGTAATTGCGAAATAGATTTCAGTGATTTCAGGTTGAAAAGGTATAATAATTTCAGAATGGCCTTAATGAGAGGATATTGAAGGGGAATTAGTTTTCATGACCTAAATTGATGGAGCTAAAATAGTGGAGGAGAACCGATGGTTGATAGACGACATGAAATATTACGGAGGGGGTGAAGAGAAACAATATAGCATGAAAGAAAAATAAAAGGACAATAATGAATAAGAAGATAATACGGTTGTATTAACGCTGGTTTTGAAAATGAAGGGATAAACAATTAGGGAAAGAAACAAACGATTAGGTAAAGAAATAAACAAACGATTAGGGAAAGAAATAAACGACTATGGAAAGAAACTTGAAGAAGTTTAGAAAAGAAGGGAAAGGGTTTGGCGATAATAGAGTGGTTGAATAAAAATTAAAGGGGATAACTGCAAAAATGTAACTCAAATCAATGAGAGAGTAGTATTTCAACCAAGGTTAATTGAGAATGGAGGATACAATTTATTCTATCAGTGAAAAAGTCTAAAATTAAATTATGTTATCTGTCTAAAATAGCAATTAGAAAGGAACCTAAAGAAAGAATTACACATAGTTAGTTTTGATAATAAACATATAATCTAATGTACAACAAAAAACTTGAAAACTAAAACCTTAGAATAAAATTCGATTCAATTAAAAAATTTATTCCAAATGAATTGGAAGAATATACCTTATGGAGTGTACTAAATGGATGAAGCTATAGGTTTGAAAATAGATCTAGGTTAATTGCGAAAAAGCGTTCAGTGATCTCAGGTTGAAAGGGTATAATAATTTCAGAATGGCCTTAATGAGAGGATATGAAAGGGGAATTAGTTTTCATGACCTAAATTGGTGGAGCTAAAATGGTGGAGGAGAATCGATGGTTGATAGGCAACATGAAATATTACGGAGGAGGTGAAGAAAAACAATATAACATGAAAGAAAAATAAAAGGACCATAATGAATAAGAGATAATACAGTTGTATTAACGTTGGTTTTGAAAATGAAGGAATAAACAATTAGGGAAAGAACAAACGATTAGGGAAAGAAATAAACAAACAATTAGGGAAAGAAATAAATGATAAGGGAAAGAAACCCGAAGAAGTTTAGAAAAGAAAGGGAAGGGTTTGGCGATAATAGAGTGGCTGAATAAAAATTAAAGGGGACAACTGCAAAAATGTAACTCAAATTAATGAAAAACCAGTATTTCAGCTGAGGTTAATTGAGAATGGAGGATACAATTTATTCTATCAGCGAAAAAGTCTAAAATTAAATTATGTTATTTGTCTAAAATAGCAATTAGAAAGGAACCTAAAGAAAGAATTACATATAATTAGTTTTGATAATAGACATATAATCTAATATACAACAAAAAACTTGAAAACTAAAACTAAAACCTAAGAATAAAGTTTGATTCAATTAAATAATTTATTCCAAATGAATTGGAAAAATATACCTTATGGAGTGTACTAAATGGATGAAACTCTAGGCTTGAAAATAGATTTTGGGTAATTGTGAAATAGAGTTCAGTGATCTCAGGTTGAAAGAGTATAATAATTTCAAAATGGCCTTAACGAGAGGATATGAAAGGGGAATTAGTTTTCATGACCTAAATTGGTTGAAAGAAGGGGAAGGGTTTGGCGATAATAGAGCGACTGTATAAAAATTAAAGGGGACAACTGCAAAAATGTAACTCAAACCAATGAGAGAGTAGTATTTCAACTGAGGTTAATTGAGAATGGAGGATACAGTTTATTCTATCAGTGAAAAAGCCAAAAATTGAATTATATTTTTTTGTCTAAAATAGCAATTAGAAAGGAACCTAAAGAAAGAATTACACATAATTAGTTTTGATAATAAACATATAATCTAATATACGATAAAAAAACTTGAAAACTAAAACCTAAGAATAAAGTTTGATTCAATTAAATAATTTATTCCAAATGAATTGGAGAAATATACCTTATTGAGTGTAATGAATGGATGAAGCTCTAGGTTTGAAAATAGATCTAGGGTAATTGCGAAATAGAGTTCAGTGATCTCAGGTTGAAAGGGTATAATAATTTCAGAATGGTCTTAATGAGAGGATATTAAAGGGGAATTAGTTTTCACGACCTAAATTGGTGGAGCTAAGATGGTGGAGGAGAACCAATGGTTGATAGGCGACATGAAATATTACGGAGGGGGTGAAGAGAAATAATATAGCATGAAAGAAAAATAAAAGGACTATAATTAATAAGAGATAATAGTATAAAATTAAATTATGTTATTTGTCTAAAATAACAATTAGAAAGGAACCTAAAGAAAGAATTACATATAATTAGTTTTGATAATAAACATATAATCTAATATACGACAAAAAACTTGAAAACTAAAACATAAGAATAAAGTTTGATTCAATTAAATAATTTATTCCAAATGGATTGGAAAAATATACCTTATGGAGTGTACTAAATGGATGAAGTTCTAGGTTTGAAAATAGATCTAGGGTAATTGTGAAATAGAGTTTAGTGATCTCAGGTTGAAAGGGTATAATAATTCAGAATGGCCTTAATGAGAGGATATGAAAGGGGAATTAGTTTCATGACCTAAATTGGTGGAGTTAAAATGGTAGAGGAGAATTGATGGTTGATATGCAAGATGCAATATTACAGAGGAGGTGAAGAGAAACAATATAGCATGAAAGAAAAATAAAAGGACAATAATGAATAAGAGATAATACAGTTGTATTAATGCTGGTTTTGAAAATGAAGGGATAAACAATTAGGGAAAGAAATGTTTCGGTTAGGGAAAGAAATAAACAAATGATTAGGGAAAGAAATAAACGATTAGGGAAAGAAACCAGAAGAAGTTTAGAAAAGAAGGGGAAGGGTTTGGTGATAATAGAGTGACTGAATAAAAATTAAAGGGGACAACTGCAAAAATGTAACTCAAACCCAATGAGAGAGTAGTATTTCAACTGGGGTTAATTGAGAATGGAGGATACAGTTTATTCTATCGGTGAAAAAGCCTAAAATTAAATTATGTTTTTTTTGTCTAAAATAGCAATTAGAAAGAAACTTAAAGAAAGAATTACACATAATTAGTTTTGATAATAAACATATAATCTAATATATAATAAAAAACTTGAAAACTAAAACCTAAGAATAAATTTTTATTTAATTAAATAACTTATTCCAAATGAATTGGAAAAATATACCTTATGGAGTGTACTGAATGGATGAAGCTCTAGGTTTGAAAATAGATCTAGGGTAATTGCGAAATAGAGTTCAGTGATCTCAGGTTGAAAGGGTATAATAATTTCAGAATGGCCTTAATGAGAGGATATAAAAGGGGAAATAGTTTTCATGACCTAAATTGGTGGAGGAGAACCGATGGTTGATAGGCGATATGAAATATTATGGGGGGGGGGTGGGTGAAGAGAAACAATATAATCTGAAAGAAATATAAAAGGACAATAATGGATAAGAGATAATACAGTTGTGTTAACGCTGCTTTTGAAAATGAAGGACAATAATGGATAAGAGATAAGAGAAACCTGAAGAAGTTTAGAAAAGAAAGGGAATGATTTGGCGATAATATAGTGGCTGAATAAAAATTATAGGGGACAACTGCAAAAATTCAACTCAAATCAATGAGAGACTAGTATTTCAACCGAGGTTAATTGAGTACGGAGGATACAAAAGGTCAAATATTCAATTTTATATACAATATAATATATTATCTTATTTTGCCTCTAAATTTACATTAGTACAGGCAATTATGTTATTTTGCCCTTAATTAAGTGCCTCTAATAATCTTAGTTTTGGTAGAGTATGCGGATTGAGATTTGTACCATTAGATTTGATTTAAAATAAACGGTTAGATCGGTAGCTGGAGGGGGTGGTATGGGTTGTGTTTCTCTAATAAACGGCGGAGAATATGTTTTAGCCATTTTGGATGATGACATATTGGTATGAAATTATGAAACTTTTTAGAAAAATTGCAATATTTACATTTTAATAGTCTATTATTTGAAAAAAAATTGCAATATATGAAAGTTATTAATAAATGATTAGTTATTAATAAATGATTATTGAATATTTAATATTAATTATTTAAAATTTAATTATGTTTATTAATTATTAATAGCTAATTATTTCATATTTCAAAATAATAATTATTAATTAATAAATAAGTGATTTTACAAGGAACATTGCTAGGATATGCAAACGAATCTTCATTCCAAAAATGAAATTTCTAGGATAGGGTTTTTTTGACACATCATCACACAACTTAGCGTCATTTTTAATGAAAAGTAAAAATGATAGGAGAGAAATATAGGCGCCAATTGCAAAAAACTTTCTCTCTAGTATATGCATAGGTAACACTTTTTACTTACTCATATTTATTAGTAGATAATCATCCTTCCAATTGTTATAATATTGGCAATATTTACCTACCAATAAATATTACCATTAAATATTGGTAGATAAAGGTTATCTTTACCTACCCATATATATTGGTAGGTAAAGGTTGGATTTCCTGTAGTGATAGTAATGTTTCAAAAATGGGATTCGAAAAAGAAGAACTACTTTTATGTTAACTAGTTCGAATGGCTCGAAAGTGACTAAAAATGGATAAGAGATGTGTTCGAATAGTAAGCATTTCTCTTAAGTATTAACCTTCTTGGTAAGGGGATGTATGATACTACTTGGTAGGACCTAATTCCTTGATATCATTTTAGGGTTACTCGATTTATATGTATTTTTTCTATGGATTAAAGTATATATATATATATATATATATAAAATTATTTCAAATAACTTGAAATAAAACTGGCTATTTAGTTCCTGAATTCTCTTTAAGGAAATTTGATATAAAATAGAAGGTTATATTATAAATAAGTTTGTATAACTCTTAGATAGAGGTGAAATAATTTAATAAAAGTTAATGGGTTAAAATTGATAGGAATGTTTTAATAAAATTTGTTTCATTAAACTGTGTCTTTTGTTTTAATATTTAAGTTGTGAAAACTATTTAATGTTATTGGGCCGACTAATAAGCATCTTTACCTTAGATATGCTTAAGGAAAAGTAGACTTTAAGACTTAGTTGGATACCGGTATCCTACTCTTTTTAGCTACTTACCAAACCAAATGGATAAAGAGGTCGAAGAGGTCGACTCAGTTTTGATATCTAGATTTATTTTCGGCCTGCATCTGAATTTAAAGATAAAAGATTAAATCATATAGTTGTATATACTCTCGGGATATAGTAGGGTGGTATACAAGTTTAAAACTTTAGTTGTATTCTCGTGAATGTTTTCATAAATAATTTTGGAAAGTATTAAGAATTGGTGTAGTTAAAAAACCAATGGAATAAATATGTAAGTTTTACATAGATCAATTTATACGCATGATAGTTCTTGATCTAGGACTCGAGTACATGATTTCGAGGTGATTTACATCGGTCCAAGTTAGGATTTTTACTCGATTCTTGATGGCAAACACTTAATACATATCTTGATGCGATTCTAGAATTTTCTATTATAGTATATGGCTATGTAAGGAGAACCGAGGTTTGTAATCAAGAAGCCTGATCGAAGTCCGTACTAGGGAAGTCAAGTGTGTAATACTAGTTCGAGAGAAGTTTATGTGATCGAGCGAGTGATCGATTTGATATTGCGTATGGATGAGATATGTGCATCGTATGGGCTTTAATATAATTGTATGATTCTTACATTAAAAATGCAGGTTACATGGGTTGAGATGACATGTTTATGTGAGATGATTGCTATATATGATTTAGCAGGATTAGATTAATGATATGATGAATGAGTTATTGTATTGTTTCAATTGTCATGTTTAACTCTCTTTTTGGGTTATTTAAGCGAGGTACAGGTACATGGAAGTAAAGGCTTGCTAGTTGTTTTTGGTTTCATGAGCAGAGTTAGCTTGCTCGCTAATTGGTATGTGTTTATGCTTAACAGGTGTGTTTGCTATGTGACATACACACTTTATAAGGTATACCATACATATATATTATTGTTGTGTTGTCCCCAGATATGGAAGGTCCTAAATATTGGCTTATATTGATGTTGTGATTTTTTCAGACTTAGCTGCTCAAAGAAGATGCTGCTAAATTTTTTTGTAACATGAGGAGTTTTAAAAGCCTAAGGGTTAGGAGATATTTTCTTCCTTTGGGAATTTCGATGGACGAAATTCTTTAAAGGAGGAAAATATAATGACCCGTAATTTTTACTGTTTTGAATGAAAATATTTAATTTACGTAAATATTCAAATTTGATTAAAATTTAATAAATAATAAGAAAATCAATTGTTAATAAAAAAACTTGATTTTAGTGATAGATTTTTAAACGAATTGATAAGATTTTTCCATAATTTTTAATTTGGTAAATATTTAAATTATCGTTTGACGCATTTTGCGGCAAACATTGGTATTTTTTAGCTGATTTGTTAGACCAATCAAACTTCACGTTCTTCCTGGTCAACTTTGTAACAACCCGTATATTTGGATCATTTAAATTGACAATAATCCACACATGTCAACTTAAATAATACAAAACACGAATCATTATGGGATTATAAATACATAAATGTAAATGAGAATCAATACAACATCACAGACACAGAACAGTCACAGAATAATGCAGCAGAAAATACATCGTCATAATAGCAGTTCATGAAGCCACTACATAATATACAACAATCTCTTAACATCAAGTGACTAATACAAAAGTGTCCAACAGACTAGGACATCAATGCAGGAATAGAAATAGACTGATAAAGATAAATGCTAAGCCTTCAGCATCTTCAACCAACCTTGATCAGCAAACTGGATAGCTTCAGACTGACCCGAGCATATACAAAAGAAACACTCGAGTCAGGACTCAAAATCTTATACAATTAAATCAAGTGCAAGGGAATAGTTCATAACTTAAAGATGGATAAAATAACATCTCTAAGGATCCGATAAACCATCTATATATACAATAGAATACGATAGGTAGATAATGTCTAATCAGTAAAGTACGATATTAAAATAGTGTTAAGTCATGGCCCATACCACCCTTAACACATTTTTATTCCCAAGAGCATATACAAGACCGTAGTTTCCCCAAAACCGGAAGTCACCAGAGGGCAATCCATATACTAAAGGTACAAAACAAAACGTAGTGGTCGCGAATAGGATAATCAGTATGACAAGGCACATGAGGCGATACCAACTAGGATACTAGTAGTTGCCTGATCCGGACTGATGTTGAGCATAGCAGCTACTATCTCAACACCGCGAAACAACACTCCCAAATCAAGGGGTGCACCCAAATCGAATCACAAAAGTAATAGATATGGTATCGAAGAAGTGCGTCCGCTAGAGGTGGCGAACCTCAATGGCCCGACGCAGCTCCTGTTTTAGTCATGTCAGGGGTCGTCCAATATCGTTCTCTTTCTTCAGTCAACACGTTCACCAAACCATCCACTTCATTCTGGATCAACACTTTGCGTGTAATAGTTATTAAAGTGGTTTTCGGTATCGACAGAGAGTATGTCCATATCTGATCCCGGTCTCTTTAATAACTACGTATTTATTACCCAATGGTCGGTTAACTTAACGCTTAAACAAATCAAAGTCCAAAAGTCAAGGTGCAAATTTGACTTCCAAATTTTGACATTTCACGATTCAATTTATTTCGGATATTTAAAATCATATTTCCAAATGAAATCTGTAGTTCAAACATTTGAGTTAACAATATAATTAAGTATTCAAGTTAAATTTAATAACTCACTTATTAAATTTAGTTCAAAATCAATTAATTCGAATTTTACCAGTCAATTAAGTTCGAATCGTTAAATCAAATTCTATTTATCTTAATTCATATTTACATTCATCGTTACATTAAATATAATCATAAATTTGATTAAATCAATTTCCTTAAATTTAAAATCATTTTACATTTAAATTATCGCTAAATTAAATCCATAAAACTTTAGTCAGTTTCGTATTCCATTTTAAGTCAAAATTTCCTAAATCTAAATTATTATTTATGACAAGTTCAAATCTATTTAATTTAAAACTCAGTTTAATTCTAAATCTACCAATCTAATAAATTAAATTATTAAATTTTAAAACTCACTTGTTTTAAATCTTATTTCAATCAAATTCGCCAATTCATTTTTCTTCAATTAAATAGATTTATTTAATCCGTTTCCATTAAATTCATTAATTATTCCAATTAATCCATTGATTTATTTCAATTAAACCATTAATTTATTTCAATTAAATCTATTAAATCGTTACTAGATTTCCAAACAAATTATTAAGTTCATTCCTTAATTTCAAATAGATTTCAATTTCAAAATAATTTTGTTGACCAATCGGGTTTCTTATTTTTAATTGTCTATCCTAGGCCAAGTTGTTTAAGTGGGTATTTATCATTTCAACCCGATATCATTCAATATAAAAAAAAGCATAGCAAAGGGAACTTGCAGTGTGATAACTGGGATGGTGTCAAAGTAAATAAACAAGCAATAGCAACCATACATAACAAATTAACAACTTATTCAAATAATCCCGAAATAACCATATTAACTCACATTTGTTATTATGCAAATTAATAAAATTACTCCTAGAATCCTACGGATTAAAGATTATTACATTATGATTTTTACTTGGTGTCCATTATCAAATTTCTACATCAATCGTACATATCAATTTTAATGTCACTATTATTTACCCTAATTAACATCATATTACAGTTCAACATGTTTAATCAACTTAAACAATACATAGCGTCAAATTTTAGAACTTAACAGTTTATTTCAACCAAATTTTAAGAATCAACAATTTAATATCCAAATTTAATATTAACAACAATTATCACTTGATTATCATAGCATAATAGATTGAGTCATGAATAAAATATTCACCTTTCGTGGTTAGAGAAGGTGGCGTGGCACGAAGAAAAAGAGATAAAATAGACCCTAATAGGCACGACGCAAAATGAACACAAGCTGCAATCAACCAACGATTAATCAATAATTCGATTATTGCAATATATATATCGATTGAACATATATATAAAACCATACCAAAGCAAAGAACTAGATAGATCCGATAAGCTGAATGGAAGCCTAAGTCTCTGGAGCAATAACTGGAACAAACACAGTAAAACACTGTATATGAGCGATCAGAATTTCATAGTTATATACTGTTATGCAATATATAGTTTCATATATATATATTTATAAAATAAATTTAAATTTTAAACACAATTTAAAATAAAGTCTAATATAAATCTTGTGGATAAATATATAGGCTCATATAATCAAACTAAGCTACTAACGTATAACTAAACTATATCTATATACTTACTTTGTAAAACAAACTGATATATCACATTTCATATAAAACAAACTGTATATAAATTTTTTATAAACTTTATACTTCATATAACAAAGTGAACAACAAAGCTACGCTGGGTGCTACGGCAGTGGACGCGGGAAAGTGGGCTGGTGGGCGCGGCGGAGCGGGCTGGGGCAGGGCGCAGCGGCAGGTCGTGGAGGTGGTTGGCTGGTGGCAGGCGAAGTCGGGCAGTGGGGTGGGCTGGTGGCAGAGGGAATGGCGCGTGGCGCGGGGCTGAGGCGAGTGGGTTGGTGGCGGGGCTGGACGCGGGCAGAGGCGAGTGGACGTAGGGGGAGCGAGCTGGGGAAGTGGTTGGGCTGGAGGGCATGTGCGTGCAGGCGGGCTGGGGACGTGGGTGGCCGAAAGTGGGGCGGAGGGTGGGCGCGTGGCGCGGGTTCTGGCAGTGGGGTGCAGGCGGAGGAGCGGGCATGGGCGGAGGGGTTGGCGTGGGGCGGAGGGAGAGGGCTGGGCTGGGGACGGTGGGTGGTGGCGGGTGGCACGGTTGGGACGTGGGCGGTGGCGGGGCTGGCATGGGGCGGAAGGCGGTAGCACGAGGTGGAGGAGTTAGGGGGACGTGCTTTGTGAGTTCCATTTTCTGGGGACAGAACAAAATAGAAAAAGAAAGATGGGAAGGGAGGAAAGAGAGAGCAGAGTTATTACGTACCAGAGAGAAGCTGAAATGCAGTGGGTTGTAAATGAAGTGAGCTGTAGAGCAGAGGATAGCAGATATAAACAGAGAAACTTAGAGTCCCCGTGCAAATGAAATGATGATTTGTCATAGTGGCTATTGGGTTTCTGAAGGGCCATTTGAATTCTGAGCGGGAAAAAGTAGGGTACCGGTTTGTGTGGCGTAACGGACCAGTTTGTACTCCGTTAACCAATTAATAGCTTGCAACGCCGAACTCCGATTGACACAAACAAATATACCGTTTTGATCAGCGCGACGAGGCGGACACAACGGTATGAAGATATTGATGGTTTGACATTGTTTGCGAAGTGGTAAATCTTATTGAACCATTTGCACGAGTGAACATTCTAACTAGCAATTAAAAGTGAAATTTGGTGAAACGAAATGCGCCGTTATGATCAGAATATTTTTCTTATGCAACATTTCGAAAAATATTTGAGTTCGGACGATAGAAAATTGTACACATAAAATTAAAACTAATATGTAAATTTGACGAGCGAAATTTACTACAATATTTTTCGACGAAATTTGGCGTACACCTATGTCTATCTAGGCGTATTCCAAATATGAAGTTTGAACGGTAACGGAAATCGTTTGTGAATATTTGAAATTCCTATTACGGGGAATGTAGCAAAACACCGAAGAATAAGATCGACGGAGCTAAAGATGTCCGAATTTTGAAAAACGAAAAATGACGCCTTTGTCAGAAAATGATTTAGAATTTTTCTATGTAAAATATTTGGGTTCGGAAGATAAAATTTTTCACGTTTTAATATGAACTGATGTGCAGTAAAACACGCACGAAATTTACTGCGGTATTTTCCGACGAAACTTTACCCATATCTACAATCATCAAGGCGCAATCTAGAAACAAAGTTTGGACGTTGATTGAAATCGTATGGAAGTTTCACATTTTATATTAAAATAACGGTTCTAAAATTTTTAAAATTGGGTCGGAATTTCAGGGTCGTTACATTCTCCCCTACTCAAGACTTTTCGTCCTCGAAAAGGAACGAAGTAAAGAGTGGAAGAACAGATAACAGAGATACAATGGATTCAGAATAGACTATTGAATTTAGTAAAGAGTAAAGAATGGAATTTACCTTCAACAAACAATTCTGGATTAGAATCCCGGATATTCTCCTCGGTTTCCCAAGTGCAATCACGATCATCGGGACTCCATTGGACTTTGACTAGGCTAACCGACTTCCTTCTAAGTTGCTTTGTATCCCTATCAACAATACGAAGTGGTCTCCTCTCTATAGTCAAATCCGGCTCAATATCAACCTCATCTAACTGAGCAATAGGGATGGTCAAGGATGGATCGTGTACAACTTTCCGAAGATGTGAAACATGGAAGACGTTGTGCACGCCCTCAAACTTCTCCGGTAGTTCAACTCTGTAAGCTAGTGTACCAATTCTCTCAGTGATAGTGAATGGTCCAACAAATCTAGGAGCGAGCTTCCCTCTACGACCAAATCGAATAACATTCTTTAAGGGTGATACCTTAAGGAATACCTTATCCCCAATCAGGAATTCTAAATCTCTTCTACGCCTATCAGCATAGCTCTTCTGCCTATCCTGTGCGGTCTTCATCTTCCTTCTGATTTCATTAACCTTCTCAGATGCTTCTATAATCATATCCGGGCCAAGAATTAATCGATCACCAGGCTCAATCCAACAAGCTGGCGATTTGCATGGCCGTCCATATAAAGCTTCGAACGGTGCCATATCGATACTTGCCTGAATATAAAGGTGGTTAAATTTCAATTCAAATTTACTTATTCAATTTAAATTTTGATTTACCTGATAACTGTTATTATAAGTGAATTCAACCAAATGGAGATGGTCTTCCCAAGATCCACCGAAATCAATAATGCAGGCTCGGAGCAGATCCTCTAAAATCTGATTCACCCTTTCAGTTTGGCCATCTATTTGAGGATGATAAGCTGTGCTCTGATTCAGTTAGTGCCCAAGACGTCCTGAAATGCCTTCCAGAATTTACTAGTGAATAAAGGGTCTCTATCGCACACAATACTAGATGGAACTCCATGAAGTCTAACAATCTCTCTCATATATACTTCGGCCAAACTCAAAGCAGTCCGAGTGGTCTTAACAGGAATAAAGTGAGCAGATTTTGTCAACCTATCAACAATCACCCATATGCTCTCGTTACCTTTTCTGGTCCTCCGTAATCCATCAATGAAGTCCATAGAAATATGATCCCATTTCCAACACGGAATCTCTAGGGGTTGAAGTAATCCTGCAGTCTTTTGGTGATCGGCCTTAACTTGTTGGCAAGTGGTGCATCTACTGACATATATAGAAATATCCCTCTTCATCCCACTCCACCAATATAAACGCTTCATATTTCGGTACATCTTAGTGACGCCAGGATGAAATGAAAGTGATGACTGATGGTTTTCTCTAAGTACTTCTTGTCTCAATCCATCGACATTAGGAACGCAAATATGATTGTCAATCCTCAGAACTCCATTACTATCTATCTGTGCTCCCACTTTACTGTCGGTATTTCCAACTCTACCAAGAACTAACTCCTTCATGCGATAGAGCAAGGTGTCCTCATATTGCTTGTCTTTGATGCGATCCACAAGAGATGGGGAGATAACAAGCTGAAATAGCATGCCTTCTACAAGATTACAACATGACAATGCTTTGCTACGGCTCAAAGCATCAGCTACAACATTTGCTTTCCCAGGAGTATAATTGATATCGAGATCATATGCAGCTAAGAATTCAAGCCATCGAACTTGTCTCTGGTTCAAATCCTTCTGAGAAAAGATATATCTCAAGGACTTATGATTGGTGAATAATTCAAATTTAATTCCCAAAAGATGATGCCTCCACAGTTTCAAAGCAAATACTACTGCAAGAAGCTCTAGATCATGAGTTGCGTAGTTTACTTCATGGATCTTCAACTGGCGGCCAGCATAGGCAATAACCTTTCCGTTTTGCATAAGAACAGCGCCTAAACCTTCTCGGCAGGCATCTGTATAGACAGTTAATCCTTCACTTCCATCGATTACCGCAAGAACTGGGGCTGAAGTTAACTTACACTTCAACTTATTAAAAGCTGATTCGCACTTCTCACTCCAAATAAACTTGACATCCTTTCGGGTTAAAGCAGTGAGTGGGGCAGAAATCCGGGCAAAGTGCTCAATAAATCTACGATAATAGCCGGCCAAACCCAAGAAGCTACGGATATCAGTAGGAGTTTTGGGAGTCTCCCAATCCTGTAGATAAATTTCAAATTAGAAAGGGATAAGAGGAATTGAATAGAAATAGCGAATAGGATAGAACTTACATTGATTACGGCGATCTTAGCTGGATCGGCCGAAATCCCATTTTCAGAAACTATGTGGCCCAGGAATCTCACTTCGTCTCGCCAAAAGTGGCATTTAGAGAATTTGGCCCTAAGTTGATGGTTTCGGAGAGTTTCCAGAACATAAGCAAGGTGTGTCTCATGCTCCTTCTCGTCTTTGGAGAAAACGAGAATATCATCAATGAAAACAAGAACAAACTTGTTAAGCACATCACGGAAGACTCGATTCATCAAGTCGACGAAATAAGCAGGTGCGTTGGTCAAACCGAATGGCATAACCAACCATTCATAGAATCCGTTCTCGGTACGGAAAGCTGTCTTATGAATACTATCTTCTGCTACTCTGAGTTGGTGGAACCCAGTGGCGAGATCAAGTTGGGAGAAAACTTTAGCTCCATGGAGCTGATCGAATAAATCATTGATGCGAGGCATCAGATAGCGGTTCTTGAGAGTGCGTTTGTTCAGTTCCCTATAATCAACACACATGCGAAGAGACCCATCCGATTTGGTGACAAATACAACTACGGCGCCCCATTCAGAACAACTTCTCCTAATCAAACCTCTAGCAAATAGATCATCAATTTGAGTTTTATGTTCGGCTTTTTCTTTAAGAGCCATCCTTCTGTGAGGGAGAACTACGGGAGTAGCTCTTGGAATAAGATCAATACGGAAATCGATTTCCCGTTTAGGCGGTAGAGAGTTGACCTCTCCAAATACATCGGGAAATTTCTGAACAATAGGGGTAGTATTAAGATCATCCGGATGAACATCAAGAGAAAATATGAAGCTTCCGGCATATTTCTGAGGTGATTTGCATTCAATGACAAGTGGCTGATCCATGTCGCTTACCAAAGAAACTGAACGAGTTTTGCAGGAAATAACAGCATCAAATTTGCTTAACCAATCAGCTCCTAAAAGAAAGTCGAATGCTTGGAATCCAAGTACATAGAAATCCCAAGTGAATCGAGAAAAATCATACATAAGTGCAACTCCCTTGCAAACACTTTGGAGGTTAGAGGGTCCTCCGATAGGATTTGAGACACATAAGGAGGTAGTGGCGAGAGTAGGTTCTAATTTGAGTTTATCACAAAGGTCAACTGATATAAAGCTATGTGAAGCACCAGTATCGAATAATACCCTAACAGGTGTAGCATGTAAATGAAAAATACTTCGTAAGGTACCTTGGTCATCCTGGGTGGGTGGTGCAGAGGGTGCAGGTGTGGTGATAGCAAATACTCCAGACGGTGTGCCACGCTTATACAGTGGGCAGTCTTTCTTGAAATGACCCGGCTGGAGGCAGACATAGCATAAATCTTTCCTAGTCGAAGAAGGTGGTGGGACAGCAGCCCCGGTAGATGGACAACTATTAGCATAATGGCCCTTCTTATCGCATTTGAAGCAAGTGATATTAGCAAGGTCGATTGGGCTTTTCTGAGCATATCCCAATCCTGTAGTCTTCTGCCAAGCTTTCTTTTGTTGATCAAAGTTCATCTTCCTCTTCCCGAGCTGGCTAGAGGAGGGCTGAGTAGGAGTGGCCTTGGCAGTAGGCCCCCTAGGCTTTGCCTCATATCTAAGAGCATAGTCAACAAGCTCTGTGAAGGTGCAGTGAGTGTGGCCAGTAAGCAAGTCATAATACTCTGGTCTAGCTCCCAAAATGAACTTCTCGTTCTTTAGAAGGGGTGTATCAATCAATCCCAGGCCGAACTTGGAGAGTTCGTTGAATTTCCTCTCGTACTCCGAAAAGGTCATACTGCCTTGCTTAAGGTCCATGAAAGCTCTATAAAGTTGGGTTTTCCCAGCAGCGGGCATCCATTGTGCCGAGAAAGTATCCCTAATCAAAAGATTAAAAGAAGAATTTAGACTACGAAATCCAATAATTTTGTACCTAAACTGGGCCCAAGTGATGGTGTTCTCCTCGATACGAGAAGTAACCGATTCCCACCAATCTTGCGCGGCATCCTGGAGTTGCCAGGCAGCAAGTTGACGCTTCTGAGCATCAGTGATCTCTAGACCGGAAAATATCTTCTCTAAGCCTTTAAGCCATTGCTGAGCCTCTATAATGTTCTCGGATCCAGAAAACTTAATACCTCCCAGCTGTGTATACTCCTTACTAAGAATGGTGAATTTGACAGGAGGTGGAGCGACAGGTGCAGCCTGAGCAGGACCATGGCCCCTTCCACCACTATGGTTTCCTCTGGTACCCATCCTGAAATACCAAAGAGATTGTTAAAGCCAAAGGATAGAAAATCATAGAATTTTTTTAAGGAAAGTCTAATCAACGAATCAAAGAAGTTTGACATGGAAGGATTTGGATATTGAATCGATTCTCCTCATTCTAGGGTATTGCTACCCTATCTCTAATGAGTTTATATATAATCCCAAACTAAGGTTTTTAGGGAAACCGAAGCTCTGATACCAACTGTAACAACCCGTATATTTGGATCATTTAAATTGACAATAATCCACACATGTCAACTTAAATAATACAAAACACGAATCATTATGGGATTATAAATACATAAATGTAAATGAGAATCAATACAACATCACAGACACAGAACAGTCACAGAATAATGCAGCGGAAAATACATCGTCATAATAGCAGTTCATGAAGCCACTACATAATATACAACAATGTCTTAACATCAAGTGACTAATACAAAAGTGTCCAACAGACTAGGACATCAATGCAGGAATAGAAATAGACTGATAAAGATAAATGCTAAGCCTTCAGCATCTTCAACCAACCTTGATCAGCAAACTGGATAGCTTCAGACTGACCCGAGCATATACAAAAGAAACACTCGAGTCAGGACTCAAAATCTTATACAATTAAATCAAGTGCAAGGGAATAGTTCATAACTTAAAGATAGATAAAATAACATCTCTAAGGATCCGATAAACCATCTATATATACAATAGAATACGATAGGTAGATAATGTCTAATCAGTAAAGTATGATATTAAAATAGTGTTAAGTCATGGCCCATACCACCCTTAACACATTTTTATTCCCAAGAGCATATACAAGACCGTAGTTTCCCCAAAACCGGAAGTCACCAGAGGGCAATCCATATACTAAAGGTACAAAACAAAACGTAGTGGTCGCGAATAGGATAATCAGTATGACAAGGTACATGAGGCGATACCAACTAGGATACTAGTAGTTGCTTGATCCGGACTGATGTTGAGCATAGCAGCTACTATCTCAACACCGCGAAACAACACTCCCAAATCAAGGGGTGCACCCAAATCGAATCACAAAAGTAATAGATATGGTATCGAAGAAGTGCGTCCGCTAGAGGTGGCGAACCTCAATGGCCCGGCGTGGCTCCTGTTTTAGTCATGTCAGGGGTCGTCCAATATCGTTCTCTTTCTTCAGTCAACACGTTCACCAAACCATCCACTTCATTCTGGATCAACACTTCGCGTGTAATAGTTATTAAAGTGGTTTTCGGTATCGACAGAGAGTATGTCCATATCCAATCCCGGTCTCTTTAATAACTACGTATTTATTACCCAATGGTCGGTTAACTTAACGCTTAAACAAATCAAAGTCCAAAAGTCAAGGTGCAAATTTGACTTCCAAATTTTGACATTTCACGATTCAATTTATTTCGGATATTTAAAATCATATTTCCAAATGAAATCTGTAGTTCAAACATTTGAGTTAACAATATAATTAAGTATTCAAATTAATTTTAATAACTCACTTATTAAATTTAGTTCAAAATCAATTAATTCGAATTTTACCAGTCAATTAAGTTCGAATCGTTAAATCAAATTCTATTTATCTTAATTCATATTTATATTCATCGTTACATTAAATATAATCATAAATTTGATTAAATCAATTTCCTTAAATTTAAAATCATTTTACATTTAAATTATCGCTAAATTAAATCCATAAAACTTTAGTCAGTTTCGTATTCCATTTTAAGTCAAAATTTCCTAAATCTAAATTATTATTTATGACAAGTTCAAATCTATTTAATTTAAAACTCAGTTTAAATCTAAATCTACCAATCTAATAAATTAAATTATTAAATTTTAAAACTCACTTGTTTTAAATCTTATTTCAATCAAATTCGCCAATTCATTTTTCTTCAATTAAATAGATTTATTTAATCCGTTTCCATTAAATTCATTAATTATTCCAATTAATCCATTGATTTATTTCAATTAAATCCATTAATTTATTTCAATTAAATCTATTAAATCGTTACTGGATTTCCAAACAAATTATTAAGTTCATTCCTTAATTTCAAATAGATTTCAATTTCAAAATAATTTTGTTGACCAATCGGGTTTCTTATTTTTAATTGTCTATCCTAGGCCAAGTTGTTTAAGTGGGTATTTATCATTTCAACCCGATATCATTCAATATAAAACAAAGCATAGCAAAGGGAACTTGCAGTGTGATAACTGGGATGGTGTCAAAGTAAATAAACAAGCAATAGCAACCATACATAACAAATTAACAACTTATTCAAATAATCCTGAAATAACCATATTAACTCACATTTGTTATTATGCAAATTAATACAATTATTCCTAGAATCCTACGGATTAAAGATTATTACATTATGATTTTTATTTGGTGTCCATTATCAAATTTCTACATCAATCGTACATATCAATTTTAATGTCACTATTATTTACCCTAATTAACATCATATTACAGTTCAACATGTTTAATCAACTTAAACAATACATAGCGTCAAATTTTAGAACTTAACAGTTTATTTCAACCAAATTTTAACAATCAACAATTTAATATCCAAATTTAATATTAACAACAATTATCACTTGATTATCATAGCGTAATAGATTGAGTCGTGAATAAAATATTCACCTTTCGTGGTTAGAGAAGGTGGCGTGGCACGAAGAAAAAGAATAAAATAGACCCTAATAGGCACGACGCAAAATGAACACAAGCTGCAATCAACCAACGATTAATCAATAATTCGATTATTGCAATATATATATCGATTGAACATATATATAAAACCATACCAAAGCAAAGAACTAGATAGATCCGATAAGCTGAATGGAAGCCTAAGTCTCTGGAGCAGTAACTGGAACAAACACAGTAAAACACTGTATATGAGCGATCAGAATTTCATAGTTATATACTGTTATGCAATATATAGTTTCATATATATATATTTATAAAATAAATTTAAATTTTAAACACAATTTAAAATAAAGTCTAATATAAATCTTGTGGATAAATATATAGGCTCATATAATCAAACTAAGCTACTAACGTATAACTAAACTATATCTATATATTTACTTTGTAAAACAAACTGATATATCACATTTCATATAAAACAAACTGTATATAAAATTTTTATAAACTTTATACTTTGTATAACAAAGTGAACAACAAAGCTACGCTGGATGCTACGGCAGTGGACGCGGGAAAGTGGGCTGGTGGGCGCGGCGGAGCGGGCTGGGGCAGGGCGGAGCGGCAGGTCGTGGAGGTGGTTGGCTGGTGGCGGGCGAAGTCAGGCAGTGGGGTGGGCTGGTGGCGGAGGGAATGGAGCGTGGTGCGGGGCTGAGGCGAGTGGGTTGGTGGCGGGGCTGGACGCGGGCAGAGGCGAGTGGACGTAGGGGGAGCGAGCTGGGGAAGTGGTTGGGCTGGAGGGCATGTGCATGCAGGCGGGCTGGGGACGTGGGTGGCCGAAAGTGGGGCGGAGGGTGGGCGCGTGGCGCGGGTTCTGGCAGTGGGGTGCAGGCGGAGGAGCGGGCATGGGCGGAGGGGCTGGCGTGGGGCGGAGGGAGAGGGCTGGGCTGGGGACGGTGGGTGGTGGCGGGTGGCACGGTTGGGACGTGGGCGGTGGCGGGGCTGGCATGGGGCGGAAGGCGGTAGCACGAGGTGGAGGAGTTAGGGGGACGTGCTTTGTGAGTTCCATTTTCTGGGGACAGAACAAAATAGAAAAAGAAAGATGGGAAGGGAGGAAAGAGAGAGCAGAGTTATTACGTACTAGAGAGAAGCTGAAATGCAGTGGGCAGTAAATGAAGTGAGCTGTAGAGCAGAGGATAGCAGATATAAACAGAGAAACTTAGAGTCCCCGTGCAAATGAAATGATGATTTGTCAAAGTGGCTATTGGGTTTCTGAAGGGCCATTTGAATTCTGAGTGGGAAAAAGTAGGGTACCGGTTTGTATGGCGTAACGGACCAGTTTGTACTCCGTTAACCAATTAATAGCTTGCAACGCCGAACTCCGATTGACACAAACAAATATACCGTTTTGATCAGCGCGACGAGGCGGACACAACGGTATGAAGATATTGATGGTTTGACATTGTTTGCGAAGTGGTAAATCTTATTGAACCATTTGCACGAGTGAACATTCTAACTAGCAATTAAAAGCGAAATTTGGCGAAACGAAATGCGCCGTTATGATCAGAATATTTTTCTTATGCAACATTTCGAAAAATATTTGAGTTCGGACGATAGAAAATTGTACACATAAAATTAAAACTAATATGTAAATTTGACGAGCGAAATTTACTACAATATTTTTCGACGAAATTTGGCGTACACCTATGTCTATCTAGGCGTATTCCAAATATGAAGTTTGAACGGTAACGGAAATCGTTTGTGAATATTTGAAATTCCTATTACGGGGAATGTAGCAAAACACCGAAGAATAAGATCGACGGAGCTAAAGATGTCCGAATTTTGAAAAACGAAAAATGATGCCTTTGTCAGAAAATGATTTAGAATTTTTCTATGTAAAATATTTGGGTTCGGAAGATAAAAATTTTCACGTTTTAATATGAACTGATGTGCAGTAAAACACGCACGAAATTTACTGCGGTATTTTTCGACGAAACTTTACCCATATCTACAATCATCAAGGCGCAATCTAGAAACAAAGTTTGGACGTTGATTGAAATCGTATGGAAGTTTCACATTTTATATTAAAATAACGGTTCTAAAATTTTTAAAATTGGGTCGGAATTTCAGGGTCGTTACAAACTTAGTCTAAGCCGTTGCTATCCGTGAGAAATCCTTGATGAATCTCTGGTAATAGCCAGCAAGTCCAAGAAAACTTCTGATCTTAATCATTGTTTTTGGCCTCTTTCAATTGTTCACAGCTTCGATCTTATCTGGATCGACTGACAATCCCTTCTCTGAAACCACATGACTAAGAAACTTAACCTCTTTCTTCCAAAAATGACACTTGGAAAAATTCGCCTTCAACTTATTCTGCCTCGGTGTCTCCAACACCACTCTAAGATGAATCTCATGCTCCATTTCATCTTTAGAGTACAACAAAATGTCATCTATAAATACCAACATGAACCTATCCGAGTGCTCTCGAAAAAACCCGATTCATCAAATCAATGAAGAAAGCAGGTGCATTTGTCAATCCAAATGGCATCACCAACCACTCATACGAACCATACCTAGTCCAAAATGTCGTCAAAGGAATGTTATCCTCCTCCACTCTCAACTGATGGAACCCCGTCGACAAATCTAATTGGGAAAATACTCTGCTTCCACTCAACTGATCAAATAGATCATCTATCCTCGGTAGAGGGTACCTATTCTTGATCGTCCTTTTGTTTAACTTACAATAGTCGATGCACATCCTTAACGACCCATCGGGCTTCTTAACAAACACCACCGCTGCTCCCTAAGGCGAACTACTTGGTCTGATAAAATTCCTTTCCTCAAGATCCACTAGCTGCACCTTCAATTTCTTCGTCTCTTTCGGTGTCATCTTGCTAGGTGGTCTACTAACATGTTCAGCAAATGGTACGAGGTCTATCCGAAACTCAATAGCTCGTTTCGGGGGTGTAACATCCCACTATTTTGGACCATTCAAATCGACAATAAATCCACACATGTCGGGCTTGAATACTTCAAAACAGTGGATTGTCAAGAAAATTTGGAGCAAATAAAATCAAATACAGAATCACAGACACAGAATATCAGAATAACTCGCAGCGGAAATAAAATACCATAGTAGTTCATGAAGCTACTATATACAAACTCTCAAAACATATACAAAATCTCATAGTCAAAATAAATATAATAGAAGTCAGGATACATAAATCAATAATACTGAATAGGAAATAACTGAAATAGAAGTCGATGAACCGATAGATAAATAAGCTCCAACAGATCTCTAGCTCCAAAAAGTGAATCCAAAGCTGTGATTCTCAGGCTGACCCGAGCGTAAGGTAAAACATAAAACACTCGAGTCAGGACATACATACTTATACAATGTAAACCAACTCAAGTGAACTGTAAAAGCAATGCACCATGACTCAAAGGATGCTTGGGATCGCCCATTCTTTAAGGATCCGTTAAACAATTTAGCAGGAATAAATGCTATCAGAGAAATGTCCATATTAAAGCAAACAATGCAAATAATAGTGTTAATGTGACTAGGGTAGCGCAGAGCTACAGTAATCGCTCACCTCTAGCCACACTCTCAAATCAAGGTGTGTATCCAAATAAATCACAAGGAAATAAAATAGCATATAGAGAAGTGTCCCGATGGTTAACATTTCAAAATGGTTAATAATTCCGAATTAAATCGTTCATTTAAAACCATTAAAAGATGAAGTCATTATACCTTCAAATCAAATATTAAATTCCCAAAATTCAACCTTTTCTGAGTTCATTTAGTCACTTAAATACATTAAAACATTAAAATTCCAGCTTTCACAGCATTTAGAAAGTGCTGCGGTAAGTTATATTTGAAAACAATTCAATTCAGCAAAGACAGCATTTATAAACTGCTGTAATAGTTCAGTTTTACGGGAAAAATAGTTCAATTCAGAAAAGACAGCATTTACAGAACTGTTGTAATAGTTCAAAGTTCAATATGAAGATTTTAGTTCAATTCAGCAAAGACAGCACTTGCAAAGTGTTGTGATAGTCCTTAGTTAGATTTTAGTAGTTCACTTCTTAAACTACAGCACTTACAAAGTGCTACAGATTCACTTTAGTTCAGATTTTAGTTATTATTCAGAAACGATAGCATTTCTGAAGTGCTACTAATTAAATTTCCAGATTTACACTAAAATTTCAGAAATAATTAAACTTCAATTTAAACCATTTTAATTACATAAAAATCATATTTTTCCACTTTAAAAATGGTCATTTAAATACCCTTTAACTTATGATTTCTATAAAGTAAACTCCACAAATAAATATCAAATTTTTCATTACTTCACTTATTAAATTCAAGTGTACAATTTTCCTATTCTTTACATTCACTTAAACTTTAATTTAAATTTATCATTTCACAAATAAAACTTAATTTCCATTTTATTTTCTTTTACTTACTTCCATTTTTAAAAACCAAATCTCAAAAATTCCAAATCAAGTTAAATTCTAAATTTCCATTTTAGCATTTATTTATTTAAAACTTTTAACTTATAAAAAAATCACTAACCCTTTATTAAATCATTTTATATTCAATTTAAATCAAATTATCATAATTTACATTTTTAAAATACTAAAAAAATATCCAGAGAAATATATAAAATAACCACGGGTCTGTATACTATTTTCTAACCTGTCAAGTGATACAGATAATATATCATTTCAATCCGTAATTTACAAAGAAAAATCCGGGTTCTATCATTTCAAACCCGCAATCCCAAGTTAATATAAATAAATAAAAATCGTTTAGGCCTATCATTTCAGCCCATAACGATTTTTCTCTATTCTAAAGTCCGTTCGGGTATGTATCATTTCAACCCATAGTGATTCTATTCTACAAGGAACTTGTAGTGTGAGAAATAGAAATAAATACATAGTATAACAGAATAAAACATAAAAGATGATGAGACAAGTTTATAATAGGGTTTAACATCATATAATTAACATCATAGACAAGTATAACATGATATAACAATTCTACACATTCACTTGTTGTCACTTCACTAATTATATAAGTATAAATGTCATGAGTGAAAACTCACCTTTTATGCTGGAGTTAGCAAATCAAAACACACAAACGAATTCCAAAAAGCACGATACGACTTTTGATTTGGTGGAGAGAGAGAGCCAAGATGTTAATCTTGTATTCAACAACAAAACAAAGCCATATATAAATATAAATACATACCAAAATTATTGGAACAAATGGAAATAGAGTTTACAAAAGACAACACCAAACTTTTCAATTGATTTTGCTTGACTGCAAATCACTTTTGCTCGACCACAAAGCTATATAGGTTCAGCCTCTGAGATGTTTTAGCTAGAGTATGGATCTAGTTTGGACTCATATAGGCACGGCTACAAGTAAAAGTGAAGGGGTAGGAGTTACTAGTGAAGGAAGATCAAAGGTTAAGGCAAAAAGAGGAGTTTTGGTGCAACTTTTAAGCTTGGCCATGCATGAATTGGCTCGGCCTTGGCATGTACAGACCTGGTGGTGGCTGGAGTGAAGGCCAAGGGTGGTGAACTTGATGGTGTCGGCGGCTAAGGGGGTGGCCAAAGCAACAAATGAAGGGTATGGTGAAAACTAGCTAGGCTATGCATGGTTTCAAGGGGTTTTTGCCACTTTTAGTGGTGTTTGCATCATGGAATGGTCATGGCCAGTTTTGATCAGAGGAGGAGGGTGTTAGGCCGTGTATGGTGATGGGAAGGAGGTGATGTGGTGGTCGGTGAAGGTGGTGAGGGGTTTAGGCCGAGCAAAGCACATGAAGATCAAGCAAAACAATGGAAAATTCAATAGAAAAGTGAAGAGAAAAGTAGAAAAAAAAGGAAGCCATTACTTTTTTCTCAGATCTGAAAATAGGCGTGAGAAGTGAGATAAGAAGAGATGTTTTCACGTGAATTTCATAAAGAAAAAGTCACGGCTATCAAGGAGAAGTTATGGTAGAAAATCAAGGGATGGAAAGATAAAAAGGTAATAAATCAAAACGTAACGTAAGCTTTTAATTAAAAATAGGTAACATATCTAAATTTGATTTGTTTACCATCTATTTTATAAAATATATGCCAAAGAAATAATTCAATAAATATATACCGTTTATATAAACACTATATAAATAAATAAGAAAACGGTTATAGAAATGTATAAATTAATTGCTATTTATATCTTTGAATGTTACTTAATTTACAAAGTATATATCCAAATTAAGTGAAACAAAAACGGACAAATGTTGTAAATATATACATAACTTGAAATGATACATATATATACACAATTATAACATGATATATAAACCAAAAATATTACTTGTATTAATTAAAATAAACATTTAAAAGTATGCCCTTTTAAAACAATAACGTACATATATATATATATATATATATGAAATTTCTTTCCAAGAAATAAATAGGGATCTAAATACTTATCCATTTAATTACTAAATGAATGTATAAATAAGAAAAATAAGGTAGATATAGATATTATGAAGAATAAATAAATAGTTTTAGGAAAAGTAGGAAATAAATAAAGAAAATACTTTATTTAATGGAAACTAGAATTAAAGATTGAAAACAATATACAATCAACATTTGAACATTATAACTACACTTTAAAAATGTTTTAAAATAAAATATATGCAAAACATATCATGTTACACAAATTATAACATGATTTTACAAACAAAGATATTATTTATATAAATTTAAAATAAACAAATTTGTTAAATAAAACAATTTACACACAATATTGTAAAAAGCATAACTTTCACAATATTAATCCGATTTGAACGAAACGAAAAGCAGTATTTTTGAAATTAAATCTATTTTCATAATTAAAGATAAAATTAAAAAATTCAAATATTTAAATTTTAAATTTAAAAGTCAAAGTTTGACTATTTTGACCAAAATCCACTTTTAATAAATAAAATAAAGTTTTCAAATCAGGAAATTCAATTTAAAATAATTAAAATATACAATTAAAATATACAATTAAAATAATCACAAAATACATGGTTGTTACACTCTCCCCCACTCAAATCTTTTCGTCCTCGAAAAGGAATGAGGTACGGAAAACACAGAAAAGATAGAATGGAATAGGATTAAAACAAGATGACAAGAAGATTAAAATTATACCTGATAATTGTTGTTATAGGTAAGTTTAACAAGGTGGAGAATATGAATAGCTAGAAGGGAAAATAGGACGAAAAACAAGGATGAGCCATTAATTAAAATTGTTGGTTAAAGAGGTAAACAATATTTAAAACACTTTAAAATCCTTTAGAAAGGAAAATAACTGATCAAAATATCCTTTATATAACACTTTATCAAAATACTTTTATAACTCGATGTCTTAACAAGTTTATCCTCATTCTTGCAGACTCTGGCAGTGCGTTGATCAGGCGCAAAGCTAGAATTCTCCAGGTACTTAGTAGACTTGTTTCAACACCTAGTGAAAATATTGGAAAACTTTTTAAAAACAGACATGGAAAGTACAATCCAAACAAAAAAAATAAACAAAACCTTTGTCTAACCATGGTTCGCGATACACAATGGTTACGCCTGGATCCCCCAGGAAACAATCCATATCCGTAAGCTTTCACAGTCCTACGAGTTGCGCCATGATGACTAGTAGAATGCAGGATACACAATGGTTACGCCTGGATCCCCCAGGAAACAATCTGTACCCCTAGGCCATCTCAGCCAGGCAGTTTCGCTACTAATGCGACCTACATAGATTGTAGGATACACAATGATTACACCTGGATGTCCCAGGAAATAATCCGTACCCCTAGGCCATCTCAGCCAGGCTGTTGCGCTATGCAGTCGCGCTCGTAAGACCATGGGTAACGCCATGGAATTCGATGGAAACTCGAGTATCATATCCGGAAAACCAAAATCAGAGAAATATCGATAGAATGAATCCACAATGTGGCCACAAAGCGGATATCAAGCAGAAGGCACTTTCCATATCTTTACTTCGAAAATATGTATCATATAGTACCTTTCAAATCACTTTCAAATATCATACTTATATAAAGTCCATTATATATAAGATTTCATTTTCAAATCAAATACTTTCCAAAATCAATAGTATATCAAATCACACTTATATAGACTTCAATTATATAAGATTTCACTTTTCAAATTGAGTACCTTTTCAAATCCATAGTTTTCGAATCAACATTATACTTATACAAACCAATTTTTATATATAAGTTCGATAACTCCTAAATCATGTATTTAGTAACACAAGGTTCTCAAATTTCAATTTGTTTAAATATCAATACAATTTTCAAAATCATATACGCTTCACCAAATTATTCTTCCAAATCAAATATCTTCAGTTTCAAAGTTTCCAAAATAATAGGTTTGGAGAATAATCCAAGTTTCTAAATCAATATAATTTAAGTCAACCAATTCATTTCCAAAATCAATGGTTTTCAAAATCATCTTATATTTACATAAGGTCCATCTTATATCAAAATCAAAATATTTGAAAATAAATTTCGCTGCATGAAGAGCCATATGGGATTGAACATCTTTGCTTTCTAAAATATTTTTTTTATTTAGAATAGTTTTGTATAAAATAGTTTGTATGTAAAATAGAATAAAACAGTTTGTTTGAGAAGAATAAAAGAAAAATAGTTTTGAAAAATGGTTTTAAATTGGTAGTAGTTTTTCATAAAAGAAAGAATTCCAATTAAATTACAAAGATATCCAACCCAACAACTTGCAATTTCAGCGGTAAGTATATCAATGATATTAGAATATAAGATGTACATATGTCATCATTTCGCAAAGTCACATTCGATCGCTCGCTCGATCACACAAGTTCGCTTTCGAACTAGTATTGTCCATTCGACTTCCCTAATGCAGATTTCGATATGGTTTCTCAACTAGAAACCATCAGTCTCCTTGCATAGCCATATACTATGATAGAGAATTCTAGAATCAAGCCCAAAATCCACATCAAATATTCGCCATCAAGAATCAAATGAAAAATCCTAGCACGAAATGGTGTAATTCACCTCGAACTTGTGTACTCAAACCTGGATCAATTTAATTATGCGAATAAAATAGCATACGTACAACTTATGTATCTATTCCAACTTGTTCAATATATAGTTTTATAAAGATGTTGCCCAGTTAAAACATTTAAACTAAATTTTATTCAAAATATTTTAAAGACCAAATTCTTTTCAAAACATTTCAAATCTAAATTTCATATTAGAAAAGTCAAAATAGCCTTATTCGTTTACTTAACAAAACAGTTTCAACTTATTTAAATCATATTACTACATACTTTAACATACATACCAAACTTATATACTTTATACTTTTCAAAATTCTTTAGCTTTGAAAAGTTAACCTTGATTTGGAAGTGCTCGAACCTTCAAAATAGTCGAAGAAATCATATTTCAATCCAAGAGTTGGGAATCACAATTAAATTAGTAAATCAATTCCAAAATAGGGTTATATCAAATCAAATCTAAAACTCAAGGACTGAACACCGGCTCATTTCAAATTATTCAAATATATATACATATTTCTTTCGAATATCACATCACACTTCGGAATTTGAAATCAAAATTAGTTTCACAAGTCACCCGCATAACAAAGCTACCGAAGTGGCCTCTCCCCCACTCTGAAACTCGAAAATCAATGTCGATGATGCATGCATTCATCATCGAAATTGTTTTCCAATGACATAAGTGGGTTCTGGACTTCTATTTTCTTAAACTTCTTCGAAATCATTTGAAACTCATTAAAATCATTTGAAACATTTCATATTCGGAAAATACTTTCAAATCATATTATTTATTATTTCAAAATCTTAAACCAGTTCCAAAATGCCGGAGTTCAATAACTTAAATTCAGATTCAAAACCTTAAGTTATAAATTATTTTATATGAAACCATTTCTTATATAAATTTCAAAATTTCAAATCCAATCAAAACTTTAAATTCTCATTTTTAAAAGGTATATAATCTTTATCGAAAACTTTTCATCTTTATATAAAAATATGGTCATCCTTATCAAAATAATAATTTCGATGTATACACAATTTCAAAATAAAATCAACATAAATCTCCAAGGAGTGATTCAAGGATGGATTTCAAACGATACAGAGATTCAAATTCAGAGGGACTCTAATTAAATAGAATTCTGATTCAAAGATAAGCACAAACGAAGATAAGATCATTAAATTACCAAATAGAAGATGGATAAGCCTATATAAATCGTGGGCAACCTTAATAGGGTCAACCGTGACTTCAGGAATATAATCGATGCGAAAATCTAAGGCAAATCGACCTTCGATCGCCAGAGATAGAATCTAAATATAGCAGAAGATAGAAAACATCGTAAACCGAGGATACAGAAATCTCCGGTGAATCAATGCCAATTATAAGGGAGTTTCACCCTTTTACAAATCATTCAAAGATTGGCGGAATCTCCACCCTATAAAGGTCATTCAAAGTGGAGTTACGGAATTTTCCATAGATCAAAGGAATACAAATAGGGAAAACAGGAATAGATTTCGGAACAAGTGGGAGCATTCCAAAGTTCAAAGGAATCCTAATCGATAAGAATCCAAACCAAGATTAGAGATATATAACCTATAACGATACAAAATAATTCCCATTCAAAATTTGGAAAGACTCAAATTCATAACATACGAAAACGAAAGCATAAATATCTTTAGTTGGACAACTTCAGCTAAGCAAAAGATACAACAGAGTTTACCCAAAGCAACCTAACAAACTACTGATTTTGCCATAACTAAAGTAGATTCCTATCAACAATGGATCTAGATCAATCAAGAGAGAAGTTCAAAATTTTAGAGGATCCTAATCAAAGAAATTACTAACAAGGTGGATACGAAAGGAATGAAGTTTAAGAAATATTTTACTTTCAAAGCAAGGAAATTTATATCAAAATAATCTTTGAAAATTATTTTAAAATCATTTGAAAATCATTTTATACTTCGAAAATACGTTCTCTTACAAAGAAATGATTCTGAGATTGATTTCACTCATTCTATCGTATTTCTACCCTATCTCTAATGATTTTTTGCTCCGCAGGCTAAGGTTTGCCTAAAACCAAAGCTCTGATACCAAATGTAACATCCCACTATTTTAGACCATTCAAATCGACAATAAATCCACACATGTCGGGCTTGAATACTTCAAAACAGCGGATTGTTAAGAAAATTTGGAGCAAATAAAATCAAATATAGAATCGCACACACAGAATATCGGAATAACTCGCAGCGGAAATAAAATACCATAGTAGTTCATGAAGCTACTATATACAAACTCTCAAAACATATACAAAATCTCATAGTCAAAATAAATATAATAGAAGTCAGGATACATAAATCAATAATACTGAATAGGAAATAACTGAAATAGAAGTCGATGAACCGATAGATAAATAAGCTCCAACAGATCTCTAGCTCCAGAAAGTGAATCCAAAGCTATGATTCTCAGGCTGACCCAAGCGTTAGGTAAAACACAAAACACTCGAGTCAGGATATACATACTTATACAATGTAAACCAACTCAAATGAACTGTAAAAGCAATGCAGAATGACTCAAAGGATGCTTGGGATCGCCCATCCTTTAAGGATCCGTTAAAAAATTTAGCAGGAATAAACACTATCAAAGAAATGTCCATATTAAAGCAAACAATGCAAATAATAGTGTTAATGTGACTAGGGTAGCGCAGAGCTACAGTAATCGCTCGCCTCTAGCCACACTCTCAAATCAAGGTGTGTATCCAAATAAATCACAAGGAAATAAAATAGCATACAGAGAAGGGTCCCGGTGGTTAACATTTCAAAATGGTTAATAATTCCGAATTAAATCGTTCATTTAAAACCATTAAAAGATGAAGTCATTATACCTTCAAATCAAATATTAAATTCCCAAAATTTCTACCTTTTCTGAGTTCATTTATTCACTTAAATACATTAAAACATTAAAATTCCAGCTTTCACAGCATTTAGAAAGTGCTGCGGTAAGTTATATTTGAAAACAATTCAATTCAGCAAAGACAACATTTATAAACTGCTGTAATAGTTCAGTTTTAGTGGAAAAATAGTTCATTTCAGAAAAGACAGCATTTACAAAACTGCCGTAATAGTTCAATATAAAGATTTTAGTTCAATTCAGCAAAGACAGCACTTGCAAAGTGCTGTGATAGTCCTTAGTTAGATTTTAGCCTTTTAGTTCACTTTTAAAACTACAGCACTTACAAAGTGCTCTAGATTCACTTTAGTTCAGATTTTAGTTATTATTCAGAAACGATAGCATTTCTGAAGTGCTACTAATTAAATTTCCAGATTTATACTAAATTTCAGAAACAATTAAACTTCAATTTAAACCATTTTAATTATATAAAAAACATATTTTTCCACTTTAAAAATGGTCATTTGAATACCCTTTAACTTATGATTTCTATAAAGTAAATTCCACAAATAAATATCAAATTTTTCATTACTTCACTTATTAAATTCAAGTGTACAATTTTCCTATTCTTTACATTCACTTAACACTTTAATTTAAATTTATCATTTCACAAATAAAACTTAATTTCCATTTTATTTTCTTTTACTTACTTCCATTTTTAAAAACCAAATCTCACAAATTCCAAGTCAAGTTAAATTCCAAATTTCCATTTTAGCATTTATTTATTCAACACTTTTATCTTATAGAAAAATCACTATCCCTTTATTAAATCATTTTATATTCAATTTAAATCAAATTATCATAATTTACATTTTTAAGATACTAAAAAATATCCAGAGAAATATATAAAATAACCACGGGTCTGTATACTATTTTCTAACCTGTCAGTGATACGGATAATATATCATTTCAATTCGTAATTTACAAAGAAAAATCCGGGTTCTATCATTTCAAACCCGCAATCCCAAGTTAATAAAAATAAATAAAAATCGTTCAGGCCTATCATTTCAGCCCATAACGATTTTTCCCTATTCAAAAGTCCGTTCGGGTATGTGTCATTTCAACCCATAGTGATTCTATTCTACAGGGAACTTGCAGTGTGAGAAACAGAAATAAATATATAGTATAACAGAATAAAACATAACAGATGATGAGACAAGTTTATAACAGGGTATAACATCATATAATTAACATCACAGGTATGTATAACATGATATAACAATTCTACACATTCACTTGTTGTCACTTCACTAATTATATAAGTATAAATGTCATGAGTGAAAACTCACCTTTTATGCTGGAGTTAGCAAATCAAAACACACAAACGAATTCCAGAAAGCACGATACGACTTTTGATTTGAGAGGAGAGAGAGAGCCAAGATGTTAATCTTGTATTCAACAACAAAACAAAGCCATATATAAATATAAATACATACCAAAATTATTGGAACAAATGGAAATAGAGTTTACAAAAGACAACACCAAACTTTTCAATTGATTTTGCTTGACTACAAATCACTTTTGCTCGGCCACAAAGCTATATAGGTTCAGCCTTGGTGATGTTTTAGCTAGAGTTTGGATCTAGTTTGGACTCATATAGGCACGGCTACAAGTAAAAGTGAAGGGGTAGGAGTTACTAGTGAAGGAAGATCAAAGGTTAAGGCAAAAAGAGGAGTTTTGGTGCAACTTTTAGGCTTGGCCATGCATGAATTGGCTCGGACTTGGCATGTACAGACTTGGTGGTGGCTGGAGTGAAGGCCAAGGGTGGTGAACTTGATGGCGGCGGCTAAGGGGGTGGCCAAAGCAACAAATGAAGGGTATGGTGAAAACTAGCTAGGTTATGCATGGTTTCAAGGGGTTTTTGCAACTTTTAGTGGTGTTTGCATCATGGAATGGTCATGGCTAGTTTTGGTCAGAGGAGGAGGGTGTTAGGCCGTGTATGGTGATGGGAAGGAGGTGATGTGGTGGTCGGTGAAGGTGGTGAGGGTTTAGGCCGAGCAAAGCACATGAAGATCAAGCAAAACAATGGAAAATTCAGTAGAAAAGTGAAGAGAAAAGTAGAAAAAAAAGAGGAAGCCATTACTTTTTTCTCAGATCTGAAAATAGGGGTGAGAAGTGAGATAAGAAGAGATGTTTTCACATGAATTTCATAAAGAAAAAGTCACGGCTATCAAGGAGAAGTTATGGTAGAAAATCAAGGGATGGGAAGATAAAAAGGTAATAAATCAAAACGTAACGTAAGCTATTAATTAAAAATAGGTAATGTATCTAAATTTGATTTGTTTCCCATCTATTTTATAAAATATATGCCAAAGAAATAATTCAATAAATATATACCGTTTATATAAACACTATATAAATAAATAAGAAAACGGTTATAGAAACGTATAAATTAATTACTATTTACATCTTTGTATGTTACTTAATTTACAAAGTATATATCCAAATTAAGTGAAACAAAAACGGACAAATGTTGTAAATATATACATAACTTGAAATGTTACATATATATACACAATTATAACATGATATATCAACCAAAAATATTACTTATATTAATTAAAATAAACATTTAAAAGTATGCCCTTTTAAAATAATGTGTGTGTGTGTGTGTTTATATATATATATATGAAATTTCTTTCCAAGAAATAAATAGGGTTCTAAATACTTATCCGTTTAATTACTAAATGAATGTATAAATAAGAAAAATAAGGTAGATTTAGATATTATGAAGAATAAATAAATAGTTTTAAGAAAAGTAGGAAATAAATAAAGAAAATACTTTATTTAATGGAAACTAGAATTAAAGATTGAAAACAATATACAATCAACATTTGAACATTATAATTACACTTTAAAAATGTTTTAAATTAAAATATATGCAAAAAATATCATGTTACACAAATTAGAACATGATTTTGCAAACAAAGATATTATTTATATAAATTTAAAATAAACAAATTTGTTAAATAAAACAATTTACACACAATATTGTAAAAAGCATAACTTTCACAATATTAATCCGATTTGAACGAAACAAAAAGCAGTATTCTTGAAATTAAATCTACTTTCATAATAAAAGATAAAATTCAAAATTTCAAATATTTAAATTTTAAATTTAAAAGTCAAAGTTTGACTATTTTGACCAAAATCCACTTTTAATAAATAAAATTAAGTTTTCAAATCAGGAAATTCAATTTAAAATAATTAAAATATACAATTAAAATAATCACAAAATACATGGTTGTTACAGGGGGTAATCCAGTAACTGGCTCAAATACATCTGCAAATTCTCTTGCTGCACGAACCTGACTAAGCTCATCTCCAACCTCCAGGTACTCAACAAAGCACATGCACTCTTACTAGAATTCCCCACTGAGAAAATGATTCGGTTATGACTATCTGGGTGCCTCAATGATATCTCCTGATCATTGCAAAATACCCTAGCCTCATACTTACCCAACCAATCCATACCTAAAATGATCTCGAAATCTACGAAATCAATGACATACAAATTGCATGCAAACTTATGACCTAACAAAATCAAGTTTCAACTGGTCACATCTCATCCCAAGAGTTGCATGCCCTCCTATTGGATTTGCAACCCTTAAGGAAGTAACAAGGTATGTGGGTTCTATACACAACCTATCAACCAAATACTGTGATATAAATGAATGCAATGCTCTGATATCAAACAATACCCTAATTGGTATGTTATGAATCAAAAGCATATCTTCCATCACAGACTTCCCTTTCTCAGCAACAGTTGGTTTAGAGGACAGTGGTTCCAAAGCAAAGACCTTTCCTTTTCCTGCCTTGGCAGCTTCAGGTCACTTATTCTTGTAATGCTCCATCTAGTTGCAATTATAGCATTGCACATTCTGCTTCCCCACAACCAACCTTCCATCTTTCGAACGACACTCATTAGCATAGTGACCCTATTTATCACACTTGTAGCAAACTATATCAGCTTTCCCTTTCCCAGCTGCTCCTCCTTTCTGAGCGCCCTTCTGCTTGAAAAACTTCCTCTTTCTCAACCGAGGACCCTGGAATTCAACTGGCTTCTCCTTTGTCGAAACAGCAAGCATCTCCTCATGGCGGACGGCCATCTCCATCACATGATAAGGTTCTCTAATATGAGCCATAGTCATTCTGCCTAGCTCTGGTCTCAAACCTCTAATGAATCTCTCATTTCTTCTGACATCAGTGTCAACCAAAGCATTACCATATCGGGATAGCTCATCAAACTTAGCAGAATACTCGATCACAGACATAACTCCTTGGACAAGTTCCATAAACTTCCTTATTAATGCCGATTTGGCAACCTCAGACAAGAACCTCTGCTCAAACCTTCTCCTTAGATCAGCCGATATAAGCTCTTCTTTTGGAACTCCAGTTGTCACACTATTCCACCAATGAAGCACTACCCCTTGCAACTATCTAGAGGCTAGTCTTCTCTTCTCTCCATCATTCAAGCCTAAATCTGTAAAGATCCTTTCACAGTTCAACAGCCAATTATCCACTTCAACTGCATCCTCCGTTCCAACAAACGGCATCCCATCAAGACTAGCATAGTCCCTGCTCAGCTTTGCATAGTTATATCGAACTGGAACTACAAGATTAGCTCCTCCAACATTACCGATAGCTCCTGCTTGTAAAAGATTAGCCAACAACTGAAACGCCATCCTCGCATCTACTGGCGGAGTTCCAGCACCTAGATTGGCCTCGGCATTTTGATTAGCATTAGCCTGTCGACCTTGATTCCTCCGAGTATTAGGTCGAGCATTTTCGTTGGTTGTGGTGCTTCCTCCACCTAGATTTCCTCTTCCATTTCCTGCCTCCATATCCTCTTTCTCGTATATCTGCATACGAGCCTTAGTAAGATACAAAAGAACGGTCTAAGAGAGAGGGGAATACGTACTTAGATATATACCTATATACCAAATACAACTACGTTACTATAGCGTTAACCCAAACCCCGATCATATTTTCAAATTCATTGGATTATGTTTCAAAAAGCTTTTACATTTTACTTTTCTTTTAAAGTTTCATAAACATATGCTCTGATACCAACTTGTAATATCCCCCTATTTGAAGGCCCAAAACTAACGGCTACGGATGCTGCAGTCATCCATACTTGTAATCCTCGACGACCAAATATAGTGGTGCTAGATTCATTGATACACAGATAACAAGAATATGAAAAAAAATTAACAATTCAAAAACATATTTCCACATTCCATTCCAAACATTTCATGTTCATTACATAATCCCAAAACGTTAACCACGTTCAGCAAAATATATAGTAAGACTAATAAATTTGCCTTTACATCTCAAAACGTTAACCACGTTAACCACGTTCATTACACATATGCCAAGAGCGACATATGAAGATGACCTCTTGGTTGGTCAGAGTATATAGTAAGACTAATAAATCTGCCTTTACATCCAAATACATAGCGGAAAAATATAACTCTAAATAACCAACTGCCTCCTGCACGCCTCCGGAAGCTTTATTTGTCTAAGAAGAGAACCTTAAAACCCTAAATCTCAAACTACTCAAAATAAATTGAGTACCCGAGAGTTTAAGGGAAAACAAAAACTTCGAGTCAGACATAAAACCTAGTATGAATAATAATCTAACATCTCAATCCCTTTAGATATCTAGTGAGACCACGCTGCTTAGCGGAACGGGTTTTCCCTCACTAGTATCCTAAAACTTATATAAAACCATATTCTGTGCTCCTTCATCCACAATGGTTAAAACATACATTTTCAAAATATTATGATGATATGCATGCTTATAAACATTTAGGATTTTTCCCATCCCCTATTTGGTTTTAATTTTCCTCAAAGAGAGACTATCTATCCCATTTTCATTTTTCTTAAGTGGATATGGACTATTCATCTCACATCTCATAGTTTTCCTATGATGATTATTAACCCTTCATTAAACATATGGAGACTATCCATCCCCAACATGATGTTGACTATCCATCAACCATCCCATAGTTTTCCTAGGATAACTATGAACCCTTCTTCAATCAAATTGAGACTATCCATCTCCAACCTCATGTTGACTATCCATCAAACATCCTATAGTTTTCCTAGGATAACTATGAACCCTTCGCTTGGCCACTTAACTCATGCTATCCCTTTGAATATAATTATCTCATGCTATCCACATGATTAACCTATTTCCATTAGTATCCCTAATTTAGGTTATATCCCAATTATCCCATGCTATCACATGGTTGACCTATTTCCATTAGTATCCCTAATTTCGGTTATATCCATTTATAATTTACATTGGTATCCCCCAATGATTGTCAAAACATATAAGTGTTGATATCCCGAACTATTGTGTTGTACTCATTAAGCCCACTCAGTATCCCCAGGGTTAAACAACATTTTATGAGTTTAAAAGAAACAATATTCCAACCCCTTCGAAAGCAACCTTTCGACCCCTTCGGAAGCATAAACCATAAATTTAAAAACAATAGTCTCTATTCTTTATAATATACTTTAAAACAATTCTTTCAAAACCTTTCGACCTTGTTAAAGTATCATGAATTAAGAGTGGAAGCATAACTTCCAAACCACTTGAAAGAAAACCTTTCGAAACCATTGGAAAGCAAACTTTTCGGAACCATTGGAAAGCAAAACTTTCGAAAACATTGGATTTATACTTAAAAATATTACATTAGGTCACAGGTGAAGGTGTCTCTTTCAAAACCACTCTTTACTTTTACAAAATATTGGGGAAGGCAATGGAACCATCTGACAACGTCGAAAGCTTCTGCTTTCGACCTCTTTGGAAGGTTTGGGAAGCAGCTTATATTTATAAAAAAACAGTTGAACCTTTCGACAACGTCGAAAGCTTTTGCTTTCGACCCCTTCAAAAGGTTTAAACAAAATGAAAAGCGGCAATTCTCTTTCAAAGTCTCTTTAAAACCTTTCGAAATCATAGCTTTCAACTTTGTCGGAAGCTCCTTAAAACAGGCAAGTGAATTTCTTTTTCAAATTAAATTTAGTAGGGACCTTCTCTCTCGAAAGCAACCCTTCGAAAGTAACCCTTCGACATCTTACCTTTCGACTCGGTCTAATTCACTGCATACCACTTGAATGATATCATGTGCATTGCTTTTGACCTTGTTAGGCAATGAAGTTGAAAGGTCTTAGTCGAGAGGTCTAAGTTGAAAGGTTTGCCAAAGAAGGCGGAACCATCTTTTCTGGGTAAAAGCTAATTTTGCCAAAATAAGTAAAATTTTTGTAACAAACTTTCCTGCTTGTAAACATTTGATTGGCATTCACAATCTTTTTAATAATTTGGATAATATTTGCCGCATTTTCTCAGATCTAAAATTTAGTTAACTTTTAACAAATAAGCCCTTCCTCTTATAAAACAATTAAATCATTTAGGTCCTCCTTTCAAAATATTTTAATTTCCATAATAAGTCATTTACTAAAAATCCCCAAAAATTCCAGAAATTCACTTTAATCATGTCGTCTAACATATTAAAGTTTCAGACCCAAATTCTTAATATATCTTCGAAAATAAATTTATAAACCCAAATAACCGTATTTTCCTTTGAAAATTCATAATAAATTCTCCAAGGCTTGGAAAATTATAAAAATTGGAACACTATTCAAAAATTATGTTTTCTATAACATAAAATTTTCCCATGGCATTTAAAAATCATTAAGTCCTAGTTTAACCCTAAAACCGTATATATCTCCTTTAAACAACCTTGTTTAAATCATATAAATCATAAGTCAAGCATATCACCAATCAATATATATCATAAAACAGATTTATGATTAAATCCGAAACCATATTATAATAAAATCAAAATAGAGATGTAGATATTATTGTTCACCTTGGATTGGATGGAAATTGAAGTTTGATTGAGATTTATTTCTTCTAGCTTGATCCTTAGCTTTACTTTGATTTTCTCTTCTCTTCCTAATGGCCGGTCTTTCTCTTCTTCTTTACGGTTACTATTTTTTGAGATAAAAATGAACTTGTATGGCCTAATGGAAATGGCATAGGGGGATTGTGGGTGACAGTTTACCCAAATGCCCTTATGTTCAATTGCTTACTACTTAATCATTTATAAGTTCATTTGTTTATATAAGCACGACCTTTTAATTTATTAATCAACCTCAATCCCCTTATCTAAATTATTCTGTTTAATTTATCCAATTAAATGTCCTGAATAATGCTAAACCAAAATTAGGGGTGTTACAAGCACCCCTCCTTTAAGAATTTCGTCCTCGAAATTCAATGGGGACTACAAACATGCATAACAATCATGCTAACAAAGGCTAGTATTTCCTACCAGTCAATAAGTCTACATAAAACAAATATAGAACATACCCTCATACCAACCCAGGATAAGTATCCCTAATCATATCCTCTGTTTCCCAAGTACAGTCTTTCTCGTTGTCACTCCATTGAACTTTCACCAATTTGACTGTCTTGGTCCTCAATCTCTTCTCATCTCTCACTACAATCCGAATGGGATGTCTAACAAAAGTAAAATCAGGCTCCAATACCAAAACTTCCAACTCTATCTGAGGAATAGTAGACTCTGGATTGTGGACATACTTACAAAGATGAGACACATGGAATACATTATTGACACCTGCCGAATTGCTCGGCAACTCTACTTTGTATGCGAGCTTTCCAATCCTTTCTATGATCTGAAATGAACCAACATACCTCGGAGCCAACTTTCCCGATTTTCCAAATCGCACCACACCCTTCATCGGTGTTACTTTAATGAAACCCCTATCTCCTACTGAGAACTCAAGGTCTTTACGCCTCTTATCTGCGTAACTCTTCTGCCTGGATTGAGCTTCCTTCATCCATCCTCGGATTAACTCAATCTTTTATAACACCTCTCTAACCAAATCTGGACCTAAGCCCAATCCGTCTCCAGTCTCTAACCAACATGCTGGCAATTTGCATGGCCTTCCATACAAAGCTTCAAAAGGCCCATTCCTATACTAGTCTAATAACTATTATTATAGGAAAACTCAATCAAATGTAGGTGATCTTCCTAAGATCCACCAAATTCCAATATATAAGCTCTCAATAAATCTTCGAGTACCTTATTGACTCTCTCTGTTTGCCCATCTGTTTGTGGGTGATATGATGCACTCATCTTGAGCTTGGTACCTAATACCTCTTGTAGACTCCTCCCTAATTTGCTAGTGAATAATGCATATATGTCGCTGACTATGCTACTAGGAATCCCATGAAGTCTAACTATGTTCTTCATGAACAACTTAGCCAAAACAGGTGCCGTCCTGGTTGACTTTATCGGAATGAAATGGGCACTCTTGGTCAGCCTATCCATAATAACCCATATGCTTTCATTACCACTCCTTGACCTTGGCAACCCATCAAAAAAATCCATCGATATCGAATCCCATTTCCAAACTGGAATATCTAGAGGCGGAAGTAACCCACTCGGATTCTGATGTTTAGCTTTTACTTGTTGACAGTTTACACACTGCCTAACCCACAAGCTAACATCCCTCTTCATGCCTTCCCAATAAAATCTCCTCTTCATATCTTGATACATCTTGGTTCCTCTAGGATGAATCTAAACTTCGATTGATGACATTCCTCTAGAACTTCCCTCCTTAAGTTCTCTATATTCGGAATGCAGAGCCGTCCCTTCTTTCTCAACCATCCTCTTTGGTCAAGACTAAAATCTTTTAGGTCATCAATCTCTGATCCGACCTCAAGCCTTCTAATCCTTTAAGCTAAAACTGGATCTTCTCTTTGCTTAGAAGCTATCCTCTCGATCAGCACTGGTCGAACTTCTAAACAAGACAACATGACAGTACCTCCACTAGAACTAGCAGTCGTTCTTAACTACACACCACAACAAGCTAAAGCTTCTAGATCCTTCCATTCTACTAACATCGCCAACACCACATTCTGATGTCTTTTATTGAGAGAATCTGCTACCTTATTTTCTTTCCCAGGAGTATACTCTATACCAAAATCATAAGCAGCGAAAAACTCCAGCCATCTCTGCTGCCTCATATTCAACTCCTTCTGAGAGAATAAATACTTTAATGACTTATGATCGGTATACAACTCAAATCTCTCTCCTAAAAGATAATGCATCCAAATATTCAAGGCAAATATCACCGCAGCTAACTCTAAGTCATGAGTAGGATATCTAACTTCGTGTGGTTTAAGCTTCCTAGATGCATAAGCAATAACTTTGACCCTCTACATCAATACTGCTCCCAATCCAGTGCCACATGCATCGGTGTATACTACTAACCCTTGGTTACCATCGGGAACTACTAACACTAGTGCATTGGTTAACAAATTCTTTAACTTAAGGAACCCTTCCTCACATTTGTCAGACCAAACAAACTTCACATCCTTCCTAGTCAACTTAGTCAAAGGCGCTGCTATCCATGAGAAATCCTTGATGAATCTCTGGTAATAGCCAGCAAGTCCAAGAAAACTTCTGATCTCAGTCACCATTTCTGGTCTCTTCTAATTGTTCACAGCTTTGATCTTATCTGGATCGACTGACAATCCCTTCTCTGAAACCACATGACCAAGAAACTTAACCTCTTTCTTCCAAAAATGACACTTGGAAAACTTTGCCTTCAACTGATTTTGCCTCGGTGTCTCCAACACCTCTCTAAGGTGAATCTCATGCTTCCTTTCATCTTTAGAGTACAAAAAAATATCATATATAAATACCAACACGAACCTCTCCGAGTGCTCTCGAAAAAACCCGATTCATCAAATCAACAAAGAAAGCATGTGCATTTATCAATCCAAATGGCATCACCAACCAATCATACAAACCATACCTAGTCCGAAATGCCGTCAAAGGAATGATATCCTCCACCACTCTCAACTGATGGAACACCATCGCCAAATCCAATTGGGAAAATATTCTGGCTCCACTCAACTGATCAAATAGATCATCTATCCTCGGCCGAAGGTACCTATTCTTGACCGTCCTTTCGTTTAACTTACGATAGTCGATGCACATCCATAACGACCTATCGGGCTTCTTCACTAGATGCACATTCAATTCCTTTATCTCTGTCGGTGTCATCCTGCTAGGTGGTCTAGTGACAGGTTCAACTCCCGGTATGAGGTCTATCCAAAACTCAACAGGTTGTTTCTGGGGTAATCCAGTGACTGGCTTAAATACATCTGCAAATTCTCTTGCTGCACGAACCTGACTAAGCTTATCTCCGACCTCCATGGTACTCAACAAAGCACATGCACTCTTACTAGAATTCTCTACTGAGAAAATGATTTGGTTATGACTATATGGGTGCCTCAATGATATCTCCCGATCATGGCAAAATAACCTAGCCTCATACTTACCCAACCAATCCATACCCAAACTGATCCCGAAATCTACAAAATCAAAGACATACAAACAAAATGCGAACTTATGACCTAGCAAATCTAGTTCTAACTGGTCACATCTCATCCCAAGAGTTGCATGCCCTCCTATTGGATTTGCAACCCTTAAAAAAGTAACAAGGTATATGGGTTCTATCCATAACCTATCAACCAATTACTGTGATATAAATGAATGCGATGCTCCGGTACAAACAATACCCTAACTGGTATGTTATGAATCAAAAGCGTACCTTCCATCACAGACTTCCCTTTCTCAGCAGCAGTTAGTTTAGAGGATGATGGTTCCAAACCAAAGGCCTTTCCTTTTCCTGCCTTGGCAGCTTCAGGATACTTATTCTTGTAATGTGCCATCTGGTTGCAATTATAGCATTGCACATTCTACTTCCCAACAACCAACCCTCCATCTCCCGAACGACACTCATTAGCATAGTGACCATTTTTATCACACTTGTAGCAAACAATATCTACTTTCCCTTTCTTGGCTGCTCCTCCTTTCTGAGCGCCCTTCTGCTTGAAAAACTTCCTCTTTCTCAACCGAGGACCCTGGAATTCAACTGGCTTCTCCCTAGCTGAAATAGCAAGCATCTCCTCATGGCGGACGACCATCTCCGCCATCACATGATAAGGTTCTCTAATATGAGTCATAGCCATTCTGCGTAGCTCTGATCTCAAACCTTTAATGAATCTCTCATTTCTTTTGACATCAGTGTCAACCAAAGCATAACCATATCGAGATAGCTCGTCAGACTAAGCAGCATACTCGATCACAGACATATATCCTTGGACAAGATCCATAAACTTCCTCATTAATGCCGATTTGGCAACCTCAGACAAGAACATCTGCTCAAACCTTCTCCTTAGATCAGCCCATGTAAGCTCTTCTTCTGGAACTCCAGCTGTCACACTGTTCCACCAATAAAGCGCTACCCCTTGTAACTACTAGAGGCTAGCCTTCTCTTCTCTCCATTATTCAAGCCTAAACCTATAAAGATCCTTTCATAGTTCAACAGCCAATTCTCCACTTCAACTATATCCTCCGTTCCAACAAATGGCTTCCCACCAAGACTGGTATAGTCCCTGCTCAGCTTTGCATAGTTATATCTAACTGGAACTACAGGATTAGCTCCTCCAACATTATCGACAGCTCCTGCTTGAAAAAGATTAGCCAACAACTGAAACACCATCCCCGCATCTACGGGTGGAGTTCCAGCACCTACATTGGCCTAAACATTTTGATTAGCATTAGCCTGTCGACCTTGATTCCTCCGGGTATTAGGTCGAGCATTTTCATTGGTTGTGGTGCTTCCACCACCTAGATTTCCTCTTCCATTTCTTGCCTCCATATCATATTTCTCGTATATCTGCATACGAGCCTTAGTAAGATACAGAAGAACGGTCTAAGAGAGAGGGGAATATGTACTTTGATATATACCGATATATCAAATACAAGTACTTACTATAGCGTTAAACCAAACCCCGATCTTATTTTCAAATTCATTGGATTATGTTTCAAAAAGATTTTAGATTTTACTTTTCCTTTAAAGTTTCATAAACCTATGCTCTGATCCAACTTGTAACATCCCCCTATTTGGAGGCCCAAAAACTAATGGCTATGGATGCTGAAGTCATCCATAGTTGTAATCTTCGACCACCAAATACGGAACTGCTAAATTCATTGATACAAAGATCACAAGAATATGGAAATAATTTAACAATTCAAAAACATATTTCCACATTCCATTCCAAACATTTCACATTCATTACATAATCCTAAAACATTAACCACGTTCAGCAAAATATAATTATTACACATACGCCAAGAGTGACATATGAAGATGCCTCCTTGGTTGATCAGAGTATATAGTAAGGCAAATAAATCTGCCTTTACATCCAAATACACAGCGGAAAAAGATATCTAAATAACTAGTTGCCTCATGCACGCCTCTGGAAGCTTTATTCGTCTAAGAAGAGAACCTGAAAACCCTAAATCTCAAACTACTCAAAATCAATTGAGTGCCAGAGAGTTTAAGGGGAAAACAAAAACATCGAGTCAAATATAAAGCCTGATATAAATAATAATCTTACACTCAATCCTTTTAGATATCTAGTGAGACCACGCTGCTTAGCGGAACGGGTTTTCCCTCACTAGTATCCTAAAACTTATATAAAACCATCTTCCATGCTCCTTCATCCACAATGGTAAAAACATAAATTTTCAAAATATTATGATGATATGCATGCTTACTAACATTTAGGATTTCCCCATCCCCTATTTGATTTTAATTTGCCTCAAAGAGGGACTATCCATCCCATTTCATTTTTCTTAAGTGGATGTGAACTATCCATCTCACATCTCATTGTTTTCCTAGGATGACTATAAACCCTTCATCAAACATATGGAGACTATCCATCCCCAACATGATGTTTACTATCCATCAACCATCCCATAGTTTTCCTAGGATAACTACGAACCCTTCTTCAATCAAATGGAGACTATCCATCTCCAACTTGATGTTTACTATCCATCAAACATCCCATAGTTTTCATAAGATAACTATGAACCCTTCACATGGCCACTTAACTCATGATATCCCCATGAATATAATTATCTCATGCTATCCACATGATTATCCTATGGTAACATCCCCTATCTAGAGGCCCAAAACTAAGCGCTACAGGTGTTGCAGTCATCTATAGTATTAGCTTCCGACTAAATACGGCTATGTTAATGGTATCAATAATATCAGAAGCACTTGAATATGAAACAAAACACAGATTTCCAAAATCACATATTACTTCATTACATCACATTCACGTCACATAACCCAAAACATTTTCCCAGGCATAGATTAAATATAGTTATTACAAATTACATCGAGAGCGGTATATGAAGATACCCCCTCGATTGATCAGAGTCAAGTGGTCTTATAAGACCTATTACATTATAACACAGCGAAAAATCATCTAAACATAAATAAAAGCAGCAAATCCTAAATAGCTATCCGTTGCCTCCAGCATCCTCCGGTAGCTTATTCGTCAACTTTCTAAAAAACTGAAAAGATCCTTAACCTTTCAACCTACTCAAATTAATTTTGAGTACCCGAGAGTTTAAGGGGAAACATAAACTTCGATTCAGACATAAAGCTTGGTATGAATAATACAATACATCATGGTTTAATTATGTTAAGTGAGACTACGCCGCTTAGCGGAATGGGTTTCCTCTCACTAACATCTTTTTAAATCATATCTTTGCAAATCCTTCCATATAACCATATATTATGCTCCTGCATCCACAATGGTTAAATACTACAAAATAAACATATTGTAAACCAACTTTAATATCAGGTAATATGAACTACCCGTTCAAAACAAATAAATTTTAACATTTGGCTGACTCGGGCCCACCAGACAACATAATTGAAATTTACGTAACATCTGTTAGATATTCATATTTAGGATTATCTATCCTTATCAATCCATTTAACATTTCCCATCAGAATGGTCTGTCCTAAACTATCTGTTAAATATCTCTCCCAGGTTCTCCCGAGCCTAATGTTTTACCGGGTTTACCAATAACCTATTTGTATACAACATATATTCCTTTCGGTGTGTTATCACGTCTACCTATGACCAAGCCTTACACACTGGAATTTTGGACAACAATTAGCTGGGGCTACAAGCTAATGTATAGGGCGCGACCCCATACCAGTCCTATTTGGTTTTCTAATATCTGAGCCATTCATACTTAAGGATCCCCTCCCATAATTTTCCTTGAAAAAAAATTCAAAATGATTTAAACCTTTAAATGAAACTTCAAACAAGGAAAAGAAATAAGTCTTTATACTTTACTCAAATCATATTACGATGTTAGATATATACCCTTTTCTCAAAACTTAGTTGATGAAAACACTTTACCATTTGAAAGAACCAATTTCCATACTTTGAAACTACCTCCTTCAAAATCCAAGTTTAAACCTTTCGAAATCATCTCTAAAACTTTCAGATTTATTCAAAGCAATCCTTTCGGAAGTTATAAACCTTAGGCATCCTTCTTTAAAATCACTTTAAGTCATTGCCTTAGAAAAACCTTTGGAAAACCTTCCTTCAAAAACCTTTCGAAAAATTCTAATAAACCTTTCGAAATAGAACCCTTCGAATACATAAAACTTTTTAAAACAGAAACCCTTCGTAGGCATACTGGGTTTAACTTAAAACAATATGGATACCTTCTTTTAAAGCCTTTTGTCTTTATATAAACAACCTTTCGAAAATGTCTAAATAACCTTTCGAAAGCCTTTGGTTATATTTCACAAAACAAGGGTAACCACCTAAGTTGAAAGCTTCCCTCCGAAAGCATTAGAGAAACGGCTAGATTTTAAAAAAAGGTAAACCTTTCGACTGGGTCGGAAGGTTCAAAGTAAAACCTTTATAAAAGCAGTGGAAACCCTTCGGCTGCTTCGGAAGTATTCAAAACAAGGTAATTGCGGTAGTAGCTACAACTTATTGACTACATCGGAAGGTTTTAAAGTCTTTTCTTTTAAATAACTTGACCTGGCCGAAAGTGACCAAGTCGAAAGCTCAAATTCGAAAGCAAAGTAGGTGAAAGCTTTTCACTTATAAGACAATTATATTTCAACCTTTTAGGCCATCGACCTTTCGGCTTAAAACCGTTCGGCTATATTCAATCCACTACGTACCAATTACTTAATACCTTATGCATTGAACTTTGACCTTATCGAAAGCTAACCCTTCGACTGAGATGAAAAGTCTGGGGCGGAAGGTATACTGCCGTATTAGCTGAAACATGGAAAAAGAGTGATTTTTGTTTTTAAACTTAAAAAGTAAACTTTTCAACTAACATGCCTTTGTTTGTGGAATTTTCATTGGTCAATAAAATTCTTTTCAAAATTTTGCTTCCTCAGTTACCAGAATTTATAAATCATTTTATTTTGCAAAATGCCTCTTCTCCTTTATAAATATATAAAACATTTAAGTCCCATACCTTAAATAATTTTATATATCCCTCAAATGACTTAGGAAAATTCAAGAAAAATTACAGAAAATATATTTTAATATATTTCCTAACATATTAAAATCTCAAACCCAAACAATTATTATTTTAGTCGAAAATAATTTAAAACCCAATAAACAATTTCTTTCATTCGAAAATTCATATAAAATCCATAATAAATTGAAAAAGTATGAAAATCAAAACCCATCTCTAAAATATTATTCCAGGACTATATTTAAATTTTCAAGGTATTCGGATGTCATTAAATAGGGTTTTCGTGGTAAACATATCATAAAACACGAATAAACGTTTATAAATTCACCAACAATAAATATATATATCTTAAAACATCCGATATGGCAATATTATAGCAAAAACATTTCGGTTCTTAACTAAAAACCGAAAACTAAAAGTATTAGGGTTGTAATAATTATTCACCTTAGCTTTAGAGATTATAGATGAGATTTTTGAGTGTTGAATTAGTTGATTTCTTCTTTCCACTTGAATCTTAGCATTACTTCTTCTCTTGAGATTGAAAATGGTGACCGGCCTTAGCTATTTTTGTTTTCTAATGAAATGAGAATAATGAACGTGAGTTACCCATTTCCTAAGGGTTTAGGGTATAAGGTATTGCTATTTCCCAAAATACCCTTCTCATTTTCTAATACACTACCTAGTATTATTTCATTTTAGTTCACTCCTTTAACATGGCACGGCTACCTCCAACTAATCAAATCTCAACCTATTAATATTCAAATTATTTAATTTAATTTAACTAATTAAATATCTTAAATAAGGTTATAAAATTTATGGGGTGTTACATACTCCGCACCTGAAAGAATTTCGTCCTCGAAATTATGATAAGGTACACAACAAAACAATCTAAGGTAAAACATACCATCAAATAAATCTGGGTAAGAGTCTCTAATCCTGCTCTCCACTTCCCAAGTACACTCTCTAGCATCATTACTCCACTAGACCTTTACTATCTTGACTGTCTTGTTCCTCAATTTCTTCTTATCTCTAGCCACAATCGGAATCAGTTTCCCAACTATAGTCGAATCCAGATCTACTACTAAGTCATCTAATACAGTAGGTGCTATAGTAGTCTCTGGGTCTCTAACACATTTCCTAAGATAAGAAACATGGAAAACATTATGGACTCCAGCCAAAGTACTCGGTAACTCCACTTTATAAGCGAGTTTCCCGATTCACTCAATAATACAAAATGGACCAATGAACCTAGGTGCTAACTTCCCTGAGTTCCTAAATCTGATTACACCTTTCATTGACGAAACCTTAACAAACACATAATCTTCGATAGAAAATTCCAAATTTTTCCTTCTTTTATCTACATAGCTTTTCTGCCTAGACTGAGCTTCCTTCATCCTAGCTCGAATCAACTCAAGCTTTTCGCATCTTCCTTCACTAAATCCGGACCAAGAACTAATCTATCCCCGGTCTCTAACCAACATACGGGAGACTTGCAAGGTCTTCCTTATAATGCTTCAAACGGTGCCATCCCAATACTAGTCTGTTAACTATTGTTATACAAGAACTCGACTAGATGAAGATGGTCTTCCCATGATCCCCAAAATCTAATATACAAGCTCTTAACAAATCTTCAAAGACTTTGTTAGCTCTTTCCATTTGCCCATCTGTCTGTGGATTGTAAGCGGTACTCATGTTGAGCTTGGTTCCTAATGCTTCTTATAGACTTTTCCAGAACTCACTAGTAAATAAAGTATCTCTATCACCGACAATACTACTAGGAATCCCGTGCAGTATAACCACATTCTTCATGAATAACATCGCTAAATCAGGTGTCGTTCTAGTTGACTTTATCAGAATAAAATGGGCACTCGTAGTCAGTCTATCTACTATGACCCATATGCTTTCGTTTCCCCTTCTAGATCTCGACAACCCATCAATAAAATGCATGGAGATTGAATCACATTTCCATAACGGAACCTCTAACGGCTGAAGAAATCCACTTGGCTTCTGGTGTTCAACCTTTGCCTGTTGGCAATTCAAGCACAGCTTAACACACAATCCAATATCCCTCTTCATACCTTCCCAGAAGAAATTTCTCTTCATGTCCTGATACATCTTTGTTCTTCCTGGGTGGATAGTGAACTTCGAATGATGGAACTCATCCAAAACCTCCTTCCTTATATCTCCTATATTTGGAACACATAACCTTCCTTTCTTTCTCGACCACCCATTATGGTCAAGATTGAAATCTTTTAGGTCATCGCTCTCTGTACCTTCCTTCAATCTTCTGATACGCTCAGCCAATATTGGATCCTCCTCTTGCTTATAGGCTATCTTCCCCATCATTACTAGTCGAACTTCTAAACAAGACAATACAGTACTTCCTGTACTCGATCTTACTTCGGACCTAAACCACATACTACAATCCGATAACGCTTCCAGGTCTTTCCACTCAGTGATCATAGCCAATACAACATTCTGATGTTTCTGACAGAGTGCATCTGCTACCTTGTTTCCTTTTCCGACTGTGTACTCAATTCCAAAATCATAGGCAGCAATAAACTGCAAACATCTATATTGTCTCATATTCAGCTCATTCTGAGAAAACAAATACTTCAATGACTTATGATCAGTATATAGCTCAAATTGCTCTCCCAAAAGATAATGCCTCCACACCTTTAAAGAAAATATAATGGCAACTAACTCCAAGTCATGCGTTGGATACCTAACCTCATGTGGTCTGAGTTGTCTAGAAGCGTAAGCAATTACTTTACCCCTTTGCATCAACATAGCTCCCAATCTTGTTCCACACGCATCTATATAAACAACTAAATCCCGATTCCCCTCCGGAACCACTAACACCGGTGCATGGGTCAATAAGTGTTTCAAGCTCTGAAATGCTTCTTCACACTTATCAGTCCACACGAACTTCACATCTTTTCACGTAAGCTTAGTCATCGGTGCTGCTATCCATGAAAAATCTTTTATAAATCTCCGATAATATCCCACCAATCCAAGGAAACTCTTTATCTCGGTCACCGTCTCGGGTCTCTTCCAATTGTTCACCACTTCAATCTTAGTCGGATCTACAGACAACCCTTTCTCAGAGACGACATAAACAAGAACTTCACTTCCTTCTTCCAAAAATTACATTTCATAAACTTAGCCTTCAACTGATGCTCCCTCAACGTCTCGAGCATGACTCCGAGATAAACTTCATGCTCCTTCTCATCCTTAGAGTATATCAAAATGTCATTAATGAAAACCAACACAAACCTATCCAAATGATCTTGAAAAATCCTATTCATCAGATCTACAAAGAGTGCCGGCGCATTAGTTAGTCCGAATGGCATAACTAACCATTCGTACGATCCATATCTTGTTCTAAACGCCGACAAAGGAATGCTATCCTCTGTCACTCTAAGCTGATGAAATTCCATCACCAAATCTAGCTGAGAAAATACCTTTGCTCCACTCAACTGATCAAACAAATCATCAATTCTCGGTAATGGATATCGGTTCTTTATCTTTTTCTCATTCAACTTACGATAATCGATACATAGCCTTAACGATCCGTCTGGCTTCTTAGCAAACACAGCATCAACTCCCCATGGTGAACTACTCGACCTAATAATACTTTTGCCTTCCATCTGCACCTTCAATTCTTTCATTTCTATAGGTGTCATCCTTTTCGGCGGTCTACTCACCGGTTCAGCTTCAAGCACTAAATCAGTTCGAAACTCAATAGCTAGTTTCAGTGGCAGCCCAACGACTGGTTCAAACACATCGGCAAATTCTCTAACTACAAAGACCCGATGCAACTCATCCTCCAACTCCATAACACCCAGTCTAGCATTCACCTCTCAACTAGGGTTCTCTACAGTATAAATTATCCGATCACTACAATCTGGATGACTAAGTGATATTTTCCTATCTTGACAAAATATCCTAGCATCATACCTACTCAACCAATCCATCCCTAGGATAATCCCAAATCCCACAAAGTCAAATACATGCAAACAACAATCAAAGGTATGGCCTAACAAATCAAATTCTAGATGGTCATACCTCATCCCAAGTGTTGCATAACCTCCTATTGGATTAGCAACCTTTAAGTAAGTAACTAAGTGAGAGGGTACTAGGTTAAGTCTATCTACCAAACATCAAGAATAAAAGAATGGGATACCCCAGTATCGAATAGGACGCCAACAGACATACCGTGGACCTGCAGTGAGCCTACTAAAACAGCTTTTCCCTTTTCCTGAGCAACTGATTTTGCGGTTGTGGGCTCCAAGGCATAAACCCGCCCCTTTCCTTTCTTTGGTGGCTCTGGGCACTTGTTCTTGAAATGACCCACTTGATCGCAATTAAAGAATCTGTCATTCCTCTTCCCACCAGCTTCTTTTCCTTTTCCCTTGCAGGCTCGACACTTGTTGGCATAATGTCTTTTCTTGTTGCAGTTGTAACAAACCACTTTAGCTTTACTCTTCTTTTGCACCCCTTCTTTATGAGCAATCTTCTTCTAGAAAAATTTCCTCTTCTGAGCCTGTCCAGTCTGAGCCTCTTTCACTTTCTTACTTAGGCAATCCAATGCTTCTTCTTGCCTCAATGCTATCTCCACAGCAACAGCACTAGGGTCTCTTAAGTGTGGCAAAGTAGCACTTATCAGTTCTGGCCTTAATCCACTGATGTGCTTCTCATTTCTACTAATAACGGTATCAACAATGCATACCCGTATCGAGCTAGTTCCTCGAACTTCCTGGTATACTCCAACACACTCTATCTCCCTGCTCTAGTTCTACAAACCTTTTTACCAATGCAGCCTGCGCCATAATGGACATGAATCTCTCCGAAAACCTTCTTCTGAATTCCTCCCAAGTAATGGCCTCTTCATCAACTCCGACAGTGATGGTGTTCCACTAAAACAATGTAGCTCCCTGCAGCTGCCTTGAGGCTAACCTCCTTTACTGCGCAACATTTAGCCCTAAATCAGCGAAATTCCTTTCATAATCCAGTAGCTAGTTTTCTACTTCAATCACGTCCTCGGTACCAATGAACGGCTTCCCTCTGAGCCTAATGTAATCTCTACTCAACTTGGCATACTTATTGACTGCACGAACTTCTTGAATTCCTCCTCCCACAGCGTTTCCTCCAACAACACCTGCTACTACTCCAGCTTGCACCATATTAACAAAGAATTGATACATTGCCCCCATATCCACTTGGGGAACTCCTGCACCAGCATTTTCAGCTTGTGCCTAACCAGGATCTCTCCTTGCATTTGGTCGGGCATTTCCGTTGGTAGTAGTGCTGTCTCCTCCAGCATTTACTCGGCTTCTTCTTCCCTTCATATATGTATTCAAACCTCATGAGATACAGATGAATAACCTAACTAAGATAGGAGTCTAAAGATAGAGCATATACTTATATATATATATATATATATATAAATACAAGTACGTTATTATAGCGTTATCCATACCCCGATCTCAACTCTAATTTCTATGGATTATGTTTTCAAAAATCAATTTTTAGTTAGTATTTCATAAACCATGCCCTGATACCAAGCTGTAACATCCCCTGTCTAGAGGCCCAAAACTAAGCGCCACAGATGTTGTAGTCATCTATAGTATTAGCTTCCGACGACTAAATACAACTATGTTAATGGTATCAATAATATCAGAAGCACATGAATATGAAACAAAACATAGATTTCCAAAATCACAGATTACTTCATTACATTTCCATATAATTTTTTTCCACATTCACGTCACATAACCCAAAACGTTTTCCTAAGCACAGATTAAATATAGATATTACAAATTACGTCAAGAGCGGTATATGAAGATACCCCCTCGATTGATCAAAGTCAAATGGTCTTATAAGACCTATTTCATCATAACACAGCGGAAAATCATTTAAACATAAATTAAAGCACCAAATCATAAATAGCTATTTGTTGCCTCCAGCATCCTCCAGTAGCTTATTCGTTAACTTTCTAAAAACCTGAAAAGATCCTTAACCTCTCACCCTACTCAAATTAATATCGAGTACCTGAGAGTTTAAGGGGAAAACATAAACTTCGAGTCAGACATAAAGCCTGGTATGAATAATACTATACATCCCGGTTTAATTATGTTAAGTAAGACCACTCTGCTTAGCGGAATGGATTTCCTCTCACTAACGTCTTCTTAAAACATATCTTTGCAAATCCTTCCATATAACCATATACTATGCTCCTGCATCCATAATGGTTAAATACTACAAAATAAACATTTTGTAAACCAAAATAAATATCAACTAATAATGAACTACACGTTCAACATAAATAACTTTTAACATTTGGCTGACTCGGGCCTACTTGACAACATAATCGAAATTTACCTAATATCTGTTAGATATTCATATTTAGGATTATCTATCCTTATCTATTTTTTAAAACATTTCCCATCAGGACGGTCTGTCCTAAACTATCTGTTAAATTTCTCCCTTCTGGACGGTCTGTCCCTAACTTAATCATCTCCTACGTTCCCCCAAGCCTAATGGTTTTCTGGGCTTACCAATAACCTATTTGTATACAATATATATTCATTTCGATGTGTAATCATAATTTTAGTATACCTATGGCCAAGTCCTACACACTAGAATTTTGGACAACAATTAGCTAGGGCTACAAGCTAATGTATAGGGCGCGACCCCATACTAGTCATATCTGGTTTTCTAATATTTGAACCATTTATACTTAAGGATCCCCTCCCATAATTTTCCTTGAAAAAAAAATTCAAAATGATTTAAACCTTTAAATCAAACTTCAAACAAGGAAAAGAAATAAGTCTTTATACTTTACTCAAATCATATTACGATGTTAGATATATATCCTTTTCTCAAAACTTAGATGATGAAAACACTTTACCATTTGAAAGAACCTCTTTCCATACTTTGAAACTACCTCCTTCAAAATCCAAGTTTAAACCTTTCGAAATCATCTCTAAAACCTTTTGAATTTATTCAAAGCAATCCTTTCGGAAGTTAAAAACCTTAGACATCCTTCTTTAAAATCACTTTAAGTCATTGCCTTAGAAAAACCTTTGGAAAACCTTCCTTCAAAAACCTTTCGAAATCTTCTAATAAACCTTTCGAAACAGAAACCTTCAAATGCATAAAACCTTTTAAAACGAAAACCCTTCGTAGGCATACTAGGTTCAACTTAAAACAATCTGGAAACCTTCTTTTAAAACCTTTTGTCTTTATATAAACAACCTTTCGAAAATGTCTAAATAACCTTTTGAAAGACTTTGGTTATATTTCACAAAACAAGGGTAATCACTTATGTAACAACCCAAAATTTAAGCTATAGTAATTAATTAACGAATTAATTAAATAATAAAATAACTTTGTGAAATTGTTTGAATCGAGCCACGGGAGTTGCACAATTGTGTCCGTGGTACTTTTCTGGTCAATTTCCATATATAGATTGTCAAAATCTGAGCTAGAACGAAGGAGTTACGAATTAATCAAGAAAATGAAGAAAAAGAAAAAACAATAATAGGGCAGGTCGACCCTCCCAATGGCTAGGTTGACCTACCATGTGCAAAGGTCGACCTAGCGGTCAACTCACACGCATTCTTGGACGAACTTTCATCCAGGTAAAGAAATGACGTGTTTTTCCAATTCTGATCGATCCTGTGCATTCGTGCTTCCATCCGACGGTTCCCAGCAAGCCTATGACGTGGTTGCACTAGATTTAATCCTCAAATCCAACGGTCTGAGATCCACAAGTGACACTGTAAATAAGACCCTGGGTGTACAACCCTAGATTTTTGCATATATTTTAAATTTGACTTTATTTTATTTTGAAATTATTTTAAACTTGTTTTATTTTCAATATTTCATTTTAAATATAAATCTTGATTATTATGTGAATTATAATTTCAAATTTGTATAAATTGAATATTTTCCTAAAAAGTGGATTTCTGGTCAAACTTTGACTTTTAAATTTTAAATTTAAATATTTAAATTCTTAAATTTTATCTTTTATTATGAAAATATATTTAATAACATGAATACTGCTTTTTGTTTCGTTGAAAACGGGTTTAAATTGTGAAAGTTATACTATTTTCAATATGTGGAAATTAGCCACAAAGGCCTCTTTAGCAAGTGGAATTAGTTTCTAGGACACACAATTGGAATAATTACTTTCAAGGAAAAAACGTAAAATAATTAGTTTCTAGGGTCTAAAAACCTATGAAATTATGTCCTTAAAAGTAATTGGATTGCTGACTTTGTCCTTGAAAGTAATTATTCTGTCGACTTTGGCCTTGAAAATAATTTCTTTGAATGTGTGTCCTAGAAACTAATTGGATTGCAAAGTTTGTCCTTCTAGTGAAATTCCCCTTTCAATATTGTGTGTATATTGAGTTATTTAACAATTTTCTTTATTTTTAATTTATATAAATGACATTTTATTTGATATATCTTACTCTAATTTGTATATTTAGGTTATATCATATATATTTTGACTTTTAAATATTTTTAAAGTGATTATAAAAATTTTCTGAAGCTTATTGAATTTATTTCTAATTTTTAAAGCCTAGTTTGCATTTTAAGCCATTTTCTTAATTTAAATTCTATTTAATTAAAATTTAATTATTTATTTTATATATTTATTTTCTTTTTTGAGTTGTTATCTTTATTTATCAGTTTTATGGGTATTTATAAATTTCAAAATATATAAAAAGGAAATTTGAAAGGTTGTGACTCTTGATTTGCTTAAGATCTTTTGTTTTCCCGTCTCTTCATTTTCTTAACTCTTGCATTCATTCTCTTTTGGCTGTATACTTCCTTTTCCCTTCAGCCACATCTTCATTTTTCACGTGAACAACTTTCTCAAACCATTTCTCAACAAAAAAATCACGGCCACATCACTTTTGATCAAAGTTTTAGGTAAATTCTTCTTCTCTTTCTTTGTTTTCTTTTGTGATTTGCACTTGCCTTCTTCATCTTTCTAGACTCGGCTCCTCCCATATCCTCCACCATGGCCGCCTCCACCACCATCCCCTCTGACCAACAGCACCTCCAGCACCTTCCCATGCCATAGTCGAGCCCCTATGTGATGAAACTCCACCAAAGTTTGCACAAACTTCACTTGATTATACCAAGCCGAGCCAACCTTGGTTTCACCACCTCTCTCCACCACCTAGGCCGACCAACCATCACCACCACTGGCCTGATCTCGACCTGACACACCTCTGCACATCCCCTACTAACCCCACCTGAAGTGGTCGTGCCCATGATGCCTTGGCCGAGCCCTTATGTTGCTTAGAAATCATGTTGTATTGCCTTGTAGTCATAGTTCATGCTCATACCTTTGCTCCACCATCAAATGCATGCTAGGCCGACCCATGTTCAACCCAAACCAGATCCAAATACCCCCTTTGGCCATGCAAACTTGATCTATAGCTGAAGCATATGATGTTGAGAGCAAGTGCAAAGTCTTTGGTTTTGATTTAGTCAATCATTTCTAGCATTGTTAAGTTTATATTATTGGAAACTTATGTTGTTTATACTTGTTTTGTTTGAATTTTTTCAAGGCAATTTACCTTGTCTCTCTCACACTCAAATCAGTATCGTGCTCTTGTGCCTTTGTGGATTTTGTGTTGTGTGTTTGTGTCGTCATCTCCAGCTTAAACAAGTGAGTAATTCTCACCAGACGATGTGTACTTATATAACTAGTAAACTGACACCACTTGAATTTGTAAAATTATATCATCCAGTTATAACTGTTATATTATGATCATATGATGCTCACCCCTGTTATTACCCATGTTATATCATTAGTTACTGTTATATAATGCTATTCTGTTATTTATATCAGTTTATCACACTGCAAGTTCCCTGTAGATTAGAAATCACTATGGGTTGAAATGATACATACACGAACGGACTTTAGAATAGGGAAAAATCGTTATGGGCTGAAATGACAGGCCTGAACGGTTTTTATTTATTTTATTTTAACTTGGGATTGCGGGTTTGAAATGATAAAACCCGGACATTTGCTTTTTAAACTGCGGATTGAAATGATACATATCCGTATCAGTCGACCAAGGTTAGAAAACTATATACAGGCCCGTGGTTATTTTATAAAGTGTTTTGGATTTTTTTAAGTATTTTAAAATGTAAATTTATGAAAATTTGATTTAAATAGATTTTAAATGGTTTGAATAAAGAATTTATGATATTTCTATAAGTTAAAAATGTTGAATAAATGAATGGTTAAATTGAATTTTGAAATATAACTTAAGTTTGGAAATTTAGATTTTTGTTTAAAATGATATTTAAGTTATATAAATAAAATGGAAATTTAATTATATTTGGAAAATGGTAAATATGATAATTTGATTTGAATTTGAATTTAAATGATTAAATAAAATGTTATTGATTTTTCTATGAACTAAAATGGTTAAATGAATGAATGCTTAAAAGTGTAATTTTAAAATATAACTTTACTTGGAAATGTGAATTTGGTTTTATTAAAGGTTTAAGTTAATTAAATAAATTTAAAATTTAGTTTAATTTGTGAAATGGAAATAAAATATAAGTGTTAAGTTTATTTGTTAAAAATTGTACATTTGGATTTGTTAAGTAAAATTTTTGGAATTTTGGACTTTATTGTAAATGTTTCTTATAAAAAAATCATAAATTAAAAGAGTAATTTTAATGAACATTTTTTAATGTCAAAATATGTTTTTTATAATGTTAAAAGGTTTAATAATGAAGTTTATTATTTGCTGGAAATACACTAAAATCTGGAAATTACTTTAATAGCATTCTGAAATGCTATGATTTCTGATTTGAACTAAAATTGAATAAAAGAGCTATTACAGCATTTCTGAAATGTTGTAGTTGCTGTAGTTGAACTAAATAGACTAAACTTGAATCAGGTCTATTACAGCAGTTCTGTAACTGCTGTAGTGGTTTGCTGTCTTTGCTGACTAAGTTTAAAACCTTTACTTTGAAACCTGAGCTATTACAACATTTCTGGAAATGCTGTCTTTGCTATTTTAAACTAAATTACAACTAAACTGAGATTTAACAGCAGTTCTAAAATGCTGTCTTTGCTAAATTAAAAATGTTTTCAAGAATAACTTATAAAAGCTTTTTCTGAAAGTTGTGAAAGGCTGAAATTTTCAATGTTTATGGTTTTTAACTTAGTAAATGAACTCAGAATAGTTTAAAACTTTGGAATTTGAATACTTGTTTTAAAAGTATAATAATTACACTTTTAAATGGTTTAGATGAATTATTTTGATTGAAATATAAACTATTTAAAAGGTGATTTGAAATGATAATAAATGAATGATATCTTTGAATTTAAAGGGTATTTAAAGTTGAATATTTGGATTTGAACTCAAATAAATGATTTGAAATGAAGTTTTTGAAAGGATATGATATTTTGATATATTAAAATGATTTGAAATGAAGTTTTGAAATGATATGATGTTTTGATATATTAAAATGATTTGAAATGAAGTTTTTAAAAGGATATGATATTTTGATATATTGAATTGATTTGAAATGAAGTTTTGAAATGATATGATATTTAAATATATTGAAATTGTTTGCAATTGATTTAATCTTTATTTTGATAAAGATTTGGATTTGAAATGATATTCTATTTTTGAAGTATAAAATATTATTTTAAAATTATAACCACGAGTTATAATAACGATTGGTTGTTAAAGAGACCGGGATCAGATATGGACATACTCTCTGTCGATACCGAAAACCACTTTAACAACTGTGTACGCGGTGGAGTTTGCAGAATGAAGTAGGATGGTGGCGACGATCCTAAAGGTATATGCGTGGACCCAACTCCCGTGAGTTGGCATAAAGTGGCTAAAACAGGAGCGATTGACGGGCCAATGAGGTAGCACCTCTGATCGGACACACTTCTTCGAAACCATTCTATTACTTTGTGATTAATTGGGTTCACCCCTTGATTTGGGAGTGTTGTTCGAGGTGGGCGGCAGTGGCTGCTATGCGTTTCCATCAGCCCGGATGCATAATTGGTATATCTACCCTGGCATTGCCTAGTTGTGCCGTGTCACTTACCATATCGAGCTTTACTACGATTTGTGATTTCTCCCGTAGCCTGTGGAGTATCGAGAATAGCCCCCATTTTGGGAGTATGCTAATACTGGATAGACTACTGGGACTATTACGTGTTAAGGGCTATATGGGTAACCCCTTGACGCTATTAAAAAGTATGTTTATTTTATATTAGACATTATTATAATAGCGAATATTACTACATAGTAGATAGTTTAACGGATCCTTAAAGAATGGGCGATCCCAAGCATTCTTTAAGTTACTTGTACCTTTATTATAGTTCACTTGAGTTGGTTTACATTGTATAAGTATGTATGTCCTGACTCGAGTGTTTTGTGTTTTTCTTTACGCTCGGGTCAGACTGAGTAATACAGCATCTGAGACTCACCTTTGGAGCTGGAGTTTGCTTTGAAGATCCAGATATCTATTCATTTTGTTATCCAGTTGATTCTAGTTGTATTCTGAGTTGTACCTGATTATCATACTGTTAATCCTGTTGTATCTTGGTATTCCTTTTGTATCTTACTTAACTCTGATGTATTTATATAGTAGCTTCATGAACTACTATCTCTTTTATTTCCGCTGCATTATATTACTCTAAGTCTGTGATCTGTGATTATTTATTTACTGTATATGATGAGTTTTCCAAATTTTTATTTACAACGTGGTATTTTGAGCAATTCTAGTCCGACATGTGCGGATGCGAATGGTTGAAAATATCGGGTCATTACATGTGGTATCAGAGCTCTGGTTTTAGGCAAACTCAGCATATAGGGTAAATTTAATTACAGAATCACTTTCGTTCGAACTTGAATTCCTTCTTCTTCGATTCGGTTTCCTTTGAATTTTGGAACGTATCTTTCGGTTCCAAAGTCCATTCTTGTCCTCCCCTGTTCGTGTCTTCTTGATTCTGGAATGTCCCATAACCCTACTCCGAATAATCTTTTTAATGAAATCGGCGGTCTCGCCAACCTCTGAATGACTTATAAAGGGGTGAAACTTCTTTACAAAAAGCATTGATTTACCGAAGACTTCTGTATCCTTGGTTTACGATGCTACTATCTCTTACTATGCCTGAATTCTATCTCTTGAGATCGAATGTAGATTTATCCCAGAAAATCGACATTGATCTTATTCATTAAGTCACGGTTGACCTAGTTAAGGTTGCCCGCGATTTATATAAGCTTATCCATACTCCCTATTCGGTTGTTTAATCATCTTATCTTTTGTCTCCAATTTATCTTCAAATCAGAATTCTCTTTGACTTGAGTCCATCAAATTTGAATCCTTATCATTATTTTGAAAATTAATCTTGTATTTGAAAATTTTATATTTTAAAGGTGTTTTATATATTGTGTTGTTTGAGTTGTTGATGTTGATTTGGGTTTTCGATCGGTTCGTCTGATCAATGCTATCGATAGGATCTCCAAAGCACTTGAACAGAGCAAACTGACACAATATGGTTTTTAAATTTAGTAGATGAATAAATTTTTTATAATTATAGTATGTATAAGGTTAATTTTCTGAATTTTGATAATTAATAGAATTGGGTGTTAAGAAATAATATTTAACTTTGTATGTATTTTATAATCATTAGCTTTAGTTTCATATCTAAATAATTAAACATGGTTATAAATTAATTTGGAAATTTAAATGGATTTAAATCAAGAATGTGAGAATTTAATTTCCGATGATTTCGAACTTTGTTTTGAAAGTTTTAAAAGGATTTATTATTTAAAAGTATTTCTAGTAGAAATTGTTACAAAGGATTTTAATTTGTAAATCAGTGCTCTTTTCTATGTCGTTGGAAAATAATTTCGGTGATGACTGTAGCATCATCGACATTCATTTTTGAGTTTCGAAGCGAAGTGACTATTCTGTAGCTTTGCTACAGTTTTGCTTTGGAATTTAATTGATTTGAATTTCTAAATATGACTTGACTTATATTATATAGATATATGATTTAAATTTGATTTGATATATATTATGTATATATATATTTATTCATTTCTAAATAGTTTGAAGTTAATCGGAAATTTAATTCTTAAATTTTATCTTAAAGTTAATTTCAATTATAAAAGGAAATCAAGGTTTGAATAAATATGTAAACTTGAATAACTGAAATTGAAGAATTTATTTGTATAATATTCTATTACATTCCAATATAACTTACCTAAATTATTCAGAAGTTGAATATGTAATTGGAAAATATACAAAATAAAGAGAAATTTTATAAATAAAACTTAAGTGGTTATAATAAATGTTATACACTTAAATTTTAGTTATAAAAAGATTAACAGAGGTAAATAGAGTAAAAGAGTAATGGAATAATTTACACAACAAAACGATGTTAAAGGAGCTAAGAATAAATTAAAGCAGTTACAATAGGTGATAAAATATATTGAGAGGGATAAATTTAATTTTAATTAGGAATAAAGAAGAATTAAATTTATTGAATGTTATACACTTAATTTTAATCAAATCCATGATTTTTGAAATTGTTGGTTTAAGAAAATTGGATGAGAAGGTAATGAAATTAGAGATAATTAAGATTTATTTAACTTGTGTAAAATTAATTATCTATTTAAGTTGAAATTTCCATGGTTTCAAACTTATTATCTTATTTTGTTTTCAAACTGTCTGTTAGTTGTCCTTATTTTTCCTTATCTTGCTACAGACTGGTATAGGCATCTTTCTATACTCTTTCTGTTTAGAAATCTTTCTATAATCTTTATAATCTTTGGTACCCATTTTGAATCTGAGCACTGCTTGCCATCCACAGACCGTCGGTCAAGCGGAAAGGGTGAATCAGATTCTAGAGGATTTTTTTCGTGCTTGTGTCCTTGATTATGGAGGATCTTGGGAAGACCATCTCCACCTTGTTTAACTTACCTATAACCACAGTTATCAGGTATAATTTCAATCTTTTGTCATCTTGTTTTAATCTCATTTCAATTTTATCTTTCCTGTGTTTTCCCGTACCTCATTCCTTTTCAGGGACGAAAAGTTTTGAGTGGGGGAGAGTGTAACAACCCTAGATTTTTGCATGTATTTTAAATTTGACTTTATTTTATTTTGAAATTATTTTTAAACTTGTTTTATTTTCAATATTTCATTTTAAATATTAATCTTGATTATTATGTGAATTATAATTTCAAATTTGTATAAACTGAATATTTTCCTTAAAAGTGGATTTTTGGTCAAACTTTGACTTTTAAATTTTAACTTTAAATACTTAAATTCTTAAATTTTATCTTTTATTATGAAAATATATTTAATAACATGAATACTGCTTTTAGTTTTGTTGAAAACGGATTTAAATTGTGAAAGTTATACTGTTTTCAATATTGTGTGTATATTGAGTTATTCAACAATTTTCTTATTTTTAATTTATATAAATGACATTTTATTTGATATATCTTACTCTAATTTGTATATTTAGGTTATATCATATATATTTTGACTTTTAAATATTTTTAAAGTGATTATAAAAATTTTCTAAAGCTTATTGAATTTATTTCTAAGTTTAAAGCCTAGTTTGCATTTTAAGCCATTTTCTTAATTTAAATTCTATTTAATTAAAATTTAATTATTTATTTTATATATTTATTTTCTTTTCTGAGTTGTTATCTTTATTTATCAGTTTTATGGGTATTTATAAATTTCAAAATATATAAAAAGGAAATTTGAAAGGTTGTGACTCTTGATTTGCTTAAGACCTTTTGTTTTCCCGTCTCTTCATTTTCTTAACTCTTGCATTCATTCTCTTTTAGCCGTATACTTCCTTTTCCCTTCAGCCTCATCTTCATTTTTCACGTGAACAACTTTCTCAAACCATTTCTCAACAAAAAAATCATGGCCACATCACTTTTGATCAAAGTTTAAGGTAAATTCTTATTCTCTTTCTTTGTTTTCTTTTGTGATTTGCACTTGCCTTCTTCATTTTTCTAGGCTCGGCTCCTCCCATCTCCTTCACCTTGGCCGCCTCCACCACCATCCCCTCTAACCAATAGCACCTCCAGCACCTTCCCATTCCATAGACGAGCCCCTATGTGATGAAACTCCACCAAAGTTTGCACAAACTTCACTTGATTATACCAAGCCGAGCCAACCTTGGTTTCACCACCTCTCTCCACCACCTAGGCCGACCAACCATCACCACCACTGGCCTGATATCGACCTGACACACCTCTGCACATCCCCTACTGACCCCACCTAAAGTGGCCAAGCCCATGATGCCTTGGCCGAGCCCTTATGTTGCTTAGAAATTAGGTTGTATTGCCTTGTAGTCATAGTTCATGCTCATACCTTTGCTCCACCATCAAATGCATGCTAGGCCGACCCATGTTCAACCCAAACCAGATCCAAATACCTGCTTTGACCATGCAAACCTGACTTATAGCTGAAGCATATGATGTTGAGAGCAAGTGCAAAGTCTTTGGTTTTGATTTAGTCAATCATTTCTAGCATTGTTAAGTTTATATTATTGGAAACTTATGTTGTTTATACTTGTTTTGTTTGAATTTTTTCAAGGCAATTAACCTTGTCTCTCTCACACTCAAATCATTGTCGTGCTCTCATTCCTTTGTGGATTTTGTGTTGTGTGTTTGTGTCGTCATCTCCAGCTTAAACAAGTGAGTAATTCTCACCAGACGATGTGTACTTATATAACTAGTAAACTGACACCACTTGAATTTGTAAAATTATATCATCCAGTTATGACGCAGCGGATAATTCTAGATGATCTTCAATCGATGAAAGTAGCAATCTGTGGATTGATGAATGCTGAATTGCCCGAATTCGTTGATCCAAAGATACCGAACTCTAGCTATCTCGAACTCGTTGATCGCGCATGATACCGGGTTCAAAGATCTTCAATTCTTCAAGCGTTGATCAAGCGCACTTGATTCCGCGAATCGGCTTCTACAATCGTTGAATCGAGCGCACTCGATTAACCGAAAGAGGAGATAGGAGATTACACTCAACTACCAATTTGGAATGAAAGCACAAAGCAATCAAAAGAGAATTTTATTCAAAAATCAACAACCTTTTACAAATGAGACTCACGACCTATTTATAGGCGAACAATTTTACAACAGAAATTTCTCCAACTCCTAAGTCGTTTCCGACTCATAACTATGCTCTACGACTCATCATAAGTCGTATACGACTCATCCAAAACGACTTATCAAACTGCAAAATAGCAACTACAACAACACACGATTCAACATACTCCGACTCATGACTCAGCCAAGGATACGACTTATTACAACAGACGACTTAAAACAGAAAATACAACATAGAAAAATACATCTTTTAAGTCGTTGCCGACTCATCAACTCCATTCGACTCAACTTATTTACAACAGACGCCATACGACTTATACTCCAGTAACGACTTAGAAACAATCGGTTCAGATTAACTCGTCAGGAGAATCTACGGCATGGATTAAAGCGGCATCAGAATATACAGTTCCAGGCCTCTACGACTTAACCCAGTTTTGATAAGTCGTGGACGACTTATACCAGCCTCGCCCTTGAGTCGTGGATGGCTCATCTCCTCACCTTCCTTGAGTCGTAGACGACTTATCACTTGTGTATTCTTCCCCTTGAGTCGTGAGCGACTCATCTCCCTGATAAGTCGTAGACGACTTATCACTTGTGTATTCTTCCCCTTGAGTCGTGAGCGACTCATCTCCCTGATAAGTCGTAGACGACTTATGCCTTCCCCTTTGGTTTTCCAGATGAGTCGTGGATGACTCATCACCGCCTCCTTAAGTCGTAGACGACTCATGCTTGTCTCTATGAGTCGTGGACGACTCATCACCGCTTCCTTAAGTCGCATACGATTCATGCATGTCTCTATGAGTCGTGGATGACTCATAGCCTTGCCCTTAAGTCGTAGACGACTTATATCTTCACCTTTGGTTGTCCAGTTGAGTCGTGGATGACTCATCAACGCCTCCTTAAGTCATAGACGACTTATGCCTTGGTTAAATAAAGGTTGCGCTGCATCATCCTCCCCAGGTTGAGAGAAATTCGACCTCGAATTTGCATACTCTTCATCCCCAACAAACTCATCCCCATGATATGGTACAAGATGTTTAACATTGAATACGTCAGATGTATACACATCATCTGGTAGCTTCAGTTTATAAGCATTTTCATTGATTCGTTTCACAACTTCCACCGGACCAATTTTCCTGGCTTTCAACTTGTTGTATGCGCCCACTGGAAAACGATCTTTTGTTAATACTGCATAAACCATATCACCTTCATGAAATTCAACTTTCCTTCATTTCAAATCTGCAGATTGTTTATACCTCTCATTTGCTTTCTCTAGTCGTTCTTGAACGATTTTATGACATTCCGTCAACCCTTCAACAAAATCAGCAGCTTTCTTAACTATCCCCTTTGAGTGTGGTATCGCTGTTAAATCCAATGGTCCCTTCGGTAGGCTCGAATAGACAATCTGGAATGGACTGAACCCAGTACTTCGATTCACAGCACGATTATGGGCAAACTCTGCCTGGCATAACTTCACATCCCAACTCTTCAGATTATCTTGAACAAGACACCTCAACAAGTTTCCCAATGATCTGTTAACCACCTCAGTCTGTCCATCCGTTTGTGGGTGATAAGCACTACTAAACTTCAGCGTCGTTCCCACCATTTTCCACAAACTCAACCAAAAGTGACTCAGAAATCGAGTATCTCTATCCAACACAATAGATTCTGGCAATCCATGAAGTCGATAGACCTCCTTGAAAAACAACTGAGCAACATGAACAGCATCCGCCGTCTTCTTACAAGCAATAAAATGTGCCATCTTCGAAAATCTGTCCACCACCACATATATGGAATCGTTACCACGCTGTGTCCTTGGTAATCCCAACACGAAGTCCATACTCACATCAACCCATGGTTTAGTTGGTACTGGTAACGGCATATATAAACCCGCATTAGTCGCAGTTCCTTTCGAAACTTGACAGATATGGCATCTCTCAACAAACCTCTCCACTTCTTTCCTCATCGATGGCCAAAAGTAGGATTGTGAAATTAACTGTAAGGTACGGTCTCTTCCAACATGCCCTTCTTCATGTAATTCCTTGATAATTTTCATTCTCAAACTACCCTCCGGTATGCACAATCGATTCCCTTTGAACAGAAAACCATTTACCATCACGAAATCATCCGTCTTCCCCTCCTTGACTTTATCAACAAATTTTGCAAAGTAAGGATCATTAGTAAATAAGTCTGGCAATATTTCAAACCCCGTCACTTCAACCTTTAGTGTAGTCAACAAATGACTCCTCCTACTCAAAGCATCAGCCACACGATTTGTCACCCCTGACTTGTGTTTAACAACAAAAGTAAACTGTTGTAGATATGCAATCCACGATGCATGTCTTGCTGAAATCTTATCTTGTCCTTGTAAATGTTTCAACGCCTCGTGATCAGTGTATAAAACAAATTCTTTCTGAAATAGATAATGTCTCCAGTGTTTAATAGATTGCACAACAGCATAAAACTCCACATCATATGTACTGTATCGCATCTTTGCTCCTGACAACTTCTCACTGAAATAGGCAATTGGACGCCCCTTCTGACTCAACACCCCTCCAATCCCAACCTTGGATGCATCAGTATGTAGTTCAAACACCAACTGAAAATCTGGTAATACTAGAATTGGTGCAGTCGTCAGCAATTCCTTGATATTCCCAAAAGCACTCCCTGCTTCCTCTGTCCATACAAACTGTTTACCTTTCATGCAATCTGTAACAGGTGCCATCACACTACTAAAGTGTGGTATAAACCTTCGATAGAATGAAGCCAACCCGTGAAAACTACGAACTTCCGTTATCGTCTTGGGCTGCGGCCAATCTCTGATAGCTTCGATTTTACTTGGTCAACCTGTATTCCTTCTTTTGACACAACATACCCCAGAAATAAAACGCTATGTGTCATGAACACGCATTTCTTCGTTGCAGCATAAAACTGTTCTTGTCGTAGTACCATCAGCACTTCTCTAAGATGATTCAAATGTTCCTCTGGACTCCCACTGTAAATAAGAATATCATCGAAATACACCACCACAAATTTCCCAATGAACGGTCGAAAAATCTGATTCATCACCCTCATGAAAGTACTTGGTGCATTGGATAAACCAAATGGCATGACCAACCACTCGTATAGACCCTCCCTGGTTTTAAAAGCAGTCTTCCACTCGTCTCCTGGTCTGATACGAATTTGATGATATCCGCTCTTTAAATCAATCTTCGAAAATATAGTAGCTCCGCTTATTTGATCTAACAAGTCATCCAACCTCGGCATTGGAAATCTATATCTCACGGTAATCTTATTCAATGCTCAACTGTCAGTGCACATCCTCCACGTTCCATCCTTTTTGGGTACCAATAAAGCTGGTACAGCACAAGGACTCAGACTCTCCTGCACACGCCCCTGCTCAAGCAATTCCTCTACCTGCCTCCGCAATTCTTCATGTTCCTTGGGACTCATTCGATAGTGTGGTCTGTGTGGCAGAACTGCTCCCAGAACAAGATCGATTTGGTGTTGTATGTCTCTCAAAGGCGGTAACTCCTTTGGTAACTCATCTGGGAATACATCGTCAAATTCTTTCAAAACTGGTTTAACTTCTTCTGGAATTTCAACCTCTTCTTTGCTCTCACGCCCAATCAATAAAAATATTTCAGGCTCTTCCTCAACCTCCTTAACAAACTCTTTCAAAGATAATAAAGTTTTCAGCTCTTCAATTTCTTCTGACTTACTTTCTCCTTGTGGTCTCTTCTTTGGAACTAGGATAATCTTCGTGCCTTCAAACATAAAACTGTAACTATTGGTCCGACCGTCATGTTGTACTGCTCGATCATACTGCCATGGTCTTCCCAATAATAAATGACAAACATCCATCTCTACTACATCACACCAGATCTCGTCTTTGTATTTCCTCCCAATAGAGAATGGAACACGAACTCGTCTATCCACTTTCACTTCTCCTCCTTTTCTCAACCATGCTAACTTGTATGGACTCGGATGTTTCTCTGTCTTCAATTTCAACTTTGTCACAGCCTCGGTCGAAATAATATTATCACAGCTTCCTGCGTCAATTACAAACTTACACACCTTCCCCAGAATAGTACATGTTGACTGAAAAATATTACTTCTCAACCAACTAGCTTCCTCCTGCTTCGGTGTTAAACACGATCTTCTTAGCATTAGATTACAACCTTCATCTCCTGACGCAATATCCTGCTCATCCTCCTCAGTTGGATTAGAACAATCTCCATCAACATCCTCATCGTCAACTTCTGCAATCATGGTTCTCTTCTTTGGCTTTGGACACTCACTGCTTTTATGACCCAATTCCTGACAATTGTAACATTTGAAACCATTGTTAACCCTTGTCTTCTCAACCTCCTTCACCACTGGTCTACTGATAGGTTTAGAAACATTAGAACTTCCTCCAACACCCTTCGCTTGATTGTTAGAATTAGTAAACACACCACTTCCTCGTCTCCCTTGTTTTTCCCAAGCCAACGCTTTCTGATGTGCTTCTGCCACAGATCTTGGATCGAACATATTAACCATATCCTGAATCTGCATTCTCAATCCCCCAATGAACCTAGATGTCAGCTGCTCTTCTGTTTCCATAATATCGTTCCTGGCAATAAGTTGATAGAATTCATCAGCATAGTCATTAACTGTCTTTGTGCCCTGCCTCAAGTTCTGCAAACGTTGATACATCAAAGATTGATAATTGTATGGTAAGAACGTTGCTTTCATCAATTTCTTCATCTTCTCCCAAGATTCAACTTTTGACTTTCCAATCTGATCACGTGTAAGTTTGGTCTGCTGCCACCATGCCAAAGCTCTACCCCTCAGCCTCGTAGCAACCAACTTCACTCTACGATGTTCTGGAACTTCTTTGAAGTCAAAAATCTCCTCAACATTAGCTACCCAATCTAGAAACTCCTCCGCTTGCATACCACCTTTGAATTCAGGAATTTCTGTCTTCATCCCCGACTCCCATTTGTGATCATACTCAGAATAGTTTCTTCCTTGACCTCTTCCTTGAACACTACCACCATCATACTCCTCTTCAAAATTAGATGCATAACGATGTCGATTCTGACCACCAACATCTCTACTACCATTACGCCTTCCACCTTCATCCCTTCTATCGACATTCCTCCGTTCACGATCATTCACGTTCCTCCCACGCCCTTGATCATTTTCAACACTTCTGTCTCGATTGGAATGTGGCGAGACTCTACTACCCCCATGGTTAGATTCTGGTGAAACCCTTCTCCGATTTTGATTCATCTCCGTCATAAGCCTCTCTAACCGGCCAATTCCTTCGTTAAGCTTTTCACTAAAATTCTCATTGATTCTTTGTTCCATCTCATCAGCTTCTTCTCTTCGATACAAAGCTTCTACGTTTTGGTGGCGATTAGCTCTTCTTGGCGGCATACTTGAAAATCTTCCAACACTTCAAAATTCAAACACAATTCGGACTTTGATCCAAAATGAAACGGATCGAAAACTTCCACTTTGTAGCAAATCTCGATGAACACGATGAACACGACTTCTCCAAATCACAAATCCAAACTTCAAACTTCAAAAGTAGGCACGACCCACTTCCTCAAACTCTCGGCTGTGATTGATAACTTCAAATCTTCAAATGAATAGGCTCCAAGTCTCGATCTAACTATGATTGGTTAGAACAAGCTCTGATACCAAACTGACGCAGCGGATAATTCTAGACGATCTTCAATCGATGAAAGTAGCAATCTGTGGATTGATGAATGCTGAATTGCCCGAATTCGTTGATCTGAAGATACCGAACTCTAGCTATCTCTAACTCGTTGATCGCGCACGATACCGGGTTCAAAGATCTTCAATTCTTCAAGCGTTGATCAAGCGCACTTGATTCCGCGAATCGGCTTCTACAATCGTTGAATCGAGCGCACTCGATTAACCGAAAGAGGAGATAGGAGATTACACTCAACTACCAATTTGGAATGAAAGCACAAAGCAATCAAAAGAGAATTTTATTCAAAAATCAACAACCTTTTACAAATGAGACTCACGGCCTATTTATAGGCGAACAATTTTACAACAGAAATTTCTCCAACTCCTAAGTCGTTTCCGACTCATAACTATGCTCTACGACTCATCATAAGTCGTATACGACTCATCCAAAACGACTTATCAAACTGCAAAATAGCAACTACAACAACACACGATTCAACATACTCCGACTCATGACTCAGCCAAGGATACGACTTATTACAACAGACGACTTAAAACAGAAAATACAACATAGAAAAATACATCTTTTAAGTCGTTGCCGACTCATCAACTCCATTCGACTCAACTTATTTACAACAGACGCCATACGACTTATACTCCAGTAACGACTTAGAAACAATCGGTTTAGATTAACTCGTCAGGAGAATCTACGGCATGGATTAAAGCGGCATCAGAATATACAGTTCCAGGCCTCTACGACTTAACCCAGTTTTGATAAGTCGTGGACGACTTATACCAGCCTCGCCCTTGAGTCGCGGATGGCTCATCTCCTCACCTTCCTTGAGTCGTAGACGACTTATCACTTGTGTATTCTTCCCCTTGAGTCGTGAGCGACTCATCTCCCTGATAAGTCGTAGACGACTTATCACTTGTGTATTCTTCCCCTTGAGTCGTGAGCGACTCATCTCCCTGATAAGTCGTAGACGACTTATGCCTTCCCCTTTGGTTTTCCAGATGAGTCGTGGACGACTCATCACCGCCTCCTTAAGTCGTAGACGACTCATGCTTGTCTCTATGAGTCGTGGACGACTCATCACCGCTTCCTTAAGTCGCATACGATTCATGCCTGTCTCTATGAGTCGTGGATGACTCATAGCCTTGCCCTTAAGTCGTAGACGACTTATATCTTCACCTTTGGTTGTCCAGTTGAGTCGTGGACGACTCATCAACGCCTCCTTAAGTCGTAGACGACTTATGCCTTGGTTAAATAAAGGTTGCGCTGCATCAAGTTATAACTATTATATTATGATCATATGATGCTCACCTCTGTTATTAACCATGTTATATCATCAGTTACTGTTATATAATGCTATTCTGTTATTTATATCAGTTTATCACACTGCAAGTTCCCTGTAGATTAGAAATCACTATGGGTTGAAATGATACATACCCGAACGGACTTTAGAATAGGGAAAAATCGTTATGGGCTGAAATGATAGGTCTGAACGGTTTTTATTTATTTTATTTTAACTTGGGTTTGCGGGTTTGAAATGATAGAACCTGGATTTTTGCTTTTTAAACTGCGGATTGAAATGATACATATCCGTATCACTTGACCTAGGTTAGAAAACTATATACAGGCCCGTGGTTATTTTATAAAGTGTTTTGGATTTTTTTAAGTATTTTAAAATGTAAATTTATGAAAATTTTATTTAAATAGATTTTAAATGGTTTGAATAAAGAATTTATGATATTTCTATAAGTTAAAAATGTTGAATAAATGAATGGTTAAATTGAATTTTGAAATATAACTTAAGTTTGGAAATTTAGATTTTTGTTTAAAATGATATTTAAGTTATATAAATAAAATGGAAATTTAATTATGTTTGGAAATGGTAAATATGATAATTTGATTTGAATTTGAATTTAAATGATTTAATAAAATGTTATTGATTTTTCTATGAACTAAAATGGTTAAATGAATAAATGCTTAAAAGTGTAATTTTAAAATATATCTTTACTTGGAAATGTGAATTTGATTTTATTAAAGGTTTAAGTTAATTAAATAAAATTTAAAATTTAGTTTAATTTGTGAAATGGAAATAAAATATAAGCGTTAAGTTTTTTTGTTAAAAATTGTACATTTGGATTTGTTAAGTAAAATTTTTGGAATTTTGAACTTTACTGTAAATGTTTCTTATAAAAAAAATCATAAATTGAAAGAGTAATTTTAATGAACATTTTTTAATGTCAAAATATGTTTTTTATAATGTTAAAAGGTTTAATAATGAAGTTTATTATTTGCTGGAAATACACTAAAATCTAGAAATTACTTTTATAGCATTCTGAAATGCTATGATTTCTGATTTGAACTAAAATTGAATAAAAGAGCTATTACAGCATTTCTGAAATGCTGTAGTTGAACTAAATAGACTAAACTTGATTATGGTCTATTACAGCAGTTCTGTAACCTGTAGTGGTCTGCTGTCTTTGCTGAATAAGTTTAAAACCTTTAATTTGAAACCTGAGCTATTACAGCATTTCTGGAAATGCTGTCTTTGTTGTTTTAAACTAAATTGCAACTAAACTGAGATTTAACAGCAGTTTTAAAATGCTGTCTTTGCTAATTTAAAAATGTTTTCAAGAATAACTTATAACAGCCTTTTCTGAATGCTGTGAAAGGCTGAAATTTTCAATGTTTATGGTTTTTAACTTAGTAAATGAACTCAGAATAGTTTAAAACTTTGGAAATTGAATACTTGTTTTGAAAGTATAATAATTACACTTTTAAATGGTATAGATGAATTATTTTGATTGAAATATAAACTATTTAAAAGGTGATTTCAAATGATAATAAATGAATGATATCTTTGAATTTAAAGGGTATTTAAAGTTGAATATTTGGATTTGAACTCAAATAAATGATTTGAAATGAAGTTTTTGAAAGGATATGATATTTTGATATATTAAAATGATTTGAAATGAAGTTTTGAAATGATACGATGTTTTGATATATTAAAATGATTTGAAATGAAGTTTTTGAAAGGATATGATATTTTGATATATTGAAATGATTTGAAGTGAAGTTTTTGAAAGGATATGATATTTTGATATATTAAAATGATTTGAAATGAAGTTTTGAAATGATATGATGTTTTGATATATTAAAATGATTTGAAATGAAGTTTTTGAAAGGATATGATATTTTGATATATTGAAATGATTTGAAATGAAGTTTTGAAATGATATGATATTTAAATATATTGAAATGGTTTGGAATGGATTTAATCTTTATTTTGATAATGATTTGGATTTGAAATGATATTCTATTTTTGAAGTATAAAATATTATTTTAAAATTATAACCATGGGTTATAATAACGATTGATTGTTAAAGAGACCGGGGTCAGATATGGACATACTCTCTATCGATACCGAAAACCACTTTAACAACAATGTATGCGGTGGAGTTTCCAGAATGAAGTAGGATGGTGGCGACGATCCTAAAGGTATATGCGTGGACCCAACTCCCGTGAGTTGGCATAAAGTGGCTAAAATAGGAGCGATTGACGGGCCAATGACGTAGCACCTCTGATCGGACACACTTCTTCGATACCATTCTATTACTTTGTGATTGATTGGGTGCATCCCTTGATTTGGGAGTGTTGTTCGAGGTGGGTGGTAGTGGCTGCTATGCGTTTCCATCAGCCCGGATGCGTAATTGGTATATCTACCCTGGCATTGCCTAGTTGTGCCGTGTCACTTACCATATCGAGCTTTACTATGATTTGTGATTTCTCCCGTAGCCTGTGGAGTATCAAGGATAGCCCCCATTTTGGGAGTATGCTAATACTGGATAGACTACTGAGACTATTACGTGTTAAGGGCTATATGGGTAACCCCTTGACGCTATTAAAAAGTATGTTTATTTTATATTAGACATTATTATAATAGCGAATATTATTACATAGTAGATAGTTTAACAAATCCTTAAAGAATGGGCGATCCCAAGCATTCTTTAAGTTACTTGTACCTTTATTACAGTTCACTTGAGTTGGTTTACATTGTATAAGTATGTATGTCCTGACTCGAGTGTTTTTTGTTTTGCTTTACGCTCGGGTCAGATTGAGTAATACAGCATCTGGGACTCACCTTTGGAGCTGGAGTTTGCTTTGAAGATCCAGATATCTATTCATTTTGTTATCCGGTTGATTCCAGTTGTATTCTGAGTTGTACCTGATTATCCTACTGTTACTCCTGTTGTATCTTGGTATTCCTATTGTATCTTACTTAACTCTGATGTATTTATATAGTAGCTTCATGAACTACTATCTCTTTTATTTCCGCTGCATTATATTACTCTGAGTTTGTGATCTGTGATTATTTATTTACTGTATATGACGAGTTTGCCAAATTTTTATTTACAACGCGGTATTTTGAGCAATTCAAGTCTGACATGTGCGGATGCGAATGGTTGAAAATATCGGGTCGTTACACTGGGCCTTGCTATTTTTCTCATTCATATTTTCTCCATTTGGGTTCATTGCTTGAGGCTGGACCCTAAAAGGAATATTTTTCCAAGGAGAAGATCTTTTTAATTAAAATATTTTATACCCTACAAGTGGATCCGGGAAGGCCAAGGAAAAGAGCTAAGGACTACAGGTGAGTGTTTATGTAATTATTTTAAACTTTTAAGTAATTTAAAATAATAGGGTTTCCAATAGTTGTACTTTTTCTACAATTTTGGGATAGCCTTTATACAAGTTTATTTACAGTTAATTTTTAAGTAAATTTTAGACTTGCTTTCTAGTCTATTTTCTTTTAGCTATTCTATTTTAGTTATTTGAAATTATTTATGGTTAATTATAGTTTTTCCAGTTATTTACAGTTATTTGCAGTATTTGCAGTTATTTACTATTATTTACATTTTATTTACATCTATTCTATGTTGGGGTTTATTCTGTAAATGTTAGTTCTTTTAATTCCCTTTTCACGCGAACAGAATAAATTGAAGAGAATAATTTGCTAATATGGACTATAATATAAGAACACTAAATTTACAGAAAATTAGACGTAAAGTAAAAAGAACTGTAATAAATTGGACATACACTGAAATAGAAAAATTTAAGACATTTGCAAGCATAGTTATAACATGTAATTATAAACTAAAAGAGAAAATAGAAGAAATAGCAGAAGAAGCTTATTTTTAAACTTGACCTTGGGTTAAGTGAATAAGTGAAATTATAACACACAAGTTATACTTAGAGACAACAGAAAAGGCTTATTTAGAACTTATATTTAAGTTAATAAGAAAGCATAGAAGAAATAATAGAAGGGGCTTATTTTAAAACTTACATTAAGTTAATAAGCAAAGATAGAAATAGGACCCGTACCAACAGCATTTCCCTTCAATCAGGAACTGATGGTATCACAATAAATTAGGTTGTGCTGGGCATGCTTATGCTGGAGTAATGGTAATAAGAGGTCAATAAATAGAAGCTCAAATCAGGGGATTTGGGCAAGGGGCGCAACTAGATTGTGTTTGTTAGGACTCGTACCAACAGCATTCCCCTTCAGTCGGGAACTGGTGGCCTCACAACACACTTAGGTGAGCCTGGGCACGCTTATGCTAGAGTAATGGTAAATAAGAGGTCAAAAGAGGGAGCAACAGATAGTGCGAGTCGGCGGTGGTCGAGCGTGTGACCTCGATGTAGGAATATAAATCGCTATTGAGTTCCAAGCGCTAAACAGAAGTCTTTTGATGTGGGACCCACAGGATGGGACTAGCTCACAGTGGCACAACAGAGATAGAAGGCCGATCAAAGGGTAGAATTAGGACTTCATCCTAATTAAAATAGGATTGGGATTTCAGCCTAATCAAAGCAGTTTTAGAAAAGTGCAAACAATCCAATCGAACTATCTAAGCAAAGCAAACAACTAAACCAAATTTTATTACAGCTTTATCTTTTCCTTTATTTCCTTTTATACTAGAACTATTGCTAAGTCTATTATCTTTATCTTGCTTAAAAATTCTAGTAATTACTTCCACTCACCAGACTTTTAGTCTGACCCACTCCTTTATTTTCCCATTTTCTCCCCCTTAGGACAGCATAGGCAAGGACAATAGATTTGGATTTCTTGGAAACCCATTTGCAGAGCTTTTCCATGTATTCTTCTTCTTTTCAGCTTCATATGACTTTTGAGATACTGGTACTTTGTGAGAGGGATGATTATTTTTATGTACTCTGATGATGTGACTGAGATGGTATTTTTCACGAGACTTGTGTATTCAGTTTTTAAGACATATTATGTAGTTGGTTTTATGACTTATTTTATGGAGAAACAAAGTTTAATTTTAAATGTTTCCACTGTTTTATTTATTTTGTCTTGTGAATCTTAGTCTCTGTAAAGTTTTTAGCTATACCTACAACGCCCCATATCCTTTAGTGTGTCCTTTTGGATATACTAAGGGGTGTGGGGTGTTTTACTTGGTATCAGATCCTAAGGTTATAGATTCCTAAAAATTTGTTTTAAAATAAAGTATTTTTCAAAAAGTAACCTATTTTTAAGTAGCATATCTTCAAACTAGAAGTATTTTTTAGAAAGAAACTCTTATTATAGAAATAGTTTTTCAAGTATAAAAGAGAGTTTTTATAATGATCCCCTCAAAGTCCAGTTCAACCTTCTTTCGATTCCTTTGAGCCTAAATTCTCTTTTCTTTGCATAGTATGGCTGACTAGTTCCATAGAGCTATGCTACCAGAGGTGCAAGGGCAAGCGCCCAATATGTCACCAGTAGGTGGAGATCCCTTTAATCCACCTATATCAGCCAATTTTTCTAAGCTATGCAAGGACTTCGCTAGTCTAGGACGCAGAACGTTTTCTGGCATAGAGGATTTCAAGGAGGCACGAGCTAGGTTGAAGGACACAGAGCGAATGTTTAAGCTGTTAGGATTGGAGGACCGATAGAGATTTTAGCCTATATCTTGGCAGCTGAAAGGAGAGCTTAAAGAGGTTCCTAAGTCAAAAAACTCTAAGAAGCCATGGTGGAAGAACAAGAAGGATAAGGATAAAACGAAAGAAGGAGGACCTCAGAAGCGGATCAAGAAAAGCGGGAAATGTCGTAACTGTGGACTGGTTGATCATTATGCAAAAGACTATAAGAAGGAGTTACAAATGAAGAGAAGGTGTTATAGTTGTGGATAGCCCGGTCACCTTAGTAGAGTTTGTGCCCACAGGATGGGGCAGAGAGCAGGCGCACCTACAGCGCAAGTACAGGTTTTAGATGCAACACCTTCTAGTAGTGGACCGGACCGAGGTAGAAAAATCTCGGTAGAAGGTTTGATTTCTATTTCGGATTTTTCCTATTCGGACTCTTTTTGATTCTGGAGCATCACACTCTTTCATTTCTAGTTCCTTGGTTGATTGTTTGCACTTATATATCTCCTTAGTAGTAGACTCCATAGTTGTTTCAAATCCCATAAGAGGACCGGCACATTTATCTATGATTTGTAGGGGTTTGAAAACTTGTATACTAGGTGTAGAGTTTGACTGTGACACCTACGTATTGGGATTTTCGGGGTATGGGATGGTTTTGGTAATGGATTGGCTATCCACTTATGAAGTGATATTAGACTGCGAGAGGAGAGTCATTAGACTAGAGACATGCAGTGGTAGGACTCTCGAGGTTTCTTGCGACCCATAGGGGTCAGTCATGTTGAGCTTCCTTTATTCCCTTGATTCATCATCAGCAGAGTTAGATTTAGTTCCAGTCGTCAGAGATTTCCCAGACATCTTTGACGAGGTTAGGGGACTACACTCTTAGAGAGAGATCGACTTCAGGATCTATTTGAATGACAATGCTAAGCCAGTGGCATTACCCGTGAGACACATGGCACCTAGGGAGAGGAAGGAGTTAAGTAAGCAGATTCATGAGCTATTGGAGAAAGGGTTCATCAGAAGGAGTATATCTAAGTGGGGAGCGCCAGTCATCTTGGCTACAAAAGCAGATGGTTCCCTTCGACTTTGCATAGACTATAGAGAGTTGAATAAGCTCACGAAGAAGAACCGTTATCCACTTCCTAAGATAGGTGATCTTTTCGATCAGTTGGTTGGCTCTTCAGTACTTTCTTAGCTTGATTTAGCTACCGGATTTCAATAGCTTGGAGACTCTGATGATAACATCGATAAGGCAGCATTTAGGACACCCGACGGATTCTGTGAGTGGTTGGTTATGCCATTCGGGCTAACCAATGCCCAGCATATTTTGTAGATTTGATGAGCCGTGTTTTTTTCGAGATGTCCTAAATAAGTTCGTAGTAGAGTTCGTGGATGACATTTTAGTGTTTTCCAAGAGTATGGAAGAGCATGCTATTCATCTAGAGGAGGTTCTTTGTACACTTAGCATTCATCAGTGGGAGGCAAAATTCTTGAAGTGTCACTTTTGGTGTAAGGAAGTGCATTTCTTGGGGGATAGAGAAGATCAACACATGGAAAGAGTTTGGAAAATGGTTTTGTACATTTAGGTTCGGATTGTGGAAATCCAAAAGGATGTAGGAAAAAGTTGGAGATGTATAATAGGTTCAGTTGAAAAGAAGAAAGCCCATGTGTAGATAATTGCAAAAATTATAATTGTTTCAGATAAGTGGATTTAACGGTAGTGCCTTGGAATAAATATAAGCATATAAGAGAAATAAGGTCAAAAGACTTTAGTAAGGAAATAAGATTACCAAAGTTTAGGAAGGGTACTCCTAGGGTAGTAAGAAGAAAATCCACTTTATGTTTAGCCCAATAAAATGAAATTGTTAGAATTGAAAAGTTGAAAAATATAATTGTCAATATTTTTGAGAAAGTAAATATTAGATTTTTGAAAAAAGAGAAAAGTGGTATGAAATTTAAACTGATTTTTATATGGTGTAAATTTTGTTAAGAGTGAAATTCTTTTAGAATTATAGAGCGTATATAGCTCGCTAGTTTCTTTGTAAGTAAACAAAGATTTTAAAAATAAAAAAAACCTAGAGTGTATTAAATATCGGAAACATAGGTTACGACATTTATTGTTGTAATAGATGTTTTCATGGAAAATAAAAGGGGCATAGACTATAACACTATTGTTATAGTAGGCGACTCCCAAAGAAAATGTTTTTACATAGTATGTGAGATTTATTAGTATTTATTTTTGAATCCATACACTAGTATTTTAGGACTGTAGTAATGGTGTTTTACGAAACATCTGTTTTGGCCCAAATAAAAATGTGTTTTAAAGATAATTTTTAAGTATAGAAATAAAGTGGTTGTAAGTACACTTATTTTTTTAATAAGTATAAGGAAATGTTTTCTAGTTATGGATATATTAAAACAGTTTTGAAAATGAGTTTTTATGAAAAGAAAAGTGTAAGCTAAATATTAGGAAATTAATAAATTTCATAGAAAATGTCTATCGTATGAGAATATAGGTTAAACATACTTTAATCTATTGGTATGAAATGAATAATGATATAATTTTCATGAAACCAAATAAAGATGTTTTATGCAAGTTATAAGGAATACGTGAAAGAGATATACAAGGTATGGGACGCACCATATTTTGTATAGCCTATTTCGAAAAATATAAAATAAGTTCCTTATAATTTCACATAAATATGAAGTCCTCTTTTAAAGGATTCATAGAAGGTTTTAGAGTTAATAGTTCCTTAAGAAAGTAGTTCCAATATATTAAGGTATAAAACCATTAGGTGTAATAAGAAGTGTAATAATTAAAAACAAAGTTGGTTAGGAGAGATATTATAGAGGGCCTTTGTAGAAAGTCCCGATTTGCAGTTAGGAACTCCTCCAAGGTTAAGTAATTGGAAAGTTAAGGAGTTTTTAATAAAATAATTGTTCTTATCTACTGCAGTTTTTGCAAAAATTGAAAACCTACTAAAAGAAGATGTTTTGGAAACATATAAGGACATTTTAAAGATATCTTAAAGAAGAATGGTTTAGTAAAGAGTAAATATGTTTTTGAAAGCAAAAACTTAGTAACAGTTAAATTTAAAAATCCCAATTTTTATAGAAAGCTGTAAAGGTCTTTAAAAGAAAACGAGGAATAAGTTTTGAACTTAGAATTTGTAAGTTTTCCCCTCTAGGTTTAGGGAATAATGTAAATTCAAAAAGGCTGTAAGGATGCAAGTCTAGAAAGATAAAATGTTAAGTAACCAAGTACCTTTGAATTAAATGGAAATTTGAAAATAACACTTTTAAAGGCAAAAATTTTGGGATTTGATATTTTAAAAGTTTAGAAGCTTTAATTTTTGAAATGGAATGATAAATACCAAACTAGATTTTGTTTGTTAGGACTCGTACCAACAGCATTCCCCTTCAGTCGGGAACTGGTGGCCTCACAACACACTTAGGTGAGGCTGGCCACGCTTATCCTCGAGTAGTTGTAAATAAGAGGTCAAAAGAGGGAGCCACGGATAGCGCGAGCCGGTGGTGGTCGAGCATGCGGCCTCGGTGTATGGATATAAGTCGCTATTGTGTTCCAAGCGCTAAACAAGTGTCTTTTGCTATGGGACCCACAAGATGGGACTAGCTCACAGTGGCACAACAGAGATAGAAGGCCGATCAAAGGGTAGAATTAGGACTTCAGCCTAATTAAAACAGGATTGGGATTTCAACCTAATCAAAGCAGTTTTAGAAAAGTGTAAACAATCCAATCGAACTATCTAAGCAAAGAAAACAATTAAACCATATTCTATTCCATCTTTATCTTTTCCTTTGTTTCCTTTTATACTAGAACTGCTGCTAAGTCTATTATCTTTATCTTGCTTAAAAATGCTAGTAATTACTTCCACTCACCAGACATTTAGTCTGACCCACTCCTCTATTTTCCCCTTTTCTCCCCCTTAGGCCAGCAGAAGCAATGACAGTAGATTTGGATTTCTTGGAGACCCATTTGCAGGGATTTTTCATGTATTCTTCTTCTTTTCAGTTTCATATGACTTTTGAGGTACCGGTACTTTGTGAGAGGGATGATTATTTTTATGTACTCTGATGATGTGACTGAGATGGTATTTTTCACGAGACTTATGTATTCGGTTTTTAAGACATATTATGTATTCGGTTTTTAAGACATATTATGTATTTGGTTTTACGACTTATTTTATGGAGCAATAAAGTTTAATTTTAAATGTTTTCGCTATTTTATTTATTTTGTCTTGTGAATCTTAGTCTTTGTAAAGTTTTAGCTATACCTATAACGCACTATATCCTTTAATGTGTCCTTTTGGGTATACTAAGGGGTGTGGGGTGTTTCAACCTAATTCGAAAGCTTCCCTCCAAAATCATTAGAGAAATAGTTAGTTTTTAAAAATAGGTAAACCTTTCGATTGGGTCGGAAGGTTCAAAGTAAAACCTTTATAGAAGCAGCGGAAACCCTTCGGTTGTGCCAGAAGGTTTCAAAACAAAGTAATGGCGGTAGCAGCTACAACCTATTGTCTACATCAGAAGGTTTTAAAGTCTTTTCTTTTAAATAACTTGACCTGGCCGGAAGTGAACAAGACGAAAGCTCAAATTCGAAAGCAAAGTAGGTGAAAGCTTTTCACTTATAAGACAATTATATTTTAACCTTTTAGGCCATCAACCTTTCGGCTTAAAACCTTTCGGCTATATTCAATTCATTACGTACCAAATACTTGATACCTTCTGTATTGAACTTTTACCTTATCGAAAGCTAACCCTTCGATTGAGACGAAAGGTTTGGGGTGAAAGGTATACTGCCGTATGGGCTGAAACATGGAAAAAGAGTTATTTTTGTTTCTAAACTTAAAAAGGAAACTTTTCAACTAACCTGCCTTTTTTTGCCAAATTTTCATTGGTCAATAAAATAATTTTCAAAATTTTGCTGCCACAATTACCGGAATTTTAAATCATTTTGTTTTGCAAAATGCCCCTTCTCCTTTATAAATATATAAAATATTTATGTCCCTTACCTTAAAATAATTTTATATATCCCTCAAATGACTTAGGAAAATTCTGGAAAAATTCCAAAAAATATATTTTAATATATTGCTTAACATATTAAAATCTCAAACCTAAACATTTATTATTTTAGCCGAAAATAATTTAAAACCCAACAAACAATTTCCTTCATTCGAAAATTCATATAAAATCCATAATAAATTGGAAAATTATGAAAATCAAAATTGATCTCTAAAATATTATTCCAGGCCTATATTTAAATTTCCAAGATATTCAGATGTCATTCAATAGGGTTTTCGTGGTAAACAGATCATAAAACACGAATAAACATTTATAAATTCACCAAAAATATATATATATCTTAAAACATCCAACATGGTAATATTATAACAAAAACATTTCGGATCTTAACCCAAAATCGAAAACTAAAAGTATTAGGGATGTAATAATTATTTACATTCGCTTTAAAGATTATAGATGAGATTTTTGAGTGTTGAATTAGTTGACTTCTTCTTTCCTCTTGAATCTTAGCTTTACTTCTTCTCTTGAGATTGGAAATGGTGGTCGGCCTTAGCTATTTTCGTTTTTTAATGAAATGAGAATAATGAACGTGAGTTACCCATTTCCTAAGGGTTTAGGGTATAAGGTTTTGCTATTTCCCAAAATACCCTTCTCATTTCCGAACGCACTACCTAGTGTTATTTCATTATAGTTAACCCCTTTAACATAGCACGTCTACCTCCAACTAATCAAATCTCAACCTATTAATCTTCACATTATTTAATTTAATTTAACTAATTAAATATCTTAAATAATGTTATAAAATATATGGGGCGTTACACATATTTCCATTAGTATCTCTAATTTAGGTTATATCCCAATTATCCCATGCTATCCACATGGTTGACCTATTTCCATTAGTATCCCTAATTTAGGTTATATCCATTTATAATTTACATTGGTATCCCCCAATGATTGTCAAAACATATAAGTGTTGATATCCCCAACTATTGTGTTGTACCCATTAAGCCCACCCCGGTATCCCCAAGGGTAAACAACATCTTATAAGTTAAAAAGAAACAATTTTCCAACCTCTTTGAAAGTATCCCCTTCGAAAGCAACCTTTCGACCCCTTCGGAAGCATAAACCATAAATTTTAAAACAATAGGTTCCAACCTTATAATACTTTAAAACACTTCTTTCAAAACCTTTCGACCTTGTTAAAGTATCATTAATTAAGAGTGGAAGCATACATCCAAATCACTTGAAAGCAAACCTTTCGAAACCATTGGAAAGCAAACCATTTAAAAACATTGGAAAGTAAACCTTTCGAACACATTGGAAAGCAAACCTTTCGAAACCATTCGATTTATACTTAAAATATTACATTGGGTCACAGGTGAAGGTATCTCTTTCAAAATCACTCTTTACTTTTACAAAATATTAGGGAAGACAATGGAACCATTCGACAACATCGAAAGCTTTTGCTTTTGACCCCTTCAGAAGGTTTGGGAAGCGGCTTATATTTATAAAAAACAGTTGAACCTTTCGACAACGTCGAAAGCTTCTGCTTTCGACCCCTTCGAAAGGTTTAGACAAAATTAAAGGCAGTAATATTCTTTCAAAGTCTCTTTAAAACCTTTCAAAATCATAGCTTTCTACTTTATCGGAAGCTCCTTAAAACAAGCAAGTGGATTTCTTTTTCAAATCAAAGTAACTAGGGGCCTTCTCCTTTGAAAGCAACCCTTCAACATCTTACCTTTCGACTTGGTCCACTTCACTGCATACCACTTGAATGATATCATATACATTGCTTTTGACCTTGTTGGTCAATGAAGTCGAAAGGTCTTAGTCGAGAGGTCTAAGTTGAAAGGTTTGCCAAAGAAGGCGGAACCATCTCTTCTGGGTAAAAACTGATTTTGCCAAAAATAAGTAAACTTTTCATAACAAACTTTCCTACTTGTAAACATTTGATCGGCTTTCACAATCTTTTTAAATAACTTGGATAATATTTGCCTCATTCTCTTAGATCTAAAATTTAGTTAACATTTAACAAATAAGCCCTTCCTCTTATAAAACAATTAAATCATTTAGGTCCTCCTTTCAAAATATTTTAATTTCCATACTAAATAACTGAGTAAAAATTCCAGAAATTCACTTTAATCATGTCATCTAACATATAAAAGTTTCAGACCCAAATTCTTAATATATTTTCCAAAATAAATTTATAAACCTAAATAACCATATTTTCCTTTGAAAATTCATAATAAATTCTCCAAGGCTTGGAAAATTATAAAAAATGAAACCCTATTCCAAAATTATGTTTTCTATAACATAAAATTTTCCCAAGCATTTAAAAATCAATAAGTCTCGGTTTTAACCTAAAACCATATATATCTCCTTTAAATAACCTTGTTTAAATCATATAAGTCATAAATCAAGCATATCACCAATCAATATATATCATAAAATAGATTTACGATTAAATCCGAAACTAGTGATAATAAAATCAAAATAGAGATGTAGAAATTATTATTCACCTTAGAATGGATAAGGAAATTGAAGTTTGATTAAGATTGATTTCTTCTAGCTTGATCCTAAGCTTTACTTTGAATTTCTCTTCTCTTACTAATGGTTGGCCTTGCTCTTCTTCTTTACGATTACTATTTTTTTTGAGATAAAAATGAACGTGTATGGCCTAATGGAAATTGTATAAGGGGATTGTGGATGGCAATTTGCCCAAATGCCCTTATGTTCAATTGCTTACTACTTAACTATTTTTAAGTTCATTTGTTTATATAAGCACGGCCTCTTAATGTATTAATCAACCTCAATCACCTTATCTACATTATTCTATTTAATTTATCCAATTAAATGTCCTGAATAATGTTAAACCAAAATTAGGGTTGTTGCAGAATGTTTATATTTAAATCATGGATTTAAATGCGAATTGGGTTAAAATGAAGTTATAACCTAAATGGAAATTCGAAACGATTTTTGGAAGTGAAATTTAGATATTGAAGCTAAAATGATATTCGAAGTGAAATAGCATATTTTGAAGTAAATATGATATTCTGAAATGAAATTGATTTTGAAGCGAATATGATATTTTGATATCAGGTATGAATCATTTTCAAAATATAAAAGTACCAACTAGTGTGTAAAACAACATTTGGTTGTCAAAGAGACTGGGGCCTCTTATTGGCATACTCTCTGTCAATATTGGAAGCCATTTAACAACTTTGTACACGAAGGAGACTCCAGAACGAAGTGGTTTGATTTGACGTCGTTTGCTAGATTTGAAGAAAGAGAACGATGATATACCCCGACATTTATGCCAATTTGAAATTACTAAAACAGGACGGCTTGACAGGGCCAAGCGGGCTAGCTACCCCTAGTAAACATCCGTTCTTCAATTTCTTCTTGGACTTGGTCCATACTATTTTTCTTGATGTTGGTTTCGATTGGTGCACCTTGATTTTGGGATAACCTCCCTTTGACTCGATATGGGATGATGGACGCGGTGGGCAATCGTGGCTACGATGCTTTACCACAAGCCCTACGACCCGAACTGGTAGTATCTGTAACAACCTGGAAATTTTAACGGTTTTTATAACGTAATTAACTGAAATTTTGCTTGAAATTAAATAATTAAATTTAGCAATGAAAATTTGATACTTATTATACATCTATTTAAATATAGAAAATGACAGATTTTCGTTGATAAATATGGAAGTTAGTTTTGTTGTGTAATTTCAAATTCAATTTAAATCAGTTAAAATTTGATGAAAATTAAATATTTTCGAAATCTGGATATTTTTATATAATAAAAAAGTAAATCAACCTCGCATACTCCGACCAACCTAGTGCAACAGCCACACTGAGCACCGCACCTCCGAGCAGCCTTCCACCAGAACCCCGCCTCACGTAGTCACCCAGACAAACCCGGTCATCCGTTCTCCTCCTCCGCCGCCTAGTACACCGACGCCCCGCCATATCTCAGCACCACACTGTGCCTACCACCTCCATGCCGAAGCCTCCACTGACCACTCCATGACAACTGCAAGCAAAACACCACCCCACTGTCATGAGCCATCCTCCAACAAACCCACACCCATCCACCCAAGTCCGCCTACAACAGCCAAGAATGCCAGTCTACTCCGCCTGCTCCGCCCTAGGTCCCCACATCTCCACGTTTTCCTACCACCTGAGCCCAACACAGGTCCCACCTCGCATCGCCTTACCTTTCCTCCCCCCGCCTTCGCTCAATGCAGCAGCACACCACAGTCTAGATTTGCAGACGAGCCTTCTCCTTTATATATATATATACGTATATATATAATGTAAAGGTAGTTTCGCATATATATTTTGAAAGCATGCATATATTAGGTAGTCTGCATATTTTTCTTAGCATGTATATACATTTGTTTTCGTATATATATTGTTTACATATGTTATGATTACATAAGTGATAATATATTTGAACTATTTGTATATATATTAGCTTATATATTAAATCAGTTGATTTATAATGTATAAGTCCTATTTGTTATATATAAAAGTTTATATATATATATATATAGATCGATTTATATATAAAAGTTTATATAAGTTGTATATGATACGTTGTTATGTATATGTGTGTGTATATATATATGTTATATAAGGATATCACAAAGTTTTACGTTTACAAATTTTTGTTTATCAAATAATATGGTAAGCTATTTTATCTCTTCAGTTTATATTATTTGCAGTTTTATATATCCATAAGTATTCAATTTTAGTTATACATATGGGTCTTTAAGTATGGAGATTTAAAATATAATGTGTATACATATATATATATATATATATTTGATTTTTGGGAAAAAAGAAGAAATATATGTTTAAGAAACAATAGCTTTTGAAATATAATATGATTTAATATTTATAGTCTATATATATATAAGTTCTCTTATATAATTGTTCTTCATCAAATCCAGTCTATCGTGCTTTTCTTTTTGTTTCGCCGTTATCTAGAAATGATTGCAGCAGTTAGTTGCTTTGATATGTCACTTATTCGTGTGCTTATCATGTCTTCTCTAGCCTCGAAAGGTGGGCAATCACTCACGATTAACATTCTTATATTCAATAAATTTAATTCACCTTGAAATAACAATTGAAATATGCTGTTAAATTTGAACTGTCAATTTTTTAATTGTTATATATGATATGCCATTATTTGTAACTGTTCACCTATGACATATGACACCATAACCTGTTATTTATATTATGATTAAGTTTGTTACTGATGATATATGCCTGCTGTCGATATGTTACATTATATCATATTTGTTCTCACTCTGCAAGTTCCCTTTTAATCTAGAAATCCCTATGGGTTGAAATGATACATACCCAAACGATATTATAGATTAAGGGAAAATAGTTATGGGTTGAAATGATAAACCTAAGTAATTTTCATTGATTTTGAAATTTTGGGATTGCGGGTTGAAATGATATACACCCGTAAATATTAAATTATTGCGGAGTGAAATGATAAATATTTGTATCACTTGACCATAGGATAGAAAATTTTATACGGGCACCGTTGATCTATTCTAAAAAATGATTGGTTTGAAAGGAAATATATGGAATTTATTAAATATTGATTTTTAAATATAATATAAAGAATTTATTTTAATACATGTGTAAAATATAGATTTTTAAAATTTTATGTTTTGGAAATCTTAAATTTATAAGATAATTTTTAAAAAATTTCTTATAATTTTATTATTTTAAAAATACATAAAATAAGATTTAATACAAAATACATTTAGTAATAAGATTTAATAAAAAAATTGATTTAATTCTTATATAATATGTTTAAGTATTTATTTAAATTTATATTAATATTTTAAAAATAAATTTTAATTAACGTAACGTAAAAAGGGTAGGGAAGGTAATTTAATGTTGACATGGAATTTAAATTTGTTAATAAATTAATTTAAATAAGAATTGATTTGAACTATCGATTTGGAGATTTTGAAAGATATGATTTATAACTTGATTTGATAAAAAGTGATTAAATGAACATTCTCAATTTTAAATAAAATTGGGACTAAATATTTAATATTGATTTAAATTTATAAATTAAGATTCTATTTAATTATTATTAAAATGATTAAGTGAATATTTTTCATATTTAAATAAAATTAAAGTTAAATGTTGAAAAATAAATGAAACTTATATTGGAAATGTTGGATTTTTAAACTTTGTACTTCATTGGAATTGAAGTGATAGTCTAAATCTGGATTTAAAATCGATAAAAATTGAAATGGTTTATTGGGAATTTGAATTGAATCTTTAACCTTTTTAAATTGAAAGTGTTAAACTGGGATTGATCGGAATTGAATTTTGGAATTTAAGTTGATTTGAATCGACTTGTGGAATTGGATGAAACAATTCTAATTTGGAAACTATTTCAGTATAATCTCTCTTTAAATAACTATAAACTATTTTTAATTTACAACTATTTTAATATATAAATTATTTTAAATATATACTATTTTGATTTATAACTATTTTAATATATAAACTATTTTCAATATCTAAACTGTTTAAGTTGGAAGTGTTATGATTTCAAAAGTGTTGTGATTTCGAAAGTGTTATAATTTTTCAAGTGTTACGATTCTGGAAATGAATATTATTTAAAGGGAATAATGATATCGAATTGATATGGTTTTGAAACGAATATGATATTTTGATATAAAGCATGAACTATTTGAAATGAAATAACCACGGTGTGAAATAAGCGTTTGGTTGTTAAAGAGACCGGGATCGGATATTGTCATACTCTCTGCCAATACCGAAAACCACTTAAACAACTATGTACGTGGTGGAGATTCTAGAACGAAGTAGGATGGTTTGGCTACGATTCTATATGAGGTATTAGCGCAGCCCTGACTCACGTGAGTCGATTTGATGTGGCTAAAACAGGATCCATGCCGGGCCAAGTGAGGTCATTCCTCCTATCGGACATATTTCTTCGATACCATTCTATTACTTTGCGATTTGATTGGGTGCACCTTTGATTTGGGAGTGTGTCTCGAGGTGGGCGGTAGTAGCTGATATGCATTACCACCAGTCCGGATCCGCAAACGGTATATCTACCCTGGCATTGCCTCGCGTGCCTTGTCACATGCCCTATCGCGCCTTCTACGAGTTTGTTTTGTGTCGTACCTATATGGTGTCCTCTGGGTAAACCACCAGTTTGGTGGAGCATACGGCGTTGTGTAGACTATGGGAATATATAAAATGTGTTAAGGGGGATATGGGTAACGCCTTAACGCTATTTTAATAGTTTACTTTACTATAGACATATTATAATAGCGTATATTACTACATAGTAGATAGTTCCACGGATCCTTAGAGGAGGGAAATCTCAAACATCCTTTATTTTACTTGTATTTCAGTTGACATTCCACTTGTGTCGAATTTACCGGTATAAGAATGTTAATCCTGACTCGAGTGTTTTGTGTTTTGCTTTATGCTCGAGTCAGACTGAGCGACATAGCATTTGAGTCTCACCTTTGGGTTTAGAGCTTCGCTTGAAGATCAGTCTTTGTCTATTCAGCTCTCCAGTTACTTCAGTTATTCCAGTTGTTTTGTTCAGTCTTGTCAGTTATCTTTGTATTTGAGACTACTCTGTATTTGAGATTCTGTTGTATTTTGTTTTAAACTCTGATGTTTATGTAGTAGCTTCATGAACTACTATCTATCTATTCCGCTGCTCATTGTTTTATTACTCTGTGTCTGTGATTCTATGATTGATTTATTTACTGTATATGCTGAGTTTTGCCAAATATAAATTTACAATCTGACATTTTGAGCAATTCAAGTCTGACATGTGCGGATGCGAATGGTTCGAAATACCGGGTCGTTACAGTTGGTATCAGAGCTCTGGTTTAGGTAAAACTTAGCATATGCAGTAAATTCAATTACAGGATCATATTAGTTTAAGCTTGAAAATCTTCGTTAGGATCCTCCTGAATTAGAATTTCTCTCGGATTTTGGAACTTTCCCTTTTGTTCTGAAATCCATTCCCGTTTTTTCCTGTTCGTGTTCTTCTTGATTCTAGAGCATCCCATAGCTCCATTACAATAGGCGTCGATTCACCGAAGATTTCTACATCCTCGGTTTTGATGCTGTTATCTCTTGTAAAGCCCTAATCGTTTCTCTAGTAGACGACCAGGGAAATTCTCTTGTAATTGTTTGTCAATTGCCTTAGGATTATGCAAGCAGTTTTATCTTTCTCTTGATGTTCAGCCTGATGATCTCGACTCCACCCCTATAGTCAGGGATTATCCTGATGTTTTGGTAAAGTCACTTCTCTTCCCTTCAAGCAGGAAATTAAATTTCCGCATTGATCTTATTCCTGGAATCTCGGTTGACCCGGTTAAGGTCGCCGCGATAAAAATAAATTCTATCCATTTCCTCTTTTGTAATTTAATTATTTTATCTTCCTTTCGAGTCTATCTTCGTAGTAAGAATTCACTTTGGCTAGGGTTCATCTAAATTTAAATCTCTATCCTTGTTTTGAAATCCATTCTTGAATCATCCTATGAGGGAGTGTATAAAAATGTTTATGTTGTGTTGTTTGAATTGTTAAGTTTGATTTGGTGTTTCGACCGATTTGTCTGGCCCACGCTATCGATAGGGATTCCAAAACACTTGAACAAAGCAATCAGACTCAATATTGTTTTTAAAATTTGTAAATGAAATAATTTTTTGTATGATTATATTATATATATGAAGCTATAATTTTCTGAAATTAGATAGTTAAATAAATTGGTTGTTAGAAATGATAATACTAGATGATCATTTATGATTTGGTCAACATTTCTAAACCTTAACTATCGTTGAAATTTAAAATATGGTTTAAAAACCTGATTTGAAAATGTAATGAATTTAAATTTAAGATTTAAGAACTAAATTTCCGGTGCCTCTCAAAATTTGTTTTTCAAAGTTTTGAAAAAAAAAAGTATACTATTTGAGAGTATTTTCGAATGGAAATTGTTCCAATGTATTTTAAAGAAGTAAGTCAAAACTCTCCAATTTTGTCGCTGGAAAATAATTTCGGCGATGACTACTGCATCATCGACATTCATTTCGAGTTTCGGAGTGGAGAGACCATTTAGTAGCTTTGCTACACTTTTGTTTTAGGAAAAAAATGGATTTTGATTTAAACTTCTTGTGTATAATTTGATTTATAAAATATATATGTATATATATTTATTTCAAAATAATTGAAGTGAAACCGGAAATTTAACTCTTAAGGTTTATATTAAGAAATGGTTTCAATTATAGAAATGAAGTAAAAAATTTGAATAATTGGAAATCTAAAATGAGAAATGGAATTTAAAATAACTTGAAACAGTTGAACTAGAAAATTTATTTGTATAATACTCAATTGTATTCCAAAAGCATATATAACTCACCTAAACTATTCAAAAAGTTAAAATGTTAATATGAATTTGTAATTGAAGGTTATACAAGAGGAAATTTAACTAATAAAATGTCCAAACTAAATTTTTCTTAGTAGTAGTGTTGTAAATAAATGGTAAATTTGTATAATGTTTAATTACACTAGGAAACATTAATATAACTTGCCTAGAAAAGTGAAATGTTAATAAGAATATGTAATTGAATAATATACAAAATAAACGAAAGTAATAATATGTCAAAAATGAAAATTTTGATTTAGGAATTTTTAAATAAAAGTGAGTTTATAATAAATATTTATATAATTAATTAATGTCATATGATATGTTAATTGGAATAAATTGAGTAATAGAAAGAGGATGCCATTTGAGTAAATAAATATGAACTTAAGAATGATTGAAATTAAATTTATAAGTAGAATCAACTTAACTGAAGATAAATGGATAAAATAAATTTCATTTTGAAAGAAAATTTTGTAACAAATGTTAATAAATTGAAATCAAATCTATTGATTGATATACATTAAATTGAATCAACAAAATATGAATATATTGAATATTTATTGATTTAATAAAATGGATTGAAAACAAATTTATTGAATATTAATCAATTTAAAACTAATGAAATTTATATGGATTTGAATCAATTATTGTATCTAGTTTTATGTATTTCAAATCTATCTTTCCTTTCTGTTACTTCTTTTCTCCTACCTCCTTCCTTTTTGGGGACAAAAAGTTTTGAGTGGGGGAGAGTGTAATGACCCAAAAATTTTAACGGTTTTTATAACGTAATTAACTGAAATTTTGCTTGAAATTAAATAATAAATTTTAACAATGAAAATTTGATATTTGGTCTACGTCAATTTAAACATAGAAAATGATAGATTTTCGTTCATAAATATGGAAGTTAGTTTTGTTATGTAATTTCAAGTTCAATTTAAATCAGTTAAAATTTGATGAAAATTAAATATTTTTGAAATCTAGATATTTTTATATAGTAAAAATGTAAATCATTTTCTGAGTGAGACGTCATAATTCGTTCCGTCAAATTTGGACTTCTCCAGTCCCCTTTATCTTATTTTCGACGAATTTACAACTGTTTGGCAGTGAAATATCGACTTTTGATAGGATGGTCGTATCGCTGATATCTGTGTACCACTCTGTTCATTTCGTCAAGCTGATCTCCGCAGTATATTCATTTGTGTATTTCGGAGTCTGGTACGCGGTGAAATCCGTGAGAACGGTTAACCATATCGGTACCCATTTTGAACTTTTGATATTCTTTGTCCATTCAAATTTTCAAACGGCTGTAATAAACAACCACTAACATTTATTTAATTTCAGCTTTTTGACTTTTGTTATTCTATGAACATTGCCCTTTCACCCTTTCAATATAATATTACTGGTTCATTCATTCATTGGGTTCTATACTCTCCCCTTTCATTTCTATCGGTTTAAAAATAAAATAAAATATAACGTTTCTATATGCGGCTATTCTCTCTCCTTGAAGCTGTTGTTCATTGGCTTTTGAGTATGTTCATTTTTTTCTCTTTCTTTCTTTTTCTTTGAGAAAAATTATATATCTATATAAAAGCATTGCACCGCATATTTCTTGGTTCCCAATACTACTACCACCTTTTCCCATGCTGTGGTCATTCCTCCCTATCCTCTCTCTCCATTGCTGCCACAACACACGTAGCCGAACTGCCCACCACCATGCTCTTCCACCCATCCACCTCGCATGTTCCGACCAACCTAGCGCAACAACCACACCGAGCACCGCACCTCCGAGCGGCCTTCGACCAGAACCCCGCCTCACGTAGTCACCCAGACAAAACCGGCCATCTGTTCTCATCCTCCACCGCCTAGTACACCGACGCCCCACCGTATCTCAGCACCACACCGTGCTTACCACCTCCATGCCGAAGCCTCCACTGACCGCTCCATGACAATCGCAAGCAACACACCACCCCACTGCCGCGAGCCATCCTCCGACAAACCCACACCCAGCCACCCAAGTCCGCCTACAATAGCCAAGAACGCCAGTCTACTGCGCCTGCTCCACCCTAGGTCCCCACATCTCCACATTTTCCTACCACCTGAACCCGACACAGGTCCCACCTCGCATCGCCTCGCCTTTCCTTCCTCTGCGTTCGCTCAATGCAGCAGCACACCACAGTCCAGATTTGCAGACGAGCCTTCTCCTTTATACATATATATAAAAAAATACACGTATATATATAATGTAAAGGTGGTTTCACATATATATTTTGAAATCATGCATATATTAGGTAGTCTGCATATTTTTTCTTAGTGTGTATATACATTTGTTCTCGTATATATATTGTTTACATATGTTATGATTACATTAATGATAATATATTTGAACTGTTTGTATATATATTAGCTTATATATTTAATCCGTTGATTTATAATGTATAAGTCCTATTTGTTATATATAAAAGTTATATATATATATATATATATATATCGATTTATATATAGAAGTTTGTATAAGTTGTATATGATATGTTGTTATGTATATATATATATATATATGTTATATAAGGATATCACAAAGTTTTATGTTTATAAATTTTTGTTTACCAAATAATATGGTAAGCTGTTTGATCTCTTCAGTTTATATTATTTGTAGTTTTATATATCCATGAGTATTCAATTTTAGTTATACATATGGGTATTTAAGTATGGAGATTTAAAATATAATGTGTACCTATATATTTGGTTTTTGGGAAAAAAAGAAGAAATATATGTTTAAGAAACAATGGTTTTAAAAATATAATATGATTTAATATATATAGTCTATATATATAAGTTCTCTTATATAATTAATCTTCATCAAATCCAGTCTATCGTGCTTTGCTTTTGGTTTCGCCGTTGTCCAAAAATGATTACAGCAGTTAGTTGTTGCTTTGATTCCTCACTTATTCATGTGCTTATCAGGTCTTCTCTAGCCTCGAAAGGTGAGCAATCACTCACGATTAACATTCTTATATTCAATAAATTTAATTCACCTTGAAATAACAATTGAAATATACTGTTAAATTTGAACTGTCAATTTTATAATTGCTATAAATGATATGCCATTATTTGTAACTGTTCACCTGTGACATATGACACCATAACCTGTTATTTATATTATGATTAAATTTGTTACTGATGATATATGCCTATTGTTGATATGTTATATTTTATCATATATGTTCTCACTTTGAAAGTTCCCTATTAGTTTAGAAATCCTTATGGGTTGAAATGATACATACCCGAACGATATTATAGATTAGGGGAAAATTGTTATAGGTTGAAATGATAAACCCAAGTGATTTTCATTGATTTTGAAATTTTGGGATTGTGGGTTGAAATGATATAAACCCGTAAATATTAAATTATTGCGGAGTGACATGATAAATATTTGTATCACTTGACCATAGGATATAAAATTTTATACGGACATCGTTGGTCTATTTTGAAAAATGATTGGTTTGAAAGGAAATATACGGATTTTATTAAATATTGATTTTTAAATTTAATATAAAGAATTTATTTTAATATATGTGTAAAATTTAGATTTTTAAAATTTTATGTTTTGGAAATCTTAAATTTATAAGATAGTTTTGAAAATATAATTTTTAAGATTTTTCTTATAATTTTATTATTTTAAAAATATATACAATAATATTTAATACAAAATACATTTAATAATAAGATTTAATAAAAAAAATTAATTTAATTCTTATACAATATGTTTAAGTATTTATTTAAATTTATATTAATATTTTAAAAATAAATTTTAATTAACTTAACGTAAAAAGGGCCGGGAAGATAAATTAATGTTGACGTGGAATTTAAATTTGTTAATAATTGAATTTAAATAAGAATTGATTTGAACTATTGATTTGGAGATTTTGGAAGATATGATTTATAACTTGATTTGATAAAAAGTGATAAATGAACATTCTGAATTTTAAATAAAATTGGGACTGAATATTTAATATTGATTTAAATTTATTAATTGAGATTCTATTTAATTGTTATTAAAATGATTAAGTGAATATTTTATGAAATTTAAATAAAATTAAAGTTAAATGTTGAAAAATAAATGAAACTTATATTGTAAATGTTGGATATTTAAACTATGAACCTTATTGGAATTGAAGTGATGTCTAAACTTGGATTTGAAATTGATAAAAATTGAAATGGTTTATTGAGAATTTGAATTGAATCTTTAACCTTTTTAAATTGAAAGTGTTGTACTGGGATTGATCGAAATTGAATTTTGGAATTTAAGTTGATTAGAATCGATTTGTGGAATTGGATGAAACAATTCTAATTTGGAAACTATTTCAGTATAATCTCTTTAAATAAATATAAACTATTTTTAGTTTACAACTATTTTAATATATAAATTATTTTAATATATATACTATTTTGATTTATAAATATTTTAATATATAAATTATTTTCAATATCTAAACTGTTTAAGTTGAAAGTGTTATGATTTCAAAAGTGTTATGATTTCAAAAGTGTTCTGATTTCGAAAGTGTTATAATTTTTCAAGCGTTACGATTTTGGAAATGAATATTATTTAAAGTAAATAATGATATCAAATTGATATGGTTTTGAAATAAATATGATATTTTTATATAAAGCATGAACTATTTGAAATGAAGTGACCACGGTGTGAAATAAGCGTTTGGTTGTTAAAGAGACCGGGATTGGATATCGTCATACTCTCTGCCAATACCGAAAACTACTTTAACAACTGTGTACGTGGTGGAAATTCCAGAACGAAGTTGGATGGTTTGACGACGATTCTATATAAGGTATTAGCGCAGCCCTGACTCCCGTGAGTCGGCTTGATATGGCTAAAACAGGAGCCATGCCGGGCCAAGTGAGGTCATTCCTCCTATCGGACACATTTCTTTGATACCATTCTATTACTTTGTGATTTGATTGGGTGCACCTTTGATTTGGGAGTGTGTCTCGAAGTGGACGGTAGTAGCTGCTATGCGTTGCCACCAGTCCAGATCCGCAAACGGTATATCTACCCTGGCATTGCCTCGCGTGCCTTGTCACATGCCCTAGCACGCCTTCTACGAGTTTGTTTTGTACCGTACCTATGTGGTGTCCTCTGGGTAAACCACCGGTTTGGTGGAGCGTACAGCATTGTATAGACTATGGGAATATATAAAATGTGTTAAGGGGATATGGGTAACGCCTTAACGCTATTTTAATAGTTTACTTTACTATAGACATATTATAATAGCGTATATTATTACATAGTAGATAGTTCCACGGATCCTTAGAGGAGGGAAATCCCAAACATCCTTTAAGTTACTTGTATTTCAGTTGACATTTCACTTGAGTCGAATTTACTGTTATAAGAATGTTAATCCTGACTCGAGTGTTTTGTTTTTTGCTTTATGCTCGGGTCAGACTAAGTGACATAGCATTTGAGTCTTACCTTTGGGCTTGGAGCTTCGCTTGAAGATCGGTCTTTGTCTATTCAGCTCTCCAGTTACTTCAGTTAGTCCAGTTGTTTTGTTCAGTCTTGTCAGTTATCTTTGTATTTGAGACTACTCTATATTTGAGATTCTGTTGTATTTTGTTTTAAACTCTGATGTTTATGTAGTAGCTACATGAACTACTATTTATCTATTCCGCTGCTCATTGTTATATTACTCTGTGTCTATGATTCTGTGATTGATTTATTTACTGTATATGCTGAGTTTTTCCAAATATAAATTTACAATCTGACATTTTGAACAATTCAAGTCTGACATGTGTGGATGCGAATGGTTCGAAATATCAGGTCATTACAGTATCCTACCTTGGGCATTACCCTACATGCCTTGTCATACTTTTATCCCTATATGTAACCACTACGATTTTGGTTTAGTGTTGTCGTATCACGACGCATCTCTATCCCCCGACGTGCTACTGGGGCGTTATATGCAAACTGTATGATAATGCTTAAAAAGGCATTAAGGAAGATTAATGTAAAGCCTTAACGCTAAGAAAAATATTTATTTTACTGATTAGACATTATATATATAGCATATTCTACTATATATAAATAGTTTAACGGATCCTTAAGAGATGGAAAATCCCGTAACATCTCTTGAGTTATTACACGCATGTTATACACTGGATAGGAGATGCGAAACCCCATAAACATATCTGACGCTATTACACTCATGTTATATGTAATATTGATTTGACTCACGTAAGGATATTTTAGTCCTCAGGGCATTGAAGATATTATTCTGGAGGACGAAGACGAAGATTTAGTATATTATTACTTGTATTATTCCCTGCATCATGTTGTTCTACTGCATTACTCTATTATTCAGTTGTATACATATAACTCTGATAAATGTTGTATTAATTATAATAAAATGTATAGTATAAACAGCTTCATGAACTGTTTATTTGATTATTATATTTTGTCATTCCGCTGCGAGATTTTGTGTTTATTTTCTTCGTTTTCTTATTCTTCTTAATTAACCCCATTGATTATCTGTGTTTCGGATTGTTTGAGTTGGACATGTGTGGATTATTATCGATTTAAACCTTCCGAAATATGGGTCGTCACAGTTGGTATCAGAGCGTTGGTTTAGCGATATCCTTAGCTTTATGGGGTTTGAATCATTAGAGATATGGTAGTAATACCTTAGAATGAGTTTGTTTGAGTGTACATATATGAGAGCACATACTTGTTAGTGTTATAAAAAGTCTTATATTGTGTTTACCTAGCCGTTAAGTTGTTTATGAATTTTGGTCGATGCGTGGGACGCCATGTTATCGATAGGGGTTTCTATACACTTAAACGAGACAAATCGACATAATATTGTTTTAAGATAGGGTAAATGAAATAAGTTTTCCTAAATTATATATTATATATAAAAAGAAATCAAATGAAAATAAACGAGTAAGTGAAATTAATGTGAGTAATCGGATATTATTTAAATTGGATGTAAATAAATTGAATGCAAATGAAATAAGTGAATGTTAAATAAAGAAAAGTTTATACACTTAAGTAAAAGAGGTAAGAAATATAAGTTTAAATTATGAAATGAATAGATTTATAAAATAAATTGAATATGAAGAGAATAGGTTGTAAAACTTGATTTGGAAATATTAACTTAACTAATTTGAGTTACGGATGTTTATAAACTTAAGTAATGAGTTATGAAATAAAAATCTAATCTTAGTTTAAGTTAAAAGAATGAATTTAAGCTGAGAATTTGAGAACTTGAATCCCGGTGCTTTTGAAATTGTTTCTAAGATTTTAAAAATAATATTTGTATTATTTAAAAATATTTATGAATAGAAATTGTTTCAAAGGGAATTAAAAGGAAATGAGTCCTGTACTCCCTCTCTTGTCACTAGAAAATAATTCGGCGATGAGGAACCGCATCATCGACATTCATTTTCAAGTCTTTGAGTGGGGGAGACCACTTAGTAGTTTTGCTACGCATTTGATTCAACAAACAGATTTTGATTTAAAATTTCTTAATATGATTCGATATATATAAAAGATATGAGTATATATATTATTTCAAAATGATTTAAAATGAACCCGGTATTTGAATTCTTAAGTTCTTGTTAATTAATGATTTTTAGTTGTAGAAATAAAATGAATTTTTGAATAGTTGGAAGCTTGTAAAATGAGAAATAAGAAATATAAGCTAAGTGTTTAAATGAAATACGAGAAGTTAAATTATAACTCTTAAATTTCAAGACAATGGAAATTTACACTTGTGTAAATTATTGAACATTCTTTTTAACTAAAACAAATAAGATAAATTTATATAGCACTCAATTACATTCTAAAAACATATATAAAACTTACCAGAAATGTCTAAAAAGTTGAAATGATAAATATGAATATGTAATTAAATATTATACAAATTTAAAATTCAGTAATAAAAATGTTTCAAATTGAAATTGTGTTTAAAGAAATGTTTATAAATAAAAATTAATTAAGTTGTTATAAGAAATGTTATACTTAACCAATGTTCTAAGAAATATCAAATAAATAATTTGAGTAGTAAAAAGAAAATAGTAGTTAGATATGAACTTAAGAGAAGGTAAACAAATAATAAATTAAATCATATCCTTGTAAATTGTTTATAAAATAAAAAAATAAAATAAAAATTAAATTTGAAAAGGATGTTTTAAGATTTAGTTGTAGCTTTCTGAGATAATTATAATTTGAATAATATTATGTAAAAGAAGATACATCTGCATAAGTGATTATAAACTTAAGAAATGATTAATGAAATAAGAAAGTTGAAATTTGAACTATGAAATGAAATTTCACTTAAGTCAAGTTGAATGGAATGAATCGATAAAATAAGTTAATGGAATGAATTATAAGATGAAATTTAACTTAAGAAAAGTTGAATGAAATCGATTGTGATAAAAAAGAGGAACAATTTATTAATATGAATTTGAGTTATAAAATAAAATTACTTAAGTAAAGTTAATAATATGAATTAATAAAATGAACTAATGAAGTGAATCAATAAATCAATATGAACTTAAGATATGAAGTAATAATAATAAACATGTATTGCGTTATATAAATTGTTTATAATAAACTTAATGATATTAGTATTAAAGAGAATATACTAAGTAGTAATGAAATAAAATTTAATTTAAATAAGATCAGATGAAATGATTTTATAATATGGTCCATAAATGAATTGATACAAGATGTTGTTAAACATAAAATAAAACAGTTGAACTTTAACAAATTGAAATTGAATAAATTGAATGTAATTACAATAGATGTAAATAAATTTGAAGCAAACCAATAAACTATTAATAAAAATTGGATGTTAATAAGAAATGAAGTGTATAAATTAAATATTGACATTGGAAATGTAATTTGTGATAGTTTACGAATTAACTTGATAAATATTAATTGTTGAATGGTTTCTTTTATTACAAACCATTGCTATTACTGCTTTTGGCTGCATATGATTGTTTTGTTGTGTATTGGTGCTAATGTTTATGATTTGGATTCAAAGTTCATGCTATGTGGTTCTATTTAGCTCATATATGTTCTATATCTTATTATAAATGACTAATATTCTAAATTTAATTTAGATAGGTACATATGAAGACCGTTTGGACGTATACGTGAATTTTATTTTCTTTTTCTTGCTTAATATGAGTGTATCACTTATATTAATAATAATAAGGTACATACCTCGGATTATATACCGTACTTTTATATTTTTTCCCTAAGGGATGCCTCATCATTGAGATGAGATGTATATTTGTTATATTTGGTATATATATTGTATTGTAAAAATTTTACGATCGAGCCGCGCAAAGGAGACGCTGCCGAAATTTTCCGTAAATCCTAGTGTTAGAAAATTTTCGAGGTTTTAAATTTTTTATAATTTGTTTTATATATAAGTTGTAATTTCCATAAAGCCAGTATCAAAGTGGTGTAGTAGAAGTGTAATAAAAGTTTGTAAATAAGATTTAAAGTTTATAAGTTGATCAAATGTTAAATTCCTTACTTAACCCTTTTCAAGGACGAAAAGTTTTGAGTGGGGGAGAGTGTAACGACACGTAATTTTAACTATTTTAAATTATTAAGTTTTGTATGATTTTTGAATAAAAGTAGTTAGAAATAAAAATTTAATGATTTATTAATGTGGTTTATTGAATATGAACTTGGATAAAAATTTTGAAATAACCGATTTTGAAGATTTAGACAATAACAAGTATTGAAATGAAATTCTTTGTATTGAATGTATTTATAATCAATAACCAAAATTGAATAATAAATGTCAAATTATTTAGATGAAATTAAAATAATTGTTGATAACTTAAACTCGTTTGAAATCCAATGATTTATTAACGTAATTTATTGGATAGTTAAATTGATAAAATTTAATATTGGAAATTATTTAAATAATTGAATATTGAATTTAATGTGAATGTAAATGATATTGAAAGTTGATTTAAATTTTATTTAAATAAGAACGAGGATTGTTAACTTTTAAAATTGAATTTAAAAGTGAATAAACTGAAATTGGAAAATAGCTTGTTTTAATAAACGTGTGAAAATAGCCATTTTGGCCACTCTCTTGGATTTTGATGAAACCAGTTTCATCGGATGCATAATAGTGAATTATTATAGGATTTCAAGTTTTGTAGCGATCGGACTTATCGTTTGACCTTGCGAGCTTGAAACGCGTAGAAATTAATTAAAGAACTTTAATTAAAATAAATTGATTTTAAAAAAGCTATCTTCTGTGTATGATCGAATTAGGCCTCCAGACTAATTCCATTGTGTTTGGAATAGGGGTATAACATATAGAACGTTAGGCGGCACGCTTTGTTTAGAGCTCGAGAATTTCAGACGTTAAGAAGCTAGATATTTTCAAATTATAATAATATATATTTTTACTCTCTCCCAACACTCGTACGTTGTACCCCTTTTCTTATCTCCCCTCGTACATCCCTCTCTACCGCTCATTTAAATTTTCACAGATCGAAACGAAAAAAGAAAAAGAAAGAAAAAATAATAATAACTAAGCGCGACCTGGTGGTGGAGCGATGGCATGCGACGCGTGTGAGGCACGACGGACGACGGGAAGGCGACGGCACGAGATGGCATTGCATTTTAGGCTTTCGGCGAGGCGCGGTTCTAGGGTTGGTTGCGGTTTTGGGTTCTCGAATCGCGTGCGCGCGAGATGGTTGTGGGCGTGGCGGAGGATGTGGGCGAGGCTTAGGTGGCGGTCGGCGTTCGTGCTCTGGTGGCGATCGACGTCGGTAAAAAAAAATATGAACGTTCTGGGAATAAAGCAGAGAGACGAGGGTGAACGTGTGAACAGTTAGTGTATGGCTTAATTATATTATTAATTTGGTTAATTAAGTTTAATTATATCGTTATGCTTATTAATGCATAACTTTTCCATGTGATGGAAACGAGTCGCGTTGCGATCGCATCGACGAAGACTATGACATGGAACCAAATTGGAATTTATTTGAAGCTAGAAAAAATTTCATTTTCAAATAAAGGTGAATGTTTTAAACGCTCACGAAAGACTAGAATATTTTTATGTTAGTTAAATTGATAATCACGAAGAAATTTAATTTTATTGACTGTTGTTTGGTAATTTAATTGACATCTATATTGACATATGATTGGAACTAATAGAAATTTAAATTGACAGAAAAATTTGTAATTGAAATTAAATTGCCAGTTAGACACCCAATATTGATAACTAGTTAATGATTGTGAAATTTTGATTGATTTGGATGTTGATTGGAATTGGATGCTATTGGCTGATATTTTGGATGGATTGGATGTTTATTTATTTTTATATATTCCTGTTATCACCTTGTATGTTATTGACATCATATAAACTGTTATCTAAATTATATTCGAATAAATTAAGAAATAGGTTGAAATGATAGATACCTATGGCACTTTGATTTGGATTGAAATGATATATATCCATCTCTGAAATTAAAATTAAAATAACTGATCACTTGGTCATAGGATAGAAAATTATATACGGACAACGGATTAGTTAAATTAAATGATATTAAAATTTTTGGTTTGAAATTATTTAAACGATTTTGATCAAAAGAAATAAAAATTGAATTTATGGAATTGAATTATTTTCGAACTTGAGCCTGAAATGTTGAAATTGAAATTTGTTAACAAGAATTGTTTAAATAATCAAATTTGAAATTTGAAGTGATAATTGAAATATGATTTAAATTATGGAAATTGATTTTTTTAAAAGTTTGAACTTTTATTCAAACTTTGAAATAAATCTAAGCAAAAGTAATTTAAATGGATATTTCAAATTTGAACTCGGAATTGAGTTATTTTAAAGATTTGAACATTAAATTGAACATCGAAGTTAAGTTTAATTTAAATGATTTAAATCAATATTCTGAAAGTGAATTCGAAATTGATATAAATTGAAATGGTTTAAAACTAGTATTGAATTGAAATTTGAACCATTAAATGGAATTGTTGAATCGAATTTGAAGTTAAAAATGAAAATCAAAATTGAAATTGATTTGAGTTGAAATTAGAATCGAAGTTAATTCGAACTGAAATCAAAATTTATTCGATTTGAATTGGATTGAGATTGGAGATGATTTGAATTGGAATAATTGAAATTGAATCGGTTTGATTTAAATTTGGACCTGGGTCCAGATTTGTTGAAATGGAAACAAATAGTTTGATTAGAAACTATTTTCAAAATAAATTGTTTAATATAAACTGTTTAAAAATCTATCTTTTTAAATATTCAATTTTTTCTGATTTTCATACTATTTTCCTATATAAACCATTTTTAATACTCAAACCATTTTATCAAACTATTCTAACTTTTTTAAACTATTTAAAATTATTCAAACTATTTTCTAAAAATTCAAACTGTGCAAGAGTGGAATGTTAATATTTAAATTGTGGATTTAAATGCGAATTGGTTTAAAATGAAGTTACAACCTAAATGGAAATTCGAAATGATCTTTGGAATTGAAATTTGGATATTGAGGCGAAAATGATTTTCGAAGTGAAATAACATATTTTGAAGTAAATATGATATTCTGAAATGAAATTGATTTTGAAGCGAATATGTTATTTTGAAATCAAGTATGAATCATTTTCGAAATAAAAAACTACCAACCGGTGTGTAAAACGACGTTTGGTTGTTAAAGAGACCGGGGCCTCTTATTGGCATACTCTCTATCAATATTGGAACCACTTTAGAGACTATGTACATGGAGGAGACTCCAGAACGAAATGGTTGGATTTGGCGTCGTTTGCCAGATTCGAAGAAAGAAAACAATGATAGATAGACTCCGGCACTTGTGCCAATTTGAAATTACAAAAACATAACGGCTTGACATGGCCAAGTAGGCTAGCTACCCCTAGCGGACGTCCGCTTTTCAATTTCTTCTTGGACATAGTCCGTACTATTTCTCTTGATGTTGGTTTCAATTGGTGCACCTTGATTTTGGGATAACCTCCCTTTGACTTGATATGGGATGGATGGACGCGGTGGATGATCATGGCTATGATGCGTTACCATCAGCCCTGCGACCCGAACTGGTAGTATCCTACCTTGGGCATTGCCTCACGTGCGTTGTCATACTTTTATCCTTATACGAGACCACTACAATTTTGGTTTAGTGTTGTCGTATCTCGGTCCATCCCTATCCCCCGACGTGCTACTAAGGCGTTATATGAAAACTGTACGACAATGCTAAAAAATGCATTAAGGAGGATTAATGTAAAGCCTTAACGCTAAGAAAAATATTTACTTTACTGATTAGACATTATATATATAGCGTATTCTACTATATATAAATATTTTGACGGATCCTTAAGAGATGGAAAATCCCGTAACATCTCTTGAGTCATTGCACGCACGTTATACACTGGATAGGAGATGTGAAACCCCGTAAACATTTCTGACGCTATTACACTCATGTTATATGTGATATTGATTTAACTCACATAAGAATATTTTCGTCCTGACTCGAGCATTTTTTCTTTTTATTATGCTCGGGTCAGTCTTGAGTTTTTCAGCGCATTGAAGACAATATTCTAAAGGACGAAGATAAAGATTTAGTATATTATTACTTGTATTATTCCTTACATCATGTTGTTCTACTACATTACTCTAATATTCTGTTGTATACATATAACTTTGATAAATGTTGTATAAATTATAGTCAAATGTATAGTATAAATATCTCCATGAACTGTTTATTTTATTATTATATTTTGTCATTCCGCTGCGAGATTTTGTGTTTGTTTTCTTCTTCTTTCTTATTCTTCTTAATTAATCCCATTGATTATCTGTGTTTTGGATTGAGTTGGACATTCGTGGATTATTATCGATTTAACCATCTGAAATGTGGGTCGTCCCACACTGAGCACAACAAAAGAATATACATATCACGTAAGCTGAAGGGAATATGCAAACAAATACATGGTGTAGTCTACAAAATGGTGGTCATAAGTGATCCATACAATATATATAATATACACATGTCAACCCAAAATAATATACACCAAAATGAGTCACTAGCTCATCATACAAAATAGGCTAACTCGTAGGTCTAGTCAAACTAATATACTAATGTACATATAACTAGCACCAGGCTAATGCAACACTAGAAGCCATTATGCTATAGTACCTAAAATATCTTGGTCTAACCTGAATATTATGAAATAATAAATGGGTCTGTCTAGTTTTTAATTCAAATCATAGTTAGGTTGTTATGATGATATAATAGTGGTTTATATAACAAATACAGTATTGGGCCATAAATAGTCACTACGCCATAGATTGCATACTGCAACACACAAGAAGTGATGCAGAAAGTGCCAAATAATGTTGCTGGAGGCCAAAAACGAGCTAAGGCAACACTTTCTCGGTGTTGCATTTTGCCGCGTTGCCGCAGACTCAAATGCAACATCTTTGTGACCCTAAGGCAACATCGGTTCTGTTGTTGCCACAGGTACTAAATTTACTAAAAAGTGGGTCCCACAATCTGGGCCCCAACATGTGGGGCCCACTAATTCTGTTAACCAACTTAACGGAACCGTTTTGTGGGGCCCACATTCATTAATCTATGGTAACACTTTTACCAATAAAATGGCAACACTTTTTCAGTTTATTACCACATTTAACATCACATACTGCAACATTATATCATATCTACGGCAACACTTTTTGCAATTTAAATTGGAAATGTAGTGCAACATCATACTACTGCAACATTACACTGCATTTCATAGTAGCCAAAGAGCTATTCATTTCATAACAGCCAAACAACAAGTCGTTTCATAACAGCCAGCAACACAAGTTTTAGTCAAGTACAAAATAACAAACATAGCCAGTGCATTCATATTAACAGCCAGTACATACTAATTAAATTCTACATACTACACGTGAATTCATCTTTGCGAGCCTCCAAATTTCATGCTTCCGAGCCACCAGTACCATCAGTGCCTCTAGTGGCTCCAGTGCCAGTTTCATCACTGCAGACGGTCGCACAAAGACCCGCAACATCAATTTGCATGTCAGGGTTAGCTTCGCCTAATTTCTTAAGCACCCATGACAAGTTCTCCTGAACTTTTCGGTTCACCGTTGCATCAAATTCATCTTTGACCCTCTTGTTCACCTTTGCTTCGACTTCTTCAACTATATTTTCCTTTATCTTCGCTGCCAGCTCCTGTATGTATGTGCTTGTTGTTGGGGCATCTTTTGAAACTTCTGCAGACTTTGTGTGCCGTCCTATAAGCCAAGTTGGACCGTGCCGCTTTCCATCAGAAATCAGTTCTTGAACAACTTCATCACTTCCTCCTTCACCTATTGCTTTTTGAATCTTATCCTGCAAAATAAAGCAGTTTCAAAATGTGACATTAAATAAAATTAACAAATATAACATCTGAAGCAGTTTCAAAATGTTGATGTGCAAAATGAAGCATTTTTTTGACATCTGAATGAAGAGAAATTAAAATTCTTACAACTCTATACTTCATTACTGAAGTATCGGTCTTGTACACCTTTCCTTCTTTCCGCTTGCGAGTTCTAACAAAAAGCTCTCCATCTGATTCGTTGGACTGATACAAATTAAATGAAAAAAGTTAGACAGCAAAAGAATATCAAACCAATTTTCCCAGAACATATATCACTATTAAATTCAGATGTTATATTTGTTAATTTTATTTAATGTCACATTTTGAAACAGAAACTCACAGATGAAACTGTTCACAGATGCACCAATGAAAGCTGCTGTTGTTAATTTTATTTAAAAGGTTAGACAGCAACTCACAGATGCAAAAATGGAGCAACAGCAGCTTACAAGTGCAAAAATAAAGAAACGGCAAGTATAAAATCACAACATATGTAGCAACAATATCACTAACATTTTCTCGACTGTCCCAAACAAGGATACTTTTGCTGTCCCAAACATTTTCTCGACTGTCCCAAACCAACCCATCACTAAGTTTCAGAAATTATACAAACAAGGATACTGCATTCGAGTTTGCAGTACCCTAAGATGGGTGCAATACCTTAACCATCACTAAATTTGCCAAATACCTTAAACACTGTATTAATAATTTCCACAGAGACGGATTAGACTCATATTTAATGTTTAATATGCATCTAACTTGCTGACATATATTGACCAAATGTGTACAAATGCATGAGCATGACGGACACTGGTTTGGAAAAGAACTGAGTTTTCTATCCCAAACAAGGGCATAGAAAGGCTCATTTATATTTTTATAGATTTTATGTATTTTTTTAGCAAATGGTAATAATAGCTATTGAGTCGTAAATTAATGTGAAAATGCATACCCAGCCAACCATAAAAATAAGCAAAATACATACCATCTTATGCCGAATTTGAGAAAAAAGTTTTGGACCAGCAGTGTGTGTGTCTGTATACAATTTCCGACTTGCACAATTTGTAAGGGCCTTGTTCTATAAAAACATAAAATAAAGATGTTTATCTGCCTGATTTGAATGAATAGAAAGGGAAATAAATTCTGTGATAAAATTTAAAATTATACCTGAATTTTTTCATCTCCCCAATACATCAAGAGTACTCGGAAATCCGCAAGTGGAATTTCGTCCGGCCTATTTTCAAGCCTCTCTTCATCAGTTTCATAGGCCATATAATGTGCCTTTTTAATACGACTCTTGTACCCCCTCCAAGAGTCACGAATTGACTTCAAAACCCAATATTCACATTCATCCGGAATAATATACCGTTGCTTAAATACAAATCAAACATTAAAAAGAACAGTCATGCTACTTTTGTGACAAGTTACATATATTTAATTAAAATTCAGCTAAGTTTGCAAATTACCTTAACATAGTTCCACAGCGTGCCTTTCAAACTTGCAGGAACATCAAACCAAGACTTGTAAGTAAGTGGAACACTCCTCTTCATTGTTCCTAAAAAATAACTCAGTTCAGACAATACTTTGTCATCGTCTGAAACAGGTTGGCCCCGATGATTCATTTGGATTAGAACTCTTTTGTCATATGACCTTGAATGAACTTTATCCATCTTTGTTTTTCCTCTGAGCCTTCTGGGAGCTCCCACTAATGTTACAAAGTACATACAATAGTAATGAGAAGGCTAGACATAACTTAAATGAGAACTTAAACCATTAAAATCAGAACTCAATTAGATAATACCTTTAGCTTCTTCATCTTCATCTTCTTCGTTTTCAATATTTGTCGACACATTTCCGACGATAGCCTTCTTCCTTCCACTTCCACTTCCACTACTGTTATTCTTCTGGCGTTCTCGCATAGCCAAATAAGCAGACATTGTTCCTATTCCTTCATTGTGTGGTAACTCAATGCTACATGGTGGATCAACAGTTTGTGTAGGAACTGGATTTTCCCCTGCATTCGGAGTTGCATTCTTATCGGTTGCAGATTGAACATTGGCTCGTGAACGAGTTGTTGGTCCAGACTGAGGCTTTGTAATCGTAATCGTTTTGGTTCTCTAAAATACGCACACAAAAACAATAAAATAAAAAAAATAAGGAAGCTAATCTATAATTACCAACATAAAATTAAATCTTCACCTATAACGAACCTTTACTGAATTTTTTGAAGTATCATTTTCACTAGGTTCCTCTTCTTCTGGAGCATAATCTTCGCTTCCAGCTAGCATTTTTGATTTTCCTTTATTTTTTTCAAATTCATTTATCAGTCCAGTAACTAATTTAGGCATCCCAAGAGCTTCAAAAACACTATTCTTCTGCGACACATGTTTAGCTCTCTCCTTTTCGTATTCTGTAAGCGATGGAGGTGGTGGAGGTGGTGGAGGTGGTAGATCATCATCCTGAAAGTAATTTAACAAGACATTATTGTAAATATTATCAAAATATGTAGAACATCATATTAGAAGATCAGATTGTAGTCTTCTTACTTGAATCTCATTTTCATCCGTATTTTCCTCTTCAACGGGAGGATTATAGAAATCCAATTTACTCCTGACACTTGCTGAGTTGATATTCAAAGTTGCATCGCTGACTTCAGTTGGATTTTTCTTCTCTGGTGTCTTTGTAGAATTACTGATCACCTTTTTCTTCTCTGGTGACTTCTTGCTGATCACCTTTTTCCTGTTCATGCGTGGACTCACAGCAGCTTCGCTCACTTGTTGATTGTTTAGCCGTGTCGACTTTCTAGGAGTAAGGACTTGATCAGTCTGTGTCTCGTTGGTTTTTGCTGGCTGTTGATTGTTTAGCCGGTCTGACTTTCTAGGAGTAAAGACTTCAGTCTGCTTCTTGTTTTTTGCTGCCTGTTGCAGACGGTGAGTGGTGACAAATTGCCGTTTCTGTGGTTTCACAGCTGCAAACATACAACGACATAAAAGTCAAGTTTATCATGTCATAAACATAATTATTTAAACTTAATTAAAGAAATTATGACTTGACCGTGTATATTAATATTCCAGTTCCTTTATTATTTATGAATTTTCGAGTCGGATGCTCAAAATTGGATCTTGGTTTAAATTCATTTGAAAGTAATCATAAATAGGTTGTTTCATTGTTAGTTTTCTTATGACCAAATTCATCAAAATAGTACAAATGAGAAGATATTTTTATACCTGGACACAACAGATTCTTCCTTGGGCGTACAATGACATGTGGCTGCATTTGTTTCATTGGCTCAATTTTATCATCGACCACGGTGTCGACATAGAAATCAATGTGATCACCATTATTTTTTATTTGCATGAACTCCCACAGATCTGCATCATTGCTCACCAATTTCCACCCACTCATTGTACCTTTCCATGAATATACTCCTCCAATTTCAGTGTACTTTAGCTCTTCCTTGACATACTCCATCAGTACTGTGTAAGAAAACATATCCAGATCAACGCCCTTGACAAAACTCTCTTCTCCACCAACATATCCATTCTTCTCAAATTTTCCCTTGTGATGGAATATAAGATTTGCCTCCATCCTACACAAAATGAAGGAATTAACATTAGAATGACATAATTACAAATTAAAATAAACCAACTGCATTATAAAATAAAACAGTCACTTCACTAAAATGTAATAAAGGCAGAAACACTAAAAAAGAGGCAAAAAAAGCCACAAATATGACACATCAGTTACAACATTTAATCAAGGCAGAAACAACATTTTCTAACTTAAATTTGGTTACTTAATTAAATATGATAGTGATACATAGAAATTAAGAAGCATTTTCTTTCACTTTGCTAGGTGGAAGGCGGATTTGTCTTATTGGGACATCATCTCTACACCAGCGAACATCAAAATCTTGATTTCGCATTTCATAAGCAGGCTGGATATCATTCAAATCTTCATTTGCATCTTCGCTTTCGATTTCACACCAGTCTCTTGGCAATTTCTTGATAACATTGTGGCACATCTTATCAATTGGATCTTCTATATAAAACACCTGTTGTACTTGTGAAGCCATAACATAAGGATCAGATTTCTGGCACAATCGATTAAAATTGACACGAGTCAGCCCATATAAATCTTTCTCTTCTTGGTACCAACAACACTTAAATAAAACCACACTAAATTCTCCCCAATAATCTAGTTCTAATATTTCCTCAATTGATCCATAGTAATTAACTTCACCAACCAATGGATTTTGATCTTTCGAACTTGCAAAGCTAGTAGTCAAGGCTGTCAAAAATACACCACTGTTTTGTGTTGTACATTTGGCATCTCTGAACTTTGTATAAAATCTGTATCCATTGATAACATATCCAGTAAATCTCTTAGCTGTTGTAAGAGGGCCCATTGCAAGCAGTTGTACTTCTTTTGAAATGTCCTCCTTTTTCCCAACCTCTTCCTTTAACCACTTCCAAAATTCTTGACTGTGTTCTCTCTCTCTTTTATATTTTTTTGATAATGCATGACCATCAACTAAAGCTCGATGTTTCCTAGAATAAAGACCTGGTTAATAAAAGATGGACACAAAATTTCTAATTCTTCAATAATTACTAAAATAAAAATAAAACTTAAAAACTTACTCAAGTAAACTCTCTATTTCCTTGTTACCACAATTGAATAGAACGTAACGGTGACATGCCGTCCATTGAGAATCTTTTAGATGAATACCTTTTCCATCTTTGTTTCTTCTTGTGCCAATAGGATATTCCAGATTCTGTGGACAGGTTTCAAATTTCATTTTTCCTGCTCCATCGCCACCTAAGAACCTTGAACAGAATATCAAACATTCTTCTGCAATATAACCTTCAGCAATGGACGCCTCAGGTTTATTTTTGTTGCGAACATATGATTTCAGTTTACAAAGATAACGCTCAATAGGAAACATACAACGAAGATGTGCAGGTCCACCATATTCAATTTCCTTGCATAAATGAACTAGCAAGTGCACCATTATATCGAAGAAAGCATTTGGGAATATCATCTCAAATTGACAAAGAATTTCCACAATTTCCTTTTGTAGCCTCTTGAGATCAGCCAAATTGATAATTTTACTCCAAAGACTTCTTAGAAATGCACCTAATCTTATCATAGGTAGTGCAACTTCAGGTTTTACAGATTTCTTCACAGCAAATTGCAGCAAGTAGTGGAGAAGAAAATGAGCATCGTGGCTCTTATACCCTGCAATTTTCCTCTCTTTCTTGTTTACATACCGGCTGATATTAGCTGCACAACCATAAGGCAGTTTAGCATTCTCCAACACCGAGCAAAATATTTCTTTCTCCTTGTTCGTCATTTCAAATATGGCAGCCCTGATCTGAATGTAATTCCCATCAACTGATAGAACTGGATGAAGGACATCCCTAATGCCTATCTCTTGTAAATCATACCGAGCACTTAAATGGTCTTTCGACTTCCCATCAATATTTAGTAAAGTACCAAGTATGTTATCACAAATGTTTTTCTCTATGTGCATAACATCAAGGTTATGTCGACATACATTGTGACTCCAATATGGTAAATTAAAAAATATTGACTTCTTTTTAAAAGGGGATTCATTTTTATGCTTGTTGACCTCTTTCTGCCCAAAAATATTTTCATAACCAGCCAACAATTCTTCAATGTCTGTCCCGGATAAAATTTCCGGAGATGTCCCCATTTCAATTTCACCATTGAACCTTTTCTTATCAAACCTCCACTTGTGTTCCGGATCTAAAAATTTCCTATGATTCATGTAGCACATTTTTCTACTATGTTTCAAGTAAGTTGAAGAAGTCTCGAAATGGCATACGGGACAAGCTAAATAACCCTTTGTGCTCCAGCCGGATAACATTGCATAGCCCGGAAAGTCGCTGATCGTCCATAACACGCTTGCACGTAACGTGAAATTAGCACCAGTTAAGGCATCATAAGTTTGTATGCCAAGACCCCATAATTCTTTCAATTCTGCGATAAGAGGCTGCATGTAGACATCAATGCTATTCTTAGGAGACTCTGGACCAGGGATAAGGGTTGAAAGTATCAAATTTTCTGGCTTCATGCATAACCAAGGTGGAAGGTTATAATTTACCAATATGATTGGCCATGTGCTGTGAGCAGTAGTCATTGTACGAAAAGGACTGAATCCATCAGCGGCTACTCCTAACCTGATATTTCTGTTTTCAGATGAAAAATGAGGATATTTGGCATCCATCGCCTTCCAAACCTCGCCATCAGCTGGATGTCGAAGTCTGCCATCATTTTTTCGTCCCACTGCATGCCATATCATAAGTTCTGCATACTCCTTGGACATGAACATCCTTTGCAGCCTTGGTTTTAGTGGAAAATAACGCATCACTTTTGCTGGTACTTTGTGAATCCGCTTCTCCGGATCATTGTCAACAGCCGCTTTCTTTTCCTTTATAACCCACCTTGAAACACCACAAGTTTTGCAGTTATTTTCCTTTTCATTTTCTGCCCAATATAGCATGCAGTCATTTGGACATGCATGTATTCTTTGGTAATCGAGGCCTAAATCTTTAATGATATTTTTGGTAGCATTGAAAGAAAAAGGGATGTGGGCTTGTGGAAAAGCTTCTTTTAGCAACTCTAATAAATCGGTAAGTGCAGACTCGGTGATTCCATGTAGGCATTTTAAAGAATAAAGCCTGATGATGAAACTTAATCGCGAAAATTTAGTACACCCGGGATATAATGGCTGCTTTCCCTCTTCAACATGATGATGAAATTTTCTAGCATTGGCATCTACTCCATTTGCTCCATCAGAAGATCCACTTTCATTGTTCTGCATATTTCCATAAGTATGATGCAACATCTCATCGAGATTATCTCCAAAATTTATTCCCGCTTCACCATCCATATACTTATCGCTCCTTTCAGGATCTACACAGGAAATCTCACAAATCCATTTCACGTACAATTCAGATGGACCATTCCAAATCAGATGGTCGTAGACTACCTCTTGACGATACCACTTGCGATTATGACACTTTTTGCAAGGGCATGCAATTTCATCACCTACCGCGAATCTAGAAAAAGTATTTTGAATAAAACGCTTCACTCCACTGATATATCCTTCACTAAACTTAGGAAGTTCTGTCCATATTTTTTCCTCGTCATTCATCACTAATTTAGACACAAATAACATACAAGTTAACTCACAAGTAAAATCAGGAATATGATTACACCTTAACTCACAAGTAAATCAGTAAATTAGGCAACACAACAATCAAATCAGGAAAAACTTGAAATATATATAGAGTGATACCTTAAGCAGAAGATTAAATCGAAGCCCTAACTGAAATTCGAATCCCAAACGAACCCTAATTGAAGACCTAATTGAAACACCAAAGCCCTAATTGAACTTGAACTCGAACTTGCCCTAATCGAACCCCGATTAAGCTTGCAAACTTGAACTTTTAGCCCTAATTGAAACAGCGATTGAGATTGTTTGAGCGTTTGTGAGGCTGAGTGTTTGAGAGGTTGAGCGGCGGAGTGTTATTTTGTTAAGTGTTAAGTTTTGCCGCTTTCTTCCTGCTTCCCGCGTTCTTTTTTCAGCCCGCTCATTTTTTATAATATTTTTATAAGTCTATAGCTACTGCAACATATGTTGATATCTATACTAACATCCTGAAGCTAATGTTGCAATAGACCTTTGGATCGGTGATCCATTTTAACAATTGGATTAAATGTAGACCGTTGGATCGTATTCACGTGGATTGCTAATTTTATTAATTTTTTAATTTGAATACAACTATAGCTACTGCAACATCTTGTTGATACCTATGCTAACACCTTGAAGCGTGTGTTGTAATAGACAATAATCAGCATACCTATCGTTACATTGTAGTTAGCAACACCTTGTATTTTTGTTGCGATAGGTCATCTATGGCGTAGTGAGTGTTTCATGCGTCATGAAATCAAACCACCAAAAATCACAATTAATAAATCAACTGTTTATACGCAGATTTCAACGAAGTTTTGGTGAAAAGTCAAATCTCATAAAAATCCAGAAATGAATAATATGAAATCTAGAAATCAAAAAGGGACATGCATGTAAATGCATCTAATAGAAGATGAGACTGTAAACTCATCGAACATGTCTGTAAACATGTTACCATAAAGCGGGCCTATAAACCCATTAAGATGCGTGTAAACTTGTAAAGATAAGCCTATAAACCTACCAAACTCGCATGTAAATGCGTATTCAAAATAGTCATGTAAATCCATTTAATCCGCCTGCAAACGGATCAAAGAAGACGAGCCTGTAAACTCACCTAAATAAGTGTTATATACTTTTGAATAACAATCATTCGAGTAACGATCGTGCGTCCCATACCACACGAGTTTACTTGAACATTTACTATAAGTTAGTAAACTCCACTCGTGTGTAAATAGGAGTTCAATCGAACAAGTCCAAAAATTAATCGATTGAAGTTAACACAAGCGTTCCATACCACTTGTTCTAATAGACCGTTTAATTCAATTTCTCATTCAACCAAGGACATGCATTTTTACAAAAGAAATAGTTTTGTTTTGAAATTTATTTTGAAATATTTAGTTTAAAAAGGCTAGTAATAAATAGTAGGAAAATACAGTTCTATTTGTATATATATATATATATATATATATATAAAAAATCTTGCTTTGCAAACCCTTTGAAACTGTGAATATTTGTATGTATATTTATATTTCAAAAACATTTCTATTAATATATATATATAACAATTTATTTTCAAATATTTCCTTTGTAAATCACTTTAAAAACCTATGCAATAAAATAGTGTGTTTGATAATGTACCCATAGAGTAGGCCTCTATGGAAATAAAAATATCAAAATAGAATTCAAAAACCCGAAAATAAGCAGAGAAATCATCACAAAACAAGCTTCAAAATAATGCAAGTGACGAAGTAAAACGATAGAACAAAGTGCAAGAGAAGTGAGCTAGGTGGGGAGGAGTGGCATGACCTGGAGTGTGCACCAGGGCCGTAACCGGTCGACCGTCACTTGCAACAGTCCACCTTGACCGATCGACCGAACTTGTGCTTCGATCGACCATTTGTGATGCCTGTGGTGTACTGCTCCAGGCATCGCTTCGGTCATCCACATTTCCACCTTCCGGTCCCTTGAACTGGCATCTATAGATCGTCCATTAAATTGGATACACATTTAACTATCTTATTTATCAACATCTACAAGAAGAGATGATGTTTGGTGATTATGATAATCAGAATCTAGAGCAACAGTAGGTTGAACTTATAGAGCACAATCAACAGGCATCAAACCATCAACAATTATCCCATAACTTACCAACCATTGAAACAACAACATGCATAAGAATCAAAAATAGATTTGTAAAGGCTACTCACCTTATTTTCCTATGATTCCTTACTGATTTCGCAGCTAAAATGAACCTAGTTCTTTTCTTGAAGTAAATCCTAGAACTTGATTTTATAGAGAAAACACAAGGAGATTTAGAACTCAACAAATTTGAAATTGTTTAATCAAGAGGCTAGACAAGGGCTTAAATTACATAACTTGTTTTTCTCTTAATTTTCAGAATTTTCTCTGAAATTTAAAATGGAAAATTTGGTTAGACTTTGAAAGAGAAGATGGAAACCCTAGCTATTGTTTTTGATTTCTTGAAGTTTGATGCATCCAGTTTTTAGAAAAAGAGAAGGAAACCTTCTCTTATTTACTCGAAAGTGGATGCGGGTTTCAATTAGGCCCATCCAAAATAAAATGAAAATCCTTTTATTATTTATTTTACTTCTTAAATTCAATACCTCCCATTCTTTTCATTTAAAACTTTTTCCTATGCTCTAAAACGTATATTTTCCAAAGCCAATTTATTAAACCATGGATTGATCCCTGTACCCGCTTACACAAACCCTATCACACAATTTTAAGGCTTGTGGAAACTTATTTATTTTCTTTGATATACAAAATTCTCATATATTAAGTTTTATATTTGTTTTCTATTAAAAAATCCAATCAATAAAATTTCCAAGAACCATTTTTAAACACCTCCAAATTGCTTAATTTATTCACATGGATCTTATTTCCTCAAAATTCACAGTATTCATCTTAAGTCTAGAGTTCATTATTATAAAGAAATTTCCCACTTGCCAACTAAATTCTCCAGTTCCTTTTAAAAAAACTTAAAACCAATTAAAACATATTTTAGCCTTTATTTAAATACATTTACTAACTTTATGACAATATTCTCTAATCTATTCATAATCTATTTCAATTATTTATAGAATTCTTCAATTCCAATATTAGTTCGTATTAACAAGCTTTGATAGCTTTTCTAATTGCCATTTATTACAAAGTTAAGGTTATTTCCAATTTTGAATTATCAATACTAGTTCAAGACAATATATTTTTGATTAATAATCCTTAACTACGTAAAATATTTACATTTCGAAACAAGCCCTTAAGAAATTGTTAACCATTTATTAATGATTGAATAATTGGACCAATGAAATCTCAATATATCTTTTAATATTAATTACTTAAAACTTACACATCTTAACTACTCCTTGTAACAAATAAAAGGATTTCTATATATTTCAATACTTGAGAATCAAATTCCTTATTTATGTTTCCAGTTTAAATCATTATTGATTTTACTAAAGATATTTTAAAGTCAGGGTTGTTACAATACATATACCTAATTATGAAAACAAACATCACAATGAACTTGATAGTAAACATGACTAAAAACATAGACAAACATACATGCAACTGAATTTCATAGATCAGTTTTATCTACGACCACTTTGATATTGCAATGAACTTAGCCTATTATGAAGTGTTGCTATTTCATTTTCAATTTGTGGCATAATCAATGGCTCGTTGAGGAAATGGATTGTCAAAAGTCACCATCAAGGGGGAACATACAAAGGAGGCTGTGTGTAGTGGGACGATGAAAGCTCAAAAGTTGCCATTATAATATAAACTCAATCGAAGGACATATAGGGTTCAAATCCTATATACAATCAGGTAACGAGTAAGCATATGGGGCTACTTGAGTCATGTAGGCATCAAATTCTCCAACTACAGCAGAAGGCTGCCTATCTACCCATCCTGCAACCCTCATAGCACTTATATAAGCAGTGTCGGCACGAATAAATCCATACATATCATCTCAAGGGAGCGGATCAAAAGCAATACGAACGACCTCAAATAACTGCAACCAACGCCCTCCCCTAAATACCACAGGAATGGACATGTAGGAACCTAAAAGCAAACCCTAAGTCCGAAGATAGAAAATGGAAATGTAATGGGATGCTCAACATTGAACTCTATAAATACCATATACTCGTGCTAGGGACAGAATAATGTTGTTGCACCTCCTCAAATCCATCCGCTGTACTGGCCTCCATCAACTCATTATGCACTCCATGTGCAACATGATGTATATGCAAAGAAGTCCCCTAATGATGTAATCTAGGGAAGTAAATATATGAAGTAATGCCTTATTCATCAACAAATCATGGATGCATGTTGGCTATATACTCATAGTACCATTATAGGATGATGTACCAAAATCCAAATAACCTTTGGGATTCTTGTAGAGCATAAGCGCTTAACGCTATGTATAGATATTTAAGGATGGCAGTACCATAATTGGAAGCATGAAGTGCATCGACATTAACCAAACCAGCCAGATATCCATGTCTAATGGTGTCATTGTTGTTTGAAAAGAATGTGGAACAAAAAATATATAGTACAAAGGCACGTGTGATAGGAATTTGCATCTCAGTAGTGTTCCAATACTCAATTATATATCTCTATAAAGATATAAGGGTCACCGTACCCCCTCTTACCTCATCACCTGGAAAACCCCGTAAATGTATAGAATATGACATTAACCCCTCATAGCCACTATCAAAAGGTATTGGCTGACGATCTAGTTAGCCTACCTCTATACCAGTGAGCATGTATGAGCCAAAAGATGTCAGGCCTAAGTCAAAGTCTTGAAAATGAAACGTATGTGTAGTAGGCCACTATCTCTCTGTCAAAGCCTCCACTACATAACGGTCTATGTGTGCGAGTGTGAGTAATTAAAGAAAATCACATAATAGTGATGCATATAATCCATCCTGAATAGGTTGGGGTAACGTGCTTAAGTACTCTATAATGCATTTATGCAAACTACCTTGCCTAGCTATATGACCATCCTATATAAGTAATGATATAAAGTTAGCTCTAAACTAACCAAAGCGATAACCATAATATTTCCTAATAGCTATAATTATCTTCTAAATATTGTATTAAAGATGCACCTGCAGTATTGCTAACATTGCACTAAATCAATGCGCCTTCATCCGTTGCAGCTCGTGCAAGCAACGTAGGTCATTTACGGTCACACCAGCATTCATAACGATATACACTAGATCAGAATCAATATCACTCCTCAAATGGACAATTTTTCTTTTAATTTTGAATGATCATGGAGGTATTTTGACTACTAAAAATTGAAATTTAATAAAAATGGTGGAAATGAGAGGAAACATCTACAAGCACCTGATATAGGCACATGGAGACGACACATGCATGAATGTTAGGCGCTAGTTGAATAAGTGCCTAATTCTTAGGCGTTGGTACCTTGGATACTTGTTGAGTAGGCGCCCAGTATTCAGGCACTTATTGAACAAGTGTCCAGCTCATTTTCCTATTGGAAAATTTAAAGGGTTACATTGCCACTTAAAATGTAATTAGTGACCAAGTTTCTATTGGAGATGCTCTAAGAAATATAATAACTAGATGTCAAGAATCAAACTTCCTTTTTTTGTAGATAGCCCTATATTTATAGTTGAGTAGGATGTAATTGGACTTCTATGTCATCGGACTACAATAGAACTTTCCAAATAGTCAGGTCCATAAAAGATAGGAAAGAGATTACATTATCTCTCATTATATATATGGAGCAGTGATGATCCATATATAGATATCGATCGATGAACTTATTCAAGTACTTGTATTTTCTTCAATATTCCTCAAGCCTAGTTACTTCGTTCTCTAAGTCAACTTTTTCTTGAAGCTAAGTTTGTTTCTTCACGTATTCGCTAAGAATATTTGCTTTATGGCAAAAACCTATGAATCAATACCAATTCATAGTGTTAGCCAAATTTCTCCACTCTCTTTCTTGCATTGACATTTTATCATTTATTGAGAATTAGGGGAATATAGTCAACTTTATGGATCGATACCAATCCATGGACTTAACTAATTTTATCTTCTTTCCTTTAATTATTCTTTACACTTGATCACCCATCTTTGAGTCTACCATCATTTCCTTCATCATTTCATAGTCTGATCCCATTGAAATGTAGCTTGTGAAAAATACCGGATAACACCAGCCTAAAAAATTATGCTTCGGTGATTAAAAAACATGATTTAAATGAAGACAAGAGACCAACTCTAAATATGCATATATGCTTTTGTTACTCAAGTATTTTCTGTGGAATGTTCTGTTTCTAAACTACTTTTTATCCAAATAGTCATCGAGGCACGTCCTTTAGGTAGATATAAATATGGTTGTTTTGTTATCTAGAAAGCTCCACTACTTTGTTTGTCATTTAGATGCATTTTTTCTACTATAATACATGCATACATATATATTTCCTAAGCTTTATTGATCGGTACCTACTGATGTCGTTATCTGGATTTTAGACCAAGCGGCTTTCATACAAATCTGAACATTGGGATGAAGACGAAGTGATTGAGGACTCAAATACACGCTTAGAAGGATAGTGGAAGGAGCTCCAAAAGGTTAAAAGGAAAAAACACAACCAAGTGAGAGGTCGATACCGACCATTTTTTTAGGTCGATATCAACATGAATTTTGTTGGACTGTGATGGCTATGAAGCTATGAACCATGGTTAGTTGAGTAAAGTGATTATCTTAGGTCCATTTCTGAAGACGTATACTACGAAGAGCTCTAAAGAAAAGGACAAGTACTTGATGTGCCAAAACCTCTCGGTAACAACCTATTTTATAAGGTGATAGTGCTCAAACCTTGATGGATCAAAGCTAGAAGACAAAGTAGAAAAGGACGGCATCGTTGGCAATCAATAAATTAGGTCAGTACCAATCACTTCTGATTGGACCGCGATGTCTTTGTTGGTCATGGGACTTCACCTCCCCTCTTACATTCTCAGATCTAGAGTTAGACTTGGTATTTCGAGATCCGACGAATTCAATGAGTGATTTCTCTATAAATAGCAAGCATATAGCGACTCAAAACGGACTTTTACACTTCATCTTCTTCACCCTCTTTCTCTACATGACCTTATCATAAGGGAAGCTACGTTTTTCTATTCTAGGATATTAGATTAGTAAATCCCTTGTACTTATGACAAAAAATCTCAATAATAGGATTAAAATAAATGTCAGCCTTAGATTTGTTGAACCGCTACAAAAACTTCCCATGTTTCTTACTTTATTTTATTATTTATAGCTAGATCTCTCTATTTCAATTCATTTTGGGGTGATGTGCCACTTTTTGGCCCAACATTTTTGGTGCTCTCACCAAGAAAGAGCTTCTCAGATGTAGTGCTCGCTATCTATTATAGGTTAGAGCATCCAGGAGTTGGATCAAGAAGGTTTCCATCTAAAGGATTATAGAAATTTCATATTGGAAATAATGGCACCAACAAGGAAATCTGGTAGATCTAGAGTTGTTACTAGTCGAGATGAAGGAGCTTCTCATCATGATGAGGTCACTAACCAACTAATAGTAGCGTTGCCAGGACCATCTGCCTCTTAGAAGATAGTCACAAGAGTGGAATTGTATAACATGATGGTGGATTTGAATCAAAAATTGATAGATAGTTAGAAGGCTCTACTTGAAAAATGGATGGTAGTATAATCTTACTGACCTAGCAGTCTTAAAAAATCAAGAGAAAAAGGAAAGAAGCATCACTTGCTGGATCCGAAGAGGAGAACTCATCTGCTACTAGTTAGACAGAAGGGATGGAAACAAAGAGCAAAAGGAACCGACTACTGTAGTAGTGAGGAGGAATGTTGGAGAAGTTGGAAGAGTCTTTGGTAAGGGAATTCATATCAGTATCAATCAAAATCAGATCGGTACTGACCTAAATTTTAAGCCCTTAGAGGAGCAAGAGCATGAGGTTGTCAACTTGTCTGATTTCAAGGATAATTTGTAGGATGCTGATAATGAGGATGGACAAGATATTGAAGTTCAGGATGTTGGCATTCAAATAGACACTAAGGAGACAATTAGATGTCAAAGAAAAATAAATGGAGTTGTTCTCCTATAGACTAGAGAATATAGCCGTAATGAGAAAACCGAAAACATTTACAGAGCCAATCGCTCGGTGCAGCTCTTGATTGTCATTCTTCAGAGTACTGATATAATGAGAAGCATATTGCAGATGTGATTAAACGGTTTGTTTAAAAAAACAAATGGAGGAGAAATGAAGATTAGGGTTTTGCGCCTAGTATAACTCCATTCCTAGAGATAATAAGGAAGGAGTATTCCAAGAAGTTTACGATGCCTGCAATTTCATCTTATAATTGGGCCACTGACATTAGATAGTATTTGTTCAAATATAAGTGGCACATTGATGGTGCCAGAGCAATAGATGAAGTTTGATCCAGATGTTTCCCTGTCTTTTTAGATGGGGTTGCGTCGATGTGGTTTACTCGACTCGCATTGAAATCTAACTTGACTTTCAATGAGTTAGCTAAGAAATTTTTAGAGCAATTCAGGCTCTACGCCGCTCGGGTTAAGGACGTTGTTTCCTTGCCGAGCTTTTCTCATGGACCTGGGGAGTCATTGAAGGGTTTCCTGAACATGTTTAATGTTGCAGTTACAGAATTTAATAATCCAAATGAAGATATGGTGTTGATGGCGTTGGTCCGAAGGATATACCCAGACATGGATTTTTGAAAATGGCTGAGGATGAAGCAGTGAACAACTATGGAAGAGTTACACGGGAAAGCTAACCAATTCTTTAGTTTTGAAGAACCAAGCTAGGTTATTGGGAAGATTAGTGGTGGATAGTCGAAGTTCCACTGGAAAGCTAACCAATTCTTACGTTTGGAAGAAGCAAGCTAGGTTATTGGGAAGACTAGTGGTGGATAGTTGAAGGAAGTAATTCAAAGCAATGTAGCTATTAAATAAACCATCGAGAGCGCTAGAAACGTGGCTATGAATGTTGTTAATTTTAGTAATCGGAGAAAAAGAAATCAAGGCACTAAAGGCAGGTTGAATGATGCCAAAAATCATCCAAGGAATATAAGGCAGGATGAGTACACGCCTTTGAACGATACACTTGAACACATATATCTTACCATATAAGGAATGGAGAGGTATAAGAAGCCATCTAGAAAAGAGGCAATTGAAGCAAAAAAGCGCTTTGGGAAGTTTTGTTGGGTTTATGAAACTCATGAGTATTACATGAACGAGTGTAGGCGTCTTAGAGATTTCATTGAGAAATTAATATATAAAAAATGAAGTTGCAGCAATACATTAGGGAGCCATATGATAGCAGATAGAATGCTAGACCCCAAGGGCCAAACACCCAAGGAAACTGGCCTGGACCCAGTGGAGAGGGGCCCAGACTACCAAAAAGAAGAATTATACTAAACACTATAACTAGAGGACCTTACCCAGTGGAGAAAAGCTAGAATGAGATGGAATGGTACACAGGAGAGTTACTATAAAACCCCACCTCTATACCCATATTATCCAAGAGTATTACGGAGTAACACTATAAGATAATACAAAGAATGAGGCTATATGGGGTACACACATGAATATTTCTTTGGGCTAACATTGGTACGTATTTAATGATCGAATAAATAACTCACATATTCGTACTTAGCATCGAAACAAAGTAATAAACACATGTGCTTCTAGGATAGAATAATACACAATATACAATGAATATCAAAGAACACTAAGTCAGAATCGAAGCGGTAATATATAATACAAAAATATACATGATATGTCCAATATACAGTACATGGATCCGCATATATGAGACTATATAAACTCAAAATGATATATAATAATACTATATACTAACCTCCTCTTAGTCCAGATAATACAAGCTGGTCCTTATGTCCCAATACCTGGAGTGTCTCGGACTGGCCCGAATATTTCATAAATAACACACGGGTTAGATATATCTAATATAGAGGTCAACGCACATATATAGATGTAAAGTGTGGATAGTATAATAATGACGATATACACACAATAGTATAACAAAATAGCAATAACCACAAAACCAGGAATAAAGACGTCATCACCCATATAAAATCACATCAAACATTATCCAATTAAAATAATATCAAATGGGTGAATAATCCATATCTGGAATCATCATCAAAGTCCATCAATCATCAAATATGAGATGTCATCAATAATATCTCTCAATCTCAAATAATAAAATACAACCATTAAAACAATGTAAAATAGTCCATCTTACGGTAAAATATAGGGCATCTATCCATCAGTCAGATATAATAAAAGATATGAGGATCCACCGTACTTTGGACACCTATCTCATCTCCTCATATACAAATAAATCAGAATAAATCATGATGGGGAATAATTATACTATAGGCATGAAGTCCCAAGTAAAGCCATATATTCAACAATATGTGGGTCACCTAACCCTGGGTTGAAAACTTATATCTATACTTAAATGAGGCGTATCAATAGAATATGCTAGTCTACCATTCCATTAGAACTAGAAGGGAGAATGATGGCTATCTGCCCGCTCTAGGAGCCCAGGGTCACCTAACCTGATCTACTCCAATAGTCTTAAGTTACTTTGACGAACATCTTGACATGTCTACCAATGGCTCATCAATGCATAGCCTCTTAGTCATGACCCTGCTTTGCCCCAATAGGTAACAGACTACTAGCCTATGCGACGTAAAAAGGGGCTATCGGGCACCACCCTATGGGTCACCTAACCCAAAACTCGTATTATAGGGCACCTACCCCATAGGTCTCCTAACACAAACCATGTGATGCGCATCAAATTAAATATCCAACAACCGTGTTGCCGATGTAGGGCACGACCCCAAGATCGGGCAGCTAGGGTGGATTCTAGCCATCTGGTCATCTCCAATGCTAATAAAGAGTACATCATGGTAGAGACAAACAATATCAATAAATATAAGGGCATCTTCCTTGCTTGCACCTACGAGCATCACCTCACATAAGTAAAATATCATAATACTACTTTCATTACGTGAGTGTCATCCAATTACAATGAGTAATTGAATAAATATCATAATACTGTTCCATACCACTATTTCACAGCTCATAAACTACACTCAATCTCCACAGTATTCTATATAACGGGTCCAACGAATAATCGAAGAAATATTACCAAATTCCCATGGCAAACGTTATTATAACTCCATTTATTCAAATTCCTCATCACATAAAATAAAAATCATCACAAAATCAAAAAACATAATGTCATCACCATATCATATCAAATAACCAATCAAATCTATATCAATGGTGAATCATTCACAATATCGAAATTTGTATAGGAAAATGAGAAATCAGAAGACATAGAAGTCATACTTAAATCCCAATTTTGATTCGAAAAATGGAATAATGTTAAAGTTCAACAAAATATTTCTTTTAACAATTAAATCAAATATTCAAATATTTAGATATGACATTCAAAATCACTTTATAAATCAAATATCCTTTATAAAAACTTCCTACAATTTTCTATAATTAATTACTATTTTTGACTAAATATATATTAACTTAAAAAATAAATTATATTTATATCAAACTATATAATATAATTGAATACTTCACTTTATACAATAACAGTCAGAAATAAAATATTTTCCACTTTCAATACAACTTTATATCTAAAATAATTTCCAAGAAATCATTTTATTTTCCAACAAATTTTATTTATTTATAAATATACTTCAATTTAATTTTAAAATACAAAAATAATTTATCGAAGCTTTCAAAATATTTAGAACCAGAAAACCAATCGAAGGTCCAAAAATATAAATCATGGAGTGAATTTCTCCAAAATCGTCGACAAATCGTCAAAGTATTTTATCGTTTGGTCCGAACTGAATTACATCGAATTTCATCCATCCAAACAATACATACACACACCTATTAAAATGAAAATGGACAACATTTCCCTTGCCTTTTTTATAATCCAATATACATAAATCTAATATCACACAATCAACTGAGTACCCCGATCAAGCAATTTATCCAAGCAAATTAATTAATATTCGTAAGTAATTCAACTAAGCAATGCTATTTAATCAGGATATATATATACAGCACGCAAAGGAAAAGGATATAGATGCGAGTGACAAAACTCACTGAAACAACACTCATAATATCCAATTAACGACCATCACGACACGCGAGCTTCAACCCTCAACCAAACATGATTTCCAATCTTTGTCGTCTTCGTCATCATCAAACTCACATGCACGATCTCATGTAGCCCGCAAGTACATCCCAAATCACCGCTTTAGCTCAGACACCAACACTTGGCCATAACCGAACGATGCCATCACTTCCAAATTGTAGCAATCCTTCACCATCACCCTCACTCTCCCAGACGTCATCGACCGCCGCACTAACCTCCACCAAGTCACGATCTAACCACACAACCAATAGCTTGCAACACATTCAACTGCCTCCACTACAACAGCAAGTACGTGCGACCCATCACGTCTCGTCGCTCACCAGGTCGATCGCACACCTCCTTTCCCGCTTTCACGTCTCCAAGTCAAGCGCATTATTTTTTGTTTTTTTCCAGTTGCTCATGATTTCTGGAATTTGGGGAAATAAGTAGGGCAATATTTTTGAGTGTTGGGTTGGAGACAAAAAGAACTGAATGGGCTTAAATAGTTAGGTTGGGTTATTTGATAAGGGTGATAGTTATTTGCTTTATTTTTATTAACCTTTCTCTTCCTATTGATAACTCTTTTTATTTATAATATTTCAAATTAATTTAAATTGATCAACGTTACATTTTACAAATTATATTCCAATAACTGATCAATTTATTACAACAAAATCTTCTATTAATAGCCATGAATTGAATAAATATTTACTTTCAAAATTACAATCATCAAACATCGAATTCGAACAATTTCATTTTAATTAAATTTATTCATTTTACGACGTAGAAAGCAGGGTTGTTACAGACTCCCCTCCTTAACAAAATTGCATCCTCGCAATCTCTAGTAATGAGACGTCAGGCACAACTCCTACCTTGACTTTCATCGAATTCTACAAACTTGTATCAAACCAAACTACTCAATCCTCTATGTGGCACATTCACCAACTATCTTATCGTATGTTACAATTTAAATATATTCATTCTACGATTTTCTAATTTTGCATATGATCAAAATCACTAAATTTTCTAAGTATTGGATTTTCAGAAAATTTCGGTAGAGTCTCCTTCGTAAGGAGAGCATTTCGGAAAATCAAACACACATATATCCCAATATGTATATATATACATCCCAATTAATGGGGCATCCCAAAACACAAGAAAATAATATACCAATGCAAATCATATATTTATCGCATTATGCATAGAAACGTAGTTTTAGCATTGCATAAACAAATTTATTTCATTTTGTGCTAGTAAAAGGGAGAATGCACCAAAATCCCTTCCAAAGTGGTTTCAAGTACCCATACTTAGCTCACAAAATCCCTATAAGATCATATATGTACACATAAAATAATATTGTGTTCATATAACAAAGGAAATACATTACTTTCTTCATTTTAGACTATTTTCCAACTAACTTTAAGGTGTCGAAATCTCATAATCATGTAATTCCTCCAAAAGAAAAGTTGTAGCATAATGGTTATGTATCCAAAGCATCATTTAAATCATGATTATTAGGTTTGGATCAAAAGTTATGGCGATATAACTAAACGTCACAAATTCTGAAATACCTTTGAAAATGCAGGCTCATTGAATAAAACCCCTTTTTCACCAAATAAGTGTCAAAATTTGTACACTCCATGAAAATTAGTAAAAAATAAATAAAATAATTAAACAAGATAAGACTAAAAATGGAAATTTGGCAAAAGTCAAAATTTGACCATGGAAGTTAATGTCACTGCGTTCGTGACAATCAATTTCCATATATAATGTTTTAAAAATTGAGCTCAAACGAAAAACTTATGGACGTTTAAAATTTTTGGATTTAAAATAATTTAATAGAATTCAAATACAAATAATTAAATAATTCTCAAATTTGAAATTTGAAAAGTAACAGTAATTAGACTTGGGGTTTAAGTAATCGTTAAAATTAACGATACCGTTAAAAGTTAACTTATGAATAAAATGATAAAAATTAAATAGTTCTAAAAATAAATGAACCAATCGACCACTCCCTAGGAACGGTCGACCGATGAGTGTTGGCGGGGGCTAGGGTTTTTGGCATTTAAATGTCCAGATTTTTATTATTTTAAACCGACTTAAATCCGACAAGTTCCGGTGCTTTCTAACCACTATAAATAAGAGTCTAGCCCTCTTACTCTTATTCATAAATTATATTAGGAACCAAGCGAAGCTCTATCAGTCTCTCTCTTCAAAGATTTAGAAGAAATTCTTTAGGGTTTCAAGTAATGGATTTTAGATGTCTATTATTTTATTTCTAATTTTATTCTTCCCATGTCCCTAAATTTCTAAATCAAATCTATATATAAATCCCTTGTTGCATATATCAAAATGGGGTGTCTGAAAGAGAATATTGAAGGTGTGACAAATCCAAAAAAAGTAAGAGCTAAGGAACTATTTGAGTGGAAATCATAGTCTTTATTATTTTAGTAATTGAATAGTATAGTTTGGATTTGATATATGCCTTTGAGAATTTTAGTTTACGAAAATATCACATTAAAACCCCCAAAATTCCCCCAAAGCCAAATGTCAATTCTTAGGTTTGAATCTCAATTGTTTTATATTAAGATAATGGAATTTATGTACATTTTGCAATTTCAATATGATACCTTCTATTCCACTTCTTATCTTTTCTTATGGATCTAGTTATGGGTTTTGATTTGGAAATTGTGTGTAAGGTACGAATTCTTATTCATAGTTTGCATCATCTATTTTCACAATGTTTGCGCCTAAAACGGTCACAAACACCCATGAATAGTTTTTTGTAGAGAAGTAAGTGAAGAAAAGAAAAATTAAATAAGTAGATGAATAAATAAGTAGTAGAGAATAAACAATAATCAAAGACACAAAAATTTATAGTGGGTCGACGTTGTAAGCCTACTTCCACTTTGAAGAATTTTCTTTATTAATCACTTTTTAATCTGATTACAACAGTAGAAATAAGTTTGCACTTGATTACAATGGAGTCTAGAGTAACAAGCAATGTAAAGATCCTTAGAATGACCCATCATGCCAGTATTTATAGAGGAAGAAGGCCAAATATCGCTCTGAAATCTCGGCTGAAGGACCTTCTAAACCACATAGGCCCACTAGAGGGATCGTTAGACCCAATTCCCAAAGAGGAGGGATCCGTATAGATCCTTTCTTTGGTCAAATTTTGGGAATCGATCTCTATGATGGCTTCCTTATGCAAAAATATGTTTAGCCTCTAATTTTCATGTCATTTGGATCATTGGTGCTCGAGTTATTGCTTAATCTTTGATTCAACATGGCTTGCATGCTACTCTCTGCAGATCCCTTCCAAGGGATGTATACTGATCCCTCCAAACTTGTCCTTTTGATTTGCGATCCCTAGGGTGTGTTCGCTAGGGTCCTTATTTCTTGCTCTTCAAATTTCTAAGGATTGGACTGGTAGATCTTGAGATATTGATTGTTTTCCACAAGAAAGCACTTGTACTTTGAAACATACAGTCCCCCTTGTTAGAGCCAATCTATGCTGATCCCTCCTATGCATTGAACCATATTTCATACTTTGAACATTCTACATTGCACATCTACCAATTCCTTTCAATCATGACTTCATATTACCATCTATACTTGACTTCTAGGCCCCATAATCACCACTCTAGAGTCATAGACCTTGATGGCAGTCGAATATGTCTTGTGCAATCAGAATGTTGGATAACACTTTCCCCCAAAATGCGTCTTGTGATGAACATGACATGCTTTGAATCGAAGAAAGTTAGAGTCGTCGACAAGAAATCCGTCCAGTTTTCTGATTAGTTGTTATCCATCTACCGAATTATTTTTCCAAGGTGCTATATTTCTTATTGATCATCATGACGCTTGGTCGATTTTCAATGGTATAAATCTAGGGCTATATTCCATCAATTAATATACACAAGTTCGGTTTTGCAAGTCTAACTAGTTTTGGTTATTTGGTCTAGCTTCAAACTTGGAAGCTTCATGTTTGATTCCAATTTCTATCGATTTCAAAATTTTAAATTTCTAGGTCGTACACGAGCACGCTCATATACACGTTCTTGTCGCTGGCTTCCGGACGTGCTTGTACGTTCATGGGTTGTCGCTAATTTTCATTATTTTGTATGCATATGCTTTTAATAATTCCCATGCTCATGCTGGTTTACATACATGCTCATAGCCAATCCCTCATTTCATCTTTTTTCTTCTCTTTTTTTGATTGTTTGTAGGGATCGGCATATGCTTAGCTAATCCCTCCTCTCCATTCCTTGTGCTCACAAGGATCGGCATATTTCTAGCCGATCTCTCCTTTTTTCTTTACATTTGCAGGGATCGGTATCTTCCATGCCGATCCCTCTCCTCTTGCTTAAAACTGTTGGATGACCTCTTCGTTCCCTTATATGAACTAACATCCCTTTTTCCTAACCCTCACGTATCCAACATTTCTGCTTTCTTCCTATCCATATCCTTAAGGTCGAACCTTATCTTACCAAAAAATCAGAACCCTTCCTTCCCTACTCAAAAATTGCCTTCGTCCAAACATTAACCTTTCGACTTAGCTTTAGATTATCACCTCGCCTTATATTCGAACCATACTTCCTTTTACCACCTCGAATCACTCGCTTCTAACGCATTTAGGTAGGTTATTCGCCTTTAAAAAAATTATTTTTATAACGAGATGATGGATTTTGTTCTATTGGCGACAATATGGAGTTCGTCGCGATGGAAAATCGAAGGCCGTAACTACTTGGAGGAGCGGAGAAGTTGAATGCAGTAGGGTTCAGCTATAAGATTAGAAAGTTTGCACAGGAAAGTGGAAGGAGAGGGATCAGTTGCTTTCAATTCACAAGGAGGGTTCGGTGGTCTTTATGGATTAACGAGGAATCGGTTTCCTTGTTGAACAAAAGAGTGGGCTAGTGTGGAAGGTTTGATAACGGAAGTTAGGAAAGAAGGGATCGGTAAAGATGGGTAGCAGGGTTGGATCGGCAGAATTGTAGAAGGAGAGAGGTCGGCCATGTTGTTTAAGGAGAGGGATCGGTAGGATTAGGGATCGGCAAGCTTTTAGGAGAGGGATCGGTCGAGCCACTTTGGGATAGGGATCGGTGTAGAGGGTATAGGTCAGCATATAGGGTTTGGTATTTTAGGATCGATATATATGCACTTTGATTTTAAAATCTGATCCAAACTTATCGTTTAAGCAATTACTACCAATTCACCTCAACGAACTTGAATATATGATGATGATGAATAATAGAACTTGTATATTCACTATCGAACTTGAGATTGAATAATCAAATCCCTCGAACTTTCAATATGAACTAAAACTTAGCATATGGACTTGAATGATAGATTTCACATTTTGATATGTAATCGATCCCAAAGCTTTCACAACCGATCAACCTCCTTGCTGGTTGAAACAGTCAGCAATGACGGTCACTCTGGTCGGAATCCAAAGTCTCGTCATTTGACTTCATTCTCTTATTTAAAGTTGTTTATTTTTGTTATACACTACACTGCACTAGATCACACTTAGCACTGACGGAACAGGTAATTTTTCTAATTTTGATTGTCTGCTGAGTTAGCATGAACTTCAGACGCTCAGAGCGTTTATTTGCATTGTTTTATGGACCAGCCTCGCAGCATAGCAATTCTGAAGCAAAATCAAGCTCTACAACTATATCTAGCAGGCTTTCTCATGGTCATCAGGTAGAACAAACAGGAGTTTCTGGCCCGATAGTCAACTTTTTTCAGATGTTCCCGTCCCCTTGGTGGAGGATGTATGTCCTGCGCCTGACACAGTTGAAGGCGCCATTCTCTTAGATAACCCGATAGATTCTCAAGCCTCTTGAATCTATGAGGCTGCCCTTTGCAGTCTATGTTCCATACACAGAATTCCATTCGAAGATGTCTTGGTTCCTTTGATAAATCAGAGGCCTTACTTGCCCTCGGAGGGGTACGTAGCATGCAACAAATTCATGTGCTGGGCCGGATGCATGCTGCCTTTCAATTCTTTTATTGATCAGGAAATGTTAAGATATCTTGGAATAGCTCCCACTTAACTTTACCCGAATAGCTACGCCTTCCTCCATGGAACTTTTCTACTATTTACGAGTGTTCTGTTCCGCCCGCCAACTCTTGAGGACATAAGGTTCATTTATAACTTTAAATGATTGTCAGGAAGTCCTTCCTATGTTTTTCTTGAGCCTTCACCCAAATGCCAAGTCTTAACGGGTGTTTGGAATAAACTTTCTCTTTTCAAACACAAGTGGTTCTATGTTCAGTGTCCTCCTGGCTTCGTAAGGCGGTCGTTGGAAATCCGTAAGTGTTGTCTTTGCTTCACTCTTAAGTCCATTAACCAAGTCATGTTTTTGGATCAACTAACATCCTGAATATCTACAGGTGTTCTCCCACGTCCCGAGGGCAATAGTTTTTCAAGAGCGATCTCCACTATTCGTGCTACCCCTGTCGAAGACAGGGACATTAGACTTTTTGTAAATGACGAGTTATTATCTCTATTCGGGCTGCTGGAAGAGGGTCGTAGCATTGGGCTCCCTGGAAGTGCAGCGTTACCAAGAAACATTGTAGAGCAAGAAAGGGATGTCAATAACCCTATCATGCCCCTAGTCGAGGGGACTCAGGATGACATTGAAGAAGGTGAGATTAGGGATGGCTAGACCAATGAGCCTGGCGACGCTTATGTAGGCCCATACAAGGCACCTATGGTTAAACCATCACAAGGCACACAATCCCAAATGCCAACTAAGAGAAGGAAGAAGCTGGCATGTAAACTTCATATAAGTAAAATGGCTAAGGATCTAGAATTTGTTATAACTTCTATTGGCGAAGAGTCATCTTCCTAACACTTAGAAAGTTCAATGAAGGGGTTTTCAAATCTACAAATCCCAGATGACATTATAACTTCCCAAATATCAATATCGAGGGATGTTACCCGATAACCTGTCCAGCTATATTAAACTGATTGGAAAAGATAGATTCGACTGTTATCAAGAACGATGACCATGGACCAATGGTTGTAGGACCCGAAATTAAAGTACAGATGGTTATATGAAGCCAGATTGAATGAAATTAGTAGATAAACAATGTTGGATGTTTAAAATATGGAATATTGCTTAAACAAGTGAAGGGGTCGGCATGGCTTGGTAACTTCAGAGGGATCGACATGATTAGATAAGCAAGGGATTGGCGTAGTTGAATGGTAAGGGATCGTCATGATTAAATAATGGAGGGATCGGCGTAGCTGAATGAGGATGGATCAGCATGTTCAAGCGAGGAAGGGGTCGACGTGGTATGTTGACTCGAATAGGCATACTTTAGCTCAGAAAGGAGGGCTCAACATAGAGGATTGGATATGGGTTGGCATGGTTGAGCGAGTAAGGAGTCGGCATGATTAAGTAAACGAGGGATCGGCATGGTCAAAAGAGTATGGTTCGGCATAGATTACTGACTTGGAAAGTTATACTTCAAATCATAAAGAAGGGATCGACATAGCTTATGAAAGAAGATGGATCGGCATCCAACCTATTAGAGGGATCGGCAGGAAAGCGATGACATAAACAATCTTAAATCAAAGGTCATGCAATAACTCGAGCTTTGTTAATCCAAATGACTTGAAAATTGAAGAGCCAATATATCTAAGCATGCAGAAGCCACCATAGGGATCGCTGCCCAACAATCGACCAATGAAAGGATCGGTATCGATCCCTCTTCATTGGGATTTGGGCCTAGCGACCCCTTTGGTGGGCCCATATAGGTTAGAAGTTCTTATAGTGGAAGTTTCAGAGAGACTGGTGATCAACTTCACCTATAAATATTGACCTAAGGGGTCATTCTGATGATCTTTACGCTGCTGGTTACTTTAGTCTTTATTGTAATCAAGATTTTCCTATTTCTTGCTACTGTAATCAGACTATTAGTGGATTAATAAAGATAATCTTCAAAGTGGATGTAGGCATACAATGCCGAACCACTATATATTTATGTTTTCTTGATTATTGCTTTTATTAGTCTGTTAGCTTATTATATTCCTCGGTTTTAATATTATTTTCTTCATTTACTTCTCTACATAAATCTACTCTTGGGTATTTGTGACCAATTTGGTTGCAAACATTTTAGTACTTTCACTAAGAAACTTGAATATCAGCTTGCTAGGATCCCCTTTGTTGCTACTGGATTAGGTAAATTCCCCGAAGGAGATCCGTAGTTATCTTCATAATGTTGCTTATGCTACTCAGATTTGCTGAAATCTATAATTAAGGAGATTGATAATGGTGAGACATACTAGATCTACTTATTAAAATGTTGATGGAAATGAGACTACTAGCATTCAGTAAGGAGACCCAAGAAATCAACCTACAAATTTGAACGATGATCCGGTTGATGTTCAGATCCTTACTGATTCTATAACTAGAGCTGAATTTCATAATCTAATGAGAGCATTGATGGAAAAATGTCGATAACTAAATCAGCAAATTCAAACTAATATTAACCTGATGAACCAGATTACTCAACTACAGCATGGGAAGGTAAGGAAGTTCCCACTCCTTACTCGGCATCGGAAAGTTAAAGCTCATCGGATGAATATCATAGGCATAGGCATCGCAAGGTCGAAGAAGATCGTGCACAAACTCCAGAGCGTCACTTGGCTGACCATCATGGTCTGCCAAGATCAATCGGTGCCGATCCTTCCCTAGAGATCGGTACCGATCCCTCCTCCAGAGGAGGGATTTTACCTTACACTTGGGGAATTGTGCGGGAACAATTCCTAGATGCTTGGATGGTGGAGTTCGATTGAATGTTGACTAGGTACCCCTCCAAAATGACAACAAGATAAATGTTCGAGATGCACACCAAGAGGATGGTGGACCAAGAAGGCGTGAAACCGCCCATAGACATCGACCAGACCATTCACGTAAGGTAGAGTGCGACCACCGCTTGGCACCACCCATCCAGATGCTGGACTTATCGGCAGTGGTCAGATAGTTGGTGAGAGAGAACCAAGGCTTGAATAATGATGACTGGGGAATTTCGAGAAGCCATACTCCATTTACTGATAATGTTCTGCATGTAGAATATCTGAGAAGGTTCAACATGCCATCAATGCTTGCCTACGAGGGAAAAACCAACCCCAAGCAGCATATTATGTGATACGAAGCTAATGGATTCTGCATGAGCCAATGATACGACAAAGTGCAGATGCTTTCTCATAACCCTTTCCAGGATAATGTCGATGTGGATCATGAGACTACCCCTGTGATCAATTTTGATATTTAATGAGTTGGCAACAAAGTTTGTGGAGCAATTTCTAATGCACGCAAATTGTCCTAAAGACATGATGTCCCTTTCCAGCGTGATCCAAGCTCTAGGGGAATCGTTAAAGGATTATTTGGAGAGATTTCAACTGCCGCCACGGAGGTCAGTAACCAAAATGATCATGCTATACTTATGGCCGTAACGAGAGGGATTGATCTAGAATCTGAGTTTGGCGATTGACTGGCTGGAAAACCGCCTGCCATGTTGGAGCACTTCTATTAAAATGCAGCTCAGTTTCTAAGAAAGGAGGAAGCTTAAAGGGAGTGCAGATTAAGGATCTTAAGGCTAATTTAACACTAGAGGGTGGGGGGTGAATAGTGTTTAATGGATTCTAAGACTTATATGGACTAAATTAAAATTATGACACAAACAAATGCAGAACTTAATCACAGAACAATCACAGAATCAAACACAGATGCAGAAAGTAAATAAAAAGCAGTAAAAGGAAAGAACACACCAGATTTTATACTGGTTCGGAGTTACCCTACATCCAGTCCTGTACGAAGGCAGAACACCTCATACAGATTTTTATTATACCAAAGTCGAGATTACAATCCTCAGTTTCTAAAGGCCTTGAGGTACCCTCCTGTCTCATGAGTCCGGGGCAAACTCTCTTGATTTACGGGCCACAATATTACCCAATTGATTTCCAGGTACAACCACACCTTATAGAGAGACTCGGTAAACTTTTGATTACAAATTGATCCTATAACTCTGAATAGCACTTTGATCTTCAAGAGAGGGTGGAGAACCAAACAAGAATGAGATTCTAGTTTGATTCACTTGAGAATTAGACAGAATTTCGACACGATCTTAAAAATATGAAAATATTAGAATATGGATTTGTGGAGAAGAAGGAGTGAAGAAAATAAGAAAATAGTTAGTTAAAAAATTCGTTTGTGAAGGCTATTTTTCATAACCATTCGTGAAGAGATTTAAACGAATAAACACTTCTTTTGAAAATTGAAACTTTTGAATTTAGCGGCCACCATGTCGACATGGGGTATCCCATGATCTCGACATCCCTTAGTTAAAAACAATGTAAATATTGTTTTAAAAATGATATTGAAAGGAAAACAAGATGAAATGATTCTGGAGTAAAATAAACTAATTTTCCTATGTTTTAAAATAAAGAAGAGTAGAAAAATATATTTTTAGAATGTATATATAAATTTGATTTTAAATCTCAAGTATATATATATATATTATAAAAGAATATTTAAAATTCAGAAGATAGTTTTAAAAACAAACGAAGTTTAAAACAAGAGTTTTTTTAAAACAAAAACAAAGAATATTTTAAGGCTAAAACATCTTTTTGAAAATCATTTGAAAAGATAATTTTCAAGGCTAAAACATTTTGAAAAGCAGTTTTGAAAATCATTTTGAAAAACCATTTTGAAGTAGTTTTGCAAGCTTCTTCCTGCAGAATATCTCATCACATCAGGACTCGAGAACTTGTACAAAACCATGATATTCGTGGGTTTGTAAGCCGCTTATCGTAGGTTTGTAAGCTACTTGTCATGGGTTTGTAAGCCACTAAGAAGATAGAAATGGATTCCATCCCAAATGAAATTCGGAATGAAGATTTCCATGATATTATGAAGTTTTAACAATAAACTATACACATATCTTGAAATCTTGATCTTGATACTCTAGAGTCTTCAACCTTGGAATCTCCATTCTAAAACTTGAGTCTTTATACTGATCAGTCTTCAGTAAACAATACCTGTATATATATATATATATCCTGCATAGTTCCTGCATATACATATCTATCTAGACAATAGTGTTAGTATATATTTTATAATAAGATAAGATAAAAAGGTTGTTGTCATCAAAACCAACATCTCAGTTCCTAACAATCTCCCCCCTTTTGATGATGACAACCTGTATTTATAAAATATACTTACCATACCATAACTCCTATCATAACTTCCCCTTACTCCATGAATCCCCCTTACCCCAATCATAACTCCCCCTTGCTCCAAGCCAACTACTATTTTATAACTTCTCCCCTATTGTCATCAATAAAAACTTCTTACTAATAAATTCCCTGAACTTGATATAAGATGATCAACCATAATACAAATAGAGTAATCCATATATAAGTGTAATAAATGCTAAGTGTGATCATAAGTATGAAATGTGATCATAAATGTGAAATGTGATCATGAGTGTGATCATAAGTGTAATCCAATAGTAAATAAATCATCATCCAATCATATTTACAGTAATTATTCAACCAATCATATATATAAACCACACCAAATGTTTTAAATAAGTCAAGTCAATCAAGTTTAAAACACACCAATAACATACAGAATGACTAAACATTCCTTGGTACTTCCACCCATCTATCTTCTCCAAAGATAGGATCTGCTTTGATTGCATCCCATTCTTCTTTATCTTTGTCGAGAGTGACTGCTGTATTTCCTTCGAGATCGTCCTTGTTAAGGGCCAAGATCATCCAACGAAGGGCGTCGAAATGTCTCTCTTGCTCCTTGATCATCTACATTTGACTAAATTCTAAGTGGCGCTGATTACGAAGTATGAATGTAAGGATATTCTTGAAGGAAGTGAGAGTTTCCTCAATATTATCACTTAGATTCTTAATCGGTAAAGCCATAATTCAAGAAGTAGGAAGAAATATGAAAGGGAGTGATTAGAAATGAAGTTTGATAAATTATTCTGGAAGAAACAGGTATAAATAGGGGTAGAAAGTCGTTTAAAATGAATAGACATAAGTTAGTTACATGAAATAAAAATTGGGAAGTGTAACTACTTTCTGCCCATTGTATGTCGACATGGGGGGATGGGGGATGTCGACATGCCTCTGTCTAAAGTGACAATTTGCTTTATTTTGAATATTATGAACAAATCTATGCAACTATCATTTGTATAATATAAAAACAAGCAATTACAGAGACAAGTGAAGTTGAATAAAAGATTTCATTAATGATTCTAGTCAACATTACATAAACTAATATAATATTAACTAAAATAAAGGAAAATACATGGATAGAACTTGAAACAAACAAGATAACATGAACTAAAACTAATTAGCTGAAGATGAAGAAGACGATAGTCCAAGATTTCTACTAACTTTCCCGAAGAACTTGTCGATTTTAGTGGAAATCTTATCCATTTTCTTACTTATTGATCTTTTAAATGTCTTTTGATTTTCCACTATAATTCTTTGATTATTGAGAATGGTCTTATTGGATGGATTAGCGGGATTGGTAGGATATTCAATACTTTCTAAGGAAGTTTCTTGATCTTCCTCTTCCTCCTCTTCAATTTCCATTCCTACCTCTTTCTCTTCTTCTTCTTCCTCCATTTCTTCCATCTCTTCGTGAGCAAGTCTTTCTTCCTTTTCCGTAAGTGTTTCATATGGTTGAAACACTAATGGAATTTGCATAAGGGAAATGTTTCCATGGTTGAATACTTTTCTAGTTATAAATTCTTCCCTTTTGAAATCAACTCCAATGTAATTAAAAATCCGAGTGAGATAAATTCCATGATATAATGTGTTTTCACCCATAGTAAAATTCTTTAGCCTTAGCTCATCCAAAATAACTTGAGCCTAATTGATATCATAATTTCCAAAAATTGCAAAAAGTGTTTTGCAAACTTTCAAAGTTGAGTTGTTGTAGTTTCTCGATCTTGGTATAAGGGTGAGTTGAATAAGAAGGTTAATAATTCTTGCTTTTGGACGAAAATAATGATTTTTGAATTCAAAATTGTCATCCCCTTCAAAGGTGTGATGAAATGTCTCTCGATCATTTTCATTTATTTGAAATTCCGAGAGATTCATTCCGGTATGCTTGCATCCTAAAATATTTCCTAAAATTTCACAATCCAAAACTATTTGTGTTCCTTTAACACTACTCCAAATTTTTCCATCTTGCCCATCATAAAAACCACGATTTAAATTCGCATAAAACATCTTAACAAGGTTTGGATAACATAAAAAATCATTTTTTTTGTTATCTACTACACTAAGAATAGAACATTGTTGAAAAAGGTTTTCAATTTCATAAGAAGGAAAATCTTCAAAAATAGCAAATTTCCCCGTATGAATTTTACCAAAGTTTACATAGTTGATGTAAGCTTTGATAGCTTCCGGGTCATTAAAGAGAAAAAATTTGATAGATTTTGGAAGTCTAATGGTGTTAGGAGTGCTTGAAGAGGCCATTGAAGAAGTTTGAGAGGAGTTGAAGATAATGAAGATAAATTTGAAAATTGAAATAAAAGTGGAAAAGTGATGATAAAGAGAGTGAACTAAATAGAGATTCTATAGACATGTTCTCTGGTCAAGAGGCATCTTTCCAGAGCATTGAAGTTGGTGAAAGGGTGGAGGGAAATTCAAAAGTTTGAATTCAAATTTTGAAATCAAATTTCTGAGGGGCATGTCCACTGGGGTATCTAGGTATGTCGACATGTGCCTATTAAATCAAAGGACAAGTGACTTTTCCTAATTTCTAATAAATGTATATATTATATCCTATATTCTATTTATATAATTCCTGTGATAACATTAAATATAATAATACTTAAATATTAATAATTCAATATTTAAAATAATATTAAAATAATATTATTTTTGAATTTAAAATTCAAATTTCAAGGGATAAATTTGAATTTAAAATTCAAGAAAATTAAAAAATCAAGCAAACAAACAAGCATCCATTCAAACAAGAAAAAAATAATAATGTAAATGCGTACCTATTTTTAGATCCATACTCCCATCGTCGTCTGATTCATGAATAGCAGTGAAACACAGATTTGAATTGTCCATCTTCTTTTCATCATTACTGGATGATGAGTCTGAGTCATCAAGAGTTGTTGTGTATGCTTTATTTCTTTTTCTTAATGAATCATTATTTGGAGGGAACAACTGTTTATCTGGATATAGACAATCTTTCCTATGATGCCCGACTTTATTGCAATTGTAGCATCTATCATTGTTGACGTTCTCCGTATTATTTCAGGAATTCCTTTGATCATTTCTTTTGTAATTATTCATTTTTCTATATTTAAGGAATTTCCAAAAGTTTCTTGTCATGAAAGCAATCTCCTCATCACTGTCTGGTTCTGAATCTTCAGTTGTTGCATTGAATGCTAATGACTTCTTTTCTGTAACCTTGTTTTCTCTTCTTCCTTGCAGTTGAACTTCATAAGACATCAGATTCTCAATCAATTCTTCTATTTTCATTAGACTGATATCATTTGCTTCTTCGATTGCAAGTGTCTTTTGATCCCATTCTGGAGTGAGTGAATTTAGAATTTTTTTGACTTGATCTTCCTCCGAAAAGCTTTTTCCCAATGCAATTAGTGAATGGAAAATACCTTGAAATCGACAATACATGTCAGAAATGGACTCATTTGCATGCATTTTAAACAATTGAAACTGATTAGTTAATATGGAAATTTTAGTCTGTTTAACTTTGCTTGTCCCTTCATGAGTAACTTGCAAAGTTTTCCAGATTTCAAATGCAAACTTACAAACAGACACTCTATTAAACTCATTCCTATCTAGTGAACAAAATAATATATTCATGGCCTTTGAGTTATTTTGTGCAACATTCTTTTGCTCAGTAGTCCACTGGGCAAAATCGGTAGTTGGTTCAACATACTCAGATTGTGTGATATTCCAAGTGTCTAATCCTACTGATTGTAAATAAATTTTCATTCTACAAGCCCAATATGCATAATTACTGCATTAAAAAATGGTGGTCTGACAGTAGACTAACCTTCTACTAATGAACTAGTGTTAGTGTTAATAGAACTAGTGCCAGAGTTGACGTTACCAGTGTTGGTAGCCATTAAAACAATTTTCAAGTTTCAGATTATGAAAACTATGAAAACCTTGCTCTGATACCAATTGAAAGGGAGTGCGGATTAAGGATCTTAAGGCTAATTTAACACTAGAGGGGGGTGAATAGTGTTTAATGGATTCTAAGACTTATATTGACTAAATTAAAATTATGACACAAACAAATGTAGAACTTAATCACAGAAAAATCACAGAATCAAACACAGATGCAGAAAGTAAATAAAAAGCAGTAAAAGGAAAGAAGACGCGGGATTTTATACTGGTTCGGAGTTACCCTACATCCAGTCCTGTACCAAGGCAGAACACCACATACAGATTTTTATTATACCAAAGTCGAGATTATAATCCTCAGTTTCTAAAGGCCTTGAGGTACCCTCCAGTCTCACAAGTCCGGGGCAAACTCTCTTGATTTACGGGCCATAAGATTACCCAATTGATTTCCAAGCACAACCACACCTTATAGAGAGACTAGATAAACTTTTGGTTACAAATTGATCCTATAACTCTGAATAGCACTTTGATCATCGAGAGAGGGTAGTGAACCAAACAAGAATGAGATTCTAATTTGATTCACTTGAGAATTCGATAGAATTTCGGCACGATCTTAAAAATATGAAAATTTTAGAATATGGATTTGTGGAGAAGAAGGAGTGAAGAAAATAAGAAAATAGTTAGTTAAAAAATTCATTTGTGAAGGCTATTTATAGACCAGTAACGGTCATAACCATTCGTGAAGAGAATTAAACGAATAGACACTTCTTTTGAAAATTGAAACTTTTGAATTTAACGGCCACCATGTCGACATGGGGTATCCCATGATGTCGACATCCCTTAGTTAAAAACAATGTAAAATTTGTTTTGAAAATGATATTGAAAGGAAAATAAGATGAAATGATTCTGGAGTAAAATAAACTAATTTTTCTATGTTTTAAAATAAAGAAGAGTAGAAAAATATATTTTTAGAATGTATATATAAATTTGATTTTAAATCTCAAGTATATATATATTATAAAAGAATATTTAAAATTCAGGAGATAGTTTTAAAAACAAACGAAGTTTAAAACAAGAGTTTTTTTAAAAACAAAAACAAAGAATATTTTAAGGCTAAAACATCTTTTTGAAAATCATTTGAAAAGATAATTTTTAAGGCTAAAACATTTTGAAAAGCAGTTTTCAAAATCATTTTAAAAAACCATTTTGAAGTAGTTTTGTAAGCTTCTTCCTACAGAATATCTCATCACATCAGGACTCGAGAACTTGTACAAAACTAGGATGTTCGTGGGTTAGTAAGCCACTTGTCGTAGGTTTGTAAGCTACTTGTCATGGGTTTGTAAGCCACTAAGAAGATAGAAATGGGTTCCATCCCAAATGAAATTTGGAATGTAGATTTCCGTGCTATTATAAAGTTTTAACAATAAACTAGACACATATCTTGAAATTTTGATACTCTAGAGTCTTCAATTGTTTGCACAAAAAATGGACAAACACCTCAAAGTTGTATGATTTAGTAGATCTTATGTTGTTCTTAGTGATTTGGGTGATTTATGCAAATATATGAAAAGCAGGGGCTAAACTGTAAAAAGACACGCAGATTTATAGTGGTTCAGCCAGAATATGCCTACGTCCACTTTATATGTTATTTCTCTTCTCTTGTTTTCATTACAAGTACAAAGCTTTGATACAAGTAAAAGAAAGTTGTTCGAAAGTTCTCTCCGTGCTTGAGCTCTCAAAAAACTGTCCCCATTGCTGTACCCCTGCCCCTCTATTTATAGAGTGAGGCTGGGGGTAGGGGTCCAGGATATGTATTGTTGCTGATGGGCCTGGGCTGATGTGATCTGGCCTGGTATGACTTGGTTCGGCATCGCTTGGTTCGGAAGTGGTTGGAGTGTAGAGTGGACCGGTAGTTGCTTGGACCGGTGGTGGGAAGGTGAGGTTGGTCCGGTGGCAGTTGGTCCGGTCGTGGTGTTAGGAAAGTTTTGCCGAATGAGGTCTGCCGAATGGCTTCGAAGGAGGTCTGCCGAATGGATCACGCTTCCTGGTCTCGAGGTCTTCTGGGTGAGAACACGCCCAACATTTGCCCCCCAAAGTGGGGCATATTCTCGAATATGGCGTGCTTTGTTTGACATTTCCATTGGGCTCTTGGATGTCGAACCAGATGATCCGGTCGCGTCCTTTTGTCTATAAGTAGGGGCCGTACGCCTTTGCTATTCCTACCTACCGAACTAACATCTGCTCTTGCCGGATCAAACCTTGTAGCTGAATTGAACGTGGTAGCCGAACCAACTTGGTAGCCGAATCAGAGGGGTAGCCGAACCAACTTGGTTGCCGAATCAGAGTGGTAGCCGAACCAACTTGGTAGCCGAACCAGAGGGGCAGCCGAATCAACTTGGTTGCCGAATCAGCGTGGTAGCCGAATCAACTTCCCTATTTTCACTGAATCAGGTGAGATCCTTACCATGTTGGTAGTTGTATATCTGTATCGACGGGTGGAACTGGGAATGCCGAATGGATATGAGAACTACCGAATGGCCTTGAGAATCTTGCATTTACTTTATCGAATGACAACGGGAGTTTGAGCCTTCTGATTTCATGAGTGGAATTCCATGTTATATACTTACTTTTTTTTTACATCCTTCGCTCTAACAGCATGTTTTTCCGGTGTTGTAGATAATGTCTCGCAAAGTAGAAACTCGATCAGACAAGAAGAAATCCGGGGGTGAAGGAGGTTCCTCTGCCGTGCCCCCAGCTCAGCCGAATCCCGAACGTCACGGACCAACCCCGAGATCATTAGTGGACGGGTACGGCCCTCAGGAAATTCTGAACTCCCCGCCCGACTGTTTTCCTAGTTCCCTCAAGGAGGAGCAGCTAGATGCCATCTCTCGTTCTTTTGGAATTGATAGGGCGCGAATGCTGTTGCCAGGGAGAGATGTTATGCCATACGACCCCCCTGAGGGGTACTTTGCGTACAGCAGATATCACTGCATGTGTGGTGCCATTCCGCCTCTTAATGCTTGGGTAGTCAGCTTCCTTACATATCTCAAGGTGGCCCCATTCCAGCTTCAACCAAACTCCTATGCTATCCTGGTGAGCCTCTTCGTCATTTTCCAAAGGAAGTATGGTCGTGCTCCTTCCAACCGGGAGATCCGGTACTTGTATAATTTGAGGGGCTATAAGAAGGGGTCCCCATACATTAGCTTGGAGTCAGCCGTGACCTTCAAACCGGTCTTGGATCTGTACTCTAAATTCAGCATGTTCAAGAAAGAGTGGTTCTTTGTTAGGGACGACTCCGTTTCAATCCGGCATTTTACTTCTGGATGTAAGTTGATGCTTTTACTTATAATTTCTATTCCGATTGCGATGCTTCTTCTCATACTTTCTCATTTTTGCTAGCGACAGGTGGCTTTCTGGTTGTGGAGACTGACCGCCTGGTTCAGACGGCGGCTGAGATAGAAGCTATTCTTGGGAAATATAGATCATCTGCCTTCTTGATCAGAAATGCGATTCTTCTGGAATATAACTTAATTCTCCCGCAGCAGTCAGTAGTTAAGCTGAGGGAGACGGCGGAGGAGAGGGCGGCTGCTCAGACCAAAGAAGGTGTTTCGGTGGAGAGTAGTAAGAGGAAACCTTTCACAAAACCTCCAGCTGTCGGAGGTAAGAAACTCAAGAAGTCGGACGGTCCCTCCCCCAAGCAATTGTCCACTTACCCGGGAGGAGGAAGACATAGAGGAGGAAAGAGGCGAGGGTGGAGATGGTCGGGATGGTGACAAAGGTGGCGATGGCATCGGGGCCCTACTTCCTGGGCAAGCGGGCGAGATTCAGGAGTGGACGGATGATGCGTTCCACCAGGCTTTTGAGGGGTTGGATGAAGATCCGGCTTTGGTAGAGAAGACCGGGAAGGCGGACAAAGCCGGGACTGGTGCAAGTGAGTCTTCTCCGACCATTCCAGCCAAGGTGGCTCCGACGACTCAAGGTGAACTCTTGACTCCTGCATGCTTCATTAATGATAGGGACTTAGGAATATTTTATGACCCGCTCCCGTCCTGGAACGAAATCCAGGACTTATTGCAGTATCCCACTCCTCCCCAGGGTTTGTACAACCACAGTTGTGTTTCTTTTCTTTTTTTAACTTGTAATTTACCGCGTTTCTCGAATCATATAGTGATGTAAGTTTATGACACTTGTTCTTTATATCAGGAGCAGGCAAGACGTCCAAAGCCTCAGACCTTCGACACAGGCTTGAGCAATATAAGCTTTCCAAAACTTCTGCTAAGCCGAAGCCCTCGACCCAACGCTCCGGGGATGTAGTCGGCTACCGTCCTCTTCTTGGGGTCATCGAAGAAGGTATTCAGCAGAGGAAGAGGAGTCATCCTTTATCCGAACCTTTGCCTGGTCCTCAACTTCCGGCTCAGCCTCTTCATGATATCACTGAGGAGGGTAGCGAGTTTGCACCTTCTCCGCACCCGTCTGGAAACCCTTCTGTTATTCACATCGACCGTCCCGACTTGGCTCGTAATCCATTTGCGGGTCATCCTGATCTGGATCCAAGCTCTCATGATATTATTTTTGACGAAGTCACTGGTGAACACCTTCTCCCCCGTAACCCCATGGTACGAGTACTTGATGAAGCCAAGTCCTTAGATCTCGATTTGCTCACTACTCGTATAGTCACTATGGGAGATGAGGCCAAGGCTAATATTGATCGGGTGGCGGAGGAGACCAAGAAGCTGATGGGGCATCATGCCCGGTTGGTTAAGGCCGGAGAGGAGATTGGGAGCGCCAATATCCGACTTCGATTGGTGGTTTCGGATCAGGCCAAACAGCTTGCGGATCAGGCTATTCAGATTTCTCAGCATGAGGCTGCTACTGGACGATTAAGGAAAAACATGGAAGAGGCCAGTCGGGCCGAATTGCGGAAAATGGAAGCTACTTGCAAAGAGCGGATTGACATGGCTATTGCCACGGTGGACGAGGTTCGGAAAGCGGATCTCGAGTAGGTGGAGGAATTGTCCGAGAAACTTGAGGCTGCAGAGCTTGCTCAAGCTAAGTTGAGGGAAGAGATGGAGGTGATGCGGAGGTCCCTTCAGGCTGATTGCTCGAGATACAGATTGGAGAGAGATGCTGCCGTCGAAAGGTTATCGGCTTCCGAGGCCCGGATGAGGGAGTTTGAGGAGAATGAGGGAATGATGGATGACATGCTCCAGGACATGTATTTCCGAACTTGGAAGCAGGGCAATCTCTCTTGGATGGATGATTATCCCAGGGTCATGGCTAAGATCTATCTTCGGGCTTTGGAAGAGGCCAAGGCCGATGCGGATAAAGATGGTGGCGTGGCCTTCAGCATGGATGTGGTCACTGCCCAGTTTGCCAAGGGGGAGAAGGTGGCAGTGAAGGAGGGTATGCGGTTGCTCGCTGCTGAGGAGGCAGGGGTGCAAGTGGATGATGACGACCAGAGTGGCCAGTAAGCTTATGCTGGTAAGTTTTCCTTTTCAGCTTCCCGATTAACTTGGTTGCTTATTACTAATGAATCCTTTTTATGACCGGACAGGTGGGCAATAGAGCAAGGACAAGACTCCGACGCAACCGGCTCCCTGATTAGACCTGGAAATTTTTTTTTGTAGGCTTGGTATGGTTGTATACGTTAGTCTTAAGACAGTAGAGTAACTTCTAAGTTGTAATTCTTGCTACTTGTAACAATCAACATTATTCTTGACGTGTAATTTTTTAATTTAAGCTGATTTTGTCGTTTCTTGAATATTTGTTGCTATTTCGACATATCGTATGAGAAATGTAGCTATGTATATTCTTGTAATTAAATTGTGTTTGATGTTAGACTCTGGTTCTAAACCATAATTTTATGACTTGCAATATTAGCGTGTGGTGTGAACAAATTATAGTCATGTATTTGTACATAAAAGAAGGAAATACCGCCTTTCATGTTTTAATCGTAGATGGCAGTCTTGAATATCTTGTAGGACCGAGCATGGAATGTAGTCGAATGTCCTGCCACTGTGAGTCCCTACACCCATTGGCGAGTATCTCCTACTCTGTATCATGTACTTTAGGGATTGTTATAGGGGATAGGAAAAAAGCTTTTTAAGTAAAATTGAAATACGTGAAATAGTAAAACTTCCAATCACGGAAGGCCTTCGATGTGCTTAAGTTCGTGGCAAACGGGTTTTGTAGTCACTTTCCCTAGCTGTGGGTCTTGGAGACATTTGTCACCCATCTTACGCCTCCGCGGGGAGTTAATTCTTTTTTACCACAGCCGCACTTAAGACACATCGGAGCCGAGATCGCGCACAGTAACTACCCGGGCCATTATGGCCCGTAATCGTGGGTATTATTCGATTTACTGTGGCCGGCTAGCGTGGGTGCCGATCGTCAACTGTGAACTGCCCCTGGCTGGCCACACCTTATGTTGGGGCTTATAGTCGGTTCACAGTTGCCGGCGAGCCTAACGCCGTAATGAGCTGCCTCGGCTATAGTCGGCCTTCTCGGTGGCTTATAATCGGCTCATTACAGTTGGCTTTCAGGGCCGTCGCGAGCAATGAGTTAACCCGCAGCAGAGGGATGCTGGAGCAAAAGTGTCTCATTGGCGAGGGCATAGATTCGCATAGTACCTGTTGGGTCTTGTCCAGGTGGAGTTGTGTTGTGGAGTGCTTTGAATAGAAATGCTGTATACTCGGGATTTTGTTCAACAGAAAAGGATAAAGTTAACAAGCAGCCAAGATACAAAGGAACAAGTTAAAAAAGAGACAAGGCTTTTTAAAGTGGTTCGGCACGAAAAGGCCTACGTCCACTGATTCTCTTTGTTAATTCACTTCATATGGGCAATACAAGTTAAGAAAAGTATCGACGGAGGTGTTGGATGTTCCATGCCCTCTGGAACACCTCTCCGTCCACTGTTGACAAAATGTAGGCTCCGTTGTGGAGATCTTTATGAATTACATATGGTCCATCCCAGACTGGGTCTAGTGCTCCAGGGCGAGGGAAGATTCGTTTGAGGACAAGATCCCCTTCCTGCAAGGTACGATGCTTGACTTTGGAGTTGTATCGCGCTGCCACTTTTTGCTTGTGGGCTGCTGTTTTGAGGACTGCATCGTTTCTTCTCTCCTCGATTAGATCCAAAGACATGTGAAGGAGTTCTTCGTTCTCTTCTGGGTTATAGTGGATCCGACGGTGGGAAGGCACAATAGTTTCAACTGGGAGCATAGCCTCCGATCCGTATGCCAAAGAGAAAGGAGTGTGCCTTGTCGATGTTTTGAAAGATGTGCGATAGGCCTATAGTGCCGTAGGAAGTTCATCCACCCAAGCGCCCTTTGATTTTTCGAGCTTCTTTTTTATTAGAGTTTTCAAAATTTTGTTGACTGCTTCGACTTGTCCGTTTACCTGGGGATATGCTACGGATGAGAAGCTCTTATGAATTCGGTGTTCTTGGCACCAGTTGGCGAATTCCTCGCTGTCAAATTGAAGTCCATTGTCTGATATGATTTTGAGTGGGACTCCATACCTGCACAGAACATTTTTGATTAAGAAGTTAATAACTTTTGCTGAAGATACTTTATTCAGAGGTTCTGCTTCCACCCATTTGGTGAAATAATCAATTGCCACTATAGCATATTTGGCCCCGCCTCGGCCCATCGGTAGTTCGCCGATTAAGTCAATTCCCCATATTGCGAAGGGCCAAGGGCTGGTCATTTGAGTAATCTCAGTTGTTGGTAGCCGTGGAATCTTAGCAAAGTTTTTGGCATCTGTCACAACTCTTGACGAAATCTGAGGCGTCCTTGCTTAGGGTGGGCCAGAAATATCCGTATCGGAGTGTCTTTTTTGCTAATGTTTGCCCCCCGGTGTGATCTCCACAGCTCCCCTGATGGATGTTGGATAAGATTTCCTTGGCTTCCCTTCCGGCGACACACCTTAATAATGGGTTGGAGAAACCGCGCCGATAGAGGATGTCTTCTTGCATTGTATAACGGGACGCTTTCCTCAAGATTTTCTTGACTTCATTACGCCCGTCGGGTAGTGTGCCACTTTGTAGGTAGTTTCGGATGGGAGTCATCCAAGTTGCTTCTTCGGCTGCGGCTATCAGATTCACTTGCTCAAAACTTGGGACCGTTTGCTTTGAGATGGTTACTGCCCCGAAGATGGCGATGTCTCTCATACTCGCTTGCTTTGCCAATTCGTCGGCCTCTTGGTTCTCTTCCCGAGGGATGTGTTTGACTAAGTACTGATCCAATCGGTTGAGAAGCAACTTGGTCTTCTTTAGATACGCTATGAGTCATTCCTCTCGAGCTTGGAATTCTCCTAGTATCTGATTAACAATAAGTTGAGAATCGCTGTGAAGACACAAAGAATTAGCTCCGATTTCTATGGCAATTTCTAGTCCAGCTATCACCGCTTCATATTCTGCATCGTTGTTGGTGGCAGCGAACTCCAACCTTATGGCATAGTGCAGTTTATTTCCCCTGGGAGTGATTATTACCACACCTGCCCCCGAGCCTTGTTCGTTAGATGCACCGTCCACAAAGAGATTCCACTTGATATCTTCTGCTATGTCCAATTGCTCCTTATCTTCGTTGGTAGTGAATTCTGCAATGAAATCAGCCATGGCTTGTCCCTTGATGGCGGTGCGGGGGTGATAGGTGATGTCATACTGACTTAGTTCAATGCACCATTTAAGTAGTCGCCCAGAAGTGTCAGGACGATGGAGTACCTGCCTCAGTGGTTGATCGGTCAGGACTTTGATGGAATGGGATTGGAAGTAGTGACGTAGTTTTCATGAAGTGATTAGTAAACAGTATGCTAACTTTTCAAGTTTAGGATATATGACCTCTGCCCCAGTAAACCTTTTACTGACGAAGTAAACTGGTCGTTGCGTGCGGTCGTCTTCCCTTACCAAGGCAGCGCTTAAAGCGTGAGATGACACAGCAAGGTATAGGTATAATTCTTCGCCTTCGCTTGGGGTCGATAGTACCGGTGGTTTCTGGAGGTGTTCGATTAGGCTAAGGAAAGCGGTTAAGCATTCGTCCGTCCATTCGAACTTTCCTTTATCTTTCTTTAGAGCTTCGAAAAAGGGGACGCACTTGTCCGTTGCTTTAGAGATGAATCGGCTTAGGGCGGCCACTTTTCCATTTAGGCTTTGCATTTCCTTTCGGGTGGAAGGTATCTTGATGTCCCTTAATGCTCGGACTTGTTCAGGGTTTGCTTCAATCCCTCGGGCATGGACGATGAACCCTAAGAATTTTCCTGATGACACTCCGAAGGAGCACTTTAGTGGATTCAACTTCATTCCATACTGTCGAAGTACCTGGAACATTTCGCTTAGGTGGCTTACGTGATCTTTGGCTTTCCGTGATTTCACCAGCATGTCGTCTACATATACTTCCATAGTTTGTCCTATTAGCCCTGCAAACATCTTGTTGACGAGGCGTTGGTAGGTGGCTCCTGCATTTTTAAGTCCGAAAGGCATTACCTTATAGCAGTATAAACCCCGGTCGGTGATGAAACTAGTGTGGTCTTGGTCGGGAGCATGCATAGGAATTTGGTTATATCCTGAGTATGCGTCCATAAAAGATAGAAGCTCGTGCCCGGCTGTGCTGTCTACAAGTTGGTCGATTCTGGGAAGCGGGAAGCAATCCTTTGGGCAGACGTCGTTTAGGTTGGAGAAGTCGATGCAGGTCCGCCACTTCCCATTAGCCTTCTTTACTAGTACTGGGTTGGCGATCCATTCCGGGTAAACAGCTTCTCGTATGAAGTCATTGGTCATGTCAGCGTGTGATCAAGCGAATACATCCAAGTTGTGGCGGAGAAAATCAATGAGTTGTTCCTTTAATTCAGCTTTCAGCTGGGACCCAATTTTCAGTAGCCTACTTGAGTCATGCTTGTCTACAGATATAAATTCCATAGCCTCTGCAGGCTCGGCGGTGGCCTCCTCCTCTTTGTCCCTAGGGTCTAATTCATTGAAGGGGTCGCTGGTGTATCGAAGAGGAGGGGCTTTCTTTAGTTGCTATGCTTCAAGGCTTTTTGTGCAGAGGGCAATCTCTACACCTTTCCCTTTATCCTTCCTGTGGTTGTTGCAAAGTTCGGTTACATAGCAGTCTCGTGCAATATCCTGGTCTCCTTCCACTTCCCCTACCCCATTGTCTGTTGGAAATTTCATTTTCAGGCACCATGGGGCTAGGACAATTTGGAAGTCAGACAAGGCTGGTCTTCCTAAGAAGGCGTTGTAGGCCGAATGGTTTTCTATCAGCACAAACGTCTGTTTCCTTACAGCGGAGCGGGGATGGCTTCCAATCTCAACAAAGAGGTCCAGCTGCCCGAGGGGCATCTTCGCATCTCCAGTGAAACCGTGTAGTGGTTTATCGCAGGGAGATACATCCTTCATTGATAGCTTCATTTTGTCGAATGCGTGTTTGAACAAGATATTTACAGAGCTTCCAGTGTCTACCAGGATTCGGTAAACTTCGGCGGGACCGAGTCGGGCAGAGATAACCATGGGATCCATGTGAGGGTACTGTCTTCCTTCTAGGTCACGCTTACTGAATGTGATGTTATCACTTTCTTTCCGCTTTGGGTGGCGCTCTTCTATAACCGTATTGACACAGTCTATACTGTCTCTAAGCGACTTCCCATATCTTTCCATCTCTCTCCAACTTCTGTCTGCGATGTGCGGACCTCCTGAGATGGTATGGACCACTATCTTCTCTTGACTAGAGCTGCTAGCGTTGCGGTTTCCTCTGTCGGTCCCCGGTGAGGGTAGCCTTGGGTTTTCATTGGCAGGAGCTGGAGTCCTGTCTTGACTTTTTACATAACGTTCCAGTTTCTTCCTTCTGATGTGTTCCTCAATCAGATCTCAGAGATGATGGCATTCGTTGGTATCATGTCCGTGAGATTCGTGGAAGTGGCAGAATTTTCCAGACTTCTATGCGTTATCTGATTCTTTCTTGTATGGTGGGCATTTGTACCTAACTTCGCCTTGGGTGGCAAGGAAGATATTTTCGACGGTCTCGTTCAAAGGGGTGTAAGTGTCGAATCTTGGTCCTGGCCGATATAGGCGCTTTTCTACCTTCTTGCCCCCAGCATTGTCTCTGGAATCATTTCTTCGAACGTCTCTTGCCACGGCAGGGGCATTGCCCTGGGTCGTCCTATTTTGCTGTCCGGATGGCCCCTCAACGGCAGCATCTTCAAGCCTCATGTATTTTCCGGCTTCATGGAAGAAATCGTGTAAAGTAGCTGGTTTTTCTTTTGTCAATCTTCTAGCGAATTTAGTGTCCGGATGCACACCACTGCAGAGGGCCATTAGGATAAGCTTCTCATCGGCATCTTGAACTGCGGCTGCTGCGGCGTTGAATCTGGTTAGGTATTGCTGCAGCTTTTCTCCAGGTTTCTGTTTGACGCTGGATAAGGAATAAGCGTCCTTAGGTTGCTCCACATGAATGCGGAACTGACTGATAAATTTTTCTTTCAACATTTCCCACGAGCTGATGGATCCTTGGGGTAGATGACAGAACCAGGAGGTAGCAAGATCTGCTAAGAAGAGCGGAAAGCATTTGCAGAGTACTCCCTCTGTTGCTCCACTCATGAGCATATGCTGCGTATACCTCTGTAAGTGTACAACGGGATCGGAGGTTCCTTTGTAGGGTTCCATTGTTGGCATCTTCCATTCTCGGGGGGTGATAGCAATTTCGATATTGCGGGCGAAAGGGCTGGTTACCCTAGCGCCTATCCCTCGATCTCTTTGCTCCCGTTGGACACACTCTCTGAATAAGCATGCCATCCTTTCATCAGAACTTGGAGCAGATAGAAATGAGTTTGGTTCTGTTCTGTGGGATTGATTCCGTCCAGACGACCTGTAGGGATGGTATCGTCTATCATTCCTCATACTTTCCAGTGGCCGCCTTTGATCTTCTGGGAGCATGCTTGGGTCAGCTACAGTTGGCCCTTGCCTTGATCTCCCCCTGTTGGGTTCTGATCTGAGCACTTCCTCGGGTCCAACTTCGGGCTGAACTCTAGCTCGGCCCCGTTCACTGGTGTTTCTGTGGTTAGGCAGCATGACAGGTTCAGCTACAGTTGACCTTCGCCCGGTACCTTCCCCGTTGGGTCCGGTACCAAACGTTTCCTCAGGCCTAACTTCGGGCTGTGCTCGGTCTCGGCTCCTACCACGGCTACTTCTGCCATTAGCTCCTTCGAAGAAGGAAGATCTTTGCTGTCTTTGAGATCCTCCAGACTGGGACTCGCCCCATGATTCAGTGTTGCGGTTGGATTCTTCAGCGTCCCTCAAGCGTGACATGAGATGGTCCACCAAGGCTTCCTGCTGGGACGTGAAGCGGTTAGTTACTTCAACCACAACTCTGTCCAGATCTGCTCTAGTAATTGCTGCAGGCTGTTCTGGGGCAGGAGTAGTTGGGTTAGCCTGTTCTTCATTCGTTACTGTTGCTAGAGGAGGACGATTTGCTTGATTCGTGACAGCTGGATCTGGGAGACTGCTGGATGCGATGTTTTTTCCTTTGTTAACATCTTTTCTCTGTTTGGGAGGCATGTTTTCCAAGCGGCGAACGATGTTGTTAGGAAAACTTGTTAAGCGGATGAAGCTGAAGCTTCGAGCTTCTAGCTCTCAATGAAAGCACCAAAAATGTTTGCACAAAAAATGGACAAACACCTCAAAGTTGTATGATTTAGTAGATCTTATGTTGTTCTTAGTGATTTGGGTGATTTATGCAAATATATGAAAAGCAGGGGCTAAACTGTAAAAAGACACGCAGATTTATAGTGGTTCAGCCAGAATATGCCTACGTCCACTTTATATGTTATTTCTCTTCTCTTGTTTTCATTACAAGTACAAAGCTTTGATACAAGTAAAAAAAAGTTGTTCGAAAGTTCTCTCCGTGCTTGAGCTCTCAAAAAACTGTCCCCATTGCTGTACCCCTGCCCCTCTATTTATAGAGTGAGGCTGGGGGTAGGGGTCCAGGATATGTATAGTTGCTGATGGGCCTGAGCTGATGTGATCTGGCCTGGTATGACTTGGTTCGGCATCGCTTGGTTCGGAAGTGGTTGGAGTGTAGAGTGGACCGGTAGTTGCTTGGACCGGTGGTGGGAAGGTGAGGTTGGTCCGGTGGCAGTTGGTCCGGTCGTGGTGTTAGGAAAGTTTTGCCGAATGAGGTCTGCCGAATGGCTTCGAAGGAGGTCTGCCGAATGGATCACGCTTCCTGGTCTCGAGGTCTTCTGGGTGAGAACACGCCCAACATCAATCTTGATATCTCCATTCTGAATCTTGAGTCTTTATACTGATCAGTCTTCAGTAAACAATACCTGCATATATATATATCCTGCATAGTTCCTCCATATACATATCTATCTAGACAATAGTGTTAGTATATATTTTATAATAAGATAAGTTAAAAAGGTTGTTGTCATCAAAACCAGCATCTCAGTTCCTAACAGAAGCCAGGTCCCCCAGGAAAAAGAACGTTGCAGGACCGAGTGGAAAAGTAGTACAGAGTAATATTGCAATAAAACAATCTGATGATAGTTTTGAGAAAATCTAGGCAAACGTTCAGAATAAGCCGAATCAGCAAAAGAGAGAGGGAGATAGGAATCAAGAGCAAAAGAGGGATTCTGGGAGATTAAAGCTTAGGGTTCCAATGTATGACAACTACATGCCGCTAAACACGTCCCTTGAGAATATCTATCTATCTACTTGCAAAACCATGCAATACAGGATGCCATCTCCAAAGCAGTCAACAGACAAGCAGAAGCAGACCGAGAAATATTGTTGGTTTCATGAGTGTTATGTGCACACTACAAATAAATGCAGGCATCTCCAAGATGTTATAGAAAAGCTAATTCGAGAAAGGAAATTGCAACAGTTTGTGAAAACCCCATAGGATGGCGGACATGGGACATCTGACCCCATCGATGACAAGCTCCGCATAGGGCTGAGGAGCTTGCATGAACCGGCGAAGGACTGTTGATAAATACGATAGTTGAAGAACCACACCCTGCAAACAGGAGTTGGCAAGAGATGCAGCGCTATGCTAGCATAATTAGGCATGTAGGTTTTGAATGCTATTTTAATATGAAAGATGAAGCTCTGGCAAAACAGCAGCGTGTAATGGCGGATGATATTGTGTTTAGAAACAGGGATGCGGACAAAGTAGAGGCTACAACAATTGACCCGATGGTCATTTCAGTTATGATTGGTCCTGCATTGGTGAGAAGGATTTTGATTGATTGTGGAAGTTAGGTGAATATAATCTTCAAAAAAGCATATGATTAGATGAGGATGGATGCCAAAGATTTAAAACCATCTAAAGCTCGTATTCATGGTTTTAATGGCATTGCGACCGAGGGTGTTGGTTATGTGGAATTACCCATTGAATTGGAAGAAGGTGAACGAAGGACAGGGCGAATCTTACTATTTATTGTTTGGATGTTGACTCTCCGTACAATTTTTTTCTAAGCCGACCGGCCCTGGCTGAATTCTGTGAAGCTCTTGCCCCATGGTGTTTAACTTTGAATTTCCAACGGATAACGGTGTAGGAGTTGTTTATGGCGATTAGGCGACTAGACGTGCCTGTTGTGTAGCTGAATTGAGGGAAGCTCAGTGCAAAGAAAAAGGAAAGGATGTGGACAAGATTGTCCACATCCAAGCTATCAAAGATTGACAACCAGAGCCTGAGCCTTGGCTTGGGTACCACAGTCAGTTCTATAGAGATACAGATCCAAGAGATGATGAAGAGGAGCCCAAAGAGACCAAGGCTACACTGGAGCTGATGATTGATATCACGGTCAGCCATGATGACCCATCACGAGTCCTAAAGATTGGGTCACAGCTCAACCCTTCGATGATGAAAGACCTTGCTGGTTTTCTTCGAGCGAATCTAGATGTATTCGCTTGGACTCACTCTCTCTCTAACATGTGTGGAATCTTGCCTGCCATTGCAAGCCATGCATTGATTATTGACCCAAAGTATGTTCCGGTGAAGCAAAAAAACGCAGCATGGTTCCAGAGAAATCTGCCGCTCTCAAAGAGGAGATGGATAAACTAAGAGTCAACAGGTTATTCACGCCCTCTACCCTGAATGGATATCTAATCCTGTACTTGTGAAGAAGGCAAATGGAAAATGGAGAACGTGCATTGATTATTCAGATTTGAACAAAGCATGTCTAAAAGATAGTTTAACCCTTCCAAGGATTGACCAGCTAATTGATTCAACCACAGGGCATGAATTGCTATCTTTTATGGATGTGTAGTCGGGATATAACCAAATCCCGATGCATATCCCCGATCAGGAGCACACCTGTTTTGTTATGGATGTTGGACTGTATTGTTACGAAGTAATGTCGTTTGGATTGAAGAATGCTGGAGCAACCTATCAGTGCTTAGTTAACAGGATGTTTAAAGATCGGATTAGAAAAATAATGGAAGTGTATATGGATGATATGCTCGTGAAGTCACGGCAATCAAGCGGCCACATTAGAGACTTGGCAGAAATGTTTGACATTCTCTGATATTACAAGATGAAAATCAATCCTTTGAAGTGTTCATTTGGTGTTGCATTAGGAAAATTCTTGGGCTTTATTGTCAACGCTCATGGAAAAGAAGCTAATCCCGAGAAAATTCGGGCTATTTGTAATATCCAAGCGCCAAGAAATATTAAACATGTGCAGAGACTGAATGGAAAAGTTGCTGCCTTAAGTCGATTTATCTCCAGAGCTACCGAAAAATGCATCCCTTTCTCTGATTTGATTAGGAAAGGAAAAAGAAACTTCGAATGGACGTAGGATTGTAAAGATGCATTTCAAGCTCTAGTGAATCATTTGGAGAGACCCCCTATCTTGTCAAAGCCGGTAGATCACGAGGAGTTGTACATTTATTTGGTTGTATCAGCACACGCTGTAAGTGCTGCTTTGATTCGTGAAGATAATCGGATCCAGAGGCCGGTGTATTACATCAGTAAATGATTAACAGGAGCAGAAAGGAACTATCCAAAAGTAGAGAAATTGGTGTACTGCTTAATAATTGCATCATGGAAGCTTCGTCTATACTTCCGGGCACATCTGATCAATGTTTACACAGACCAGCCATTACGACAGGTCCTATAGAAACCTAAGACATTTAGAAGGTTACTCAAATGGAATATTGAGCTGAGCCAATTCGACATTTCTTATCTCCCTCGAAGAGCTATCTAGGGTCAAGCATTGGTAGACTTTATAGTAGAGTTTACTATGCATGATGATTTTCCTGAAGGTAGCGAAATCCCTACTGTACAATGGAAATTGTATACTGACATAGCATCTAATGGTCAGTGTTTTGGAGCTGGGATTGTGCTTGTATCCCCTGAAAACAAGTCATTCTATTATGCTTTGAAGCTTGATTTCCCAGCAATAAACAACAAGGCCGAGTACGAAGCTTTAATTGTTGGACTTAAACTTGCTAGAGAACTTGGAATTAAATCTCTTGAGATCTTTTGCAATTCGCAGTTGGTGGTGTATCAAGTTAGGGGAGACTATCAGGCTAAGGGACAACGGCTTGCCTTATACCTTACCTGAGTTTAGGAGTTTTTGATAGAATTTGAGTACTATGACATTTCACATATTCCACACGATCAAAACAGAGAAGCTGATTCGTTAGCAAAGTCAGCGATGCACAGCAGATGAGCTCGGTCCCAGTCGAAGTACTGAATATCCCAAGTATAAACATGATATGGATCGACCAGACACTGGAAGCGGAATCTGAAAGGGAATCGTGGATGACTCCAGTTAAAAAATATTTACTGCGTGGAGTCTTTCCTGACAAAAGAAATGAAAAGCGACAAGTCCTTCGCAAAGCTTCATAGTATATTATGTAAGAAGGAATTATGTATCGAAAAAGTTTCTCTGTCCCTCTGCTCCATTGTATCGCTCATGATGAGATAAAGCGTGTTCTAAAAGAGATTCATAAAGGAGAATGCAGCGATCACATTGGGGGGCAAACTCTGGTAAAGAAAATACTCCATTATGGGTATTATTGGTCAACCGTAAATCGGGACACCACTGATTATGTAAAGCGAAGTGATAAATGCTAGATATATGCAAAAGTCCCAAGAGCTCTACCAACGGAAATCACACAAATGGTTAACCCATGGCCGTCTGCTATGTGGGGTATAGACATTGTTGGTGCTTTACTGATCTCTAAAGGTGGCAAGAAATACGCTATTGTTGCAGTTGATTACTTCACCAAATGGGCTGAGGCAGAACATTTAGCCACAACCACAACCACAACCAAGAAAGTAATCAACTTTATTGTCCAAAACATCATATTTCGATTCGGTCTTCCACGGACTATTATAACTGATAATGGGACTTAATTCGATGGTGTTGAATTTAAAGACTTTTGTCGAAAATATCATATTGAAAAGAGATTTGCAGCGGTCGCTCACCCTTAGGGAAATGGAAAGGTTGAAGCTATCAATAAAATCATAAAGTCTATTCTGAAGAAGCGTTTGGAGAAGGCTAGAGGCAAGTGGGTGGAGGAAATCCCAACGGCACTTTAAGCTTATAAGACCACTCATAAGTCCGCGACTGGCCATACTCCATTCGCCCTTGCCTACAGTTCTGAAGTCGGTATTCCTATTGAACTCGAAGTCTCTTCTCATCGAGTGACTTACTACGATCCCAAAACAAATAAGGATCTGAGGGGCACTGCACATCGGCATCGAGTCGCTCGATAGTACAACACCAAAGTTTGACCAAGAACCTCCGAAATTAGCGATCTCATCCTGAAACGGGTTTTACCTACCCCATCACACATGAATCCGATTTGGAAAGGACCATATGTCATTGAACTGAGGCTTGGAGAAGGAACTTTCAAGCTAGCGACTTTCCATGGCATTATACTTCCGAGAGCGTAGAATAGCGAACATTTACGACGCTATTTCACTTAGTTTATTTCCTTTACATTTCAGTTATATTTACTTTCAGAGTTTTCTTTAGAATTTGATTTTCCGAATAAGTAATAAGACAGTTTATGTTACTTCCTTCCATTTAATGAATAAAGTTTCAGGCTTCCTTTGTATTTGTGTTTGCTATTGCACTGTATGCTAATTACATAGCGAAACTAATTGATATCGATGTGTGTGAACAAGCTCCCAGATTTTAAAATCAATCAACCATGCTAAATCCCGATGGGGTCAAGCAAGATGAGCTCAATCAACTTGTTCATTAACAACTCTCATTCGCAATCCAAAGGATGGGATACACAACAAGGAATGAATGTGGTCGACAATCTGATGATTGAATAACTCCTGCTCGAACTATGGAACTAAAACAAAATTAAAGCGATCGAGATGCGACCGATCACTTACTGAATCAAACCCCAAATCCTGTGGGCAAATTAATCAATCAAAAAGAGTACAATCTGACCGCTCCTCGAAATAACTCTAAGTCCTCAGAGTGCGGGCTGGAGTATAAACATAAATCGGGTGTGAACCAACCACCCGCAAAATAACTCTAAGTCCCTAGAGTGCGGACTGGAGTATAAAGATAAATCGGATGTGAACCGACCACCCACAAAATAACTCTAAGTCCCTAGAGTGTGGACTGGAGTATAAATGTAAATCGGGCATGAACCGACCGCTCGCAAGATAACTCTGAGTCCCCAGAGTGCGGGCTAGAGTATAAACATAGACTGAGTGCGATCCGACCACCCATCAACCAAATCTTATTCCCAGAGTGTGGATACAAACAAGAATGAATAAATTTAAATTTGGAATTTATATATTAATTTAATAGTGAAATTTATATATAGAAATAGTGTAAATAATTGAATATTTATTTAATATGAATCGAAGTGATTTCTAATATGGATATAAATTCTATTTGAATTATAAATGAGTCGGTACGATTTTAAAAATTCGAATTTCAAGCAATTCCGTCAGTTTTGAAAATAACTCGATTTAATCGACGAGTTAAAATAGCCTTCGGGGGCACAGTCTCGGAATTCGATGAAACCAGTTCTATTGGATCCGTACTAGTGTATTATTATCTGATTTCAAATTTCGTAGCATTTGGAGTTATTGTTTGGGCGTACGGGGTAGAAACGTGTTGAGAGAAATATTTGAATTTAATATTTTAATTCGATTCAAAAGGTTATCTTCCACATACGATCGAATTAGGCTTCGAAACCTGTTCCATTGTGTTCGGAATAGGGGTAAAACATTATAAACGCCTGGCGGCATGTCTAGTTTGGAGTTCGTTTGAAAAAGCATGAAAAGTTGGAAATAATATTAAAATAATAACTTATACGTATATAAATGCGTTAAAAAGTGAAACCCTAGCCATTTCTAAGGCAGCCGCCTCTAGTTGAAACCAATGGCCGAAAATCTCCCTCACTCTCCCTCATTTATCTCTCCATCCATCCATTTTCGTGAGAAATTTCCTACTGCAATGTCGAAGAGCTCGTCGAGCTCGACGTATCCAACGGCGGCGATCACCTCTAGTTCATAGAGGAAGCAGAAAAACGGTGGTGAAGGTCGCTCATTCGTTCGCGTGAGTAGAGCGATAGGAGGCGCCGAGCTCGCTGAAGTCATGGTCATGGGTGGAGTCTGGGAAGGCGCGTCGACTGAGGGTGATGGATCGAGTTCACCGGCGACGGTGGTGGAGTGGAGAGTAGGGTTTTGCGGTGGCCGATGGGTTCCCTGAGTATGAACGCGAGAGGGAAGAAAGCTCTGAGCGGCCTAGATCGGTGATTTCGAAATGAACGGCCCTTATGGTAAAATAGATATAAATAAAAAAAGAAATTTATTTATATAAATTTGTATACAAACTTTAAAAATTTGTATCTTGGTCATACGAGGTCAGAATCAGACGAAAGAAGCGACGCCGGAATCGCAGCGATGTATACTATGCGCTGGATCAGATCTAGAGTTGATCGAAGCTAGCGAAAATTTTAGGTTAAATCGAAAATGCTCGATTTAATTTAAAATTGGAGCGTTTGGCGAATTAAAACTCAATGTGAGTTAATCTCACTCAATTTTGGACTTCTGGCATTAATTTTAAATAGTTAAAATTAATAAATGATTGATTGGTTAAATTGATGCATTTTAATCAATTGGATGTGATGTTATGTATAGTAGTATATATATTGGAGTGATTGATATTCCCGCATATATATAGCGGATGAGGCCCTATGCGCCCCGCAAAATAGCGGATGACCCTATATACCGCGATATTCCACATCGAAGCGGAATTGGAATTTTTATGTTGTGCTAACATCTGTGGATACAGGGAAACAGGTTGGAGGGATCCAATTGGATTCCTCAAAAATGTAAAATTTAACTTCATATATAGTGATATATGTTTGTTGAATAATCTGCGACAGGTTATTGTGTGATTTAAATTGATTAAATGCTATGATAGTTTTAACCTGGATTTTTGGTATTTTTAAAGACCAATAAAATATGGTTTTGAATTGGTAAAGAATTTTAAATAGGAGATTTGAAGTAGAATATTTATATAGAGTTTTGGATAAATTAGTTGGATAATATAAATGTTTTGGAATTTGTACTTAACAAATTTGGGTTTTTGGAAATAGAGATTTTGGAATAAAGTACATAGAAAGGATTTTTAAATAATAAATTCTTAAGTGGCACTTGTTTAAAATAAAGCAGATTTTAAAATCGAGATTCTTAATAAATTGGAAGGATTGAAGTGAATTCGAAAATAAGTATAAAATTGGTTATGCTGGAGTTCAAGTAAGGTTTCCAAATTTATGAAGTAAAATTAAAATCGAGGAATTTGGGCTTGTTTAAAAAAAACAGGATTTTTAATTATTAACTCGTTAATTTTAAAAGTGTTAAAAATATTCTAGAAATTAGTTATTTAATTATTTTAAATTGTTAAAGCATATTTAATTATTAATTAGTTACTTTATAATGATTGTTAATGATTTATTGTTATTTAAGAGCTAATCGGCATTTTTGTTTTCAAAAGATAATTGTTAAATTTTAATATGGCTTTGTATAATAGCTTTTATTTAAGTATATTTGCCTAGATTAAACTTGAAATTTATTTTAGAATTTACAAGCATTATTTGAGATAATTTTTTTAAATAAAATTTTCAGGAAGTAATGGTATTCTCGCATGATGAAAATCGAAGGCAATGAGTGCCTGTAGTTAAGTCTTGGGTTTCTCTAGGATAGAGATAACCATTGAGCTGTGATCCATGGTTTGATACCGTAGTGGTACTTTCCACATTATTTTAAAAGGGTTTCAAATATATTTGAAAAGGATGATTTGTGAATATACTAAATTCGATAAGATAAGTATATACTTTTGGATAGATTTAATTTATTTAAAATTTAAATTAAATAAAACTTGGTGTTTTTCAGTGAAAAGAAATATTTGGTTGAATTGATTGTTATTTGATAGTAAAATAATCGACTATCAAATCTGGACCTAAATATAACTTTGGAAATATATTGAAGAAGCATGGGATTATATGGTACAGTTACAATTCGAGGTGTTATACTATACGTGTAAACTCGTTTCGTTCTTCTAGGATGATGATAAGGAAATCCATCCACTAACGATTAGGAGGTGATCTCCGATCATACTTCGTCTTTTTACTTCCTAAAGAACCGGGGTTGAGTTTACCAGGCAATATCGAACGTTGTTTCGAAGAGACCGGGGTCGGATTTGCTATCCGAAAACCACTTCGATCCAAGGAGTATGTTTTCGAAATAAAGACAAGAGCATGAAGTCGAAAATGGAGCAGTGAAGTGCAAGGGCTAATCGCTACTAATCCTGAGGGTGATTCTAAAATGGATGTAGTAGGAATAGTGCCTTCGGTTCCGTTCGGACCTGGAACGGATTTGTATGGATGAATGCTATCAGAACATTGTCAATAGAGGACAATGAGCATTCTAAGTGAAATCTTTCTAAAAAGGTAATCATAGCCTCTAGCCTCATCAACTGGGAATGACTGACAATCATGGGAGATGCAGCAAGGCTAAGTGGGTCGCACCCAAGTAGGGTATGTTTATCACCCTTCTAGATAACCTCGGATATTATTTTATAACTACGATGTATGGAAGGAACTCGAAAGTGGGTGGGAACACCCGAGGTGATAGCATATTCGGTCTATCCAGGTTAGTGATAGTCTGGTCTTGTGTTGCAGGGGATCCCTGCGTGGTCCTTGGTACGCTGTTCTAGAGGCGTACTGTGACAAGCGATACACCAGTGCCTAGTCATTCGTATGGAATCCATTCTCTAATACGTGCTTTTACGGTTTTGATTGTAGAGCCTAGTATGCTGGAATTTACTTAATGTAACAATTTTATCTATTTGAATAAGTATTTGTACTTAGACACTATTATAATATCAGATGATTTTGATATGAAATGTTTTGGTTTCGTAAGGTAAAAACCCGTTGTGTTTATGTTTGACGCAGTCTTACGAGATACCTTTGATTTTCAAAGGATTTTGATAAATTTAATAATTCAAATTGAGTGTGTTTTCTCACGCTGGTTTTCCAGACTGACTCGGTTGTTATTTTATTATAATGCTCGGGTCAGACCGAGTATTTCAGGTTCAAGTTAGGATGCTATCGAGCCCAAGAGATGAGCTAGAGACCGAGACGTATTCTCATACTTCTTTATTTCTGTTGTAGTGTTTTTGTTGAAATTACCAGCAAATTATGAGGGAAGGTTGTTATAACTGTCCAGGATAGTAATTAGTTATTTGTGTACTCTGATGTGAGATATGTATATTACAGTTTTTGATTTATGTAAAGTACTATTCATACTATATGTTGTTCAGTCCGCTGTGAGATTCTGTTTGTTTGGTTTCTTCTTCTTCTACCTACTTTCTTTCCCTCAAAAATCTGTCCTTTCCGGCACTCGATCGTTTGGCATGTTATACAATGAGCGTATTTATGTCGACTTTCAAGGGTCGAAAGGGCGGGTCATCACATGTGGTATCAGAACTTAGGTTGGTGATATACCTAGGCTTTGGTGGGGGGATTACTCATTAGAGATAGAGTCAGAAGTACTCTAGAATGAGTTTGAGTGTATTAATAGATATGAGCGCGTAATTGTTAGTGAATATAAAATGTTTTTATATTGTGTTAACTTATCGGTTGGGTGTTTATGAATTCTGGTCGGTACGGGAAGTACAATCATATCGATAGGGGTTCCTAAACTTCTAAACAAGGTAAACCGACATAGTATTATTTTAAAGTGGGTAAGTGAAGTAATTTTACCCAAAATTATATTTTTATATAAAGGAAAATAATTTTATAAAATTATTGTATATATTTGGATGTTTGGTTGTTAATATTATAATCAAACAGATTATAAAAATTGAAACGGTTATCTATATATAACCAAATAGAAACCATATAAGAATGACTTATACAAATGTGTTATAACTAGAATTGGAATTAAACCAGAATTTAAATCCCGGAACTTTTGGGAAATGTTTTAGATGGATTTGAACTAAGTATTTGGAAAAAATTTAAATCTTAGAGATTTTTGAATGTCTTCCAAAGTGTTTGAAAGGAATAATGGTGGTATTATTTTGGAGATATTCCCGAATAAAGAAATTGTTTAAAAATGGATTTTTGGAAGTAAGGAAGCACTTAACTCACTTCAGTCGCTGGAAAATAATCCTGGTGATGATGGCTACATTATCAGTATTCATTTTCGAATTTCTAAGTGATGGATTGCTACCGTGGTGGTTGGGTATAATTATTTGTTCGGGACTTGTTTGATAGACAAGTTTTGTTTAAGGAATTCCAAAGGGAATTATTTTGGGAAAAACCAAGTGGTTTTGAGATTTCAAAAGTATGATTTGATATACCAAGGGAATATACGTATATTTACGATTTCAAAATGTTTTGAAATAAAACCGGGTATTTAAATTCTAGGATTTCCACATAAATGACTTGTAAAGTCAGGGAAATTAGTTAATTTAACTTATAAATTGAGGTTGGTATAGATAAGAAAGGAAAGTGTGAATTTTAATCCTAGAATTAAAATTTAACTTGAGTAAGTTAAAGTGAATAAGTTAGGTTGGAATTTAACTTAAGATAAGTTAAATAAAAATTGAAATTGGATTTGATTTGAATTGGATATTAAGTTGAAATGTAAAATGGTTATATAATTATAAGTTATAATTATTGAATGGGATGATTACACTTAAGCTATTAAGTGATATAGATAATCTAGAGTTATGATTATAAAATGTAAATGGACTCAAGTTAGTAAAATGGATTTTTAAGTAAATAAGTTTTTGAACTTATGAATTGAAAATGAAATGGTAAACCAAAATGAAAATGGTTTGGTATAAGTTAAAATAATTGGAAATTCAAAATTTTGAATTTTTAATGGAGAATGCATTAAGGTGGAGTAAATTAAATATAAACATGAATTATGAAGTAGTTGTCTAACTATATATGCTATAAATAGTGAATGTGAGTAAACTTAAGTAGGAAATTCAGGGAAATTGTAAATAAAATAAGTTGGTGTAACGTATTAAACTGGAAAAGTGAAAAAGCATAACCAAGTTAAGATGATTAAGTAATTGATAATAAGAAATGAATTAAATTTAAGGATAAATGAATTGAACATGATTTTTGGATATGAATTGGATAAGTTGAGTGAGAACTTAAGTTTTAAAGCCGAATATAACTTAAGCAACGATATGGAATGTTTATAGTAAACCTTAGAGATAATTTTGTGAAATGGTTTATAATAAATTAGCTTGAAATGAAATGACGTTCACTATAAAATGAAGTGAATAGCACTATGTGAATAAAAGGAAAGTGAATGGAAAAGATGTAATATAAGTTGGAAGTAAAGTTAATAGAAATGCAAGTGTAGGAACCATGATATGATACAATGAATTGTTCGAAAATTGATTATGTGAAATAATCCCCAAGTGATAGCATAAATTGGATATACTAAGTAAAATGAAAACAAATAAATTGAATTAGATTCAATTTAAAATGGATTAGAATTTGGTTGCCACGAAAATTTAACTTAAGCGATTATTTATGAAATGAATTCATCAACAAAATTAACATGGATTGGAATGTTGTTTAATGCAACATAAAGCAAACAAGGGTTGATGAATAACATAAATAGGAATCAAATGGAAATTAGATAAATTGGTTTAAGTCAATTTAAAAAGGAATAAATTGAAGTTAATAAAATGGATTTGCATATAATGGGAGTGAATATAAATGGAATGAAATAAAATTGATTGTGAATCAATTTTAAATTGAATAAAAGTGAATTTATGCAAGGAAGGCACATATAAATCAATTTGGGATGGATATGAGTTTGTTTTTGTTGTAAATATGAAATGAATGAAATGAATTTGGTTGTAAATCATTTTAAATTGAGTGAAATGATATAAAGGATATATGAATCCATGGAAAGGGATTAAATTAGTGTGGGAACCTTATAATTGCTTGTGATATATGATAGGCATGTTTGGGTTATGAGGTTTATGTCTTTGGCTAGTTAAATAAATGAAATGTTATTAAGATTTCATGTTTATGAAAACTTATGTGCCTATTTTGAGTAAGTACAGGTACAGGGAGCTATGTGATAGATTTTGGGTTGTGTAAATGCATATAAAATAAGCCGCTCGCTTGATAACGCTAAATAGAGGTACGCTTACGCAATAAAGTAAAGAAATGATAATATATTGTTATATATTTTGTTTTCTATCCGTCTGGGTCGATGTATATATTTTTATAATATTTGTGATATTGTAAAAGGCTCTCCGTACAAAGGAGACGCTGTCAAAAAAATTCGGAAATTTAGGGTGTTAGAAAAATTTTGAAAAATTTTCGAAATTTTTGTTAACTGGGAAAGTTGATTTTTTTTAGCTGTATTAGAAATCAATGCTTTTGAATTGGAAATGGAAGCTAATTATTTTGGAGGAAACAAAAAGGGTTAGGAAATTGAATATAGGATTTTAACTAAGTGGGTTTTAGAAAAGTTAATGGGTTTGGAAGCATTTTTCTTACCTTAGCAAATTTCGGATATTGAATTTGAATTATTAATTGATTATGAATATGGAAGAATTTCTGAAATGGTTTAAAATTCCAAATATAACGATTTATTTGATTTGGTAAAATAGTAAATTAATATCTTGAATTGGGATGATAGGTGAATCTGGAAATAAACGTATATGAAAATGATTTCTTAAAATTTATTTAACCCTATTTTGATTAGAATTATAATATGGACTTTTGAATGGAATTTAAAAGTCGATAAATTTAAAATTGGAATTTAAATATTAAATTAATAGTGAAATTTATATATTATATATAGAAATGGTGTAAATAATTGAATTTATATTTAATATGAATTGAAGTGATTTCTAAGATGGATATAAATTCTATTTGAATTATAAAGGAGTCGGTACAATTTTAAAAATTCGAATTTCAAGCAATTCCGTCAATTTTGAAAATCGCTTGATTTAATCGACGAGTTAAAATAGCCATCCAGGGCACAGTCTCGGAATTCAACGAAACCAGTTCCATTTGATCCGTAATAGTGTATTATTATCGGATTTTGAATTTCGTAGCATTTGGAGTTACCATTTGGTCGTACGGTGTAGTAACGTGTTGAGAGAACTATTGAAAATTTACTATTTTAATTCGATTCAAAAGTTATCTTCCATATACGATCGAATTAGGCTTCGAAACCTGTTCCATTGTGTTCAGAATAAGGGTAAAACATTATAAACGCCTGGCGGCACGTCTAGTTTGGAGTTCGTTTGAAAAAGCATGAAAAGTTGGAAATAATATTAAAATAATAACGTATACGTATATAAATGCATTAAACAGTGAAACCCTAGCCATTTCTAACGCAGCCACCTCCAGTTGAAACCAATGACCGAAACACTCCCTCGCTCTCCTTCATTTATCTCTCCATCCATCCATTTTCATGAGAAATATCCTACTGCAATGTCGAAGAGCTCATCGAGCTCGACGTATCCGACGGTGGCGATCAACTCTAATTCATCGAGGAAGCGGCAAATCGGTGGTGAAGATTGCTCGTTCATTCGTGTGTGTAGAGCGATAGCGGGCGCCAAGCTCGCTGAAGTCGTGGTCGTGGGTGGAGTCTGGGAGGGTGATGGATCGAGTTCACCGGCGATGGTGGTGGAGCGGAGAGTAAGGTTTTGCGGTGGCCGATGGGTTTCAAACCCGGGGTATGAACGTGAGAGGGAAGAAAGCTCTGAGCGGCCCAGTTCAGTGATTTTGAAATGAACGGCCCTGATGGTAAAATAGATATAAATAAAAAAAATTATTTATATAAATTTGTATACAAACTTTAAACATTTGTATCTTGGTCATACGAGGTCGGAATCGGACGAACCAAGTGGCGCCGGAATCGCAGCGACGAATACTACACGTTGGATCAAATCTGGAGTAGATCGAAGCTAGCGAAAATTTTAGGTTAAATCAAATGTGTTCGATTTAATTTAAAATTGGAGCGTTTGGCGAATTAAAACTCAAGGTGAGTTAATCTCACTCAATTTTGGACTGCTGGCATTAATTTTAAATAGTTAAAATTAATAAATGATTGATTGGTTAAATTGATGCATTTTAATCAATTGGATGTGATGTTATATATAGTAGTATATATATTGGAGTGATTTATTTTCCAGCATATATATAGCGGATGAGACCCTATGCGCCCCGCAAAATAGCGGATGACCCTATATACCGCGATATTCCACCTCGAAGCGGAATTGGAATTTTTATGTTGTGCTAACATCTGTGGATACAGGGAAACAGGTTGGAGGGATCTAAATGGATTCCTCAAAAATGTAAAAATTAACTTCATATATAGTGATATATGTTTGTTGAATAATCTGTGACAAGTTATGTGTGATTTAAATTCATTAGATGCTGTGACAGTTTAACGTTGATTTTTGGTATTTTTTAAATACCAATAAAATATGGTTTTAAATTGGTAAAGAATTTTAAATAGGAAATTTAAAGAAGTATATTTATATAGAGTTTTGGATAAATTAGTTGGATAAAATAAAAGTTTTGGAATTTGTACTTAACAAATTCGGGTTATTGGAAATAGAGATTTTGGAATAGAGTATATAGAAAAGATTTTTAAATAATAAATTCTTAAGTGGCACTTGTTTAAAAATAATAGAGATTTTAAAATCGAGATTTTTAATAAATTGGAAGGATAGAAGTGAATTCAGAAATAAGTCTAAAATTAGTTATACTGGAGTTCAAGTAAGGTTTCCAAATTTATGAAGTGAAATTAAAATCGAGTAATTTGGTCTTGTTTTGAAAAAAAAATATTTTTAATTATTAACTCGGTAATTTTAAAAGTGTTAAAAATATTCTGGAAATTAGTTATTTAATTATTTTAAATTGTTAAAGCATATTTAATTATTAATTAGTTACCTTATAATGATTGTTAAAGATTTTTTATTATTTAAGAGCTAATCGGCATTTCTATTTTCAAAAGATAATTGTTAAATTTTAATATGGCTTTGTATAATAGCTTTTATTTAAGTATATTTGCCTAGATTAAACTTGAAATTTAATTTAGAATTTACAAGCATTATTTGAGATAATTTTTTTAAATAAAGTTTTCAGAAAGTAATGGTATACTCGCGTGGCAATAATCAGAGGCAGTGAGTGCTTGCAGTTATGTCTTGGGTTTCTCTGGGATAGAGACATAACCATTGAGCTGTGATCCATGGTTTGATACCGCAGTGGTACTTTCCACATTATTTTAAAAAGGTTTCAATTTTTTTTGAAAAGGATGATTTGTGAATATACTAAATTCGATAAGATAAGTATATACTTTTGGATAAAGAGATTTAATTTATTTAAAATTTAAATTAAATAAGACTTGGTGTTTTCCGTGAAAAGAAATATTTGGTTGAATTGATTGTTATTTGATATTTAAATAACCGACTATCAAATCTGGACCTAAATATAACTTTGGAAATATCTAGAAGAAGCACGGGATTATATGGTACAGTTACCGTTCGAGGTGTTATACTGTACATGTAAACTCATTTCGTTCTTCTAGGACGATGATAAGGAAATCTATCCACTAACGGTTAGGAGGTGATCTCCGATCTTACTTCATCTGTTTATTTCCTAAAGAACCGGGGTTGAGTTTACTGGGAAATATCGAACGTTGTTTCGAAGAGACCGGGATTAGATTTGCTATCCGAAAACCACTTCGATCCAACGAGTATGTTTTCGAAATGAAGACAAGAGCATGGAGTCGAAGACGGAGCAGCAAAGTGCAAGGGCTAATCACTACTAATCCTGAGGGTGATTCTAAGTGAAATATTTCTAAAAAGGTAATCGTAGCCTCTAGCCTCATCAGCCGGGAATGACTGAAAATCAGGGGAGATGCAGCAAGGCTAAGTGGGTCACACCCAAGTAGGGTATGTTTATCACCCTTCTAGATAACCACGGATATTATTTTATTACTACGATGTATGGAAGGAGCTCAAAAGAGGGTGGGAACATTCGGGGTGATAGCATATTCGGTCTATCCAGGTTAGGGATAGTCTGGTCTTGTGTTGCAGGGGATCTCGGCGTGGTCCTCGGTACGCTATTCTTGACGCATGCTGTGACAGGCGATACCCCAGTGCCTAGTCATTCGTGTGGAATCCATTCTCCAATACGTGCCTTTACGGTTTTGATTGTAGATCCTAGTATGTTGGAATTTAATTAATGTAACAATTTCAGCTATTTGAATAAGTATTTGTACTTAGACACTATTATAATATCAGATGATGTTGATATGAAATGTTTTGTCTATCGTAAGGTAAAAACCCATCGTGTTTATGTATGACGCGGTCTTACGAGATACCATTTATTTTCAAAGGATTTTGATAACTTTAATAATTCAAATTGAGTGTGTTTTCTCACGCTGGTTTTCCAGACTGACTCGTGTGTTAGTTTATTATAATGCTCGGGTCAGACCGAGTATTTCATGTTCAGGTTAGGATGCTATGGAGCTCAGGAGATGAGCTAGAGACCAAGACGTATTCTCGTACTTTTTTATTTACGCTGTAGGGTTTTTGTTGAAATTAATAGCAAATTGTGAGGGCAGGTTGTTATAACTGTCCAGGCTGGTAATTATTGATTTTTGTACTCTGATGTGAGATATGTATATTACAGTTTTTAATTTGTGTTAAGTACTATTCATACTATATGTTGTTCAGTTCGCTGTGAGATTCTATTTGTTTGGTTTCTTCTTCTACCTACTTTCTTTTCCCTCAACAATCCATCCTTTTCGGCACTCGATCGTTCGGCATGTTATACAATGAGCGTATTTATGTCGATTTTCGAGGGTCGAAAGGGCGGGTCGTTATAAAGGTTTTTCAGTTGATCTGGATAAGATCGAAGCTGTTAATAACTAGAAGAGACCTATGGCGGTGACTGAGATCAGAAGTTTTCTTGGACTCGTTGGCTATTACCAGAGATTCATTAAGGATTTCTGGTGGCTAGTTGCGCCTTTGACTAAGCTAACTAGAAAGGACGTGAAGTTTATTTGGTCAGACAAATGTGAAGAAGCATTCCTTAAGTTAAAGCATCTGTCAACGTGCCTGTGTTAATAGTTCTAGGCGAGAATCCGATACATGTGGAACCAAATTAAGGGTTGTGTTGATGCAGAAAGGTAAAGTTATTGCCTATGCTTCCCGATAGCTCAAACTGCATGAAGTGAGATATCCTACGCATGATCTAGAGTTAGCTACAGTGATCTTCGCATTGAAAGTATGGAGTCATTATCTATTAGGGGAGAGATTTTAGTTGTACATGGATCATAAGTCCTTAAGGCATTTATTCTCTCAGAAGGAGTTGAATATAACACAGTAGAGGTGGCTGGATTTTTAGTAGCTTATGATTTTGGTATAGAATATACACCTGGAAAAGGAAATAAAGTAGCAAATGCTCTTAGCATGAAACATCAGAATATGGTGTTAGCTATGTTAACTGAATGGAAGGACCTAGAGGCTTTGACTACTTGTAGTGTGCCATTAGGATGGACTGCTAGTTCTAGTCAGAGCACTGCCATGTTATCCTGCTTGGAAGTTTAACCAGTACTAATCGAAAGGATTGCTTCTAAGTAGAAAGAAGATCCACTGATAGCCGAGAAGATTAGAGGGCTAGAGGTTAGCATCGAGATTGATGATCTGAAAGATTTTAGTCTTGACCAGAAGGGATGGTTGAGAAAGAAGAGACGGTTGTGTGTTCCAATTGTTGGAGACTTAAGGAGAGAAGTTCTTAGGGAATGTCATCAATCAAAATTTACGATTCATCCTGGGGGAACTAAGATGTATCGAGATATGAAGAGGAGTTTCTACTGTGAAGGTATGAAGAAGAATGTTGGCTTATGGGTAAAGCAGTATGTGAACTATCAACAAGTGAAAGTCGAATATCAGAAGCCGAGTGGGTTACTTCAACTTTTGGAGATACCAGTTTGGAAATGGGATTCGATATCCATGGATTTCATAGACGGGTTGCCAAGGTCGAATCGAGGAAATGAAAGTATATGGGTCATAGTGGACAGGTTGACCAAGAGTGCCCATTTCATTCCTGTTAAGTCAACCAGGATGGCACCTAGTTTAGCTAAATTATTTATTAAGAACATAGTTAGACTACATAGAATTCCTAGTAGTATAGTAAGTGATAGAGATACTTTGTTTATCGACAAGTTATGGAAGAGTTTACAGGATGTGTTAGGTACTAAGATCAAGATGAGTACTGCTTATCATCCTCAGACAGATGGACAGATAGAGAGAGTCAACAAGGTACTCGAGGATTTGTTAAGAGCTTGTGTGCTAGATTTTGGTGGATCATGGGAAGATCACCTACACTTAGTTGAGTTTTCCTATAATAACTATCAGACTAGTATAGGAATGGCGCCTTTCAAGGTTTTGTATGGAAGGCCATGCAAGTCACTAGCATGTTCGTTAGAAAATGAAGACAAATTATTCTTAGGTCCTAATCCGGTAAGAGAGGCAACAAAGAAGATTGAGTTGATCCGAGATAGGATGAAGGAACCCCAGTTTAGACAAAAGAGTTACACAGATAAGAGGCGCAAGGGTCTAAAGTTCTCAGTTGGAGATAGGGTTTTCATTAAAGTATCACCAATGAAGGGTGTGTTACGATTCGGAAAGTCATGGAAACTGGCACCGAGATATGTTGGAACGTTCCTAGTTATATAGAGGATCGAAATGCTCGCATACAGAGTAGAGTTGCCGAGCAGTTTGGCAGGTGTCCATAATGTATTTCATGTGTCTCATCTTCGTAAGTATGTGCATGATCCAGAGACTACTATTTCTCCGACTGCATTGGAAGACTTAATAGTAGAACCGGATCTGATCTTTGTTAGGCAACTAGTTCGGATTGTAGCGAGATAAGAAGAGGTTAAGAAACAAGACAGTCAAGTTGGTGAAAGACCAGTAGAGAGACAACGAGAAGGACTGTACTTGGGAGACAGAAGACAGGATTAGAGATACTTATCCTGATCTACTTTAAGGGTATGTTCTATATTTACTTTATATAGACTGTTTGCTAGTCAGGTGGGCTAGTGTGGTACTTAGGTGATGTTACAGATGATTGCTATGCTTAGTATTTAGTCCTTGCTGAATTTTGAGGATGAAATTCTTGAAGGAGGGGAGCCTGTAGTACCCCTAATTTTAAATAACATTATTCAGGAGATTTATTTAGATAAATTAAATAGAGTGATGTAGAGATTAGAGTGATAAGGGTATTAAGATTTGAGATCTAATTAGGGTCATGCCTTAACTAAATGGATTTATATATATGGTTTATAAGTCAAATAGCTAAGAGAATAAGGCAAGGGCGATATGGGAATAACTGAACCCATAACCCCTTACCTCATTCTCATTCGCATTTTCATAAATCAAAAATATAAATAAAGGAGAAACAAGGCCGACCATAACCCGAGGAGAAGAGGAGCTCAAAATCAATTAGAGGCTAAGATGAAAGCTAGGAAGATTAAAGTGAAGAATGAATCTCAAGTTCCTTATCCAAAAAAGGTGAATAATCATCTAAACCATCTCATATAAGTCTTTTTGAAAGTTTATTTCAGGTTTAAGGTTTAAAACCGTTTGGATGGATGAATAATGATATGCTTTGATTTATATGCCATGTTATAATTTAAACAAGTATTTTTGTGGGATGATATAATTAGATTATAAGGTTAAAATTATGCAAATTGATTTTTGAATGCCATGATGTTTGAATATGTTATGTAAAACATTATTTTGGAGATGGGTTTAATTTTTCATAATATTCCAAGCTATGGATAATTTATTATGAATTTTTAAAGGAAGAAATAGATAATTTTGGGTTTAAATTAGTTAAGGCAATCAAGTATTGTTTTTGGGTCTAAAATTTATATATGTTAGAAAACATATTAAAAGTGAATAATTGTGATTTTTGAGGATTTTTTCTAAGAGTTTTACTATGGTTATTAAATTATTTAATTTTGAGGACTTAAATGTTTTAAATGTTTTGTTAAGGGGAAGGGCTTATTTGTTAAAATGATTTCATTTGTTAATTGATGAATTCGACAGCCTTTTAGAAAAGAATTTTTGATAAAGAACTGGCAACCAATTATATTTTGAAAAATTAGGCAAGTTAGGTAAAAAGAGATTACTTTGAAAGGCATGAAAATCGGTTTTGTTTCGAATTACAACTTCAGCACGGCCACTTGCTTCCGTCACCATATTTCTACCAATGACCTTTCATACCCATTCAAAACCAATGCACATGGTATCAAGCCATTGATACGTAGTGTATTGGAGAAAGGTGGAAGGGACTATGTCGACAGCATGCTTTCAAAGGGGTTGAAGCCTTTATAATCTTTCGAACCAATTCAACTTGCCTTTGTTTTAAAAGAAGCTTTCGAAAGAGTTGGCGCATTTTGAACTCATTCGATACCTTGTTGCCGCATTCATACCTTTTGAGTTGTTAAAGGTCGCTTTTCTTTATAGCCTAGTAACAATGATTTTGAAAGGAAGGCTTTCGTTTTATTAATATTGAAGCTGCCTTTCCAATGGTTTCGAAAGGGTCCTTTTAGCCGCTTTTATCAATGGTTTCGAAGGCAATGGTTTCGATAGGATGGTTTCGAAGCTATCCTCTTTCCCAATTCCTTTTCTTAAGATTAATGCTTTTGAAAGCAAAGTTTTCACTTCTATTCTCTTTGACCCGGTAGTTATAATTAATGTTAAATCCAATGATTTCGAAAGAGATACTTTCAATTGGTTTCGAAGCCATGCTTCCATAAATTACTTGAATTAAATGCCTTCGAAAGGTAAGCTTTAAGTGCTTCGAAAGGTATATCTTTAAGTTTTTCGAAAGGGTAGTTTCAATGCTTTTAAAAGTTATGTTTTTAATGTTTTTGAAAGAGAAGGTCTAAGATTTTAAATAATGCTTTCGAACGGGAGAGTGAAAGAGTGTAACTCATGACGTCACAATGATCCGAGGGATTTAGTCGAAAGCCTTAGTTTTCAAATAAGAAACCCAATCTCATTTTTAAGGGTAAACCCCTGGTAATATGAAAGAGTTTTGAAATGGCATATAACTTTGGAATTTTTGAAAAAGCTTTCCTTGCTAAAGATAGTGGGTTAAGGGTATTAACCATGTTTCCTTAGAAAGATGATTGCAAGGAATTAAATCATAGATGCTTATATTATTATGTTTTAATCAGTTATCATGTACGATTCTATAAACATATTCACTTCATAAGTAACCCATAACTACATTTTGGTGAGTTAAGGGCGGAATAACTAGCTAGGCTGACCCAGTAATGTATATACATTATGGTAATTCCTATATGAGTATAATTGCATCCAGGAGGTCAGACAGACCAGATATAGGATGCCCAAAGACTGATCAAAGCATTATTGGTTTAGACAGGTTCTTATTAAGCCCATGAAAACTATGTATGGAAACTATTATTGGCAGGGGCTAATAGGTTCTTAGTGATCCCATGAAAACTATGTCCGGAATAAGTTATTGAAAGAGATCAATAGGTTCATAGAGACCCCATAAAATCTATGACATGAGAGATGTTATTGGAGAACCCAGTAGGTTCATAGTGACCTCATGAAAACTATGATTAGATGATGCTATTGGTAGACACCAATAGGTTCTTGGTGATCCCATGAAAACCATGAAACTAGATAGATAGTTCGTAAGCTTGGAATAGGTTATTAGTTAGCCCATGAAAACTAATAGGTTAATAGTGACCCTAGAAACTATAACTTGAGATAGGTAGTCAGGTGAATGTGGATGGAAAATCTAGAGCATATTGCATGTTTGCATATCATCAATGATACATTTTATTATGTTATGTCTTAACCATTATGGATGCAGGTGCATAGTATATGGTTATTACAAATTGGGTTGAGATACTAGTGAGGGGAAAATCTATTCCGCTAAGTGGTGTGGTCTCACTAGATATCTATATGGTTCAATATTGTAGGTTATTATTCACACCAGACTTTTTTGTCTGACTCGAAGTTTATGTTTTCCCCTTAAACTCTCAGATGCTCAATTAATTTTGAGTAGTTTGAGAGTTAAGGTTTTCAGGTTCTCCTTTAGAAAAATAAGCTTCTGGTGACGTGCAGGAGGCAAGCTAGATATTGGGGGTTCCTTTTGTTTGATTCCGCCGTGTTTTGGATGTAATGGAAAAGTTGTTTAGTGTCTATATTTAAACTCTGATCAACCAAGGAGACATCTTCATATGTCGCTCTTGGCGTATTTTGTAATAAATTTTAATTTCTCTGAATGTGGCTTACATATAAGATTATGTAATGAATCTGAAATACTACCTGTAATGAAATGAGAAATTTGTTTTAAATTGAGTTTAAATTTTTTCATATTCAGGTTTTTCTGGTATATCAATGTATCTAACATTATCACATTTGGTCACTGAGAATTAATAACTATGGATGACCGCAACATCTATAGCTGTTAGTTTTAGGCCTCCAAATGGAGGATGTTACAATGGTTGTGTAAATAATTTGGTTTTATAATATGGTGTTTATTGTGTAATATGTTGTCCGCCTCTTAGAATGATTTCAGGGGAGAAATCCTTTTAAGGGTGGAGAATGTAACATTCCATAAAAATTAGTAAGAAATAAATAAAATAGATAAATTAATCATTTAAGATAAGATTAAAAATGAAATTTTCACAAAAGTCAGAATTTGACCATGGAAGTTATGTCGTTGCACTCGTGGCGAAATTCTGATCAATTTTCATATATAATGTTCTGAAAACGGAGCTCAAACGAAAAGGTTATGGACGTTTGAAGTTTTCGGATTTAAAATAATTTAAATAGAATTCAAATACAAATAATTAAATAGTTCTCAAATTTCAAATCTAAGAAGTAATGGTAATTAGGCTTGAGGTTAACTAATCATTAAAATTAATGATAACGTTAAAAGTTAAATAAGGAACTAAAACGACAAAATTAAACGATTCCAAAAATAAATGAACTGGTCAACCACTCCCTAGGATCGCTCTACTGCTAGCGTTCAGCCTCCTAGGTAGACCGGTCGATCGGTGAGTGTTGGCAGCGGCTAGGGTTTTCTACATTTGAACGTCTAGATTTTTATTATTTTAAAACGACTTAAACCCGATGGTTCTGGTGCTTTCTAACCACTAGAAATAAGAGCCTAGCCTCCTCACTCTTATTCACAAATTATTTTGGGAACTAAACGAAGCACTGTCGATCTCTCTCTTCAAAAGTTCGGAAAAATTCTTTAGAGTTTCAGGTAACAGATTCTAGATGTTTATTATTTTATTTTTAATTCTATTCTTCTCAAATCCCTAAATTTTTGAATCTAATCTATATACAAATCCTTTGATGTATATATCAAAAAGGGAAGATCTGATAGTGATTATTGAAGGCTTGACAAATCCCAAAAGAGGAAGAGCTAAGGACTTGTTGTGAGTGAAAACCAAAGTCTTTCTTGTTTTAGTAATTGAATATAATTTGGATTTGATATATGCCTTGGGGAATTTTGGCTTATGAAAACATCACATTAAAATCCCCCAAAATTCCCCCAAAGCGAAATGTTAATTCTTAGGTTAGAATCTCAATTGTTTTATATTAAAATAATGGAATTTGTGTATTTTGCAGTTTCAATATTTTACCTTCTATTCTGCTTCTTATCTTTTCCTTTTTGATTAAGGATTTTGATTAGGAAATGATATGTAATGTATGAATTCTTATTCATATTTTTCACCGTCTATTTCCACAATTTTAATAAAAATTCCCTTTTGTATAATATCATGTAAAAAGAAGTTTAATAGAGCGTAAAAGTGTGTAAATTGTAAGTTTCTAATATTGATTTATTCCGTTGTTTTGGTATAAAATAAATTGGGTTTGGATTCTATTTTTATATAAGTTTGTTGATTGAATTATGGATATTAAATTTATCGTATTTTGTTAATATGGAAATGGGACTTGTGTAATTTTTGAAGATTTGACATTTAAACGCTAGTTTAGGGCATAATCTCCGCACTCTTAGAAATTTACTCGGTGTGTGTGTGTATTTAGCATAAATAATATATAATTATTACAAATTAATTACATAGTTAATAGGTTATTAATTATTATTGAGTCCTCCTTAGGTAAGTAATTAATTGTAGAGGCAAAATAAGAAGTTTTCTTGTAAGGCCTTAATGATGAATACGATGATATGTGTGATAGTACATTAAGAGAGTGTTATAAATTATAACTAAGTTATAGGAATATGAGGTCAGTCAAAATCACACATAAGTGTGCCCAGCTAATCCAGCTACCGGCAGTGTGACTTTAGGGCTGATGTGAGACATCGCCTGTAATAAGTAACTACAGATGACGCGAAGTTAGTCCCAAGTTCTGTAGGATAAATCTGTCCAGCTAATCTGGCTACCGTACCTACGAATAGTCAGGCTAATGTGAGACGTCACTGTGGGGTACGAGTCCTAATACGAAGTACCTACTTTAAGGATTGAAGGTATTAAATGCCTATGTAAGGGCCCGCCGCTTCCCTATGTAGGAAGTAGTAAATGGTCGGGGTTAGGGTTAAGGGTTAGGCACGGTAGTGGATATATTGAAAAGGGTCTGCTTCAATACGAAGTATTAAGTGATCGAAAATATTCTGTGCAATGTCAGCTAGATAAGTTCTAGTGAGTAGTACACCTTGGGATAGATATTAAATGACGAGGGACCTGCCTTAACTAAGGTATTAAATGATCATGGTCTGCCTAGTTTCCATTAAAAGGTACCGAGTGACTAGGGTACTATCTCTTACATTGATAGGACATTAATGATGATAGATATGAGTTATTAGGTTGAAAGAGTAATGGTTAAGGAATTGGAATTTAGAAAGCCTTAGGGCTTAAAGTTGGAAAGACTTAAAATAAAGCTAATATACGAAAGACATATTTCTATTTAAATTATACTGTCCAAGTAATATTAAGGCTCGAGATTTTTATCCACTAGACATATGTTGTTCTGACTCTCTCCTCGTTACAACACAGGTTAGGAAAGGCAATGCTAAAGGAGAAAGTAAGGAGGAAACTTGTGGCAGTTTGCTTATTTATCTACCTATGTTATTTTCTTTTCTGATGTACCCATTAAGGAATAATGATGTGTTTTAAAAATGTTGTACCACGGATATATGATGGTTGTTATTGGTATTATGTTATGGCTTTTAGGACATTTGGATTTTAAATGAAATAGGTATTGTTTGTGTTATTATATTTTACCCTCCCACTGTGAGTTCTGAATGTGTAGATAAATAGCTCTGTATATTATTCTTTATACCAATCAACAACCAACTTTGGAATGGGCCTATGTTTTGATAGGCCTTTTTTGGGTCGGATTTTAGGTCCGTTTTAGGGTAGGTTGTTTCAAAATTTCACAAAACACTTAAAAGAAAAGTTGTTGCTCGTGTTATTAGCTTTCCAGAATGGGTAAGATCGGCAAAATCAGACAAACCATTTAAAATTATGGTTAAAACAATTCAGCTCTGTTAAGAGGAGTTTGCATTTTTCCAAAATATCAAGTTAATTCGATTTTTTTATTTTGCATTGGCAAACATTGAAATTTTGCATAACACTCAAAATAAAAGTTATTCCTTATCATCGTAGCTTTGCAACGAGTGTTAAATCGTTAAATCAGATAAGTGTTCTGAGATTTATAATCAAAACATTTTGGTGCTCTAACTCATAAATTTTATGTGCAATATACAAATCTACTTCTGCTTGAAACAAGTTTTAACACTAACAAACTTAAAAAAATTTGAAAAGTAGCAAATGTAAAAGTTGTTACTTATGAAAGCACCATTCCTATAAAATAAAAATCGATAGAATTTGATCACAAAATTAGAAGTTATGTCAATTTTTCTACAGCACTTCAAATTTATAACTTCACGTTCTTCACTTCACTTCAAATAATTTTCAGAACAAACATATTACACATAATATTAATTCAAAAACATATTTTTTTATACATAACACCATTTTGTTTTTCTCATCATGTTTTAAATAATGTAATCATACTTTACAAATATATCTTACTATAATTATACTTATATCATCCATTCGAAACATATCACATAATCCCAACTCACTTATATATATATTTATCACCACATTTTTTTCAATACTTTGAAATTAACTTTTCAATATTTTCATCAGTCTGTCCTAACTATTCACAAAACATTTAATATTATATTTCCAAAATGATTTCATTATAGTATCCATGAATTAAAAAGCTTACTTCTAAAAATATATTTCACTTTCAAAACACTTTTTCTTCTAAAATAATTAAAAAATTACTTACTTTATAACACCATATCAATTTCCAAAAATTATTTCAATTATTCCTATATATCACATTGATAAAATTCTTTACTAATACTTACCAATATGAAAATATATAACTTCTTTTGAAAATTTCTTTCTAATCTCCTTTATATGATTTACCAAAATACCATATAATTCCTCCTTTCAAAATATAAGTCAAAATGTGTCTTCAAAACAGTAATTCCTCATTTTTCTAAAATATTAATTCTTTATTTTCAAAAATGTTAAACTCGTTTCAAAATATTTTTCATAACATTGCCTTCATTTTCAAAAAAAATTATTCTTCTCAATACATTTTCTTCTTTCCAACACATTGTATTTTATTTCAAAATATTGCACCTCTTCCAAAATATATTATTTTCTTTTTAAAAGACTGTGTCGAGATGTCTCATTTTAGTATTTAGGAATCCCTATCGATAACCCTGGCCAAACACATCGACCAAAATTCTTAAAGCACTATACAGACAAATTAACACCAGAATAAACTATTAAAATATTTTCATTCACTTTATAAAATAAATTTCATATTTTATCAAATCATTATTTTGTTTGTGCGAAAATATTTAATATTATTATTATTATTTCTTAAATGGATTTATTATCCCCTAGCCATTCAGATTTAAATAAACCGCTAGCTTTATTTATATTTGGCTCCATCTAGGTTCAAGTAGGTTTTTAAATATTTGAGCGATAACTTCTACTCAATTCCCACATTCTAGACTCGGCTAATTGAAAACAAAAGTAAATACAACCAAATACACATTATACAATCAAATAAACAAATGCCTTTAGCGGAAAGCTATTTATCAACATCTACTGTGCACTCTAATCTCTGTTGGATCAGACTACACTATTTAAAGCATAAAGAGGTCTTAATATTTACCATCAATACCGACACTACTGGCCGGATTATCCACTATTTATTGTACTACCTCCATTAATAAGTTGAGTTCCACATTGAGATAAACTCATAGAAAGGATAGGGATAAAATTATATATATATATATATATATATATAGTAGGAAAAATAACAAGTACGTCCCCAAATGATTACCCCAGTAATCATCGTATACTCCTACTATCCCTTTTACATAAAGCAACTACCTAACATACCCAAGGGGACAGAGACTGTAAGTCTCATCTAAGGTCAGGACTCGTGTCTCCTATATATAATGTATTATTTTGAACCTACTTTGATACTAAAAATGTAAAACCCCACCTCTATACCCATATTATCCACAGAGTAATACTGTCAGATAGTATGAAGAATGAGGCTTTATGGGGTACACACATGAATATTTCTTGAGCTAACAATAGTACATATTTAATAATCGACTAAATAACTCACCTATATGTACTCTGTATCGGCCCAAAGCAATAAACACGTATGCCTGTAGGATAGAACAATACACAATATACAATGAATATTAGAGAACACTGAGTCGGAATCAAAGCGGTAATATATAATACAAAAATATACATGATATACCCAATATAAATGTAAGGATCTGCATACATGAGACTATATAAAATCAAAATGATATACAATAATACTATATACTAACCTCCTCTAATTCCAGATAATACAAGCTGGTCTTATGTCCCTGTACCTAAAATGTCTCGGATGGACCCGAGTATTATATAAATAACATATGGGTCAGACTACATCTAATATAGAGGTCAACACACATATATAGATGCAAAATGTGCATAGTATAATAGTGACGGTATACACACAATAGTATAACAAAATAGGAACAACCACGAAACCAGGAATAAAGACGTCATCACCCATATAAAATCACATCAAATATTATACAATCAAAAAATATCAAATGAGTGAATCATCCATATCTCAAAATCATCATCAAAGTCCATGAACATCAAATATGAGATGTCATCAATATATCTCTGAACCTCAAATAATAAACTACTATCATCAAAACAATGTAAAACAAACTGTCTGACTATAGAATATAGGGCGCCTACCCATCAGTCGGATATAAAAAAAGATATGAGGATCCACTATACTCTAGAAACCTATCCAAATATTATCTCATCTCCTCATATATGAATAAATTAGAATAAATCATGATGGGGAATGGCTTGATAGACACGAAATACCAAGTAAAGTCATATATTCAACAATATATAGGTCACTTAACCTGGGTCGCCTAAACCATATTTATACTTAAGTGAGGTGTATCAATAGAATATGCCAATCTACCACTCCATTAGAACTAGAAGGATGACAAATGGCTGTATGCCCGCTCTAGGAGCCTAGGGTCACCTAAATAGATCTGCTCCTACGGTCTTCAGTTAATTCGACGGACATCGTGACTCATAACAACTAATGGCTTATCAATGCATAGCCTCTTAGTCATGACTCTTCTTTTCTCCAAAAGGTAATAGACTGTTGGCCTATGCAACATAAAAAGGGGTTATAGGGCACCTACCCTATGGGTCGCCTAACCCAAAAATCATGGTATGGGGCACCTACCCATAGGTCACCTAACCAAAATTATGTGATGCACATCAAATAAAATATCCAACAACTGTGTCATAGATCTGGGGCACGACCCCAAGGTCAGGGCCACTAGAGTGGATTCTAGCCATCCAGTACTCTCCAACGCTAATAAAAGGATAGCATCATGATAGAGGTGCACAAAATCAATAAATATAAGGGCAGCTATCCTATTTGCACCTATGAGCATCACCTCATGCTAGTACAACATCGTATTACTATTCCCGTCATGTGATTGTCATCTACTTACAATGAATGACCGAATAAATATCACAACAGCGTTCCATACCACTGTGTGTACTCAAACGTTTATTCACTGCTCTTAAAACTACACTCAATCTCCATAGTATTCATATAACAAATCCAAAGAATAACTAGAGAAATATTACCGGATGCCCCATGGCAAATGCTATTATAACTCCGTTTATTCAAATTCCTTGTCACGTAGATTAGATTTCATCACAAAATCAAACAATAGGATGTCATCGCCATAAACCACCAATCAAATCTATATTAACAGTGAATCATTCATAATAGAAAAATCTATATAGGAAAATGTGAAATCAGAAGATGTAGAAGTCATACTTAAATCTCAATTTTGATTCAAAAAAATGGAATAATATTAAAGTTCAACAAAATATTCCTTTAAATAATTAAATCAAATATTCAAATATTTATATGAAACATTCAAAATCACTTTATAAATCAAATATCATTTATAAAAATCTTCCTACAATTTTCTATAATTAATTATTATTTTTGAATATATATATATATATATATATACTTTAAAAATAAATTATATCTATATCAAACCATAGAATATAATTCAAAACTTCACTTTATATTCTAACAGTTAGACATAAAATATTTTCCCCTTTCAAAAGAACTATATATCTAAAATAATTTCTACAAATCATTTTATTTTCCAACAAATTTTATTTATTTATAAATATTCTTCAATTCAATTTTAAAATACCAAAAATAATTTATCGAAGCTTTCAAAATATTTTAAAACTAGAAAATCAATCAAAGGTCCAAAAATATAAATCATGGAGTGAATTTCTCCAAAATCATCAAAGTATTTTATCGTTTGGCCCGAATCGAATTACGTTAATTTTTAGATTCTAATTCTAATATCGGGAAGTCCAAAATTAGACCAACGAAATTCCGTCTGCTAGAGTAAAAAAGCGCTTCTGAATTGATCTTTTCCATTAAAATTACAATTTCTCTTTATTCGGTAATAACTTAATCCTTAAATAAAATACGGGCATCCAAACAATACACAAACATCATAAATAAATTACACCCATTAAAATGAAAATGGACAACATTTCCTTTGCATTTTTTTATAACCCAATATACAGAAATCCAATATCACACAATAAATTGAATATCCCAATCAAGGAATTTATCCATGAAATTCAATTAATATTCACAATGCAATTTAACCGAGATATATATATATATATATCTAACAAGAAAAGGAAAATGATATAGATGTGAGTGAGATAGCTCACAATACATTCAACCACCTCTAACATGATAGCATGCACGCACGACCCATCGCGTCTCGTCACTCGCCAAGTCCGATTGAAAACCTCCTTCCCTGCTATCGAGTCCCCAAGTTGAGTGCTCTGTTGTTTATTTTTTTAGTTACTTGCGATTTCTGGAATTTGAGGGAGAAAATAAGGCAAAAGTTTCGGGTGTTAGGTTGGAGATAAAAAAATTAAACGAGCTTTAATGGTTAGGATGAGCCTTATTTGATAAGGGTGATAGTTACTTATTTTATTTTTATTTACTTTTCTCTTCCTATTAATAACTCTTTTTGTTTATAAAAATATTTCAAACTAATTTAAATTGGTCAACTTTACATTTTACAAATTATATTCCAAACTGCTCAATTTTATTTAATTCAATTTTTTAAAATAAAATTTTCTATTAATAGCCTTGTATAGAATAAATATGTAATTTCAAAATTATAATCATCAAACAATGAATTCGAACAATTTATTTTAATTAAATTTATTTATTTTATAGCGTAAAAGTAGAGTTTATACATCTACTTTGCCATTTAGGACAAAGCTCCCTGTAAGCGGCAAAGGTTGGTAACTGATGACATCGGGCTTCGGAATAGGGATTTTGATGGAGTCGAAGCGCCAACCTTCGATACTATTGGGATAATGGCCATTATAGGCCTAACTATGAAGGATCGAGTCTTGGTAGATGGTGAAAGCTTAGTGAATATTCTCTTCAAAAGGACGTTCGATTAGATGAAGATAAATATAAAGGATATTAAGCCATGTAAGTCCAAAATTCAAGGATTTACCGGTGAGGCAAAGAAATCCATTGGGACTAGGCTTTTCAATGGTATGGGTTTCGGCCCAAGCCCGGCCCGAACCCGCCCTATTTATGCGGGTAGGTTTTGCCTTTTACTACCCAAGCCCGACCCGATTACTATTAGGGTCGGGTATGGTTTTATCAAAAGCCAGCCCGATTAGAGTTCGATCGGACTATTAGTTTTCCATTGTATCAAAACATGGGTGTGTATTTTATTTGTTTACCATTTTATTTTTTTACATATAGAAGGATATGCATATTTTTGTTGTGAACTTGACTACATCACCGCCCAATTTATATGTTAACATTGTTTGCATACAATTTTTAACAAATTTGCAATTTTAAAATATGGTTTTAACATAAATAATCTAAGTTATGTATATGGGTATTACCCAGCGGGCTTAAAAAGCCCAACGGGCCAGGGTTGGGTATTGTTTTGGAATACCCTACGGGTTCGGGTCGGGCTCAATTTTTAATTATTGTAATCGAACTCGAGTACGGGTTTTATGATACGCGGATCGAACCCGACCCATTAACAGGCCTAATTGGGACTATTGAATTTTTAGTGGGGTTGGGGGATGGAGACCATAAGATTGTGTAGGTTCAAAAGTTCATGATTGTGGATGAGTATTCGACATACAGTGTCTTTTTTGGCTGATCGACCCATGCTAATTTTAGAATAGCACTAGCTTCCTATTTTTTGATGATGAAGTTCCCCATGGAGAATGAGGTTGGATTGATTAGAGGTGGTTAGAGCATTAGCCGAGAATGTTACATAGTCCAACTTAGAGAGGTAAAACAATGGGAGCAATAAAAGAATGTAGAGAGAGATTTCTACATCAAGACCTCGAAAGCATATCAATTATGGCCTAAGTCATGCCTCATGAACCATAGCAAATTCTATAAGTCTATGGATACTATGAAGAAGTCTGAGGAAGTGTGAGCAGTACTAACCCAGTTGGCGGTCAACATTCTGATTGATGTGGACGATTCTACTCGGGTCTTTAAGAACGGATCTTAACTCGGCGTGGGATTGAAGGAATTGATTCATTTTCTCTATGCAAACTTAGATGTATTTGCTGAATGCATTTAGGTATGTGTTGGTTATCGCCGAAGATAGCATGCCACATACAGAATGTAGACTCGAAATACCCACCTACGAAGCAAAAGAGACGCAATCTAGATCCGGGGCAATCTGCTACGCTAGAGGAAGAAGTAGATAAGGTGAATGCATAGCTTTGTCCGTGGTGCTTTATGCCTTGAATAGGTTGTCGAGAAAGTAAATGAAAAGTGGCAGACGTGTATTGATTATTCGAACCCTAAGAAAGCACGGTCGAAGGATAGAATCCCTTTGCCCATAATTGACTAGCTAGTAGACGAAACCCCGGACATTAGTTACTCTCTTTTATGGATGCTTATTCTGGCTATAATTAGATATCGATGTATGTTTCAGATCAAGAGCACATAAGTTTGACAATAGATTAAGGATTGTACTATTGTTGAGTAATGCCATTCGGTCTAAAGAACACCAGAGCTACTTACCAAAGATTGGTAAATTCCATGTTCCTTAATCAAATCGGACGGAAGATGGAAGTGTATGTGAATGATATGCTTATAAAGTTACGGCTATTAAAGAGCAACATGGATGACTTTTTGAAGATGTTCGAATTGCGGTAGAAGTATAAAATGAAGTTAAATCCATTGAAGTTTTTTTTTGGGGTTGCATCGGGGAAGTTTCTATGATTTATCATGAATTCGAGGGGCATCAAGGCTAATCCATAGCAGATGGATGAGGAACGTAACTGTCTGAACCACGATGAGGGAGATGCAATGCTTAAATGGGAAAGTTTCCACATTAAGTCGGTTGCCTCAAAGGCAACTGATAAATATATACCGCTCTTCAATGAACTAAAGAAGCTAAGAGGAAAGTTTTCTGGATAAAGGAATACCATTAATCTTTCAAGGAGTAACTATGGCATATAGAAAGACTGGCAATCCTATCCAAGCTTTTGAACGGAGAAGATATATTCATCTAATTGGTGGTATCTACTCATGCACTAGTGCAACATTAGCACATGAGGTGGCGAAGGTTCAAAGGCTAGTGTATTATATCAATAAGCATTTTACAAGAGCTGAAAGGAACTATCCAAAGCTGGAAAAGATCGCATATTTCTGATTGAGTACATCAAGGAAGTTGCGATCATATTTCCAGGCTTATCCAATAAAGGTGCTGATGTATCAGCCATTGAAGTAAGTGTTGCACCGATCTGAGACTTTGGAAGGTAATTGAAGTGGAACATCGAACTGAGCCAGTATGACATCATTTACCATCCAAAGAGGGTGATAAGAGGACGAGCATTGGTGGATTTCATTGTTGAGTTTACAATCCAAAATGGAAAGGAGGAAGACGATATGGTCACACATTTTCAGTGGAAACTATTTGTAGATTAAGCTTCTAATGAACGTAGTTCTATGGTCGGAGTGATACTCATGACTTCAAAAGGATGAACAATTTGTTATGCATTGAAGGTGGTGTTCTCTACAACAAACAATGAGGCTCAGTACGAAGCGTTGATAGGGGGACTCGAGATAACGAATTAACTGGGTAAGGATGGTGCATGTAATCAATAACTCCCAGTAGGTGGTTTGCCAGGTGAAGAAGGAATTCCCAGCTAAGAGCGTCAGACGCTCCCTTTACCCGATGAAGATAGTGGAATCACTGAACGATATATAGAATTATATGATTATGCACATCCCTAAAGGGGACAATGCAAAGGCCGATTCATTGATCAAACTAGCTAGCTCTAGAGGTGCGCATTTGTTAGGAATGGTTCTAGTTGAGATTATATCGGCTCCAAGCATCAATCAGATGTAGGTCGACTTCAATTTGGAGGCTGAAGAGGAGAAGGAGTCATGGATGACTTCGATCAAGGACTATCTACTTAAAGGAACCCTCAAGAAAGGAAGGAACGAGTAGAAGAAACTCCTTCGTAAGGTACCATGGTTTATACTGCAAGGTGGAGTGTTGTATAGGAAAGATTAATCAACCACTCTTCTTTGGTGTGTAGCCAAGGATGAGGCTAGGAAAATCCTCATGGAAATCCATGAGGGTAGCTATGGCGATTAGACCGAAGGGCGTACATTAATGAAGAAGATAACTCATTATGGATATTTTTGACCAACAATAAATCGTGATACTGCTGATAACGCCAAATGGTGCAACCAATTCCAGAGGTTTGCAAAAATTCCAAGAGCCCCATCCATAGAGCTTAAGTAAATGGTTAACCTATGGTTATTTATGGTATGAGGAATTGATCTAATGGGTGTTTTACGTATGTCGAAAGGATGAGCTAAATACGTAATTGTTTTGGTGGATTACTTCATAAAATGGGCTAAAGTGGAACCACTTGCCACGATCATAGTGAAGAAAGTAATCAACTTTATGATGAAGAATATTATCTATAGATTCGGAGTACCCCAGAAAATTGTTACGAATAATGGAACTCAGTTTGAAAGTACCGAGAACAAGAATTTGTACAACTAGTACAAGACTGAGAAAACCTTTCGGTGGTAGAACACCCACAAGTGAATGGACAGGTGGAGGCGATGAATAAAATCATCTAAAGAAATGATCAACTAAAGCCAAGGGCAACTGGGTCAATGATCTTCCACTTGCATTGTGGGTTTATAGGATGACCTATAAGTCCATAACTGGAGATACACCATTCAGTTTGGCTTACATATCAAAGGCCATGATTCTGATCGAACTAGAAGTCCCTTCTCATTGAAAAAATACTATGATCCCAAGGTCAACGAGGAAATCTTGCTTGAGTCCCTCGATTTGATTGATTAAAAGCGAGAAGAGGCTGATTTAAGGGTAGCTGCTCACCAGAAGGGAGTAGCACGGCATTTCAACACAAGGTCGAGAGTCATAACTTCGAGTTAGGGGACCTCATTTTGAAATGAATTTCCTGTGTATGGGGGTTCTTAGTCTGAATTAGGAAGTCCCTAATGCTATCGAACAAAAGCTTGGAGATAGAACTTTCAAGCTAGCTACTGTTGATGGAATCCCGATTCCAAGGGCGTGGAATAGCGACCTATTGCAACGCTACTTCGCTTAGAATACTTAGTTTATTTTTAGCAAATATGCCACCCTAGTGAACTGGGGGCAATGTAATAAGGCAGGACTTGCCACGTCTTTCATTTATAAATAAAGTTAGCTTCTTGAACCAAAACTGTATTCTTTTATGCAAATCTTTATGCTGCATGATTAGTATTACAATCATATACTTGAAGATAGGTATCAATTCCTTTGATCTAGGATCAGAACAAAGGAGTATAATCACAAGAGTCGATCAGATAATTCGACCCTATCCCTCTAGTGTTGACTATTGCTCGGAGGTAGGAAAATTTAATTAGGGATGCTCAAAATTAGGCAACTTAAGCCACGATTTTCAAAGATAGAAACTAATGCATGGTTGAAATTCTAACAACCATGCTAGTGGCTTAGCAGGATGTGCTAAGCCGAGGATAAGCAAGAATGCTCGAAGGATACTCCCAATCAACACCTGAAAATAGGTGAGACTGTATGCGGATATCTAGAGAAGGTGTCTGAAGCACCATTTCTTGAAGATAGGAGCTAGCGTACGACTAGGATTTTCATGACCATGCTTGTGGCCTAGCAGGATATGCTCGACCAAGGATAAGCAAGGATGATCGGTGAATGCTTTCAATAAATGCCCAATGAGAGGAGAGCTTAAGAACGAGTACCTAAAAGTAGGTATCATTGGACTCCTCTGGTCCAAGATTAGGACCAGAAGAGTATAATTAGACTAGGGGCAATTAGATAATTTATCCTACGTTGTTGGCCTTCGACCAATGCTTGAAGATAGGTAGGATTGAAGGGTAATGCTCAGATTCTAGCATCTGGAACGCCAAGCACTAGAGATGGGACTCATTGTTTAACGGGATTACAAAAAGTACGAATCTACTCACGACCTAGCGGGACATGCTTGGCCGTGGTCAAGTGGTGGAAATCAAAGGATAATATTGATCACGTCCAGTTATTGGCAAAATCAGAAAGTCAGGATATGAACATCCAAACCGCTATTCTTCGAAAATAGGGAATGCCACAGAACTTGGTTTATTTACGAATTGATAATGGTCGAAGGAAACTTGACCAAAAATAAACTAGAATAACCATAGATTCGATTCAATATTAGTTTTGTTTAACAAAATGGAAACACTTTGGCAACAATAAACAAAACTAAATAATGGAATATAACTGAAGTAATTGTAGAAATTTTACTTATATGTATAGAGTTGTAGCAAGTAAAAGCAATGTACAAATATTGGCATCTATAATATGGATGAATTATAATACAAGCAGTTATATTATATGTGTAGGTAGTTGTATATGGGCAAGAGTAATATATAAAATGCGGAAATGTAAATGAGATAGTGATTGATAAAAACAATCTTTCATTATATTCATTTTATGTAAATCAGCTACAGGGACCGGTCCTGCACAAGCACGACCTATATACAAAAGGAAAACAAAACGTACAACCAAAAAAAGACAAATGGAAACTCTCTCTACATAAGCAAAGTGAAGGGCCTACTTCTTATGCACCTTCTTCTTCTTTTCACCCTTGTCACCTTTACCGCTTGAGCTATCGCGAATTCTCTTTTAGCCCTTTTCGCCCTTGGGTTTCCCCTTTGTTGTACTGCCTTTGAAAGGAGTGGTATCTTGTCAGTGATTATGATGGTACGATCTTCATGTTGGTCAATGGGGGGCTCAAATGTTTCTATGTTACAGCCGACAATGCTGCCTTTCGAAGGTCTGATGGTAATAGAAAGAATTCTCAGAGAAGGATTTGGCTCTTCGGTGTTGACAAAATTTTCAAGTCTAGGCTCAGTCTTGATTTTTGCTTTAGAAACATTAATCTTCAACCTTTCCGCCATAGAAATAGGACCAATTGGGCCCGAGGAGCATGTAATGCTGATGTCTTCCCCCAGGGACTATGAAGTTTCATCAATTCCTCCAGTGCTGCAATTTTTTTTCAAATCAGGATCGGGAATGGGCTGGTGGGAAGGCTTGGAATGACTGGTCCCATGGTAATGAAATTGACTCGGTAGAAATTACTGCGAGGCCCAAGCCTTGTAAAATTATTACCGGGGGAGGTGGAAGAGATGGATAAACCGTGGGTTCACAAACGGAGAAGTAAAGGTTAGTAATAGCCACAGATGAGAACTGAAGGATCTCGAACACTGGAGAGACGAGAGATATACCTTCATGATTTGAAGTTTCCTTGGTTAGAGATACAGTGATCTTATCCTCCTCTATAGCCGATAGGATCAGTTGAGAAATGAACATGGGGATATAGGGCTCGTCAGTAGCCATGGCGATGGAAGATGGAGTTGAAGTAAGTGTGGCCTCTGAGTTGACCCTTTCAGACATTAGAATATCCACCGCAAGCTCTTGGACTTTGGAAGATGTTGATTTTACATGGCCCGATGCACTTGGCCCAGCAGGAATTTCAGTTGTGGCCTCTATAGCAGTGGCATCCTATGCAGCTAGTATTGCCATTTTCTCTTCTAATATTTTGATGTCATCGACGTCAAGATATTTAGCATTAATTCGTCTATAGTGAGGCCTTCACCGGACGCCTTTGTACGTCGTACTACCTCTTCCAAGGCATTGATAAGAGTGATGAAATAAGTCCTTCCTAACCACTTCAGGTTCTTGAATTGGATGACCTTAGCGAAGAACTACTAAAGGGTGGAATTCAAATCTTATTTTTCCTTCGTCGCTTTCTCTTTTAAGTCATGCAGCTCACTTACGGCCCCGACATGATCAGCATGAACCTCCAATTTCTCCATTTGAGGCAGACTCAAGCTTTTTGATTTCCTCCTTGAGTTTCTGTATGTTGGCTTCCTTGTTCTAAAGAGCCTCTTGTTCTAAAGAGCCTTGTCTTTTCTTGGAGGGTCAGGTCCCTAGCAGCGAGCTACATCTTGAGATAAGCATTCTCTTCGTGAGCAGTTTTACTTGGTTTTTCATCACAATCTCGGCTTGATTGTAAGCATTTCTCATCTCTTCGACCAAGTCTTTGGTGTTCTTTGTCAATGTCTCAGTAGTACAAAATATGTCTGTTGCATCGCCTTATTTTCTTCGAAGCAAATAGTATCATTTGCTTCAGTTCTCCCTTAACAACCAAAGCAAGCAATTGGTACATGCAAAGCATTAGAAAATGCTAAAATGCAATTTGCTTCGGTTGTTGTTTACAACAAAAGCAAATGCATCGAAGCAAATAAGGTTATTTTCTTTGACTGTGCAAGCAACCGAAGCAAATAGACCTTTAAAATATAAAATAATATAAAATCAAAAACATCCATTCAATTTAGAAGCCCGCCTTAATTTGCCTTTATAATTTTCATTCAGCGCCCAAACTTTATTTTCATCTAGAACGCCTACCTCCCCAATCCTAAGTCCTAAATCGCTCATCTTCTCAAAATCCCAACTCTGCAACGCATGCCATCAGATCCGCTCGCATCTTGAGATTGATCGCATTTCCTTTCTAGAATGGGTAAAATCTGATGTTGTCGATGCTAGTGGTAACCGCTTCCTGGTGTAAAATTGAGTCTTCGCCTTCAATCTGATGTGCCTGAGATGTACGGTTTACTATTGTTGCTTTAAATTTGGAGTTGAGGTTCTGATGAACTTGGTGAAATGGGCAGTTGCGAATGCTCTACTTTGTCTTAGCATCTTTTTGTTTATAGTAGTTCAAATAGAACTTGTCTATTTTTTCTCCCAACCACGTTAGCAAAAGCCTCTTTTACTTTCTATAGATCCAAATGTTTTAATTTTACTAAAAAGGTAGGATGGAGCAATCAAGGAGATTATCATAACTGGTAGTTAGATGCCTTAGCACTTCTTCACCATCGATTTACATATCAAACCCTAGTATTTCCATAATTTTCGATCCTTCTTGCAATTTATTTTTGTTGTATATATATATCTTCTATCAAAATTACATATTTAACTAATTATATTTATAAATACATTATGCTAGTCTTCCTGGAGTTTTTAGCCCATTAGTTTGAAGGTACCATGTTTTCCCTGATTCCAAGTTTCTTTTTGTTATAAATATGAAACTAGACTAAAATATTATGGGAACTTGTTAACAGATTTCTTAATCCATTGCTTGTTTTTTTATAGATTTTACAAAGGTATTGACTTATGATATGCCAGGCCTCCGGTATACACACGCAAACTATTGAACATGACACCATGCAATTTATGTTTGAGCCTGTGTTGGACATGGAATCATATATTAAAGATGCTTGAATCTGTTATAATCATACATATAAAAGGGAAAGGAATTTTACACTCAAAATTTTTTGTAAATTAAATATGAATATTAAAGTCAAATTATGATCACTTCGACATACTAAATTCTATCCATATTTTTCTTCGCGTGATAATTCTGATCATGCCATTGCTTTGATCTAATGGCTATTAATTCGAGTAAAAAAAATCTGAATGTAAAGATGCTTAACATATCTAAATGATTGCAAATAGATTAAAACATTATTATTTAGCACCAATATCATTGCTTGATAACAATGGTAGAGTGACTTGTCTATCATGGGTCAGGCGACCTTAAATTTTAGGTCAGTGGTACTTACTTGTGTTCATTGGTTATATAATATGATCGACTAATGATATTTCATTCAAGGTGTGTTTTAAACCCCGACTCCCTTGAAGCTCGCTTCCTTCTCAAGTTAATATTTAACTTAGCCCAAAGCAAAAACACCTCATAATATTAGATTAATAACTATAGAACAACCACTATGTCACCAAGTGAATCAGACAACGATGATCACACAACATAAGGTTGATTTGCTATTGTCCTAACATTTTCCACTGTTTCACACAACATATGGAAAAAATACTCTGTTGTTTGAATAGCTCCTAAAATCTCAATGTCCGTGCTTGTCATTCACACAAAATCTTATCTGTTGTCTGATTGAAGTTATCAAAAAATTTAGTTTTAGCTCCATAATTTTCCTCTAAATATTTTGGTGGCCACATATTTTCCCTCTAATATATTTGTTGTCTGATTGAAGTTATCAAAAAAAATTGGCACTATATTTTACCTCTAAATATTCGATGCCTTTTCCCTTTGATATTTTGGTGGTCGCTTTCCTTGAATTATTTCCCTCTCAATATTTTGTGTTCCCTCTTCTCTCCCTCTCAAAACTAAATCAGCAAAACCCTTTAATCTCACTCTCAAAACCAAATCTGCAGAAAAAAATCGACCACGTTCCCTCTTCCCTCTTCTCTCACTCCCAATAAATTGATGGTCGTGTTCCCTCTTCATTCTGATATAGGGTTTCTAGATCAAAAACTACCGCTTGGAATTTGAAGTGCGAATGATACTCCTTCTCTGATGCTCGCACACTTCGATTAGCCGTGATTGCTGCGTGGTTGCTTTCCTTGTCGAGTTGATCGCTATCGATTTGGTATGTTTAGCAATTTTGCCCCATTCAATTTTATGCTCGAACTAGATTAAATTTTCCGATGATGATATAGGTTAACTTATAGGGTTTGAATCCCTATATTTTCATTTTGAAATTCCTGAATCTATTTCGAATATAATTTGGACATTGGTTTTACTAACTTTGGCCTTGATTTTTTAGATTTTTTTATTTTCAGTTTTGAACAGATTCATTTTTTAATTTATTTCCTGTGATTTCAGTTTTGAAATTCCTGATTTCTTTGCTGAAATGCTTGTGTTCATGAACCTATTCTGTATGCATTTGCTTTTTGGGCCCTTGCTCTTGATTACTGCATCTACATATGTATATGTTGCCTATTTATGTATCCATCATGATGTTTGCACATGTATATATTGTCTATCTATCTACATCATAATGTTTGCTTGAGCTTGCACCTAGTTCTACTTGAAATTTACTTTGTGACTTTGTGGAGCTTGCACCTTGTTGCTTCATATTGGTTGATGATTCTTGCTTATGCTAATTTGTAACTGGTGTTTGACATAGCATGAATTGATTTCTTCCTTTTGATGCCTTGCCTAATTTTAATGATTTCTTCCTTTTGATGCCTTGCTTGATTTTGGTGATTTCTTCCTTTTGATGCTAATTTGTATCTGCCTATTTATCTACATTATGTCATGTATGTACCATTATGCATGCTTCATGTGTGCATCTTTAAAGGTACATTTCTGTACATATATACATGTATATGCATATGTGTGTGTATTTATATTACTTGTGCTCTAAAGCTTGTTGTTTGGTTTGCTTGTCCCTTAAGGCTTGCAAATTTTTGATTGAAAAGGAATTTGCACTTATTGTATCAAATCATCACTATTGAACTAGTTGATACTAACCTGTTGCATTAGTGCTAGTTGTTGTTGAACTAATTAATGATTGAGGTGTCTTCTTGCTTGTTGCTAGTTATGTATAATTGTATTTACATATATGTTTGCACCATGCTTGGTTGTGTGAATATGTGCTTATGGTTCTATATGTATGTATATACATGTGCACTATGCTTAAACTGTTTTGAGATTTCATGCATTTCACTATATCAATTCATCACATAGAACTTCCATGTATACACACACATACATAAGTATATATGTGTGTGTGTGCACTCGTTCTATTTGGATAATTCCTGTTGTGGTTTATATATGTGTGCACTTGTATATATACTTGTATGTTCATACTTGTATATACATGCTTAGACTGTTTTGACTTGTATACACTTGTATATATGAACTGGTTTGTGTATATGAACTGTTTTGATTTGTGTACACTTGTATATATATATATATTTGTATATACTTATATATATGAACTGGTTTGTGAGTTGTTTGTATATACTTGTATCAACTTATATACACTTGTATGTTCATACTTGTATATACATGCTTATACTGTTTTGAATATGCTTAAACTGGTACATGGTTTGAGATTTCTTAAATTGATCGCTTAAACCAGTTTATATATGTGTTTAGAAAATGCTTAAACAGATTGCTTCTTGAACCGATTACTTCTTGAACTCCAAGTCGGATTGCTTCTTGCACTTGAACTGATTGCATTGCCTTGTTTTGTTTTGTACACACACACATCCTTGCCTTGTACATATATACATGTTTACATCCATATGTGTACACACACAGATATATATATATATATATATTCCATTATTGAAGTTATGTATACATGTATACATCCTTGAGTTTGCTGACACCTGAGTGAGCTGCTCCTATGTGCATTGGCACCTGAATGTGCATTTTCTGAACCATTTTGATTTTCTAAACCATTTTGAGTTGAACTTGTTTTTTCTGAACCATTTTATGTGCCTTGGCATTTGTTGTTTTGTCTGAGCTTGTTTATGTGCACTATCTTGAATTCTTGCCTAGTTGAACTTGTTTTTTGAACCATTTTGATTTTGGTACCTGAGTGTGCTTGTTACTGCTATATGCAGTCTTCTTGCTTGTTACTTCCATGTTTATACACACATACATATGTATGTATATATGTGTGAAATATTATCATCTTTTGTATTTTGTACATGTGTATATGTGTATATGTGTGTTGTTCACATATACTTTTGATGTTGCATGGTTTGGCAATCTGTTTTTAACTGAAATGAAATATGCAATGCACTTGTTTTTCACTTATACATGGCTTTTTGAACTGCACTTCTACACTTTTAAGTCCTCGGTACATACTTGTATATACTATTATATATACATACTTGTACCATATTTTGAATTATCTTGAGCTGGAATTGTTCATGTGTTCATTAGTAGAATTGCTGCCGTGACATTGTATATACCTGAGTGTGCATCTGAGTTTGATTTTCTGGTTTGTATATTTCTGGTTTGATTTTTTGGTTTGAGTTGCATTTCCTTGTGCACCTGAGTTGAGCCAGATGAGGTTTGGGCTTGACCTTGTGCACATTTGCACTGTGTTGAGCCTTCAGGCTTGACCTTTGCAATAGTCCGTGAGATTTAATCGATGTCCGGCCTTGTGATATTCATAGTGATACATTGTGCATATCATAAGTTGTCCGTGCACATATATATTTGTCCGGCCATGTCTAAAACATGAAGAGAAAACAAACCCATAAACTGAGGCAATATTAATATTCAAATTTTATTTTATTTTTGCAATTTAGGTTTGTTTTCTTTTCCATTTTACTGCGTTGTTTATTTGACAGGTATAAGAGATGACTGGATACAAGCTGGAGCAAGCAAATGAAGATCAATATCAAAAATAAACTCGAGTGAGCGTAAGTGAGTGCTAGTAAAAAAAAATGTTATATATAAGAGTGTAGAGAAAAGTTGTATAGATGAGAGTGATAATGAAAGTTGTATTGTATTTGAAAATGTAAGAATAGTGAAAGTTGTATTGTATTTAAAAATGTAAGTATAGTGAAAGTTGTATTGTATTTGGATTTTATTTGAAATAAAATATTTGTTTAAATAAAATTATGATTCGTTATTTCATTTTGCAAATATAACATAAGTGTAATTGATATGCATATCAGTCAATATTTATATGTTGTCTAATAGAAAATTTTAAAAATGATACTATAACATCAGACAACGTATGAGTTTTTCTCTTTTGATGTGTTAGTGCATATCATACGACGATGCATATCTGTGGTCTAATATGTAATGAGACGACAGGGAAACAGACGACAGATAGGTATTCATTCAGACAACGGAGCATATCTGTCGTATGATTCGTTTTTTCTCATAGTGAACCTAGAATAGATAATTTGGTTATAAGCTTTATATTGAGTTTGTAGTTAGAAGTCATGATAAAAATACAACACAAAATATGTATTGCAAATGATACTAACTAGTAAAATAATACATTGAAAATAACATAAAATGAAAATGACATGCACTGAATTTTTTCAAAATGATTGAACCAAAGTAGGCATTCTCAACCTATCCTCCTTAGGTCTGGTGTGAGCTACTGCAAGTTGGGGAATGTTTGCATCAGGTTTGAATGTGATGCTTGCATCGAGTCAGGTATTGAAACTGATTTAATGGAGTTCGGCTTAGTTTCCAACAATATTGTTCATCTAATACGTTAAACTTTGTTCAAGTATTATCTCAGTCTTTTAGAAACGCATTTCCATTCGGAGCCCTTTTGCTATAGCAGCCCATGGTACTTATATCTATTTGATGGCGACATTTTAAGAATATTTACACTTGTGTGGACTCATTTACTCCCACTCATACTCACACATGTGTTACATAAATATTTATTTGTTTCATGTTTAGTTAGGATACATATTTCGGTTATGCCATCATAATCATGGATTTTAAAGGAAATTGTTTGGGTCGAATACCAAATTGAAAAATAGTTTTACTTAATCCCAATGCGAGGATGGATAATATCTTTCAGTATATAATCATTGTAAAATTACTCAAATGCAACATTATAAAATGAATGTTCCTTTTGTTGTTTAATAGAATCTCATCCACTGTTATAGGGAGGTAATTCTGATGGACATCATGATTGTACAGATCTTAAACCTTATACTAACCGAAGAAGTAAAAGCTTAAAGTCGAGGAAACTTCCAAGAATCAAATTATACATGTTCTGTTACTGAATTTCATTATATTATCCTCATTTTTCTGTTTACTTATAGCTTTTTTAGGTTGGCTAAATGTAAGGCTAAATGAGTGATGCACACCTAATTAACTATCCTCTTGATTTGCCCAAATAGCCTTTTACCTTTAGATATACAATATAATTTTTTTCCTTTAAAATTTCCTTTGGCATGGTTGATTCGTAACTTTTCCTATCATGTTTTATTTAAAGACATTAATTCTCCACATTCAATGTAATAGGTTGCATTTCTAATGTTAAGAAAGGAACACACAAAATATGCACAAACCCTACTTAAAACACCATAGAATCAAAATGAACAATTGCTCGCGTCTTCTATCCAGTTGTAATATTTTATTTGTTGCTATTTCATTAATGGGTTGCATATGCTACAAAACAGGATTTTCTTTTCGCCTGCTCTGTTCTGTCATCCATGAGTTCTACTCAGCGCTTCAACTGTCTCTCGTAGATACCAACATCAGCTTGGCTTTAATAGTGCAGCATCATCATCTATATTTGTAGCTATTCACGTTTTTCTACTCTCTGCTATTTATTCATTCATTCATTGTTATGTGGTGACAGCCTACTGTTCCAGTTTAGTGTATCATGCTCACCGCAGTAACAGACCACTTCACTGACTACTGCACTACATATCCACTTGTAATAACATTACAAGTTTACGTTGTCGTAGTGTGCACTTCAAAATCTGTACTCTTTTTTAAAAGCAGTGCGGACTGTCATAGGATCTTCTGGTTGGGATGTTGTAGTTCCTAGAATTCATACTTTAAATTCTAATCGTCAAAGAAGGATTATGAATTCTTGAAAAATAATATGGACGCATAAATGTTGTTTTGGAAGCTCAGCAACATATGTCGATTATGAGTAAGAAAGCCATTTTCAACTTATATTTCTAAATGAAATACTAAGCAATCAATTTACTCTCTATATATGTTTATTCTATAGAATATGTTTTGTGGATAACTGCTACAAATGTTAGTGATTATTAAAGTACAAATTAAAATTTACAGTTATGAAACAAACATGATGGGCATGCTTTAATTTTTACTTATGTGCAGGCTTTGAATTTTTTTGATTGAATTTTTATGCTATTGACCGTCTTTTATAAAGGTGTTGAGAAGCAGATAAGGAATACATGTTTAATTGGCACAATACTAGGAATAGTGGTAAGCAATGTTAAGGTCCTTTATATTATTTACTGCAAATGGAAAATAAGTAATATATTTCAACTAGCAAAAGATATAGTATTGAGACAATTTTAGCAAAATTGTATGAGCATATATGACATTGTGTAACAAATCATCAGTGTGTACTAAAATAAATAGGAATAGGCGTAGCATGCTATTTCTTATTGCATTTTTCTAATCTGTTGATTAAATGCTACTGGAGCCTTAGCCTCCTGTAAAACTAAATTTGTCATCATTTGTGGAAATATTTAGTTTGCAAAACTAAGTGTGTATTTACATACATTTGTCATCTAACTGCTGAGAGAAGCAAAGTTTAAATAGTGGAGTAACACATGTTTTAGTGACTGAGGGTTGTACATATAGTTGTGAGTTTATATGCTGAAGAAACTTGTAAAACAAGCATGAGGAGAAAAAGAATGATACCAATCATAACAAACATCAGTAGCTACAGAATGTATTTATACATGATTATTAACGAATTGTAAAAGCACGTGCACAGTACGTGCACAGCTAGCATACTAAACACACTAATGCAACAACATATAAAACCAGTTTCTCTAACACTCTCCCTCAATTCGAACTCCCATTGTCTTCTTCATTTCTTCACTTTCCTCAACGTTCAGCTCTTGTCTCAACTTCACAAACCGATTAGCAGATAGTGATTTTGTTAAAACATCAGCTCTTTGATATAAAGCAGGAACATGGTTGATACAAATGTTGCCTCTAGCAACTTGCTCCCTTACAAAATAAAGATCCAATTCTATGCGCTTGGTTCTCGAATGGAGTATTGGATTAGCAGCTAGCTGAACAACACTTGAATTGTCACACCACACTGTTGAAGGCTCTATTGTATTACCAATCACCTCTGACAACAACGATTTGATCCACATTATTTCTGAAACCACCGCAGCTACACTTCTATACTCAGCTTCCGTAGATGATCTCGACACCGTAGTTTGCTTCTTCGAACACCAAGATACTAAATTCTTACCAAAATATACACAATAACCACTAACTGACTTCCTATCATCCCTGTCAGCAGCCCAATCTGCATCAGCAAATGCACTGATTTTTAATGAATCACTGAAATGTAGCTTTAATCCATAGTCTATGTTCCTGCCAAGTATCTAAGTACCCTTTTAACTGTTTTCCAATGTTCACTCAGTGGATTAGACATGAACTGGCAAACCTTGTTCACACTAAATGATATTTCAGGCCTCGTAATTGTGATATATTGCAAAGCTCCAACTATACTTCTGTAAAGATGAGGATTATCTATTGGATCACCGGAGTTCTTTGAGAGCTGCAAGTTTGTAGGCATTGGTGTAATATATGCTTTAGCTTTGTCCATTCCAGCTCTTTTTAATACTGTCTGAATGTAGTTTGTTTGACTAAGATGTAGCCCACCATCTTTAGTTTGCTTAACTTGTATGCCTAGGAAGAAGTTCAAGTCACCCAGTTCTTTTAACTTAAATTGATCGTTCAAGTATTTTATTAACTGATCTATCTCCTCAATATTATTTCCAGTTATGATGAAATCATTAACATAAACTAGAATATATATATGGTACAATGATTATCTTTCCTGATGAACAATGAATTGTCAGACTTAGTTGGATTGAAGCTAAGTTTCATCAATGTGCTCTTGAGTTTCTCAAACCAAACCCTAGGAGCTTGCTTCAAGCCATATATTGCTTTGTTCAATCTACAAACCATATGTTGCTTGCTGTTGTCTTCAAATCCCTTGGGTTGCTCCATGTATGCTTCCTCTTCTAGCTCTCCATTTAAGAATGCATTATGAACATCTAATTGCTTGACTACCCACTTATTATGTAAAGCAATAGTTAACATGATCCTTATTGTGGTAGGCTTTATCACTGGTGAGAAGGTCTCTTTGAAATCAAATCCTGGCTGTTGAGTAAATCCTTTTGCCACGAGTCTAGCTTTATACTTAGCTATCGTACCATCCACATTGTACTTCAGTTTATAAGTCCATCTGCTCCCTATGACTGTTTTGTTTCTTGGTAATGTCACCAGCTTCCTGTTCCATTGTTTACTAGGGCTTGATACTCCTCTTCCATTGCTTTTCTCCATTTACCATTTCTTATTGCCTGCTCATAGCTTGTTGGTTCAAGTGTTGAAAAATGTATGTTATATATCTTTGGTTTGAAGATGCCACTTTTTCCTCTGGTGATCATATGATGTCCTTTGGATTGCTCAATTGGTTTGACAACGCTCGAATCTCTTTGTTAACTGGTGTTGGTTGAATTAGCTAGTGTGCCTGGTGATCTATTTGGTAGTAGTGTCTGATGAGTATTATTCATGTTGCTGCTTTCATTTTCTGTTTGATTATGGGTGTTGTAATTCTCATCATCATTGGCATTTAATTCTGGCATACTAAGCATTGAATCATCTTCTGAAATCATTTCTGGTTCTGGATGATTTTCTTTATCAACTATAGGTATGGGAACTGGTAGCATTGATTTTCTGACATTAGTGACCTTCTTAGTACATTTCATTTGATTATCAGCAAATGGAAAAATTCTTTCATTGAACATAACATGTCTAGACATGATAATTTTTCCATCTTTTGTCAAGCATTTATATCCTTTTTGGTTTGATCCATAACCCAGGAACGTGCATGGAGTAGATCTAAAATCAAGTTTATGTGCATTGTAGGGTCTTAGCATTGGAAAGCATAAGCACCCAAACACCTTCAGTCTTTTGTAATCAGGTCTTACACCGTATAATACTTCATGTGGACTGATATATTTAAGAACTTTAGTTGGTAGATAATTGATTAGATATACTGCAGTTGAGAATGATTCAGGCTAGAATTTAAGTGGTAAAGAGCCTTGTGCAAGAAGTGTTAATCCCATGTCTACAATGTGTCTGTGCTTCCTTTCAACAATGCCATTTTGTTGAGATGTATGAGGGCATGTACATCGGTGAACTATCCCTTTTTGATTGAAGAATTCTTTCAATGGTTTAAATTCAGTTCCACCATCGGTTTGAAATACTTTCAATCTCTTATCAAACTGTCTCTCCACTTGTGTAATGAACTGCTTGACTGCATTAGTAGCTTCTGACTTTAATTTTAGGAAATAAATCCATGTGTGCCTTGAGTGTGCATCCACAAATGCAATATAGTACTTGAACCCGTAGTCAGAAGTTAAAGGAGCGGGACCCCATAGATCACATTCAACAAGTTCAAGTGGATTAGTATAAACTGTTTCAGACAAATTAAAAGCTAGCTTATGACTCTTCCCAATTTGACATTGACTACATAAATGAGGTTTAACATGATTTAAATGCAAAAGGTTTTCTTTATTCAAAACGACTTTCATCACACTTACATTCGGGTGTCCCAGTTTTCGATGCCATATATCATATTCATCATTTACATTATTATTGACAGAACTAACAGAACTACAGTATACCATATTATCATACTCTTTTTCATCAGATGATTTGAGATTGAATTTGTAAAGACCTTCATGCAGCTCCCCCTGCAATAATATATCTCCATTCGAATTATCCTTGATCAAACATATGTTTGGATGAAATTCAAAAAATACTTGATTGTCTCTTGCAAACTTTGAAACACTAATCAAGTTCTTTTTAATTTGGGGAACCCTAAGTAAGTTTCTTAACAACAATGTTTTATTTCTGTAGTTTGATGTAAACTGAGCATTACCAATGTGTGTGATGGCAATAGGTGTACCATTTCCCATATGAATAGAGTTTTTACCTTTATAGGCTTCTCCTTCAAGATTTAGATTGTGAAGATTGTTGGTCACGTGATGTGTTGCCCCTGAATCAGGAAACCAAGATTCATCATGTATATCCATGTCACAGGCTAGTGTATTCTGACTTTCATTCTGGCGAGTTGAGTTCTTTGAATTATGTCTTGGATCATTCTGGATCTGACTGAGGTTAACATTGTAAGGAGAATTTCTTGATGAACTTTGATTGGGTGAAACTTGTTGGTTGCTGCTGTAATTAGATTCAAATCTGAAGTAGCATCTCACTGCTGTGTGTCCTATCCTTCCACATATCTGACATTTTGGTCGATTATTGAAGAACCTTCCTCTTCCTCGACCTTGTGTCCTTCCTCTTTCATACATAGTGTATCCCTGATTGGTGGTGATTCTTGATAATTGTTAGCTGATGAGTCAGGTTTTGGATTGAGTTGCGTGTTCTTGTTCTTCATATTTGCAGCATAGTTAATGGAAAAGTCAGTTGATGAATTGTTCTTCTGTTCAAGCCTTCCTTCATGAGCAAGAAGGCATGAACTGACGTATTGTACTGATGGAGTGGACTCTTTTGAGGTTATGACTGCAATTATGGCTTCGAATTCATCTCCCAAGCCATTGAGAATGTGGAGAACATGCTTAGTTTCATTGACCTTATGTCCTGAAGATTCTAGCAGATCGCATATGTTCTTTACTTTTCCAAGATATTCTCTGATGCTTGCATTCTCTTGCTTCAAGTTTTGCAACTGCCTTTTGTAACTCATGATCCTTGCTGCTGCTTGCGAATTGAAGTTTCTATGAATGGCATTCCAGACTTCCAATGATGTTTTGCATCCAACAATAGTTGAGAGAAGATTAGGGCTAATTGAGGATAATATCCATGAACACAGCAAACTGTATTGTCTGGTATGTATTAAGAATTCTATGTTTGGAGTTGATTGATCTTCATTGGTGGTAACGAATTGAGGAGGAGGAGTGGGGATTGGATCTATGAATTTCTGCAGTCCATATCCCTTAATGGCCATTTCGATCTGAAATTTCCATAAGAGATAATTATCATCGTCTAGAGTTACTGTTATCAGTTGTGTTTGAGGATTAATGATTGATTTCAGTGATTTCTCTAGTCTTCGATGTTTGATTGACTGTGTTATTGGTTGAATCTAACCTTGATTGGGCTTCATCTTCTCCTGCCATGATTTGAATTAGATGAATAGGTCTGACTTGTAGAAGAGTAGATCTGAAATGTTATTTGGAAGATTTTATGATTGGAAGATGATCAGATCTGAGATCTGAGATTTAGGTTGTCGTTGGGCATATGCTCTGATACCATGAAGAAACTTGTAAAACAAGTATGAGGAGAAAGAGAATGATACCAATCATAACAAACATCAATAGCTACAGAATGTATTTATACATGATTATTAACGAATTGTAAAAGCACGTGCACAGTACGTGCACAGCTAGCATACTAAACACAGTAATGCAACAACATATAAAACCAGTTTCTCTAACATATGCAACAAATTATAATCATGTCTCACTTTTATTATAACAAATATGGATGCTCTAAATATGCAGAAAAATAACGTTGTGGCTGGAGCAATAACTGGAGCAGTTGTTGCACCAATGGTAGAAGATACAACACATGAGCAGTAGTTTATTGTGCCATAACTGGAGCTGTAATAAACACTGCTGATTATAAAACCTGATTGATAACATGGATTGAAATGAAGGGAAAAATAGAAAGCTCTGAAGCACAAAACTAATCTCCTTCACAATTTGATTTTAAAGGGATGGTAAAACTAAATTTGGTTTCAAGTAAGAGTTCCAACTAAACAATCTCAGGTTAATTTCTCTCTATATCTTTTTATAAAAAGTACAGTGGTATAATAAATGGATACCTTATTTATTTATTTAATTTAATTTTTATTTTATATATTTTTAGATTTTCTTTAACAATGTGAAAGTTACAATTTAATTACTGGTAGGAGGTGAGGTGCCATCGAAAATGAAGGCATAGGTATACAATGAGGATGGAGATGCCGATGTTCTGCAATTCGATGAAGAAGTTTTGGTTTCTACATTGAAGGAAGATCAAATTTTACTTAAGGTTGTTGCTGCAGCTCTCAATCCTATCGATTTCAAGAGGAGGCAGGGCAAATTTAAAGCTACTGATTCCCCTTTGCCTATAAGTTTATTCCTTAACTTGTTCATCTTTTGTAGCAATTTATGATTCCTTTTATGTATGTATATATATGTTTTTCTCCTTTGAGTCTATATAATTGCTTACTTCAATAACACAATGCTGTATTTATGGTATATCATAAAAAAGGCAAGCAATATTTCCATCTTTTATATTGTATACAACAGATTCAGGTTTCTCATCGAATAAAAAGTAATTTTAGGACCGGTTTGGTTTCATTTTGTGTTTTGTATTTTGCGTTTTGAATATTCATAACAAAATATGAGAATGACGGCAGAGAAATATAAAATTTTAAACCATTGCAACGACGATGGAGGTACGGTAGAGGGTATGGATGAACGGACGGAGGGGGTTGATTGTTTTCCATTCTTTTGTAATTCCTTCAAACACTAAAAAAACATAAATTTGTTTTCTATTTTATATGTTGGTTTTATTTTCCAAATCGGTTGTTTTCCAAAAATATATGTGTTGCATGTACGTTTTTTTAATGAAAACACAAAACTAAAAATAGCAAACCAAACGGGGCCTTATCTTTTGAAATTTTATGACAGTGCAGACGGTTCCAGGGTATGATGTAGTTGAGATCGTAGTAAAAGTGGTAGCAGTGTAAGTAGATATAAAAAAGGAGATAAAGTGTATGGAAACATACACGAAAAGGTATTGGAACACCCTAATCAGTTTGGATCGCTTGTTGAATACACAGCTATTGAGGAAAACCTTGCAGCCATTAAACCAAAGAACATAGCCTTTAAAAAAGCTGCAGGGTTGCCTCTTGCTAGCTGGTTTTTCTGTTGGTAAATCTGTTCTTGTTTTAAGTGGTGCTGGTGGACTTGGTTCTTTAGTCATTCTGGTTTTTTGATTCTTTAATTTTATTTATTGAACGTTATCTCATTTGTAGAAGGTTAAATTGGTAAAAAGATACGTATTATTTGTTCTTCTTCTCAACGAAGAAAGTTGAACTTTAATGTACACATGTGCGTATGTGTATCGTAATCACACCACTTTAATGTATAGTAATTTCTCTATGGACAATGTCCATATATCTGGTTTAATATATACCAAGCCTAGTTGAACCAATTATCGATCGGATGGTTCTATTTTATTAAAACTCGGTTAGATTTAGTATATCCACTTGGATGCAATGATTTACCATAAATCACGCCACAACTAAAATAAGGCTTATACTTCTGTGTGTTTCCACATTATGGTAATTACCAAGGTTGAGGATTTTATATTGTGTGTTTCCACATTATGGTAATTACCAAGGTTGAGGATTTTATATCAAATGGTAAATATAAAAATCTCAGGTTGATCCATATTATTTAGTTTGTGATTTGTGATTTATTTAGGTATTCATATATTTTGACTGTTTATTATGTGCTTTATCCAGATTTTTTTGCATATTTGTCAGATGTTTTTGTTGTCACATCCTCGGCAACAGCCACTGCCTTGCCACTATGGACAACAATAAGGAAAGCAGCAATAAGGAAAGCACCATGTGTTAGTGTGTAGTATTATTTTGGAGTATGTTATGAAATATAAACATTGATTCTAGTGTGTTCATTATGAATATTTGGTATTTTCGAGTATGAATTATTGCTTTGAAGTACGAACATTTAGTATGCTAATGTATTAAATTGTTTTAGTCATATTATAGCTATCTAACATGAAAATGTCATTATGATTTCATACCATTTTAGGCTTTAAATCCTGAAACATTATATTTTTGCTTCAAATGATATTTGCTTTGGTTGGTCGTGAACTACCGAAGTAAATCGGTGGTTTTTTGCTTCGGTTGTCATGAACTACCGAAGCAAATAAGTGTCATTTGCTTCGGTTAAGAAACAATCGAAGCAAATGACCTCTTTTGCTTTGGTTGTTTTACTCCTTTTGCTTTGGTTCACCAACCAAAGCAAATGACCTTTTTTGCTTCGGTTCAACAGCATAAGCAATAAACTTTGGCCTGTTGTGTCATTTTCATTTGCTTTGGCAGTTGAACCAAAGCAACATGGAGTATACAACCAAAGCAAATGACCTATTTTGTAGTAGTGTCTGAGCCGCATCTCTTTCCTCTACAGTCTTGGCCAACTTCTTATACTCACCTATGATTGTATGATAGGTCTTCCTCTTACTCAAACGATTGGATATCAGTTTGGTGAATTCTGTTGACATCGGGAAGAGCGAAGCGAGTTTCTTCCATTCGAACCCTTGGTCTATCGATTCTTGGATTCCTCCAACCCTACAGTTTGACTCTTTCCTATAGATATATTTGAGGTTATTATCAACATAATTGTAAAGGGAATAAGTAAAAAAGGTTATGTCGAAGTGGAAAAATAACACATCGCATAACACCGGCATAAAAAGAGAAAGGCAATGTCAAAAGGCTGAGTATTATAATATCGAAGGTCATGACAGGAAACCGCACTTCTCTTAAGGATTAAGGGCATTTCGCAAATAACATGAAGGATGAATGTTGACATTAAAGTCCCCGTCAATGTCGAAGACCTGCAGCATGTCGACACGACACCAATAGATGGTATTAAAAGTATAAAGATAAGCAACACTAAAAGAATGAAGCTGAGCCAACGTCGAAGACTATAAGATCATGTTGAAGAAAATAATGTCGCTCCTCAACTATGTCGACACTCTTCCATGTTGCATTCCATCAAAACTGCTCTCCATCGATGCCGCCTTCTAGGGATATCGCATACCACCATGTCACATATCATCAGGATGGGAATGGAGAAACAGAATTTAATGCTATCAATGTTGCTTCTCATCCTTGTTGCTTTACCAATGATGTTGCCACTTATCCATGCAAAATATTATCCACACCATGCCTTATTAATGCCGCATGCCATCAAGTCCACGAAGGATGCTGTCTAAAAGCATGTCACAAACTATTAGCCAAGGCCGCATTTCATGATTATCATTGTTACCCAGCATTGATGCTAAAACATGCCGAAGCCATGCAAGAAAAGAGGAATATAGCCATTCACAAAATCAAGTTCAAGAGATTTAGTGTACTCTCCTTTATAAAGCACAAAAGGCCTTTACATTCATTCACAAGCTCCATGTAAAGGCTACCACCAAGATAGAAACAAGTAGCAATCAAAGTTCCACATCTCTAATTGGAGCATGCCAACCTCCTTCCAACCACTATAAATATAGATAGATGTACCCCCTCATGGAAAGTGGTCCCTGACTTCTTTTCCTCTCTTACAATAAAGAGCTTGAGAACTATTGTAATGGCAAATGGCCAACGAAGAAGGAGATGACATATGACATTTGCATACAAGGACTTGAATAGTTAGATAATTGCATATTTGCACAATTGTAACATATGATTGAATAAAGGACATGACTAGAGCATATTGCCTATTGACTTACGGACTTGCCTATTTGCATATTGGCTAATGAACTTGTCTATTTTACCTTTCGAATTTATGGACTATGATTCAAACAGACCTGTGAATTATCATAACACTAAGGATATTATTGGAATTTCTTTAAACATACCCTCTTGTACATACATGATGAATGTTGAACCAAATTCTGGTTTAACATTTTTAGCGCTAGAAGGAAGGCCCGAACTTCTACGTGTTCAAATGACCAAAATATTATATAAGGGATTTTTGAATTTCAAAGTAATTTCAAATTTAAAATTTGAAATTTGAAAACTAACTTTATTGATGTTCAAATGCATTTTAGGAATGGACAGCAGCAATACCGCTTCGATTTTCATCAATACCGCTTGCTTTCGATGTCAATCACATAGTACATCGCTCTGCCATAATACCTCCTCGAACAAATTAGTTTATTTCCACTTCTCCTACTTCACAACTCTACACCCATTTGACATCATTTTTTTCTATCCATTCAACATCAGTTCTTCCTCATTCAACTTCGGCATCGAATATTTAACATCAAAGTATTGAACATTAATCCTCTAATCAGCAACCCCTACAGATCTGGATGAATTCAAAGATAATTTGAATGACTTTGAAGCCGATCTATAGTTCGAATCCAATTTGAATTTCGAAGATGATTTGAATTTCAAAATCCAAGTTTAGATCCGAACACTGCCAAAGTTATAGAATCAGGTGGTAGTGGATATTCAAGTTTGGATGGTAATGAGTATTTATATGTAGAATTAGTTGGCTCAAAGTTCATAGTTGATATCGAAGTTCATAACTGGCACTGAAGTTCATAGTTGATGCCGCCAATATCAAAGGTAATGAGTATCGCTAGTAGCTAAGGTAATGGATACCGCCAATGATGAAGGCAACCGGCTTTGCTAATATCTCAATGGTCAATCGATGATGGCCATGTCTCAAAGTCAAAGGTCATCGATGTTGGCCACATCTCAACACCGCTAATGGTTGATGTCTCTAAGCATCTGGTGCCGTGAGTAAGTAAATTTGTCATCGTCAATATCGATAATTACCCAATGTCGCAAACAGGCGACGTTGTGAGATACCCAAGGCCGAGATTGACACCGACAATAAACTTATGCCATCAATTATTTAATGCCACAGGTAAACAGTAACGCCGCTTATAAAGGATGCCAAGAATCAACTGTCGTAATTGACGGCAATCAAAATAATCAACGTCGAAGTAGTGAAGTCAGCATCGAAGTTTAAATCAACATTGAAAATCACCAGATCCAAGCCGAAACAAAGGATTTCAAGCATAGAGATCCTTTTTCAAGGTTGATGGTTTCACTTTAAAAAATCTCAGGTTTCAAAAGTTGATTATTTTAAGCTTCAAAAGGGATAAGTCTTCGAAAATTCCAAGTATTTGATTTTTAAAAGGAATTTATACTTCATTTATCGATTTTGAAAATGAAAAGATTTCAAGTTTATTGATTTCAAAAATAAGGAATTTTAAAGAAATTTGATCTCAAAATCATGGTTTATGCTTTCAAATGGTATATATGGATTCAGCTTTCGTAACATAACACGTTCTTGGTTTTACACATTTGGGATTTCAAAGATATCGGTATATACATTTGGTTTCAAATGTATATGTTTTGTGCAAACAGTTTTGAAAAGGTTGATTTAAAAAAAATCATGTCAGATTCAACATTTAGCTTCAGATATACATGTGAATGAGTTTCAAATGCAAAACTTTGAACATATCTTGAGTTCCACAAAGCAGGTCTTGAAAAATTGATGTTTCAGCTGTATAAATTATATATATATATATATATATATATATATCATCATACATGTACTTGAGTTTTCATATAGGAATATTTGTATCTGGTTTTGGGAATTTACAACCCTTAGCTTACATTTAGATTTCAAATACATGCAAGTATCAAAACTTTAAATATATCAGTGGAAAAGAGGTTTGGGTTCTGGTAAAAAGACCCAGGTTTGATTCCTACTATGCGCTTCCCTATCCTATATAAATTTATCCGGAGGTATGGAGGCTTGGATCAGCGGACGGCTTTACTATACCCTCCTCAGGAGTTTACCGGTCCGCCGGGTTCTCCTGGGTTTCCAAAAAAAAAAACTTTAAATATATCAGTTGTATAGGATATACAAAATTCTTTGCATGAATAGTTTCATATGTTTGAGTCTCAAAAACTTACAATTTCCAAATATATATTGTTCTATATATGTGTTTCGAAAGTATTAGTGTCAAGCATAATGATTTTAAAAATAGAGTTTCCCATATGTATGCATTCTAAGTATGTAAGTTTTGGGTTTAAATACATATCAGCTCTCAAACACAAATCATTTTTGTAGAACTTGCGAAATACATATCAGGCTTCAAATACATATAGAGTTCGCGTACTTCTGTTTTTAAGTAGAATATTATCAGGATCTTCAAGAACAGATAAACACGTTAGTTTCAAATATATCAAGTCTCTCGTATACGTAAGTTTTCAATTGGATGTAGTTTCATATATATGGATTTTAATTATATATTAGTATTGTATATATTAGGTTTTAAGGTGTGTGTAATTTTCAATATCAAGTTTTTAATGATATATGCAGTTTCATATGATAGATTCTAAATATAATAGTTTTCAGTATAACAGATTTTCAAAAGCATGAAATCCTTTATATGTACAAATTTTTCTGAATACATATTAGATTTTGGAGGCATAAGAATTTTAGATATAAGGAGTTTCTTATATGTACAGATCCAAGTACTTATTTGGATTCGAAAGCATAAAGTTTTGAATATAATAGTGATTTTGAGTGGTGTTAGGTCTTAAAAATGTTGATTTCATAAATATATAGATTTAAAATATATTAATCCTGCATATAGAGGTTTCACATTTATCTGGTTTTGCATTATACCAGGAGGATTCAAAAAGTATAGTTCCAGATTTCGAAAATCAAAGGTTTCGCATATATGATTTCGAAAATGAACAAAGTTGATTTTGAAAATAAACGATCTCGTATATCTATGTTATTGAAATTTACAAACTATTGAGTATGTTCCAATTTTTTAATATGTGCAGTTTTGTGTATATAAATATATATAAGTTTCTAATGGGCATTAAGCTTTGAGTATATACACAGTTTCAAGTACATCTGATTTTAATGTGTTTTGAATATATACAAGATTTCAGATGTGTAAAGGCTTCATATACACATGTGTGGGATTTAATAAGCATAAAAATTTCAAGCCATATGAGTCGAGTTTCAAAAGCATAATATTTTGAATATACATGAGTTTCAAGTGAGTTAAGAGTGTTGAATACATATTGGGTTTCAAAACTGTAAAAGGATTTAAAAAAAATAAAATTATCAAAAATATAGATTTCGAAAGTAAAGGTTTTAAGTATATTAGTTTCAGATATATTCGTGTGCAGTTTCAAATGCACCAGCTTTTTGAAAGAATGCAGGTTTCGAGTACATGATTTTGTACAAATATAATTCTAAACATATATATCAATTTTGAACTATATTTCATTAAGTTTTGAATAAAAAGTGATTTGGGGTATGTGCATGGTTTCAAGTTTACATAATCTCGAGGTGGATATGGTTTATACGAAAATGGTACATACACGATTCCAAATTCACAAGAGACTTTGAACTTTGGGTAAAGCACAAGTATAAGGTAAATTCGAACATTGGCAAGCAATATTGTATGGTTTAAGTGATTTCATTATGCCGAATAGATAAGTGATGATGTATGGATCGAGTAATGCCGTAAGCATTAATAATTTTGAAACATATTAGGTTTGGCGCATAACAAAAAGATATCAAGCCCAAGTTTCAGGCAAAACCAAATGATGTTGAATGAATCAATCAGTGATAAAAATGACAAATGACTTCAACCATATTAGATAGAATCAGGGAATCTCGATTGCATCAGTGGATTTGTATTAAATGGTTTTATACACATTATCCTGTATATATAACATAGTTGCATATATGAAAATTTCTATAAATCAAGCTTTCTTATAGCGGTGAATTTTCTGATAATATATAAAATTCGGATCTTCTATTTCAAAACTTGGAGTTATATGATGATGTAACTCTTTGTTATAAAATGTTATTTCAAAAGAATGGATTCTTATAAAAAATCATATTCTTGTCTATAAAGTCTATTAGTTCATGAAGCATGACTTTTTAGACTTACAAACAAAACATTTCTTTTTGCTAAGTAAAGCCTAAAGTAGTACAATTTTACGAAGGTATATTAATATTCATCTTGGCAAGCAATTTTATTCAAAGAATTTTAACAAACATATCTCTGAGAAAATATTCTTTGCAAATCAAAGGAGATATTACTGATTGTTTCATATGACTATCTATTTTGAAAAGGAATTTGCAAAGTCCTTAAAAGTATATACTATTGAGAACTATGAAATTTTTTTAGAACTATCATGTCATATTTGTATAATTAAAACTCTAATTAGAAGAGTCTATTCTCAATTAAAGGGGTTCATGAATCATGATCGCTTAGTCTCTTATATGAGATTATAAGTTTTACAAAAACTTTCTTTGAATTTCAAACACTAAGAATAGAATCTCTTATCCATACCATTAGAATGCACCAAGTAACCTTTTAAAAGCTAAGGAATGAAAAAGCATCCGTTAAGAGTGTTATGGTCACGAACAGACAGAAGAAACAAATTAGCCAAACTAATATTTGATCCAAAAAGGGAGAAATTCCAGAAAATCTACAACTCAGTAGTAGAATCATATTCTAATGTTCAAGCTACAAAGTTCAGACTAGATCCATAAAGATCATCTGAAAATAAGATAACAAGATTACGAAGCAGTAAAATATATCTCGGGTTATGGCTTGTTTCAAGGTGCTTGTGAATTTTAATCACAGCTTGCTTCGAATTCCAATCTCGATTTCTACTTGGAGTTTCTATCGAATTATAAGAGCATTCACGATTCCTACCTTAAAATGGATTCAGCATAAGATCAATGTAGAGTATCCTGAATAATCATGGGATTTTCATCTACAAGATGCGAATATTAACTATAGAAAGTTTGTCTTTGATTACCAATAAAACCACCAAGTGCATTTGAGTATGAAGCGTATCGAAAAGGTAAATTATTCCTAAAAGCATGGATTCGTTTAAGAATTACGTATACAACAGGATTACTCCTCAGCTTTCACTTCATACATTATGAAAATTAAGTTGAATGGAAGAACTACCACTCATACTTTAGGCATAGCAAGCCGTGATAAGATAAATTTCCTATGCATGAGAAGTAATACTTCCAATTGAAGTTGAGATTAAATCCCATCAAAGAGTTAAGAGATAAAAGGAAATCTCTGATTTGATCAATGAGATAAGAATAAGGCGGCCAAATGAGTGCTCGAATGTTGACAAAGGATGTTGAGATACAATGACCACAAATTCAGGGAAAATCATTCCAAAAGGAGATCAGATGTTCTAGGAAATTATGCTCGGGAAAAATCTCATCGAAAATTCACCAACTGCACCAATATGATGGCAATGACATAGTGAGAACATGGAATCCGAACATTTGTGGCCATATTTCCCAACAATAAATGAGTAAAGAAGTTGAAGGAGAAGAATTTTTTAGCTCAATCATGGAAATGAGTAGGATTCTCCTAATGTGACGACCCGACCTTCTACGCCCAGAAAGTCGTATCGTTTTTAAGAAAAGAAAGAGGTGAGAAAGTAGAAAAGAAAGAGAAGAAGAAGAAACAACATCAGAATCTCAACAGCGGAACGAATAAAATATAATATCACATAAATTAATACATAGTATCATATACATCAGAGTTACACAGATAATACATCACATACTAGACAATTATAAACACCTGTCTAGTTAATACAACTTACACATCACAGAGATACAACACAGCGGAAATACAGAATAACACTAACATAGCGGAACCACTATATATCTAAACGCTGAAGCCTCCTGCTCTATTGCTCCTCCAGAATTCGTCAAAGCTAACCTGAATCCCTTGGCTACCCGTAAAAATTTGGGTACCCGAGAGTTTATGAAAAACAGAAATAAACTTCGGGTCAGACATGGGTCTGGTATGAGTAACAGGTTAAGGTTGTTTAACTTTGAAAACCTTTGAAAACAAAAGGTATCACGTAAGACTTCCCACACATAAACATGGAAAAGTTTTTACCTTACGCTAACCAAAACATTTTTAGGAAATCCAGTGATATTATAATAGTGTCTAGGGTTTCCAAGTAAATAGAAAATAGCCGAAATTGTTACATTCATTAAATTCCAGCATACTAGGTATACAATCAAAACCGTAAGGTCTCGGTAGATACACTTCCATCCTCAACAAATTCAACCATTGGTAGTCGTGTTACACACACCACTACCTATCTACCTTTATAACTTATATTAGAAAACCTGAACAGGTAATCCAACAGATAGGTAGAAATAAATATATAAATATATATATATCAAAAATACAAATACGCTCTCTCAAGAAAGAAATCACTTAAGAGCCTAGGTATTCGCTCAACCTAGTGCTCTGATACCACCTGTGACGACCCGACCTTCTACGCCCAGAACTCGACATCATCAGTGCATTAGATTATCTACAGCAACCCATAATACTAAAAACAGTCAAAGCATAACTGCTCTTCAACCCAAGCTTTTAAAAATTGAAAAACTTGTTTTAAAAATCATGATTTGGTATGAAGTTTCACCCTATACTACTGAATTCTTAAAACCAGAGAATTTGTTTTAACATATTTAAAGTTATCTCGGTTTTTCTTAGTTTCTAGAAACAAACATATATTGTTACAGCCTTGATAAATTTTTAACACTTATATTATGACCAAACAGACAATATTAGTTTATATTCTAAGTTCATGCAATGATCAGATCATGAGATAAAAGTTTATTTCCTAATCTACTCAAAGAAATGAGCAACAGGCAACAGAGAATTAAAGAACAGAACAGATATGCACAAACATACATATATACAAGATACATGTCATCACAGAGAAAAACATGCCATATTAACTTAAGTTATAAATTTTAAATAAAATGTTACTCACCAGGATTTTGTAAAAGAACAAAGCAAATCTGGTTTTGCTTAACAACAAGCTTTTGGAAACAGTTTGGATTTGCTAACAGAAGCTCCTCTTGATTTCTGTTTTGTTGGATGGTTTGATGTTGTAGAATCTTTGTTTTAGGATTTTGAATGAAGCTTTTATCTCAGTTTTTACTTGGCTCGAAAGAAAATGAAAAGGTGATATGGGGAAATAGTTTACAGGGTGATGTTTATACAAGCTACAGGGTATAATTTTCTTATGCAAAACAGTGTACAAGTTTGTACAATTTATCAGAGATAATTTTATAGTTTGGAGGCTGAAATCGTGAGTTTATGTACTAGAGAAGATATTTGCCTTACTAGCATTTAATGCTACTGTCCTTAATATGCTCATTTCCTTTACCCGCCTACACATTTTCTTGATTTTGTTGTACTCAAAACTGCATACCCATCATATTCGAACCACTTGACTTCATACTTATCCTATTTTTACACTTGCCTGAGTCTTAGCTTACAAGTTACATGCATATTACATTTTACTTTGCTTTTAAATCTTGTTGTTCTTAAATTTGCATGCATAACATTTCGAACATTAGTTTCTATGCTGTCCTGTACAAGCTTTAGTTATAATTTTTCTTAGTTCAATTGACTATGCAGATATATCCTTGAAGCTGGGAAATCTTCTTGTATGTGCTATGCAAATATATTACTGGCTTATCTTCTTGTTATATCTTCTTGTTTATATTTGAATTGTGATTGAAATGTAAATGAGTGTTGTTCTAATATATTGTTTGATATGTTGTTTGATTATAAAATGTAATGGATGTTGTTTAGATGTGGAGAGTGTTTGTTTAATTGTTTAATGTGTTCATTTTATTATTTGCAAAACTATGAATTTTACTAAATCGTATTTGTTTCATCTATATTATTGTTAACTTGTTATTTTTAATTTTTAACGTTATTTAAAATAAATTACACATTTAACAACTTGAAACGATTCATAAAAGAAATTATATTTTTATTAATATTATAAAAGTTCGTTTATCAAATTTAAAATAGTTAAACAAAAGAAATTATATCTCTTTATTTAAATTACTTATTTTAAAATATACACTAATGTAACATTTGACAAGAATTGAATTCAAAACTTATATATTAAACTCAGATTATTAAATTTTTATTGTCAAAAATTCCGGGATGTCACATTCCTCTCCCCTTAAAGAATTTCGTCCCCGAAATTAAGAACAAAGGTAATTTAATAATCTATTTAATTTTAAAACACATGCATATATCAACAACCATAGCAATCAAATTATCCAAACAAACAAATCTATCTATTCAGACAAAAATTCCGAATAGGATTCTCTCGAGTTTCCCCCGAGTAAAAGTATCGGGTTACTCGCTCTATAGAATCCAACCAGTCATGGGAGAACTACGAGTCATGCCCAGATTTGAAAATTCATTTCATGCTTATGTTGTATTAGGGAACTTACTTGTTCGCATTGACCAAGGAATAGAGCAAAGGCCAATCACAAAATCAAAGCCCCAGTCATTTGCTGGTCGTGGATGACCTCTGGCCATCTGTTATCCTTATAATTTCCAAAGGATATTAGCTAAGGAATCAATGTCGAGACTAAGGATTTACATCGAAGTTCAAAGCTCCAGATGTTAAGGTAGCATTAAAGATGAATGTCGATATCAAAGTCCTTGTCAATGCTGAAGACATATAGCACATCGGCATTACACCAACAAATGATATTAAAAGTAAGCTACACCGAAGGAATGAAGATGAGACGACATCGAAGACCATAAGATCATGTTGAAGAAAAAAATGTCGCTTCTCAACTATGTCGACATTCTTCCATGTCGCATGTCATTAATGATGAATTAAGTTCATGTCGCACCTAGGACAATGCCGAGCCTCATAGAATGGGTTGTTATCAACGCTCCATTTCTGGGTTCCATTACATCTATCTTTGCGACGTTAATAATGAACATCATCGATGTCCACGAAGGTGGGATGACAATCGATGCCACTTCAATTCAACATTGCAACCAACCAGTGAGAAGCGCCAATCGACGCCGAGAATCATCAACTTCGATCTATGCTATATAACACTGCCCAATGACGGCATCGCTCTTCATCGATCCTTGGAGTCGTCTTTTATGATGTCATTTAATGAAGAAGCTGATGCCAAGATTGACACCGTCGAAACCAAGCAAGCCAAAGTCGAGCCTGCCGAAGACTCTTCGTACTAAAGCGGCGTCAACGTTCTTCTATTGTCATCAAACTAACCTAGCTTATAACATCATCAAGGTCGTCGAAGTCATTATTTACTCCGTTGCCAAAGCCAATGATGAAGCACACCAAAGTCAGGGATTCCGATGCCAAGCTACTACACACGCCATCAAGTCCATGGAGGATATTGCCTAAAAGCATGTCGTAAGCTATTAATCAAAGCCGCATTTCATGATTATCGATGTTGCATAACATCAATAACAAATCATGTCGAAGGCCACGTAAAGAAAGGAGAATGAAATTGTTTATAAGAGCAAATTCAAGAGGATTTAGTGCATTTTCCTTCATAAAGCTTCAAAAGCCTTCACATTTTACTATAAATATAGATGTACCTTCTCATGGAAGGTGCCATTAATTTTTTTTTCTCTCTTAATTTTAGATTAGATCTTTTCTAAGCTCTCTTAAGAGCTTGAGAACTATTGTAATAGCATATGCCCAATGAAGAAGGACATATGACTTTTGCATATAAGGACTTGAACAATTGCATATTTGCACATCTTGTAACATACTCACGATTTAAATAAAGAACTTGACTTGAGCCTAATTACATATATGACTTATGGACATGCATATATGACTTATGAACTTGTCTACTTGCCTATTGACTATTGGAACTAGCTATTCTATCTTTTGAACTTATGAACTACAATTTAAACTAGCTTGTGAATCATTACAAAACCATAGGATATATTTGAAATTTGTTTGAATATGCCAATTTGTACAACTTTTTGGATGTTGAAGAATTTATTGGTTAACATTTTGACGCACCAGGAAGTGGGCTCGAACCTTTGGGTGTTCGAAAAATGATCAAAATACCCTATGAGGATTTTTGAACTGCATATTTTAAGGATATTTCAAATTTAAATTTAGAATTTGAATGGTAACTTCATTGCTTAAACGTTTGAAGGATTACAAGCGACGTGGATCTAATTGGTTTTAGCACCATGAATTATTAACGGCATGCTAAAGTTAATTTACGCCATCCTCTACTCACAATATTAAATCTCGTCTATTTTCAATGACCAGTTAAAGCAACCCTGATTCACGGCGATAATCACATGAATCCAATATCATGTCGCTTCATTCTCCTATTTGCAGCATGAATTCATCACGTGATTCCACCTTCGCTTTATTCTATTACACCTTTGAAGAAACAGTATCTCTTTCCATATCCCTTTTCTCTTTCCATATACATCCGTGTCATACATATGAATAATTGTTTCAATCAACGCCATCTTTCAACATCAATTTAAACTCCGTTGATGTCAAATCCTTACATCACAGTATCGAACATTGAATCCATCCCCAGTTCATGAGCTCCTCGGGATCAATGGATCCAAGTTTATAAGGGATTGCGACCTCGTGATGGCTTTGATTCTATATATCATAGCTTTTCGAAATACACTTGGTTCTGCTTTTAACTTTGAATATAAATGGATTTGCATATACTTGATGCAAGCTTTTGATGAATCATGGAGTTCTAAATACAGTTTCAAATATATAAGCTTCAATTTCATGGATTTCGATTTTGAAAGTTTTAAACTAAATATATTGACAAGTCTTTAGTTATATGTTGATAACTTCAAATATATAAACCTTCAAGTATGTACAATTCCTTGTATGTGCCAAATTTTCGAAAATGTATGGCTTTGGATATATGGCTTCATAACTATATTTCATATGTAAATATCACAGGCTTTTAAATGTACAAGTTTAGTATACATATATGTGTATATATCGTTTCAAAAAAGCTTTAAACAAGTGTCAGCATCATTACAAAAATGTCAGATTTCAAGTGTTAAACAGTTTTATGATCTTGAAAGTGTAAAGCTCAAAGTCTATACATTAATATCAAATATGGAATGCTTTGTATGTGATTTTTAAAAGGGGTTTTGGACCAAAGGTCCCTATTTTCAAAGCTCATGCACAAAAAGTCCCTTCTCATAAACACATATAAATTAGGTCCCTATTTTGTTATTTTTTACCAAACTGTCCTCTTTTAGAAAATCGACTTAGCATTCTTTTTAGGGGCAAAAGCGGTATAAATTAACCAAAATCTAAAAATAAGGACCTAATTTTCATAACTAATTCGGAAGGGACTTTTCTTACATCATCTTTCAATTCCAGGGACTTGACAACGATTCCTTGTTTTGAAAATCTGGTTTCATTGGTGCATGGTTTCAAGTAAGCACGGTTGCTTTTTGAATATGCGTGTGTGTAAGTCTTCAAAGATAAACCGCTTCGAATATATATGATTTTATCTGCATATGATTATAAACTCGATTTTACATGGTTTATAATATCCCTAGCTTTTGAATACATGTAGCTGCAGATATCTCCGGCTCCAAATACATAAAGTTTTATGTTTTTCGTGCTATCAGGTTTTGAAAACACGAGGAACGGTGGCATACATATTAAAGTAAGGAACTTGAACATTTTGAAAGGACATCTACACAAGCCTCCTATACACATAGGCTGTGTTTTATAGTATGGAATCACGTGCCCATTATAAGTCATGGCTATTAAAATAGAGGAATAGGCTGATAAGATAAGCGTAAAATGGTACAAGCTAGACCGGTTCATGGTACATGGATAAGATGATTATGTATGCTGAAAACGGAAATTTGAGATTTAATGAGTTCTACCATGAAAGGTTACGGATACCGTTTGTTATACAATCAGTATACAAAAAACAAAGATGAATCACTTATAAACTCCTCACACAAGTTTACAAATCAGATTTTCACTACTTTGAAATTGTATATCAGTAATTTTGAACCATATCTATTGTTGTAATGAATTTACAATAACAAACTATAGCAATAACAACAACAAAGTATTGTGTTAAACTATAGCGATAAACAATCGTTGTACTATTTCGTAGAAACGGTACAACTTGGAAACGGAAAGATTACAGAATGATGTGTATATATATAAATAAACAAGAAATCAAACCGGATGAAGAAGGAAATTTCGTTTGAGGCTTGCCGTAACAATTTCCTTAAGACTTTATTCAAAGTCTCTGAAGGTACAACAGACGTCATTTGTTCGAGATTGTGGTATGTATGATCTTCTGTGTGATACGCAGGACCGCTTGGATTTTAGAGGTTTCAAAAACGAAGAGGAAGAAGAGAAAAAATGGAGTTGGAAAATGATCAGGTTTTCTACTCCTTTTATAGGCGAATTTTGCGACGGCTATATCCATTGGTAAAAGTCGTGTCTCTTCGTTTCTTGTCTGTTCAAACCCGCACCCGGCCCGGCCCGGGACGGACGAGCGGCGCACGCGCATGTGTTAGTTCATGGCCATATAGGTCATTCCCCTCGTACAAAATTACCTGACCCTAAGGGCCTATATGGGTTTGAGGAAAGTAGCATATAAGCATGAATATTAACTTATTTTTGGCGATGTGAGACAATATCTCATTTACTATAAAGGGCCTCTAACAATCCCCCACATGAATGATGATATATGTCACCCCCACACAAAGTGTAATATCACACAGTTCATATGGAAATAATGCTATATCGAGAATAAGTAGATATTTCACTTTGAACCTTCCCTAGTTAAAACTTATCGGATATACTTGGCTAATCGGTGAATTATTTCATCTTGAATCGTCAGCCGTTTGTGCATAACCAGACAATAAACTTTACAAAGCATTGTTTCCCTCACATCCAATCTCTTGGTTGTGTTCGTTTTGGTCCTGAACAAATTTGGTTCTACGAGTGTTTTAGAGAATTTAAGCCTTTAATATTCTCATAGAGCCGAGCCAGCTCATGCTAACATAGGTGATCGCAACCATTAAGAGTGTCCTATATATACCCCACTTGTTATTTTCAAGATATGGTCATCATTAAAAAGCATAGCTTTAACCTTTTAATACTTCCGTAGGCATGCATTCTATTGTGCACCATAGGAATGGAGTAGGACCAAGTCCAAACAAATGCATTACTTTTTGAGTTACTCAGAACTGGTTTGCCTATTGATCCTAGTCTGTGGGATCTCCAGTCGCTAGGATAGGTTTCCATATAAGATAACTCTTGTTGGTTTAGGCTTTTAAACTCATTCCCCTTGATGCGCAGTCTATTTTCTCTCTTGATAAACCTTTAATAAATGGATCTGCAAGGTTATCAGTAGTTCTCACATAATCAATGGAAATAGTTCAATTTGAGAGTAACTGCCTAACTGTGTTATGGCGTCAACGAATATGTCGTGACTTTCCATTATACATAAAGTTTGGCGCTCTGCTTAACACTGCTTGATTATCACAGTGTATGCATATGGCAAGTACCAGTTTAGGCTAAAATGGAATATCTTCTAAAAAATAACGAAGCCATTCTGCTTCTTCGCCTACTTTATCTAAAGCGATGAACTCTGATTCCATAGTGGATCGAGCTATGCACATTTGTTTAGTGGATTTCCATGACACTACTGCTCCTGCTAAGGTGAAGACATAACCACTAGTTGATTTAGATTCCTTTGAATCAGAAATCCAGTTTGCATCATTATATCCTTCTAAGACGGCAGAATATTTTCCATAATGTAGGAAAAAGTTCATGGTACTCTTTAAATATCCCAACACTCTCATTAGTGCTTTCTAGTGTTCTTTCTCTGGGTTGCTTGTATACCTGCTCAGTCGACTTACTGCATAAGCTATATATGGTCTTATGCAATTCATGAGGTACATTAGACATCCTATTACACGAGAGTATTCCAGTTGCATTACACCCTCATTAGTGTTTTTATGCAGTATTTTCGATGGATTAAAAGGCGTTCTTACTCCTTTAATTCCATAATTTTGGAATTTTTCAATCCCTTTTTCCACATAGTGTAACTGAGATAGTTCAATTCCATTAGGTGTTTTTATTATTTTGATTCTCAAAATAACGTCTGCAACTCCTAAATCTTTCATATCGAAATTGTTGATAACATTTTCTTTATGGTCTCTATTACCTTACTATTTGGACCAAAGATTAGCATATCGTCTACATATAAACAAATCATCACGTATGATTGTCCAACTTGTTTATTATAAACACATTTATCACGTTCATTTATATGGAAACCATTTTTCATCACGACACTATAAAATTTTGCGTGCAATTGTTTTGGAGCTTGTTAAAGTCCGTATAATGATTTTACTAATCTACATACTTTGTTTTCATTTTCTTTTAAAATAAAACCCTCGGGTTGCTCCATGTAAATCTCCTCATCAAGATTTCCATTTAACAATGCTGTCTTTACATCCATTTGATGAATCTCTAGATTATATATGGATGCAATTGTTATTAACATTCTTATAGAGGTTATTCGTGTAACTGGTGAATAAGTATCAAAGAAGTCTATACCTTCTTTTTGACGATATCCTTTGACTACCAATCTTGCTTTATATTTGTCAATAGAGTCATCTGGTTTCTTCTTCTTTTTGAAGATCCATTTACAACCAATCGGTCTTATCCCAGGTGGAAGATCAACTATTTCCCAAGTTTTATTACTTAGAATTGAATCAATTTCACTTTTGATTACTTCTTTCCAACATGAAGATTCAGAAGATGACATTGCTTCCTTGTACGTTTGAGGTTCGTGTTCTAACATGTATGTTAGAAATTCTGAACCAAATGTCTTGGACGTTCATACCCTTACGCTTCTTCTTGCTTCAACTTCCTCGATTTCACGATGAGTTTCATCTTCATGTGGCTTGCTTGATTCTTCTCTTGTCCTTTTAGGGACATAATTTCCTTCATTCCTTTTGTGCGAAAACACATCTTCAAAGAATGAGGCATCTCTCAACTCTATGATTGTATTTACATTAATATCAGCTATATCAGACTTGAGTACCAAAAATCCGTAGGCACTACTATTTTAGGCCGGTCCTAGATAGTAACAGTCTATGGTTTTTGGTCCAAGTTTGACTTTCTTGGGAGGCAGAACTGGAACTTTTGCCAAGCACCCCCACACTTTGAGGTATTTGAAATTTGGTATGTGTCCTTTCCATAACTCATATGGAATTGTTCTATTTTATTGTGAGGAACCTTGTTTAATATGTGGTTAGACATATTTAAGGCTTCCCCCCCACAAGTATGTCGGTAGACCAGAGGTCAATAGCATTGCATTTATCATATCTTTTAATGTTCTATTCTTTCTCTCGGCAATACCATTTTGTTGTGGTGAATATGGAGCCGTTGTTTGATGAATTATACCATTTTCTACGTAGAATTGTTCAAATGGTGGTTCATATTCTCCACCTCGATCAGATCTCAATATCTTGATCTTTTTATTTAACTGATTTTCTACTTCAGTCTTATATTTTATAAACGATGTAATTGCTTCATCTTTACTATTCAAAAGATATACATAGAAATATCGTGTATAGTCGTCAATAAAAGTGATAAAGTACTTTTTTCCACCTCTTGTAGGTAATGATTTAAAATCACATAAATCGGTATGAACCAAACCTAGTAGTTCAGTACTTCTATCAACAGTATGAAATGGTTTTTTGACCAATTTTTCTTCTACACATGTCTCACATTTGTAGTTTTTATCTACTTGGAATTTAGGGATTAATCCCAAGTTTGATATTTTTTTCATTTTTTGAAAATTTATGTATCATAATCTATCACGCCATAATAAAATTTCAAGCTCAATCAAATAAGAAACTTCATTTTTATTAATAGCACAATCAGAATACATAGTTTTATTACCGACTACGACTACATTTGCCTTAAATAGGCCATCACATAAATAACCCCTTCCTATATAAATTCCAGCCTTAGACAGAACTACTTTATTTGACTCGAAGACCATTCGGAATCCTTTCTTTGAGAGCACAGGTCCAGAGATAAGATTTTTACGGATATCCGAAACATGAAGAACTTCATTAAGTGTCACGGTTTTTCCAGATGTAAATTTGAGGACGGCGGTGTCGTTACCTTCGATTATGGAAACTGCAGAATTGCCCATGTAGAGTTTTTCTTCCTGATCGTACTTATTGTAAGTGGAGAACATAGATATATCAGAACAAACATGACGAGTAGCGCCTGTGTCTACCCACCATTATGCAGGGTTCTGTACTAAGTTGCATTCTGAAACAACTCCTGAAAAGTTCGTCCCTTCAATGTTTGAACTCAAATTTTCCACTATATTTGCCACCGACTTGTCATTCGTCTTCTTGTGCATGCAATCTTTAGCTGCGTGCCCAGTCTTTCCGCAGACCCAACATTCGTCTTTGAACTTCTTGGTTTACTTATCTTTGGATTGATTATCTGGTGCCTTTCTCTTTTTAGAGAAGTTTTTATTTTTGTTGTTGAAGTGTCCTTTCTTCTTTGACCCTTCTGTAACAAATGCCTCTTCGCCTTTAGGTTGTGTTATTCCACGATTATCTGCCTCAATTTTTAATCTAACAATGAGATCTTCTAATGAAATCTCCTTTTTCTTATGTTTCAGATAGTTACGGTAGTCTCTCCAGGATAGTGGTAATTTTCCTGTCATCGCTTCAACAAGGAACGACTCTCCAACTTTATGTTCTTCCGATTCAAGTTCATGAATTATAAGTTAGAGTTCCTGCACTTAACTAGTTACGGATTTGGAATCCACCATCTTGTATTCCATAAATTTGTCTACTATGAACTTCTTCAAACTGAATTATGCGTCTTGTATTTATTTGCAAGTGCAGTCCATAGGGATTTTGCTATCTGGTGTGGCTGATACACTTTATACAGTATTTTATCCAAACAATTCAGAATGTAGTTTCGGCACACGAAGTCTGAATGTTTCCATGAGTCAATTTTGAGAAAAACATCTGCGTCTTTTTCTCTTGTTCGTCCGTCTTTGGGCTTTGGTTCATCCTCCTCAATGCACTTTTGCAGCCCTAACGTGGTGAGATAAAATAGCATTTGATTCTACCATGTCAAGAAGTCATCACCATCTCCTCTAAACGGATCCGACCTGTTGTGGGTAGCAGTTTTTGCTGATAGTTCAACTGCCGCCATCTTTGTTTTAGTGAAAACAGAAAAGTCTTAAGATGTTATACGATCAGTATACAAAAATAGAGATGAATCACTTATAAACTCCTCACACAAGTTTACAAATCAGATTTTCACAACTTTGGAATTGTATATCAGTAATTTTAAACAATAACTATTGTTGTAATGAATTTACAACAACAAACTATAGCAATAACAACAACAAAGTGTTGTGTTAAACTATAGCGATAAACAATCGTTGTACTACTTCGTAGAAACAGTACAACTTGGAAACGGAAAGATTACAGAATGATGTGTGTATATATAAATAAACAAGAAATCTAACCGGATAAAGAAGGAAATGTCGTCCGAGGCTTGCCGTAACAATTTCCTTAAGACTTTATTCAATGTCTCCGAAGATACAACAGACATGATCTGCTTGAGATTGTGGTGTGTATGATCTTCTGTGTGATACGTAGGACCGCTTGGATTTTAGAGATTTCAGAAATGAAGAGGAAGAAGAGAAAAAATGGAGTTGGAAAATGATCAGGTTTCCTGCTCCTTTTATAGCGAATTCTGCAACAGCTATATCCGTTGGTAAAAGTCGCGTCTCTTCGTTTCATGTCTGTTCAAATTTGCAACAGCAATTCGCAACGGTAAGGTCGCGTCTCTTCTGATTGAATCCGTGTCCATTCAAATATGACTGTTTAACAATCAATAGTCGCTTCTGTTTGAATTTAAATAGTAGAAAACTGTTCACTTTTGTACAACAACAATATAACACGGTCCAGCCTTATTGGATCCGCACCCGACCCGGCCCGGCTCGGTTCAGTATGGGATGGACGGACGGCGCGCGCGCGTGTATTAGTTCATGGCCATATAGCTCCTCCCCCTCGCACAAAATTACCTGACCTTAAGGGCCAATATGGGTTTGAGGAAAGTAGTATATAAGCATGAATATTAACTTATTTTTGGCGACTTGGGACAATATCTCATTCACTATAAAGGGCCTCTAACACTGTTCACCATGAATTAACTCTGCCCATTAAAATTTCTAATCTGATTTGGCTTACACTTAAAAATCATCACGTACTAACATAGAATTTAAACCTCCTTGCGAGACGAAAAAAGATGTATCTACTATGAGTAAATATCCAAGAAACCTTGAATTTCCCTATATAAGCATGACGAGAATCTCAATCATCAAATGATTTTTCTAGATTTCTTATCGAAAGATGGATTTCTAAATTTCTTATACCAAAGGGTTGTCTGGAACATTAGATGGAATTATAATATGTCAAATGGATTTCAAGATTTCTTTTACGAAGGATGATTTGAATGATCGAAATAAGACTCTGGTCCTCCATCTCAAAGATTGGATTTATACTTAATTATGGAATTATTCGTGGACTCCTAGATCAAAAGCACTTCTTTGTTATAAGCTATTTTCAAAATAAAAATTATTTAAAAAATGGAACTCTTATAGAAAAACATGTTCTTGTCTATAGAGTCTATCAGTTCATGGATCATGACTTTTCAGACGTACAAACGAGATATTTCTTTTCGCTAAGTAAAGCTTGAAGTGCTACAGTTTGCAAAGCAAGCAATTTTATTCAAAGACTTTTACCATATATATCCTTGAGAAAAATATTCTTTGCGAATCAAAAGAGAAATTACTGATTATTCCATATGTCTATCTATTTCAAAAAGGAACTTGCAAAGTCCTTAAAAGTATATACTATTGATAACTATGAAAAGTTTTTATAACTATCACGATCTATTTTGTTATTAAAAAATTTCTAATTAGAAGTCTATATTCTCAATTAAAGGACTATTGATTCATGTATCATGATCATTCAGTCCCTTGTTCGAGATTTACTTTCTATTATGAGATTACAAGTTTTACAATATCTCCTATGAATTTTGAACATCGAAAACAAAATCTCTTATTTAGGCCGTGAAGATGCCCTAAACAATTTCCGAAGAATGGACAAGCATTCATCAAGAATCACGATCATAAGCAATTAGTAGAGAACAAACCTGTCAAGCCGGAATTTATTCAGAAAGAAGAGATTTAAGAACAGATTTTTATATAGATTAACTTAGTCAAGTGAAGCAAAACAAAGGACAAAAAATCATTGGCGAAATGATCGTTACATCGAGACAAAGCAAAGAAGAAACTCAGGAACTCAGAAGTAAAATCGCTATCTAATGCAGTAATTCTCAAGCTACAAGGTTCATACTAGATCTACAAAGATCATCTGAAAAAGGATAATAAGATTACAAAGCGACAAAAGATATCTCGGATTATAGCTCACTTTGAATTCCAAAACAATCGTAATCTTGATTTCTACTTGGATAAAATTGTTCTACAAATATTAGACATCGAAATCGTGTGGTTCCAACCTAACTATATCAAGTTCTAAAAGCGTTCATGATCCTTACCTTAATATGGATCCAGCACATGATCAAAAAAAAGTATCCAGAATAATTATGGGATTTCCATCTATAAGGGCGAGAGTGTCAATTACCAATAAGGTCACAAAGTGCAATAAAACGGAAAGTTACTCCTAAAAGGCATGGATTCACCAAAGGGTTATATATATATATAAAGGAGAAATATCTGAGCTCTTACTAAAACAAACTAAATAAGATAACTACCACCCACACTTTGGACATATCAAGCACTACAGGATAAATTTCCTATGCTTCCAATTAAAGTTAAGATTGAATTCCATCATAGGGTTAAGAGACAAAAGAAAGTCTCTAATGTGATGAATGGACCAAAACAGCCAAGTAAAGGCATGAACATCAAAGAAGGATATCTAAGTATTACAATTCTAAGAATAGAGGAAGATCATTCCAAAAAGGAGATTTAACATTCCAAAGAATTATGGCAAATACTAAGAATCCAGTGAATGGATCACTCGGGCCAAATTGGGAAGGGCCTCTAATCGTGCATAATGAAATCCCGCTTGGGACTTATAAACTTTGCCGACCGGATGGCAACCTCATAGCAAGAACATGGAATGCCAAACATTTGCGGCCATATTTTTCGACAATGGATGAATAAAAAGAATTTATTGGATCACAAGAGGTCCCTGCCCATCAAAGGCCCCAAGCATCAAAGGCTCATGACCGCAATAGGTCCTGGCCATCAAAGGCTTGACCGCAAGTGATCCCGACCATCAAAAGCCTTAAGCCTTTAGTGCCTGCCATCGAAGGCCTCACTGAAGCACCTCCTAGAGGGAGGTCGGGTAAGCCTTTAGTGTCTGCCATCATATGGCCTCATTAAAGCACTGAGAAAGCCTTTAGCGCCGTCATCAAAGGCCTCGCTGAAGCGCCTCCTAAAGGGAGATTGGGTAAACCTTTAGCCGTCGTCAAAAGCCTCACTAAAGCGCCGGGAAAGCCTTTAGCCTCTGCCTACATGGCCTAATTAAAGCGCCTCCTAGAGGGAGAATGGAGTAAGCCTTTAGTGCTTACCATCAAAGACCTTATTAAAGTACCAAAATCTTCAAAAGGAAGATCAATCAAAATCAAGAGCCAAGTAGTGCTCCCAAGTCATTCAAAATCAGAGCCAAGTAGTGCTCCCAGGTAAATCAAAATTGGAGTCAAGTAGTGCTTCCAAGTCAATCAAGACCAAAGCCAAGTAGTGCTCCTAAGTCGATTAAAATCTAAGCAAAGTAGCACTTCAAATCGATACAAGTTTTCTAAAGGAAAGTTCATCAAATATGGGTTATTTATGTCTCCCAACAAATGCAATTCTTAGCCACCAGACAAGAGATTATGGTCTTCTTCTACTATTTCCATATATGGATTTCTGGACTTCTATTATTATTGCCAGATTTGGATTTCTGGTCTTCTGGTCTTCTTCTACTATTTCCAGATATGGATTTCTAAACTTTTATTATTATTGCCAATATAAATTTCTGGTCTTCTATTATTATTGCTAGGTTTGGATTTCTGGTTTCCTTTTATTATTCCCAGGTAAGGATTTTCAGACTTCAATTATTATTGCCAGATTCGGGATTTTGGTCCTCTTCTATTATTTTCAGATATGGATTTCTGGTCTTTTATTATTAATGCCATAAAAGGATTTCTAGTCTTCTATTATTAATGCCAGAAGAGAATTTCTAATCTTCTGTTATTAATACTAGATATGGATTTCTGGTCTTCTATTATTGTCAGATGGATTTCTGATCTTCTATTATTGTCAGATGAATTTCAGGTCTTTTGTTATTATCATATAAATTCTTGGTTTGCCATTATTGCCAAACGATTTTTGGCTTTCCATTCAGAATATTTATCCCATAGCCAAAATTAATCGCCATTTTTCCCTCTTATAATATTATTAGATAACTTTCTAATTTAATTATTCAAGAAATTAAGATCATCACATGATTTCTTAAGCTTCTATTCGGAATATTATTAGTATTTAACAGTATGTTGAAAATGATCCCGACTCAAATAAAAGAATATGGGAAATTCCCCAACTACATATTAATTCATAGCTTGATAAGTTCCGAATAGGATCCTTGAAGATTTAAATATCAAGTTATAATAAAATTATTGTTTGTTTTGTATTGTGCGGGAAAACAGGATTAAAAAGAAGGCCTTACCAAGAATCGGTGATACAAAGAAACTCTTGGTTTTAGCCTAAAGAGTAAAATGCTTCTCTTGTACAAGAGGGGGAAAATGTTATCCCTATAATTTCCAAAGGATATGAGCTAAGGAATCAATGTCAAGATTAAGGGTTTACGTCAAAGTTCAAAGCTCTAGATGTTAAGGTGGCGTTAAGGATAAATGTCGACATCAAAGTCCCCGTCAATGTCGAAGACATATAGCATATCGACATTACACTAACAAATGATATTAAAAGCAACACCGAAGGAATAAAGATAAGCCAACATCGAAGACCATAAGTTCATGTTGAAGAAAACAATGCTGCTTCTCAACTATGTCGACCTTCTTCCATGTCACATGTCATCAATGTTGACTTTAGTTCATGCCGCACCTAGGATAATGTCGAGCCTCAAGGGAATGGGCTGCTGTCAATGCTCTGTTTCTCGGTTCCATCACTATCTATCTCTACGTTGTCGATAATGAACATCATTGTCGTCCATGAAGGTGGGATGATAATCAATGCCACTTCAATTCAACCTTGCCAACAGCCAGTGAGAAGTGCCAATCGACACCGAGAATCATCAACTTCGATACTATGCTATATAACACTGCACAGTGATGACGACGCTCTTCATCGATGCATGGAGTCACCTTTTATTGATGTCAGCTGATGCCAGGATTGACACCGTTGAAGCCAAGCAAGCCGAATTCGTGCTTGCCGAAGACCCTCCCTGCCAGAACAACGTCCACCTTCTTCTATTGTCATCAAACAAACCTAGCTTATAGCACCATCAAGGTTATCGAAGTCATTATTTACTCCATTGCTGAAGCCAATGATGAAGCATGCCAAAGTCCTTTGGATTTTGATGCCAAGCTACTACACATGCCATCAAGTTCATGAAGGATATTGCCTAAAAGCATGTCGTAAGCTATTAATCAAAGCTGCATTTCATGATTATCGATGTTGCATAGTATCAATACCAAAACATGTCAAAGGCCACACAAAGAAAGAAGAATGAAATTGTTTACAAGAGTAAATTCAAGAAGATTTAATGCATTTTCCTTCATAAAGCTTCAAAAGCCTTCACATTTTACTACATGCTCCATGATACCATAAAGTCCCACATCGCCAATTAGTGCGAGTCTACCTCCTTCCAATCACTATAAATATAGATGTACCCGCTCATGGAAAGGGGCCCTTAACTTCTTTCCCTCTCTTAATTTTAGGTTAGATCTTTTCAAAGCACCCTTAAGAGCTTGAGAACTATTGTAATGGCATATGCCCAACGAAGAAAGATGACATATGACTTTTGCATATAAGGACTTGAGCAATTGCATATTTGCACATCTTATAACATATGCATGATTTGAATAAAGGACTTGAGTTGAGCCTATTTGCATATATGGCTTATGGACTAGCATATATGACTTATGGAATTGCATACATAACTTATGAACTTGCCTACTTACCTATTGACTATTGTACTTACCTATTCTAACTTTTCAACTTATGGACTACGATTTAAACTAGCTTGTGAATTATTACAAAACCAATGGGTATATTTGGAATTTCTTCAAATATGCCATTTGTACAACTTTTTGGGTGTTGATGGATTTATTCATTAACACCATCGATAAAGATGTTGCCCCGAACGCCACCATGGGGGAAACATCAACAACCTACCTAAGTAGGCTAGATCTTGATCCGGAGATGATAAGAATTCGGTTGAATTCATTTGGGAAGCTGATAATGGTCAAGAGGGGTAGTAGGCAGTGGTTACAACAAGAAGGTGGTGGAAGAGGCTCTAGGCAATGGATGTCAACTACTCTTGGCATGGGAATTGAATTCACAAGAAATTGGCACCGGGAAGAAAACAAGGCAGCAAAGTATGGGAACGTGGAAGAAATCTCCAAGCAAAGTGATTGGTACCGACCTGATTAAGTCGGTACCGATACGAAATTTTTACCTAAAGTGAAAATTAAAAGAGAGGAAGGGAAAAGGAAAGTGGTACCTACCTATTTAGGGGCATGGAATGATCTTTAGAGTGTAGATCTTGACCTTTGCATGGAGAGTGGTACTATTATTATTTAAAGCAATGAAATAGATGTCCCTAGAATAGATACAACATTTTAAAGCAGCTCTTGGATAACTAACAGACTTGTATGGATAATGGTACACTTGTCTTATTTCAAAGCATGCTTTGTTTCCAAAAAAAGTGTACTTTAAGGACAAGTGATATTCGGCTTTTAGATCAAACGACTTTTATATGAATCTGGACGTCGTGATGAAAATGAAGTGGCTCGAGGACTGGAAGGCATGCTTGTCAGGATGGTGGAAGGAGCTCCAAGAGGTTAGAAGGCGAAACAAGGACTAAGTAAGAGATCGATACCAACCACTTTTTAGGCCAGTGCCGACATGAATTTGTTGGACTATGATAGCTTTGAAGCTATGAACCATGGTTAGTTGAGTAAAGTGATTATCTTGGTGTCCTTTTTTGAAGAAATAAGTAGACAACTCTGAAGAGCTCTAAAGAAAAGGACAAATACTAGATGTGTTAGATCCTCTCGGTAACAACCTGATTTCTAAGGTAAAAGTGCACGAAGTTTGATGGATCGAAGCTAGAAGGCCAAGTAGAAGAAGATGGCACTATTAGAATTAATAAATCAGGTCTGTGCCGATCACTTCTGATTAGTACCGAGATGATTTTATTGGTCAGGGGACTTCGTCTCCCCGCTTACATTTTTAGATCTGGAGATAGACTTGGTATTTCGTAATCCGACGATCTCGTTGGGCGATTTCTCTATAAATAGCAAGCATATAGCAACTCAAAAGTGACTTTTGGCACTTCATCTTCTTCACCTCTCTATCTATACGACCTTATCACAAAGAAATCTACCTTTTGTTGTTATATGATGTTGGATCTGTAAATCACTCGTACTTATGGAAAACAATCTCAGTAATAAGATTAAAGTGGACGTAGGCCTCAGATTTGCCGAACTAATGCAAAAACTTCCCATGTTTCTTACTTTATTTTACGTTGTATTTCAATTCGTTTTGGGGTGTTATGCCTCTTTTTGGCCCAACAGACACTATTGTTTATATAGTATTTGGTGATTTACTTCCTTAAAACTCTCGTGCTCACACTCATTTAACTCAAGAGAAGATTATAGGAAGCTTGTACTACAAGTCAAAATCCATGTTGTTGGAACACAAGATTGTCAAGTTAGATAACTTCTGTATTACCTATTCCTCTGAGCTAAGAGAAAGTGTTTGGTTAGTGAAAGTCCGATGGGGAGCTTTAGGACTGGACGTAGAACGGGAGGTCCAAATTAGTATAAAATGTCTGGTGTTATTGTTTCTTACTTTAATTTAGTTTACTATTTGTTTGATTATATAGCTTGATATTGCATATCTACTTTCATATATAGTTTAACCATATTGCTATAGATTCTTTTGCACTTTCATTTGACTAGCTTTTTTCAACCTCGAGCTAGATTGCAAAATAAAATGTTGATAAATACCATAATTCCTTAACTAGGAAGTCACAAACAAGTCTTTGAAAATGATCACAAGGCACTCTATGCTATATTTGGTCGAATAAAAGTTAATTGGGCTAATTTTATTCATGATGAAATTAAGAATTTCTAGCTTTGACGATGACCAACTATTTTGTATGCGCCATACATTATGAAACTTCTTTCATTCCTCGAAGTCAACATCATTCCATCAAACTTTAAACCGATACCTATCAAATATGGTGGAAGACAGTTCTTTAGCCTAATGCATTTACCTTCTTCTATGCCTCGTCATATGAGCTTTGACGAATGGGTAGTGCAATAAAGTCAACGCTGGCAAGGCTCTTCTCAACTCTCGGTTCAAGCCCCCCTCCTCCACAAGATTCATTCCCTATTCGTACTACGGAACAAGACCTCGGCTACCACTCCGAATTTGATATTTATGATTCTTGACTTCTTTCAAATTCAAATGAGTCTTTGTTAGATTTGACTCTTCAAAATCAATGAGCTATTAATAATAACCAAAAGACTTTGGAAAAAAGGTTAATGGCATAGAGAGATCATTTTCAACGTGGATGGGTAAAATGGAGCATTCTATGGAAAAGATAGTGTCATCACTTTCTAAGATAATGTGAAAAGTTAGAGGTCGATCGAGTTCCAACTCGCATCTTCTCCTTCTCATGTCCACCACCATTTCATGTTTGTGCTTCTCCTTCTCATGCATCTACACATAATGCTAAAGCCTCTGATCATGATAGAGGTAAGAACGTAGTGCAAGAACACAACGAAGAGGAAGAAGAAGGAGATTCAAAGTCATGGCCCGATGCACCTATGAAATAAGCACAATATGTTCCATTTCAAGGCCAGTCTTTAGAGGAAGGAATGAAATAAGAAAATGCTAAGCAACAGTGGCCTAGAGAGTTGCAGTATAATCCTTTGGCTTAGTATGAGTATTATGAAAACTATAAAGGTTTTTCTTATACCCACCATGAGCAATATACTTCTTTTTCTGGGTTATTTCTTTTTCTGCATTCTTGTAATATGTTTTAAATATTGTGTTTGCATGACATTTGTTTTGGTTGTTGTTATGTTGGTCTGTGTTGTATGTTATTGTGGGCTTGTATTGTTTGTAAGAACTGCTGTTGTTATGTTGATGTGAAGTGTATTGATGTTTGTTTGGTGAATTAACATCATATTGTTCATGGTTGTTGCTTTACCATATGTTTACATCATTGTTCTTTTTCCTTTTTGATTATGACAAAGGGAGAGAAATATGTGCATATTGATATGAGAAGATATCATATTTAGAGGGAGCATTTTCATAATAATGCTTGAACATATATTTGAATAAGATTGTATAGTTGTCATCGTCAAATATGGGTAGAATGTTAGAACCTCTCTTATTGGATTTTAATGACAATAATTATACAATCATATCGTAGAATCTATCAACTAATATACAAGTATATGATGGGCAAGGCTAAAGTACTTTAAGCATTGGAGAACCAATCAGGCTGAAATAGAGTATCACCAAAGAGCTCGACATGAAGAAAAAAAATCATTGTAAGGCTCATATACTTTTGTTAGTGTCATAGATAAGTTTGTACAATCTCCCTTGAGTGATTTGAGATAATATATTCACGATAAAAGTTTATATTCACTCAAATCAATCTTTTAAATGAGTTTTGAAATTTTCATGAGCTCAAATGTCTAGAAACATTTTTCGAACGTCGGGGACATGTCCATTTGAACTAAAAACTCTATGGTTTAATTTCATCACAAAACAGACGTTTGATATCCTAAGTTAGACGTCTAGAAAACTGACTTTTTGAACTATTTTTTCTGTTGTACAAAATCGTTTCACAACCAGACATCGGATGAAGATTTTCAAACGTTTGACTCTCTTTCAACTGCTATATTTTGAAAAGACATGTCTTTTCTTCTTCATCAGATGTGACCTTTTATCAATGGTTTTTTGCCAACTCTTGAAAGAAACCTTTGGCAACAATAAATATATAGCAATTCCTAAAGTTTAACACTTAATTCTTTCTCTCTACCTTCTTACCTCCTGTACTTTAAACTCTCTATTTCTTTCGAAGTTTCAAATTTTCCTTCAATATCACCAACATCTATAGATAGTATTTGGAGATTTACTTCCTTAAAACTCTCGTTGTTGCACTCATTCAACTCAAAGGAGATTATAGGAAGCTTTGTACTACAAGTCAAGATCTATGTTGTTGGAACACAAGATTGTCAAGTTAGATAACTTCTGTATTACCTATTCCTCCGGGTTAAGAGAGGACGATTGGTTAGTGGAAATTTGAAGGGGAGCTTCGGGAATGGACATAGGATGGAAGGTCCGAACCATTATAAAAATTATGGTGTGATTGCTTCTTACTTTACTTTATTTTACTATTTGCTTGATTATAGCTTGATATTGCATATCCGCTTGCATATATAGTTTAGCCATATTAGTATAGATCCTTCTGCACTTTTAGAAAATACTCAATAATACAACCACAAGGGCCTATAGACTACAATTCCAAAAGGAATAAGAGAAACATCCCACATTCCAAAAATTTCAATGGTAGGACAAGCCTACCTGAATTTCCACTAGGACAAAAAACAAGGCCAGCAAATTCCAACAAAGATGATGTCCAAAATGCCAAATATAGCAGCAAGCATACATATATCCCAAATGACTAAAACTCACATAAATGATCTAGCAAATACTACATTGGAGGAAACAAGTCATCAACAAGTACACAAAAACCTCAACCAGGACACTTGTGTAGCACAACAACACACACCTAAAGGCTCATATCGGTTGCCTAATGCAATCCCTATGGAGCAAAGGTGATAATGGAAAGAAGCTAAGTTAAGGCGTAGATGTAGATCACTAAGGTTGAGAAACATCACTATCCCTACCAGGTAGATCAGCTCATTACTAAACAGGATCCATTATTGAAAACTTGATGCCCATGCCAAGGACCCCAAGACAATACTACAGAAACCAACGACTAGCAAAAAAATAATGAACAACACAGTAACACCGATGCCACACAACCCCACAAAACAACAACTTGAATTTCTAAGAAGAGAACCCACACCATGCAAATAACAAACACAACTGACTATACCAAACTTGTTGCAAACAAGTAGTGGCAACCCATGTAAATGAAATGCAAGCCAGCAATGCCCACGCATAGGAGAAATAACGTAGCAACAAGAATAATGAGCTAAACAAGTTTAAAGAGGAACCTAAGACAGAGAGGAACCATGAAGATGCCACGGGAAACACCATAAGCAATGACCGAGAGAGATAACTCCATTGCAACAACAATCGCCGAGGAGCTACTCAGATGTGGTTAAATACAACGAATCGTATATCCTAGATCTAGCAACCCGACACCCCCAAAAGGCACGTTGACAAGAGGATCCTAGCATAGTAGAAACACCCACCGACTACTAAAATAAATCTTGCATGTGCAGTTCTACCCCCGAATCGGAGAAAAAATAGATGAAGCACTTGTAATTTCCAGATTTGAGCGACGCAGAGGCAAGAAGAAGCAAAAAACTGAGGCTCGAGAAAAAAGAGGAACCAGAGATTTGGGATAGAATTCTTGCAGCAATAGGAAAAGCCGAGGAAGATAAGAAGTGTAATGGATGGAAATTGGCAATGGAGGAGGAGAGAAGAGGAACTATAAGAGGAAAAAGAAGTAGCGGCGGTAGAAAAAGGAAGAGCAACCCTAGTCCCCATTGATGCAAGTAAACTAAAATGAAAACAATCATTATATGGTGCTATTTGATAACTATAAGTTCTTTGGGTTAGAGTAATTTGTGATGTAGCTTTTGTTTTTAGTTCTATAAGTTATCATGTGAAGACCGCTCTACACTCCACTGTACCAACCCTAATTTTATAGCATATTATTCTAGATATTTAATTAAAAAAGAATTAAATAAAGTATGTAAGAAAATACGTATAGTGTGGATAATTGATATGTTAATAAAATTAGAAATTTGAATTTTAAGTGGAGTAATGATTCGGAAGGAAATGAATTAAAGGCTTTAATTACATAGAAGAGAAATAAGGAAATGAAGATAACACATATAATTATTTTCCCCAAACATACTCTCCCCCACCTCATATTAATTCGATCATATCATGACAAAAGAAAATAAAACTAGACAAAAAACCAAGAGCACTCCATTGAAGTAAATTCAACAAAGAGGAAGAAGAGAAAAAGGCTAAGGAAGAAACAAAGGCAAATATTTGCACACTAAATCAAACTAAGACGAATAATATCTTCATCTTAATTATATGTTGTTTTAATTTAGATTTTTGATGAAAGCCGAATTGATATGTTGATGTTTATCATATATATTGTTTAGATAATCATTTGCGTGAATTATGGTTATCATATATGATTTTTGTGGAATTTTCCTACGAGGGTTTTGGTTTATAAACCATGTTTTTGATCTCTAAAATCTTTTAAGTTTTTGATATGATGTTAGGGATATTATTTTGAAGATGGATTATAAATTTCATAATTTTTGGATGAAGTATGAATTTAATATGAATTTTCTAAGCGAGAAAATGGATAATTTTAAAATTTAATAATTTAAAATATGAAAAATGAATATTTTGCTCCAAAATTTTTGTATGTTGTAAAAGAGGTAAACTTTGATTTCTGAAAGTGGGGATGTTTCCCAAGTAATTTTGATGTAAAATAAATTGTTTGTGCAAGAAGATTTTGATCGTAAAAAGGTACTAAATGGCAAAATTAATGAAAATGAATAATTTGGGAATTAAGAGAAAATTTCTATCCATTTTACTATAAATTAAATTTGAAAAGAGTTGTTAAACCAATGAAAATTTAACAAATAACTTGGTTTGGTAAAAAGTTATTACATTTAAAGAAAATAAATCAATTTTTCTAGCCTTTAAAAAACTGCCGTTTTTGACCTGCGGTGGCTATCATAACACTTGATATCTATGCGTTTTTGTAGCATGCGATGACATTATATTTTAAAGTCTCGATAGTTTTAAATTATGTTATTCAATAGCTTTCAGAAGTTTAAGGATACGACAACATCATATTTTATAAAACTCAATAGCTATACTTTATAATAATCGATAGCTATGATTTGTTGAACGCTCGTTAGTTATATTTTATAATATTCGATAGCTACTGTAACGACCCAGTATTTTGGACCATTCAAGTCGACAATAAATCCACACATGCCGGACTTGAATAATTCAAAACAATGGATTGTAAATAAAATTTGGCAAAACTCAGCATATACAGTAAATAAAATAATCACAGATCACAGACACAGAGTAATATAACAATAGTGCAGCGGAAACAAAAGAATAGTAGTTCATGAAGCTACTATATATATAACAGAGTTAAATAAGATACAACAGAGGTCTCGAATACAATAGTCAAATACAAGATCAGAATACATTGCTGGAATCTACTGAATATCTGAAAGCTGGATAGATAGCTGGATCTTCAAGCGAAGCTCCAACTCCAAAGGTGAGTCTCGAATACTGTATCACTCAGTCTGACCCGACCGTAAAGAAAACACAAAATACTCGAGTCAGGATTAACATTCTTATATCAATAAATCCAACTCAAGTGAAATAACAACTGAAAATACAAGTAACTCAAAAGATGTTAGGATAACCATCCTCTAAGGATCCGTTAAACTATCTACTATGTCGTAGTGTACGCTAAGTAGATAATGCCTATCAGTAATATAAAGTATCAAAATAGTGTTAAGGCGTTACCATTATCCTCCTTACCACATTTTATATAAGCATCATAGTCTATACAGCACTCTAAACTCCACCGTAAACTGGAGGGCTATTAGGGAGTACTCCATAGGTATAACACAAAACAAATCGTAGTGGTCGCGTATAGGGATACAAGTATGACAAGGCACATGAGGCAATACCCAAGGTAGTGAAACTACCGTTTGCCTGATCCGGACCGGTGAGAACGCATCGCCGCAACAATCGCAACACCGCGAAACAACACTCCCAAATCAAGGGTGCGCACCAATCAATAACAAGTAATGAGTAGTTTACGAAGAAGTGTGTCCGCTAGAGGTAGCTAACCTCACTGGCCCGGCACGGCTCCTGTTTAAGTCATTTCCAATTTGACACAAGTGTCAAGGCTATCCATTATCATTCTCTTTCTTCAAATCCAGCAACGTCATCATTCCAACCACTTCATTCTGGATCACACTCCGCGTATAATAGTTATTAAAGTGGTTTTCGGTTTAGACAGAGAGTATGTCCCTAACCGATCCTGGACTCTTTAATAACTACGTAATTATTACACCGATTGGTCATTTAATTAACTTTCAAAATAGTTTATATTTCAAACCAAAATATCATTGCCATTTCAAAACCATATCCATACGATATCATTTCACTTCAAATAAATCCATTTCCAAAATCATATTACTTTCCAAAGTTATATCACTTTCGAAATTGTAAGTCTTTTAAATCAAAACACTTTGGAAATCAAAACCTTGAAATTCATAACACTTTGAAACTATAGTTTGAAATCATAACATTTTGGAATTCATAACACTTTCCTCTTAAACAGTTTAGATATTAAAATTAGTGTATATAATAAAATAGTTTGTAAAATAAAAATAGTTTATATAAAATAGTTATAAGTTAAAATAGTTTAGAATAAAATAATATATATTGAAAATGATTTATATAAAATAGTTTATATTAAAATAATTTATAAAGTAAAATATAAATAGTTGTAGATATAGTTTAAAAATACTTTATAAAATAAAATAGCTTCCACAAATTCACAAATCGATTCAAATCAACTCAACTTCCAAATTCAACTTAATTCAATCTCAATTTATAAATTTCAACTCAATTCAATTTCTCAATAAATCATTTCGAATTATAACGATTTCAAATACATATATGAAACACAAAATAAACCATTAAATTTCAATATATTTCAAAGCTTTAAATATTCCACATTCCAAAACTAAATTTGAAAATTCCATTTATATCTCAATTTAATTTCATTACATTTAATTCTGAGATATTTCTTTAATCATTTCAATACATCTAAATACAACTTCAATTTACAAATTTATATAAACAAAATATCCCATTTAAATTTATATAAGTTTGAAATATTCATTTAAGCCACTTTTTAATCAAGTTCAAGTTATAAAACATATTTTAAAATTTCAAATTTAATAGATTTCAAATCAAACTTATTTAAGTATAATTATTAAATAATTAATAATTCCAAATCAATTTCAAATTTATCTTTCAACCTGAAACATTATAATTTTTATATTTGAAAATATATATTTTACATAAATACTCAAAACATATTTTTATATTGATTCAAATCAACTTTAATAAATCTTTAAAATCAATATTTATTAAAACCATATATTTCTTTTCAAAACCATAGAAATCATTTCAAATTATTTATATATAGACCAACGGTTCTGTATATAATTTTCTACCCTATGGTCAAGTGATATGGATATTTATCATTTCAATCCGAAATTTAAGTATATACGGGTATATATCTTTTCAACCCGTAATCCCAAATTCAATGTCAATCAAAATCGCTTGGGTTTATCATTTCAACCCATAACGATTTTCCCCTATTCTACAGATCGTTCGGGTATGTATCATTTCAACCCATAGTGAATTCTATATTAACAGGGAACTTGAAGAGTGATAACAGATATGATAATAATATAACAACAGTAACATGCATATATCATCAGTGATAAATAATAGATAATGGTGTCAGATGTCACAGGTGAACAGATATAGATAATGTCATATATATATATATATATATCAATATAAATAACAGATAATGGTGTCAGATGTCACAGGTGAACAGATACAGATGATGGCATATATATAGCAATATACATAACTAACAGCAGCATATTTCAATTGTCGTTTCAATTGAAATCAAATTTAATAAATAAAAGAACGTTAATCGTGAGTGATTGCTCACCTTTCGAGGCTAGAGGAATAGACAATGAAATGGATTACGGATCCGGGGACGAATTCCAAATCAAAGCTAGATGGATACGGATTCGACGGACAAGCTGATAGATAAGAAATTGACAAAATCAAATCAAAACTGGATCGATGATGATAAATAGTAGAAGTAAATTTATATATATAAACTATATATAACTATGTATATACCAAATCATATTTTATATATAAACACATTTTTAAATTAAATATATACATATTAAATTTAAAGTCTAATATTTATTCATATAAAAATAAATTCCTCTATACAAACCCAATAATAAATTTTAAACATATATATATTAAAATCAAAATGTTTATAGGTATATACAAAGTCATTATTATATTTGAACCCATACCTGCAACTTAAATAACACAGTATATACATATATATATATATATATATGACATTTTAAAACCAATAGTACAACAATACTGTAAACACATTATTTATCATGCATAACTAATATATAACTTACGTATTATATCAAGATATATGTAAGTAATATATAACAGAACAAAATAAGACTATATAATAATATAATACTGACCCTTTATATCTCAAAACCAAAACACATACTAATATATTACTTTTAACATATCTAAATACTGTAACCATATACATATATAAGTGCTGCAGTTTTTATCTCTTCTAAATAATATATATTATAAACAAAAATATATATATAACATCATATTGTGAACTAAACTTAATATATTGTCTTTGAGAAAAAAATCAAACCACATAAATAAAACTTTTACAATTGTAAATTCCTACACACATTTACTTCCCATCGAAATGTATAGGTAGCTAATATAAGCTCATATATATTAATATAAAATCTGACGTACAAGCTTTTTAATACCCCTGCACGCCACAAGATAACCTTGATATAACTTCATAATATCTATATGAAAGACCGATTATATATATACTGTTAACAACAAATACATATATTCAAAACTCTACATACTCTTATACCCAGAACCAATATATATATATAACACATAGGTAAAATTTACATAAACATACACAACTTACTGACTCTATATAATTTATAGAACTGATATATATGTAAACAAATAAGTACATATAACCATTTATATAACAACAAATGAAAGTGTGCTAACAATTTATACTTAGATATATATATATATATATAAATCTAGCATATAACTTACAGCAAAATATCAATACGAATCAAACAAAAAATTTACCTTTAGAGTTATATACATGTACGCACGCATCTATGTAATAGCCGCTATTAGGTCACGTGCTCACGGAAGTGGTGGGGCCCGATGAGGTTGAAGTAGATGGTGGGTCAGGTTGCCTGGAGCTACGAGTCTGGTGGGTGGCGAATCGCGGCAGTTGATGGAGGGAGGTCGGAGGTGAAGCGAATGTCGTTCGAGTTAAAGCGAAGGTGATGCGTAGGCGGATGAGGGGCTGCGAAGTGGGTTCGGGCAAGGATGTGTTGCAGCCAGAAGGAGGAGAACGCGGGCGTAGGTCGAAGGTCAGGCGAAAGGGCTCGAAGTGGTCGCGTTCACAAGAACATGGGTTGGAGGAGAAGAGGCTCGGTGATGGTAATCATGATGAGCCGGTCTAAATCAAACTAAAAGCTTATAGGTAAGCATTCTCCACTATAAACTATATAATATATAACTTTATAAAATAAAAGTTTTTCTCAAAAGCACAAATGTCAGAGAGAAAGCGTAAAGGAAAAGAGAATGGGTAGTTTGGTAGAGAGAGAGGGTAAAAAGGAAAAATATATGTCAGAACTTTATAAATTATACTATACTTTATTCTTAGCAAAGCAAGAACAGAAAGGTGAGGGAAGAGAAAATGGACCGTAGAAAACGAATCAACATCTAATATATTGAGATATTGGAATGGTAAAAGTCAAACACTAAATTCGAAAATTATTACTGACAATAAGCTATTGAAATTATACGTTGGATAACGAATGGTCACACGGAATCAAAAGGTGCACCGTTACGGTTAACTGTTTCGTGCGTTCACCGCGTACCGGACACCGTAGCACCCAAATGAATATACTATGGAGATCAGCATGATGAGACGAACAAAACGGTATATAGATATCAGTGGTATGATTGAATTATAAAAATTCGAATTTTCTACTAGCGGAAAATGCAGCAAAAACGCAGAAAAATAAGATCGACGGAGCTAAAGAAGTCCGAATTTGGAAAAACGAAAAATGACGTCTTAGTCAGAAGATGGATTAGAATTTTTCTATGTAAAAATATTCAGGTTTGGAAAATATTTTATTATCATCAATTTTAACTGATATAAATTGGAATAAAATTACACTAGAAAATAAACTTCTAAATTATCTGATGAAAATTTACCAGTTGTTATGATTAATTAGACGCATTCCAAATATCAAATTTTTATCGTTTAAAATTTCATAAAATTTCAACTAATTACATTATTAAAATAGTTAAAATTTACGGGTCGTTACACTCTCCTCCACTCAAAACATTTCGTCCCCGAAAAGGAAGGAGGTAAGAGAATAGAAACAACCAGAAAGAAAATAGATTGGAATACAAGTAAAACAATTTATTTAAACCATATAAATTTCAATTTAAATTAATTAATATTTAACAATTTGGTTAAATCCCTTTGATTTCACTTAAGTTAAATCAATCTATCTATTACTAAATTCATTATCTTATTATCTAGTCATCCTAAATTAATAATTTCTAAATCATCAATTTGTATAATCATTTATTGTACTCATATTTTATTCAACCAATTTATTCCTTTTATTCCAAATTATTATTAAGTTTATTCCACTTAATATATCTTATTACATATATTTAAACCATATAAATTAATTTAAACCATATAAATTTCAATTTAAATTAATTTATATTCAATAATTGGTTTAAATTTAAGGTATTTCCATAAGTTGATCTAATTTCAATTTGTTAATTCTTTCAGAACAAAATTTTATTATATTCATCTCATTCAATTAACTTATTATTCTATCATCTTTATTAGCATTTTTTTATAATTAAAATCTAAGTGTATAATATTTATTATAAACACTCAAATTTTATTTATAAAATCATTTTATATTGTATATTGTCCAATTACATTTTAACTTCTGAATAATTTAGGTAAGTTATTGAAATGCAATTTAGTACTATACAAATAAAATTTTCCAATTCAATTATTTCAAGTTTAAATATTTATCCAAAAATTAGCTTTATTTATAATTGAAAACATCCTTTTACAAAATTTTAAGAATTAAATTTCCGTTTAATTTTAAACCCTTTAGAGATAATTATGTATATACTATATATATTAAATCAAATTAAATTTAAAATAATATACCCATATATATATATATATATATATATATATATATAAATCAAGTTATACTTAAGAAATTCAAATTAAAATATTTTTACAAACAAAACCATAGCAAAGCTACAGAATGGTCTCTCCACTTCGAAACTCGAAAATGAATGTCGATGATGCGGCCACCATCATCGAAATTATTTTCCAGCGACAAAGAGAAGAGCACTGATTTCCACATTTTGAAATTCTTTGAAAACAGTTTCTATTTGAAAATACCTTCAATAATATACAATTTAAAATTTTAAAAACCAAAGCTTGAAATCACTGGGAATTAAATTCTAAATTTTAAATTCGTTTAAATTTCAAATCAGTTTATAACCCATATTTAAAAATTCATTTATAGAACAATAAGTGATAATCAATTATTATCATTTCAACAACCAATTTAATTAACTTATTAAATTTTAGAAAATTTTACTTATATATATTTATAATATATTCATACAAATTTATTTCATTTACCAAATTTGAAAATAATATTGTGTCAGTTTGCTATGTTCAAGTGTTTTGGAAATCCTATCGATAGCGTTGATCAAACGAATCGATCGAAAATCCAAATCAACATCAACAACTCAAACAACACTATAAAACATTTTATATTTTATATTAATTACAAATACACTTCCTCGCTCGACCATATAAGAATGGATTTCAAAACAAGGATAAAGATTCCAATGTTGAGGGACCCGAATTCTAACAAGAAGGACAAACTTATATAAATCACGGGTAACCTTAACCGGGTCAACCGTGATTCCAAGAATAAATTCGATGTAGAATTCTGTGACAAATCGACATTCGATCGCCAGAGATAGAATTCGGGTATAGCAAAAGATAACAACATCGTTAACCGAGGATGCAGAAATCTTCGGTGAATCAATGCTGGTTATACGGGAGTTTCACTCTTTTACAAATTATTCAGATATTGGCGAGACCGTGATTTATTATAGAGATCATTCGAAGTGGAGTCATGGGATACTCCAGAATTAAAAAGACACGAATAGGGGAGACACGAATGGACTTTGGAACCGAAGGGAACGTTCCGAAATTCAAAGAAACCGAGACAAAGAAGAAGGAATTCGAGCTCAAACGAACGTGATTCTGTAATTGAATTTACTCTATATGCTGAGTTTTGCCTAAAACCAGAGCTCTGATACCAACTGTAACGACCCAGTATTTTAGACCATTCAAGTCGACAATAAATCCACACATGCCGAACTTGAATAATTCAAAACAATGGATTGTAAATAAAATTTGGCAAAACTCAGCATATACAGTAAATAAAATAATCACAGATCACAGACACAGAGTAATATAACAATAGTGCAACGGAAACAAAAGAATAGTAGTTCATGAAGCTACTATATATATAACAGAGTTAAATAAGATACAACAAAGGTCTCGAATACAATAGTCAAATACAAGATCAGAATACATTGATGGAATCTACTGAATATCTGAAAGCTGGATAGATAGCTGGATCTCCAAGCGAAGCTCCAACTCCAAAGGTGAGTCTCGAATACTGTATCACTCAGTCTGACCCGAGCGTAAAGAAAACACAAAACACTCGAGTCAGGATTAACATTCTTATATCAATAAATCCAATTCAAGTGAAATAACAATTGAAAATACAAGTAACTCAAAGGATGTTGGGATAACCATCCTCTAAGGATCCGTTAAACTATCTACTATGTCGTAGTGTACGCTAAGTAGATAATGCCTATCAGTAATATAAAGTATCAAAATAGTGTTAAGGCGTTACCATTATCCCCCTTAACACATGTTATATAAGCATCATAGTCTATACAGCACTGTAAACTCCACCGTAAACTGGTGTGCTATCAGGGAGTACTCCATAGGTATAACACAAAACAAATCGTAGTGGTCGCGTATAGGGATACAAGTATGACAAGGCACATGAGGCAATACCCAAGGTAGTGAAACTACCGTTTTCCTGATCCGGACTGGTGAGAACGCATCGCCACAACGATCGCAACACCGCGAAACAACACTCCCAAATCAAGGGTGCACACCAATCAAAAACAAGTAATGAGTAGTTTACGAAGAAGTGTGTCCGCTAGAGGTAGCTAACCTCACTGGCCCGGCACGGCTCCTGTTTAAGTCATTTCCAATTTGACACAAGTGTCAAGGCTATCCATTATCATTCTCTTTCTTCAAATCCAGCAACGTCATCATTCCAACCATTTCATTTTGGATCACACTACGCGTATAATAGTTATTAAAGTGGTTTTCGGTTTGGACAGAGAGTATGTCCCTAACCGATCCCGGACTCTTCAATAACTACGTAATTATTACACCGATTGGTCATTTAATATACTTTCAAAATAGTTTATATTTCAAACCAAAATATCATTGCCATTTCAAAACCATATCCATACGATATCATTTCACTTCAAATAAATCCATTTCCAAAATCATATTACTTTCCAAAGTTATATCGCTTTCGAAATTGTAAGTCTTTTAAATCAAAACACTTTGGAAATCAAAACCTTGAAATTCATAACACTTTGAAACTATAGTTTGAAATCATAACATTTTGGAATTCATAACACTTTCCTCTTAAACAGTTTAGATATTAAAATTAGTGTATATAATAAAATAGTTTATAAAATAAAAATAGTTTATATAAAATAGTTATAAGTTAAAATAGTTTATAATAAAATAATATATATTGAAAATGATTTATATAAAATAGTTTATATTAAAATAATTTATAAAGTAAAATATAAATAGTTGTAAATATAGTTTAAAAATACTTTATAAAATAAAATAGCTTCCACAAATTCACAAATCGATTCAAATCAACTCAAATTCCAAATTCAATTTAATTCAATCTCAATTTATAAATTTCAACTCAATTCAATTTCTCAATAAATCATTTCGAATTATAACGATTTCAAATACAGATTTGAAACACAAAATAAACCATTAAATTTCAATATATTTCAAAGCTTTAAATATTCCACATTCCAAAACTAAATTTGATAATTCCATTTATATCTCAATTTAATTTCATTACATTTATTTCTGAGATATTTCTTTAATCATTTCAATACATCTAAATTCAACTTCAATTTACAAATTTATATAAACAAAATATCACATTTAAATTTATATAAGTTTGAAATATTCATTTAAGCCACTTTTTAATCAAGTTCAAGTTATAAAACATATCTTAAAATTTCAAATTTAATAGATTTCAAATCAAACTTATTTAAGTATAATTATTAAATAATTAAGAATTCCAAATCAATTTCAAATTTATCTTTCAACCTGAAACATTATAAACTTTATATTTGAAAATATAAATTTTACATAAATACTCAAAACATATTTTTATATTGATTCAAATCAACTTTAATAAATCTTTAAAATCAATATTTATTAAAATCATATATTTCTTTTCAAAACCATAGGAATCATTTCAAATTATTTATATATAGACCAACGATGTCTGTATATAATTTTCTACCCTATGGTCAAGTGATACGGATATTTATCATTTCAATCCGAAATTTAAGTATATACGGGCATATATCTTTTCAACCCGTAATCCCAAATTCAATGTCAATCAAAATCGCTTGGGTTTATCATTTCAACCCATAACGATTTTCCCCTATTCTACAGATCGTTCGGGTATGTATCATTTCAACCCATAGTGAATTCTATATTAACAGGGAACTTGCAGAGTGATAACAGATATGATAATAGTATAACAACAGTAACAGACATATATCATCAGTGATAAATAACAGATAATGGTGTCAGATGTAACAGGTGAACAGATACAGATAATGTCATATATATATATCAATATAAATAACAGATAATGGTGTCAGATGTCACAGGTGAACAGATACAGATGATGGCATATATATAGCAATATACATAACTAACAGCAGCATATTTCAATTATCGTTTCAATTGAAATCAAATTTAATAAATAAAAGAACGTTAATCGTGAGTGATTGCCCACCTTTCGAGGCTAGAGGAATAGACAATGAAATGGGTTACGGATCCGGGGACGAATTCCAAATCAAAGCTAGATGGATACAGATTCGACGGACAAGCTGATAGATAAGAAATTGACAAAATCAAATCAGAACTGGATCGATGATGATAAATAGTAGAAGTAAATTTGTGTATATAAACTATATATAACTATGTATATACAAAATCATATTATATATATAAACACATTTTTAAATTAAATATATACATATTAAATTTAAAGTCTAATATTTATTCATATAAAATAAATTCCTCTATACAAACCCAATAATAAATTTTAAACATATATATATTAAAGTCAAAATGTTTATAGGTATATACAAAGTCATTATTATATTTGAACCCATACCTGCAACTTAAATAACACAGTATATACATATATATATATATATATATGACATTTTAAAACCAATAGTACAACAATACTGTAAACACATTATTTATCATGCATAACTAATATATAACTTACGTATTATATCAAGATATATGTAAGTAATATATAACAGAACAAAATAAGACTATATAATAATATAATACTGACCCTTTATATCTCAAAACCAAAACACATACTAATATATTACTTTTAACACATCTAAATACTGTAACCATATACATATATAAGTGCTACAGTTTTTTTTATCTTCTAAATAATATATATTATAAACAAAAATATATATATATAACATCATATTGTGAACCAAACTTAATATATTGTCTTTGAGAAAAAAATCAAACCACATAAATAAAACTTTTACAATTGTAAATTCCTACACACATTTACTTCCCATCGAAATGTATAGGTAGCTAATATAAGCTCATATATATTAATATAAAATATGATGTACAAGCTTTTTAATACCTCTGCACGTCACAAGATAACCTTGATATAACTTCATAATATATATATGAAAGACCGATTATATATATACTGTTAACAACAAATACATATATTCAAAACTCTACATACTCTTATACCCAGAACCAATATATATATATATATAAAACACACAGGTAAAATTTACATAAACATACGCAACTTACTGACTCTATATAATTTATAGAATTGTTATATATGTAAGCAAATAAGTACATTTAACTATTTATATAACAGCAAATGAAAGTGTGCTAACAATTTATACTTGTATATATATATATATAAATCTAGCATATAACTTACAACAAAATATCAATACGAAACAAACAAAAAATTTACTTTAGAGTTATATACATGTACGCACGCATCTATGTAATAGCCGCTATTAGGTCACGTGCTCACGGAAGTGGTGGGGCCCGATGAGGTTGAAGAAGATGGTGGGTCGGGTTGCCTAGAGCTATGGGTCTGGTGGGTGGCGAATCGCGGCAGTTGATGGAGGGAGGTCAGAGGTGAAGGGAATGTCGTTCGGGTTAAAGCGAAGGTGATGCGCAGGCGGATGAGGGGCTGCGAAGTGGGTTCGGGCAAGGATGTGTTGCAGCCAGAAGGAGGAGAACGCGGGCGTAGGTCGAAGGTCAGGCGGAAGGGCTCGAAGTGGTCGCGTTCACAAGAACATGGGTTGGAGGAGAAGAGGCTCGGTGATGGTAATCATGATGAGCCGGTCTAAATCAAACTAAAAGCTTACAGGTAAGCATTCTCCACTATAAACTATATAATATATAACTTTATAAAATAAAAGTTTTTCTCAAAAGCACAAATGTCAGAGAGAAAGCGTAGAGGAAAAGAGAATGGGTAGTTTGGTAGAGAGAGAGGGTAAAAAGGAAAAATATATGTCCGAACTTTATAAATTATACTATACTTTATTCTCAGCAAAGCAAGAACAGAAAGGTGAGGGAAGAGAAAATGGACCGTAGAAAACGAATCAACATCTAATATATTAAGATATTGGAATGGTAAAAGTCAAACGCTAAATTCGAAAATTATTAATGACAACAAGCTATTGAAATTATACGTTGGATAACGAATGCTCACACGGAAATCAAAAGGTGCACCGTTACGGTTAACCGTTTCGTGCGTTCACCGCGTACCGGACACCGTAGCACCCAAATGAATATACTACGGAGATCAGCACGACGAGACGAACAAAACGGTATATAGATATCAGTGGTATGATTGAATTATAAAAATTCGAATTTTCTACTAGCGGAAAATGCAGCAAAAACGTAGAAAAATAAGATCGACGGAGCTAAAGAAGTCCGAATTTGGAAAAACGAAAAATGGCGTCTTAGTCAGAAGATGAATTAGAATTTTTCTATGTAAAAATATTCAGGTTTGGAAAACATTTTATTATCATCATTTAACTGATATAAATTGGAATAAAATTACACTAGAAAATAAACTTCCAAATTATCTGATGAAAATTTACCAGTTGCTATGATTAATTAGACGCATTCCAAATATCAAATTTTTATTTCAAAATTTTATCGTTTAAAATTTCACAAAATTTCAACTAATTACATTATTAAAACAGTTAAAATTTACGGGTCGTTACAGCTACAATTGTTTACGACTCAATAGCTATATTTTATAATACTCTTAGCTATAATTTGTTTGACTCGGGCTATATTTGGCTTGATACCCAATAGTTATGCATGGTGTGACAATCGATAGCTTTGTTATGGTGGAATGCGATAACCTATGTTTTAACATGCGATAGCATGAGTTTCTAAAGTATGATAGCACTAGTATTGGGCATGCGATAGCCTCAGGTTTTGAAGCTTGATAGTTATAATTTAACATGCGATAGCCTCAGGTTTTGAAGCTTGATAGTTATAATTTAACATGCGATAGCATAAGTTTTAGACTTGCAATAGCCTACATTTTTAAAGCTTGATAGCATTAACTTTAACATGCACTAACATGGAATTTTAAGGTGCGAGAGAAAAAAGATTTGGGAAATGAGATAGCCCATTTTTATGACACTTGATAGTTTCTAACTCTATATTAGGCTAGGTTTTCCATAAACAAAAATTATAGTTTTTGTTAAGTATTTTAACAAGGTTTTCAAAGTAAAGAAAGGATATTTTAACAAGGTTTTCCATAAACAAAAATTCTTTAAAGAGTTTTGTGAAGGAAATTATTGCTCTATTACAAGTAATTTTAGTGTACAATGTGGCTATCATATGAACATATAGTTATGATGGATGATGATGCATTATATGTTTAATTTTGTATCTTGATCGGTTATTATTACAAATGTTAAATTGTTGACATGCTTACTTATATGTTATATGTTATCATTTAACATTTATGACCTTGGGGATTTGGAAACTGATCACCAATTAGGGTTGTTCTAATAGGGGTATGGTCAGACATAAAAATCTGAATGAATAGAATTGCATCCAGGAGATCGAGAAGATCACATTATGTTAGGATGCCCTGAACTTATTAAAAGGCATGACTCATGGATATTTTATAACTAGAATTTTTTGTAGAGATTAGTGTAAGGTCGCACCTTACGCTCCAAAAGTTAATCTCCTAGTTGGTCAGGTCTATGATTCCAATGCATAGGCTTTGTCGATATTGAGGCCAAAATTATGGACGTACGTGTAGAAAGGAACCCGTAGCAGAGACGTCACCACTGTTTTTCTTCTTTTGGACAGAATTCAATTTTTTTCCTTTTATTGGACAAGATATTTTTGTTTATTTAGTTATATTTTGGCCTAAGTTGGGATTATACTAGCTTAAGAGGATAATCATTATTAGAGATGGGGAATGCCATCGATGTGGAGGATTGGCTTCTTCAATGTGAAAGGATTTTTGTTGATTTGGGACTGAATGATGATCAGAAAAGGAGGCCGACATCGAGGTAGTTGCAAGGATATGTTCTTTACTGGTGGAATAGTGTTGCTACGGGTGTATCGAATGAGGAATTTATGTGGACATAATTAAGAGAAAGGTTTGAGGAGAAGTTTCTATCTGAAGCGGCTATGTCAACGTTTTTTTAGAAAGTTTTTGGAGCTAGAGCACGGTGAAATGATTGTTCTGGAGTATGCTATGAAGTTTGATGAGATGTCAAGGCATGGGCAGGCCATTATTAACACTCTTCTTAAGCAAAATATGAAGTTCATTCGTGGACTGACGCTGGAGATTGTAGGGCGACAATGCCATATCTCAAAGATCCATTTAATATTGTGGTAGACAAGGCTCTGAGAAATGCGGATTTTCATTTTGTCCATTGGAAATAATAAGATTATGGAGACTAAGGGTTTCCAAGGCAAGAAGAGAAAATTCTTTGGCAGGAAGAGAGCTTAGGAGGATGAGGCTTCTAAGAAAGGAAAGTTTGAAGTAGTTTGCTATAAATGTGATAAGAAAGGGCTCTTCACAAATCTGTGTCACTCTGGAGATAGAAAGAGGGTTGTTGTTAGGAAAGGAGTGAAATGCATTAATTATGAACGGATGGGACATTTCAAGAAGAAGTGTCTTGAACCAGTCAAAGCTGAAAGAGGAAAAGTTTTTGCTTTGGAACGTATGGCTTCTGGACCAACTGCAGAGGAGATGGTGAAGGCTGTGCTAGGAGGTAAGCTTCTTACTCATAGCATTCCCATTAATATGTTGTTTAATAGTATAGCATCATATTCTTTTATCTCTAGATGTTTAGTAGATAAGTTAAACCTTGAACTAACATACCTTATTACCTCTTTGAGGGTTGTGAATAGATAGGCGATTTTGCAACTCTTGGTATTAGATGTGGCCGCATACAGTTTGAATTACTAGGTCATATGTTTGCCTGCAATTTGCATATGTTTGATTTTGTAGGTTTTGGTATAATTCTGGATATGGATTTGTTAAGCCAGTATGATGCTAAGATATTTTATAGGGATGGAGCAATATCCCTAAGACATCCCGATTGTCGTGATCGAATTATAGACTCGTTAGAAGAATTGAATTATGATGTACGTGCAATGATGGGTGCTATAGAAGTCATGGAGGATGAAATTAATCGGGTTTTCATAGTATGAGAAAATGTAGATGCCTTTAAACCAGTTATGGGGTTACCATCGAAATGTGTCATAGAAATCCAAATAGGCCTCATACTTGGACTCGAACCCATAAGTACACTACCTAGTAGAATGACACCTACCGAGATGAAGGAGTTAAATATGCAGCTAATGGAGTTAGAAGGAAGGAATTTTATTAGACCAAGAAGTTCGTCTTGGGAATTTATAATGTTACTCATAAAGAAACCAAATGGGTCATTAAGGTTGTGTATTGATTATAAGGAACTGAATGAGAAGACGATAAAGAATCTGTATTTTTTGCTTAGAATAGATGATTTGTTCGATCAATTGTGTGGAGCCAAGGACTTCTCATGGTTAGACTTAGCAATGGGTTTCCAGGAATTAAGAGTGGTAGAGAAAAGAATATCTTTAACGGCGTTTCAAATAAGATATGGTTCATATGAATGGTTAGTCATGCCCTTTAGACTGATTAACGCACCTACTTTTTTTGTAGATATGATGAACGAACTCTTCCGAGAGAATTTAGATAGATTCATGTTGGTGTTTATTGATGACAGTTTGGTATATTCTAAGAATGAACTAGAGCATGAAGTTCATCTCAGAATGGTTTTGAACACGCTAAGACTGCATCAGTTAAAAGAAAAAGTTTCAAAATGTCATTTTTTTAAAAAAGTGAAGTTTCTTGGACATGTGGTTTCGAAGAATGGGTTGTCTATGGATCCTTTGAAGATTGAAGCTATTAATAGTTGGAAAAGGACCAAGACCATGACTAAGATTAGAAGTTCCTTGGGGTTGGTTGGCTATTACCGAAAATTTATCGAAGGTTTCTCTCACATAGGTGCATCGATAACTAAACTAACAAGGAAGGATGTAAAGTATGTTTGGACCGATAAATATGAAGAAACATTTTAGAAGTTAAAACATTTATTGACCAATGTGCACATCTTAGTTGAACCAGATGATAATCAAGATTTGATGGTGTATACTGATGCATGTGGGATATGGTTAGGAGATGTATTGATGCAGAGAGGTGGAGTCATTGCCTTTACTTCTCAATAGCTTCGATCGCATGATGTTCGATATCCCGCTCATGGTTTAGAGTTGGCAGCAATGATATTTGCATTAAAGGTGTGGAGATACTATCTTTTAGAAGAATAATTCAAATTGTATATGGATCATAAGTCCTTGAAGTATTTATTCTCTCAAAAGGAGTTGAATACGAGGCAACAAAAATCGCTGGAATGTTTGGAAGTGTATGACTTTGGAATTGAATAAATGCCTGGAAAAGTAAATAAAGTGGTTGATACACTTAGTAGAAACATTAGAATATGGTATGGCGATGCTTTCTGAATGGAACAATTTACAGGCAATGACTTTTATTAGAGCTAGAATTAGGTTGATGACCAGTTCTAGTTAGTGTATCACAATTATCTCTTGTTTAGAAGTTCGACCAGTATTGATCGAAAGAATTGCCATGAAGCTAAGAGATGATCCATTAATTTCCGAATAGATTAAAAGATTAGAAGTGGGAATTGAGATTGTTGATTTTAGAGATTTTCTACTTGACCAAGTGGATGGTTAAGGACAAAGTGACGATTATGTATGCTAAATGTGGATAGCCCAAGGAAAGAAGTTCTTTAAAAATGTCATCGATCAAATTTTACTATTCATCCTAGAGGTATGTAGATGTGCCAAGAAAAGAAGAGGAGTTTCTTCTGAGAAGATATGAAGCGAGATGTATGCTTGTGGGTGAAGCAATATATGAATTACCAATAAGTGAAAGCCGAGCATCAAAATCCAAATGGACTGCTTCAACCGTTAGAAGTGCCACTATGGAAATGTAATTCTATATCTATGGATTTTGTTAATAGGTTTCCAAGGTCGAATAGGGAAAATGAAAGTATCTAGGTCGTGGTGGATAGACTGACCAAGAGTGCACATTTTATCCATGTTACGTCGATAAGGACAATACCTAGTTTGGCATAGTTATTCATGAAAAATGTTGTAAGATTGCATGGAATACGGAGTAATATTGTAAGCGATATAGATCCTTTGTTTACTAATGAGTTCTGGAAGAGCTTACAGGCGATAATGTGTACCAAGCAGAAGATGAGTACCATTTACCATCTACAAAATGATAGGAAAACAGAAAGGGTTAACATGGTACTCGAAGATTTATTGAGAGCTTGCCTACTAGACTTAGGAGGGTCATGGTAAGACCATTTTCACTTAGTCAAATTTTCCTATAACAATAGTTATCAGAACAGTATAGAAATGGAACCTTTCAAAGCACTTTATGGAAGGTCATGCAAATCGCTGGCATGTTTGTTGGAAATAGGTGATTGATCAATGCTTGATCTGGATTTGGTGAAGGAAACAACTAAAAAGATTGAGTTAATCCGAGGAAGGATGAATGAAGCTCAATTAAAGTAGAAGAGTTATGTAGATAAAAAGCGTAAGAACATGGAATTCTTAGTTGGATATTATGTTTTCGTGAAAGTATCACTGATGAAGGGTGTTATATGATTTGGAAAGTCGGGAAAGTTGGCACCTAGATACATTGGGCCGTTTTCTATTATAGAAAGAATAGACATACTCGCATATGGCATCGAGTTAGTGAATACTTCGGTAGGAGTCTATAAGTGTAACGACCCGATATTTTCAACCATTCGCATCCATTATAAGTGTATAGGTAGACACTCATGCCGAAATTGAATTGCTCAAAATACCGCGTTGTAAATAAAATTTGGCAAATCTCAGAATATGCAGTAAATAAATATAATCACAGATCACAGACACAAAGTAAAATAATGCAGCGGAAGTAAAAGAAATAGTAGTTCATGAAGCTACTATATAAATATATCAGAGTTACATGAGATATAACAGAAGAAATAGAATACAACAAAAGTCTCAATATAATAACCAAGTACAAGCTGAGTAGAACAACGGAATTGAAATAGGTAGGACATGACAAGCAGATAATCTCCAGCGATTCAAATCTCCAAGAGAGTGGAAATCCAAATCTGTGAATAACTCAGGCTGACCCGAGCGTAAAGAAAAACACAAAACACTCGAGTCAGGACAATATATACTTATATAATGTAAACCAACTCAAGCGAACTGTAATAAGGGTACAAGTAACTTAGAAGATGCTTGGGACCGCCCATCCTCTAAGGATCCGTTAAACTATCTACTATGTAGTAATATTCGATATTATAATAGTGTCTAAATAAGTAAAGTATAATCATATAGAAAATAGCGTTAAGGGGATGGAGAACCTTAAGGCGGTCGGATCTTAAAATCATAATCGTAGTAAAGCTCGATATGGTAGGTGACACGGCACAACTAGGCAATGCCAGGGTAGATATACCAATTACGCACACGGACTGATGGAGCGCATAGCAGCCACTATCGTCCACCTCGAACAACACTCCCAAATCGGAGGATGGCCATCTAATCAATCACAAGTAAGAGTAAATATCGAAGAAATGTGTCCGAGAAGAGGTGCTACCTCACTGGTCCGAGATCGCTCCTGTTTTAGCCACCTTATGCCAACTCACGGGAGTTGGGTCCACGTAACATACCTTAAGAACGTCGCCACCATCCTACTTCATTCTGGAATCTCCACCGCGTACACGGTTGTCAAAGTGGTTTTCGGTATCGACAGAGAGTATGTCCATATCCGATCCCGGTCTCTTTGCCAACCAATCGTTATTATAACCCGTGGTTATAACTTTTAAAAACAATACTTTACTTCAAAATAAAATATCATTTCAAACCATATCTTTATCAAAATATAGATTAAATCAATTCCAAACCATTTCCATATATTTAAAATTTTCATATCATTTCAAAACTTCATTTCAAATCATTTTAATATAATAAAATATCATATCCTTACAAAACTTCATTTCAAATCATTTTAATAAAATAAAATATCATATCCTTACAAAACTTCATTTCAAATCATTTTAATAAAATAAAATATCCTATCAGTTCAAATCCAAATATTCTACTTTAAATACCTTTTAAATTCAAAGATATCGTTCATTTACTATCATTTCAAATCACCTTTAAATAGTATATATTCCAATCAAAATAGTTCATTTAAACCTTTTAAAAGTGTAATTATTATATTTTCAAATCAAGTATTCAATTTCCAAAGTTTCAAACCATTCTGAGTTCGTTTACTAAGTCAAAAACCCAAATTATTAAAATTTCAGCATTTCACAGCATTTAAAAACAACTGCTATAAGTTATATTTGAAAACATTTTTAATTCAGCAAAGACAGCACTTAAAACTGCTGTTAAAACTCAGTTTTAGTTGAATTATAGTTCAAAACAGAAAAGACAGCATATCAGAAGTGCTGCGGTAGTTCAGATTTCAAAACAAGGGTTAAATTTGGTTTCAGCAAAGACTGTAGACCATTATAGCATTTCCAGAGAATGCTATAATAGACCTGAGTTCAATATTAGCTTATAAGTTCAATTACATCAACTACAACATTTCAAAAATGCTGTAATAGCTCTTTTTACACAATTTTAGTTCAAAACAGAATCTATAGCATTTCTGAATGCTATTAAAAGTTAATTTCAGGTGTTAGTGTATTTCCAGCAATTAAATAACTTTAATTTAAAACACATAAACATTTTAAAAAATCATATTTTAACATTTAAAATGTTCATTTACATATTATTTAACATATATCTTTTCACAATAAATTTCTTATAGTCAAATCCAATTTCAACAATTTACTTAATAAATTTGAGTGTAAAAGTGTCCAATTCTTCACCTTTCAACTAATAAACTTAACACTTCAAATTTAAATTACCATTTCACAATTTAATTGAATTTCCAATTTTATTTAATTAACTTAAACCTTTAATTAAAACCAAATTTCACATTTCCAAGTCAAGTTATATTTTAAAAGATCACTTTTAAACATTCATTTATTTAACCACTTAAATTCATAGAAAAATCAATAATACTTTAATAAATCACTTAAATTCAAATTTAATCAAATTATCATATTTACCATTTCCAAATAAAATTTAATATCCATTTTATTTATATAACTTAAACATCATTTTTAACCAAAATTCCAAATTTCCACTTAAATTATATTTCAAAAATCCAGTTAAACCATTCATTAATTTCATTTTTAACACATAGAAAAATCATAATTTCTTTAATTCAAAATATTTCAAAATCATTTTAAATCAAATTTCCTAAATTTATATTTTTAAAATACTTAAAAATATCCAAAACACTTTATAAAATAACCACGGGCCTGTATATAGTTTTCTAGCCTAGGTCAAGTGATACGGATATGTATCATTTCAATCCGTAGTTTAAAAATAAAAAAATCCGGATTCTATCATTTCAAACCCGCAATCCCAAGTTAAATAAAATAAATAAAAACCATTCAGGCCTATCATTTCAGCCCATAACGATTTTTCCCTATTCTAAAGTCCGTTCGGGTATGTATCATTTCAACCCATAGTGATTCTAATCTACAGGGAACTTGCAGTGAGATAAACAGATATAAATAACAGCATAGCATGAAATAACAGTAAGATATGATATAATAAGTGTAATAACAGGTGTGAACATCATATGATAATAATATAAACATATATGACATGATGATATACATTACAGATTCAAATGGTGTCGGTTTATCAGTTATATAGGTACATATTGTCTGGTGAGAATAACTCACCTGTTCAAAGCTGGAAATCGCTACCCAAGCACACAAACTGACACAACGGAGGCACGATAATACAAATATGATTTGATTGGGAGAGCCAAAGATTAATAGCCTTGGATACATATACACAAAACAATACAATAATACATAGGTTACAACACAAATTTATCATCAAATAACATAGGAATTCTATACCCAAAACAACATCAAATGACTTGCACTTGTTCTCAACCTCATATACTTCAGTTAGGTAGTGGTTAAGCTCGGCCTAGGGTAAGAAAATGGTCTGGTTTGGGTTCCAAATGGGTCAGCTATCATGTGTTTACAAGGTGGTGAAGATGGTGCATAGTCTAGGTGCAAAACTACACAATTTCGAGGCAAATATCAACATTCCTATGCTATGACTTGGTTCGGCCAGAGGCTATATGGTCAGGTCCAGATGTCCAGGTGGTGTTAGATGATGTGGCAGAGGGTGGTGGTCAGGTCTGAGGTGGTGGTGGTGGAGGAAGTGGTGGCTAAAGGTGGTTGTAGGCGGTGGTGACAAAAGTGGCTCGGTTTGCAATGTTAGGTGATGTTTTGGTGAATTATGCGGTGATCTTCATCTTGGGGTGGTTTGGCCTGTGGAGGAGGGTTGCTGGGGTGGGTGATGGTCAGAGGAAGGGGGTGGTGGTGGTTGGCCAAAGCTTGGAGGAGGTGGAGTGAAGCCATGAAGGTAGAGAACAATAGCAAATTTCAATAGAAAAACACAAAAAAAACAAGAAGAAAGAAGAGATTTTTACCAAATTTTTGCACAACAAAGGGCCGTGATTTTTTTCCTCAAGAAAGTGGAAATGATATGCGTGAAAACAAAGTGGAAGGCAGCAGAAAGAATAGAGTAGAGGTACGGCCAAAATTAAAGAAAAGGAGTTGAGAAAGTGAAAGGTCGGAATGCAAAAGGACTTAGGAATATCAAAAGTTTAAAACTCTTCGAATTTCCTATATTTTCTTTTTAATTTTTTGTTATATATATATATCAATGGCTGAAAACAAAGATACATAATCTCAGAAAATAAAATAAATAAGAAAATAAAATCTATAAATTTAAATAAAAAAATCGAATAAATAAAGAAAGTGGCAATATATACATAACTAGGCTTTGTAAACTTGAAAAAATTTCAGATGAGCTTTAGATAATCTTTATATACTTGAAAAATATTTATAAATAAAGATAAGAACACAAAATAAAAATGAATTCACAAAAATAAATAAATATATTTTAATTAAATATAATTTAATGAAGAAAATAGCAGAAAAATGAAAACTAGGCTTTATAAATTGAAATAAATTTAAGTATACTTTAGAAAAATTATATTATCATTTTAAAAATATTAAAAGACATAAAATAACCTATTAACACACATTCAAACAAAATATGACAATAAAAATAAAATTTATATGATTTAAAATAAATAATATTGCAAAATAAACAGTTTATACACAAAATTGAAATGTACATAACTTTTACATTTTAACTCCGTTTCCAACGAAACGAAAAGCAGTATTCATGTTATTAAATCTATTTTCATAACAAAAGATAAAATTTATAATTTCAAATATTTAAAATTTAAATTTAAAAGTCAAAGTTTGACTATTGACCAAAATTCACATTTTGGAAAATTATTCTATTCAGTCATATTTGGAATTCTAATCCATATCAAAATCAAAGTTTATATTTAAAATAACAAAATTTATTCTTTTTCATAAATAAAGCTTTTTAAATCTGGAAATATCAATTTAAAAATAATTGTAAAATACAGGGTTGTTACACTCTCCCCCACTCAAAGCTTTTCGTCCCCGAAAAGGAACGAGGTACGGGAAAGCACAGAAAAATATAGAATGAAATAGAATTAAGACAAGATAATAAGAAGATTGGAATTACACCTAATAACTATTGTTATAGGTAAGTTTAACAAGATGGAGGTAATCAAATAAAGAATATAAGCACGAAAAAGATCCTTTAGAGTCTGAATCTCCCTTTTCAATTGACCGACGGTCTATGAATGGAAAAACAGTGCTCAGGGTTAAAATGAGTACCAAAAATTTTCTAAGATTACAGAAAGATTTCTAAACAGACTGGTATAAGCAATAGGCTTCCCATTCTGTAACACGATAAGAGAAATAAGGACAAACAAAAGATAGTCTGAAAAAAAAAGATAATAGATTTGTAACCATACTGTTTTGAAATCATAACAATTTAGAGATGTTATCATTTGGAAATCATACTACTAAAAATCATAACACTTTGGAAATGTTATTCTAAAAAAACATAACACTAAGAAAATCATAACACTTTAAAAAAAAATAAACTTCATTTAAACCATTTTAATTCAAGGTCAAATAATATTCATTTTAAAGTTGTAACATTTCTAAGTTCATTCAATTATAAAAATTTCCAAAACATTGTCTTTTCAAAATAGCAGCACTTATAAAATGCTACGTAGATATATTAATATTTCAAATCAATTTAGTTCCAGAAATATTTATTTGGACATCATTTAACTTATGACTTATTAAAACAAACTTTTATGAATGGAATATCCAAATTAAACTATACTTCGTTTATTAAGTTAAAAGTTCACTATTTTAGTTAGCTCTTAATTTAACACATAACCTAACACTTTATTTAAAATACCCATTTCACAAATAGATATTCCTTTAATAAGTTACACTTAAAATTCCATTTGAAAACCAAATTCTCAATTATCAATTTTTAGTGATGTTAAAATACATTTTAACTATTTAAATCATAATTATTCATTTTTCAAAACATATTTATTTCATAAATAAAATATTTATCATAGCAAATATAATAATCAAATTTCTTTACACATTTATTCATTTAGACATCAATTAAACTATGATTTCAAGTTAAATAAACTTTATTACAAAATGTCCAATTCAAATGTATTTTATTTTATCTATTCAAAGATACTTATTATACAACATATTCATTTCAGGAAATGAGCTTTATTAAAATTCCTAGGTTAGACTTAAGGTTCCATATAAAATCAAATTTGATTATTAAGTTATTTAAATAAAATCTCTTTAAATTCCTTTTTCACTAATTTTCTTCTGTTAATCTTTTATAACTAAAATTTAAGTGTATAAAATTTATTATAACCACTCAAAATTTATTTATAAAATCCTTTTTATATTGTATATTATCCAATTACATTGTTAACTTCTAAAAAAATTTAAGGTAAGTTATATTTGAATGCAATTGTATTATACAAATAAAACTTTCCAATTCAATTATCTCAAGTTTGAATCATTTATTCAAAAATTTTAATTTTTCTTTTTATAACTGAAATTATTCTTTAAGATGAAATTTAAGAATTAATTTTCCGGTTTCCTTCAAACCAGTTAGAGATAAATAAATATATGTACATAATATGTCAAATCAATTTAAATCATATATCTATATATATTATAAATCAAATCATATTTAGAAATTCAAATAAATTAAATCTTTCAAAACAAAGCTGTAGTAAGACTACAGAACGGTCTCTTCAGTTCAAAACTCGAAAATGAACGTCGATGATGCTGCAGTCATCACCGAAATTATTTTCCAGCGACAAAGAGCACTTAATTTTTAAACTTTAAAATCCTTTAGAGACAAATTTTTTTATTCAAAAATACTTTAAATTATATCCTTTTAAAAATTTTAAACACAAGGTTTGAAATCCATCGGAAACTTGAATTCTCAAATTCTTGATTCAAATTCATTTCAGTTCCCAAATCAATTTATAAACAACTATTTATAAATTCATTTATAGAACAATAAATGATAAATCAAGTATTATCATTTCAAATTATCAATTTAAATCAATTTATTAAGTTCCATAAATTTACTTATATATCAAAATTTTATTTCATTAACCAAATTTAAAATAATATCGTGTCAGTTTGTTCTGTCAAAGTGTTTTAGAAATCCTATCGATAGCGTTGATCAGACGAATCGATCGGAAATCCAAATCAACATCAACAACTCAAACAACACCATATATAAAACAAAACATAGATTTACAAGTACAATTCAAAATGTTTGGAGATAGTTTAGAAACAAAAGACAAGATGGTTAAACAGAGTAGAGAGATGGGTAAGCTTAGGTAAATCGCGGACAACCTTAACCGGGTCAACCGTGACTTAAAGAATAAGATCGATGTGGATTTTTCTGGGATAAATCTATGTTCGATCTCAAGAGATAGAGTTTGGAATAATAAAAGATATTAGCATCTAAACCAAGGATAGATAAAATCTCTGGTGAATCGATGCTGACTGTAAAGGATTTTCACCCATTTACAAGAAAATTAGAATATTGGCAAGACCGCCAATTCACTATAAAGATCATTCGAAGTGGAGTTATGTGATACTCCAAAATCAAAAGAAGATGAATAGTGAGGGACAAGAATGAATTTTGGAACCGCAAGAAACGTTCCAAAATTCAAAGGAAATCGAATCAAAAGGAAGAGATTCAAACTCGAACGAAAGTGATTCTGTAAATAAATTTACCATACATTCTAAGTTTTGCCTCAAAGCCAAAGCTCTGATACCAACTGTAACGACCCGATATTTTCAACCATTCGCATCCATTATAAGTGTATAGGTAGACACTCATGCCGAAATTGAATTGCTCAAAATACCGCGTTGTAAATAAAATTTGGCAAATCTCAGAATATGCAGTAAATAAATATAATCACAGATCACAGACACAGAGTAAAATAATGCAGCGGAAGTAAAAGAAATAGTAGTTCATGAAGCTACTATATAAATATATCAGAGTTACATGAGATATAACAGAAGAAATAGAATACAACAAAAGTCTCAATATAATAACCAAGTACAAGCTGAGTAGAACAACGGAATTGAAATAGGTAGGACATGACAAGCAGATAATCTCCAGCGATTCAAATCTCCAAGAGAGTGGAAATCCAAATCTGTGAATAACTCAGGCTGACCCGAGCGTAAAGAAAAACACAAAACACTCGAGTCAGGACAATATATACTTATATAATGTAAACCAACTCAAGCGAACTGTAATAAGGGTACAAGTAACTTAGAAGATGCTTGGGACCGCCCATCCTCTAAGGATCCGTTAAACTATCTACTATGTAGTAATATTCGATATTATAATAGTGTCTAAATAAGTAAAGTATAATCATATAGAAAATAGCGTTAAGGGGATGGAGAACCTTAACGCGGTCGGATCTTAAAATCATAATCGTAGTAAAGCTCGATATGGTAGGTGACACGGCACAACTAGGCAATGCCAGGGTAGATATACCAATTACGCACACGGACTGATGGAGCGCATAGCAGCCACTATCGTCCACCTCGAACAACACTCCCAAATCGGAGGATGGCCATCTAATCAATCACAAGTAAGAGTAAATATCGAAGAAATGTGTCCGAGAAGAGGTGCTACCTCACTGGTCCGAGATCGCTCCTGTTTTAGCCACCTTATGCCAACTCACGGGAGTTGGGTCCACGTAACATACCTTAAGAACGTCGCCACCATCCTACTTCATTCTGGAATCTCCACCGCGAACACGGTTGTCAAAGTGGTTTTCGGTATCGACAGAGAGTATGTCCATATCCGATCCCGGTCTCTTTGCCAACCAATCGTTATTATAACCCATGGTTATAACTTTTAAAAACAATACTTTACTTCAAAATAAAATATCATTTCAAACCATATCTTTATCAAAATATAGATTAAATCAATTCCAAACCATTTCCATATATTTAAAATTTTCTTATCATTTCAAAACTTCATTTCAAATCATTTTAATAAAATAAAATATCATATCCTTACAAAACTTCATTTCAAATCATTTTAATAAAATAAAATATCCTATCAGTTCAAATCCAAATATTCTACTTTAAATACCTTTTAAATTCAAAGATACCGTTCATTTACTATCATTTCAAATCACCTTTAAATAGTTTATATTCCAATCAAAATAGTTCATTTAAACCTTTTAAAAGTGTAATTATTATATTTTCAAATCAAGTATTCAATTTCCAAAGTTTCAAACCATTCTGAGTTCGTTTACTAAGTCAAAAACCCAAATTATTAAAATTTCAGCATTTCACAGCATTTAAAAACAACTGCTATAAGTTATATTTGAAAACATTTTTAATTCAGCAAAGACAGCACTTAAAACTGCTGTTAAAACTCAGTTTTAGTTGAATTATAGTTCAAAACAGAAAAGACAGCATATCAGAAGTGCTGCGGTAGTTCAGATTTCAAAACAAGGGTTAAATTTGGTTTCAGCAAAGACTGTAGACCATTATAGCATTTCCAGAGAATGCTATAATAGACCTGAGTTCAATATTAGCTTATAAGTTCAATTACATCAACTACAACATTTCAGAAATGCTGTAATAGCTCTTTTTACACAATTTTAGTTCAAAACAGAATCTATAGCATTTCTGAATGCTATTAAAAGTTAATTTCAGGTGTTAGTGTATTTCCAGCAATTAAATAACTTTAATTTAAAACACATAAACATTTTAAAAAAATCATATTTTAACATTTAAAATGTTCATTTACATATTATTTAACATATATCTTTTCACAATAAATTTCTTATAGTCAAATCCAATTTCAACAATTTACTTAATAAATTTGAGTGTAAAAGTGTCCAATTCTTCACCTTTCAACTAATAAACTTAACACTTCAAATTTAAATTACCATTTCACAATTTAATTGAATTTCCAATTTTATTTAATTAACTTAAACCTTTAATTAAAACCAAATTTCACATTTCCAAGTCAAGTTATATTTTAAAAGATCACTTTTAAACATTCATTTATTTAACCACTTAAATTCATAGAAAAATCAATAATACTTTAATAAATCACTTAAATTCAAATTTAATCAAATTATCATATTTACCATTTCCAAATAAAATTTAATATCCATTTTATTTATATAACTTAAACATCATTTTTAACCAAAATTCCAAATTTCCACTTAAATTATATTTCAAAAATCCAGTTAAACCATTCATTAATTTCATTTTTAACACATAGAAAAATCATAATTTCTTTAATTCAAAATATTTCAAAATCATTTTAAATCAAATTTCCTAAATTTATATTTTTAAAATACTTAAAAATATCCAAAACACTTTATAAAATAACCACGGGCCTGTATATAGTTTTCTAGCCTAGGTCAAGTGATACAGATATGTATCATTTCAATCCGTAGTTTAAAAATAAAAAAATCCGGATTCTATCATTTCAAACCCGCAATCCCAAGTTAAATAAAATAAATAAAAACCATTCAGGCCTATCATTTCAGCCCATAACGATTTTTCCCTATTCTAAAGTCCGTTCGGGTATGTATCATTTCAACCCATAGTGATTCTAATCTACAGGGAACTTGCAGTGAGATAAACAGATATAAATAACAGCATAGCATGAAATAACAGTAAGATATGATATAATAAGTGTAATAACAGGTGTGAACATCATATGATAATAATATAAACATATATGACATGATGATATACATTACAGATTCAAATGGTGTCGGTTTATCAGTTATATAGGTACATATTGTCTGGTGAGAATAACTCACCTGTTCAAAGCTGGAAATCGCTACCCAAGCACACAAACTGACACAACGGAGGCACGATAATACAAATATGATTTGATTGGGAGAGCCAAAGATTAATAGCCTTGGATACATATACACAAAACAATACAATAATACATAGGTTACAACACAAATTTATCATCAAATAACATAGGAATTCTATACCCAAAACAACATCAAATGACTTGCACTTGTTCTCAACCTCATATACTTCAGTTAGGTAGTGGTTAAGCTCGGCCTAGGGTAAGAAAATGGTCTGGTTTGGGTTCCAAATGGGTCAGCCATCATGTGTTTACAAGGTGGTGAAGATGGTGCATAGTCTAGGTGCAAAACTACACAATTTCGAGGCAAATATCAACATTCCTATGCTATGACTTGGTTCGGCCAGAGGCTATATGGTCAGGTCCAGATGTCCTGGTGGTGTTAGATGATGTGGAAGAGGGTGGTGGTCAGGTCTGAGGTGGTGGTGGTGGAGGAAGTGGTGGCTAAAGGTGGTTGTAGGCGGTGGTGACAAAAGTGGCTCGGTTTGCAATGTTAGGTGATGTTTTGGTGAATTATGTGGTGATCTTCACCTTGGGGTGGTTTGGCCTGTGGAGGAGGGTTGCTGGGGTGGGTGATGGTCAGAGGAAGGGGGTGGTGGTGGTTGGCCAAAGCTTGGAGGAGGTGGAGTGAAGCCATGAAGGTAGAGAACAATAGCAAATTTCAATAGAAAAACACAAAAAAAACAAGAAGAAAGAAGAGATTTTTACCAAATTTTTGCACAACAAAGGGCCGTGATTTTTTTCCTCAAGAAAGTGGAAATGATATGCGTGAAAACAAAGTGGAAGGCAGCAGAAAGAATAGAGTAGAGGTACGGCCAAAATTAAAGAAAAGGAGTTGAGAAAGTGAAAGGTCGGAATGCAAAAGGACTTAGAAATATCAAACGTTTAAAACTCTTCGAATTTCCTATATTTTCTTTTTAATTTTTTGTTATATATATATCAATGGCTGAAAACAAAGATACATAATCTCAGAAAATAAAATAAATAAGAAAATAAAATCTATAAATTTAAATAAAAAATCGAATAAATAAAGAAAGTGGCAATATATACATAACTAGGCTTTGTAAACTTGAAAAAATTTCAGATGAGCTTTAGATAATCTTTATATACTTGAAAAATATTTATAAATAAAGATAAGAACACAAAATAAAAATGAATTCACAAAAATAAATAAATATATTTTAATTAAATATAATTTAATGAAGAAAATAGCAGAAAAATGAAAACTAGGCTTTATAAATTGAAATAAATTTAAGTATACTTTAGAAAAATTATATTATCATTTTAAAAATATTAAAAGACATAAAATAACCTATTAACACACATTCAAACAAAATATGACAATAATAATAAAATTTATATGATTTAAAATAAATAATATTGCAAAATAAATAGTTTATACACAAAATTGAAATGTACATAACTTTTACATTTTAACTCCGTTTCCAACGAAACGAAAAGCAGTATTCATGTTATTAAATCTATTTTCATAATAAAAGATAAAATTTATAATTTCAAATATTTAAAATTTAAATTTAAAAGTCAAAGTTTGACTATTGACCAAAATTCACATTTTGGAAAATTATTCTATTCAGTCATATTTGGAATTCTAATCCATATCAAAATCAAAGTTTATATTTAAAATAACAAAATTTATTCTTTTTCATAAATAAAGCTTTTTAAATCTGGAAATATCAATTTAAAAATAATTGTAAAATACAGGGTTGTTACAATAAGGTTTTTCACGGATCTCATTTAAGAAAGAACATGTGTGGTCCAGAGACTACTATTGAGCCAATAGTTTTGGTAGATTTAGCAGTAGAGCCTGATATGACTATCAATAGGTGACCTATTCATATAAATGACAGAGATATTAAGGAGCTTAGAAATTAGGCAGTCAAGTTGGTAAAAGTTCAATGGAGGGACTATGAGAACGACTATACTTGGAAGACTGAGAATAGGATTAATGAGGCTTATCCTGAGTTATTTTGATAATATGATCCACATTGTTGTATAGACTTTTAATTAGTAGATATACTAGCATTTTTCACTTATCTGCTTGGGACACATGTTTGCATGATTGATGTGCTTGTTGTTTATACCTTATCGGAATTTCGAGGACAAAATTCTTTAAGGAGGGGAGCCTATAATATCCTTAATTTTTGTAGCACGTTATTCTGGGTATTTAATTTAGAAAGTATTAAATAAATAATGTAGGAAAATATGTATAATGCAGACAATAACCATGTTAACAAAAGTTAAAATTTAAATTTTAAATAGGGTAATGATTTAGGAGGAAATAAATTAAAGGCTTTAATTACATAGGAGAGAAACAAGGAAATAAAGATAACACATATAATTTATTTTCCCTAATATACACTCCCATCACCTTCACATTAATTCAGCCATATCATAACAAAAGAAAAGAAAAACTAGACACAAAACTAAGGGCACTCCATTAAAGCAAATTCAAGAAAGAGGAAGACGAGAAAAAGGTTAAGGGAAGAAACAAAGGCAATTACTTCACACTAAATCAAATTAAGATGAATAATATCTTTATCTCTATTATAAGGTGTTTTAATTTGGATTTGTGATGAAACCCGAAATTGTTTGTTGATGCATGTGTATGACTAAGATAAATATTTCTATGAATTATGTTATCATGTATGATTTTTGTGGAATTTTCCAAAGAGATTTTTGGTTTAAATTTGGAGATGGGTTTTAAATTTCAGAATTTTTGGATGAAGTATGAATTTATCATGAATTTTCTAAGTAAGAAAATGGATAATTTAGGATTTTAATTATCTAAAACACGAAAAATAAATATTTAGCTCAAATTTTTTATATGTTGTAAAAGAGGTAAATTTAGATTTCTATGATTTTTTTAGGGATTTTCCCAAGCGATTTCGATGTAAAATAAATTATTTTGTCCAAGATGGTTTTAATCATAAAAAAGTATTGCAAAATTAATGGATAATTAATAATTTAAGAATTAAGAGAAAATTTCTCTTTATATTTCTAAGAAGTTCCATTAAACCAATGAAAATTTGACAAAGAACTTGATTTGGTAAAAAGTTATTACTTTTAAAGAAAATAAATCAATTGTCCTGGTATTTACAAAAATGTCATTTTTGACCGGTGATGGCTATCATAATACTCGATAGCTATGGGTTTTTGTAGCATGTGGTAGCATTATGTTTTAAAGCCTCAATAACTTTAAGTTATGATATTCAATGGCTTTTAGAAGTTTAAGGATGCGATAGCATCATATTTTATAAAACTCAATGGCTATATTTTATATACCCAGTAGCTATTATTAGTGTAACATTTGATGGCTATAATTGATAATACTCGATATATATGATTTGTTTAACGCTCGATAGCTATATTTTTTTAATACTTGATAACTTTGAATTGCTTAACTCTCGATAGATATTTTTGACTTGATAATCGATAGTTGTGCATGGTGTGACACTTGATAGCTTTGTTATGTTGGAATGCGATACCCTATATTTTAACGGGCGATAACATGAGTTAAAGTGTGATAGCAATAGTTTTTTGCATGCTATAGCGTTAGTTTTTGATGCTTGATAGCTACATTTTAACATGTGATAGCATGAAGTTTATAACATGCGATAGCATAAGTTGTTGGCATGCGATAGCCTATGTTTTTGAAGCTTAATAACATTAGGTTTAACATGCAATAGCATGGATTTTTAAGGTGCTATAGCATAAAGATTTGAGAAATGAGTAAATATATTTTTATGACACGTGATTGCTTTTAACTCTATATTAGACTAGATTTTCCTTAAAAGAAATTATAGTTTCTGTTAAGTATTTTAACAAGGTTTTCAAAGTAAAGAAAAGATATTTAGCCCACCTTTAAAGAGTTTTGTAAAGGAAATTATTTCTTTATTACTAATAATTTTAGTGTATAAAACAGCTATCATATAAACATACATTTATGATGGATGATTGTAACGACCCGCCATTTCGACTCTTAAAAGTCGACAGTAATACATCCTCGGTATTCACATGCCGAGCATTCAAGTGCCGGAAAGACAGATTGTTGGGGAAAAAGAGAAAAGACAGAATAGAATCTCACATCGTGATGAGTAGTATATAATACACACCAGATCTTTACAAAAGAAAACCGTAATATGCATAAATCAATCAGAGTAAACTAACTATTCATCAGCCTAGACAGTTATAACAACATGTCCTCACAATTGTTGATAAGTACAAACAACAAATGTAGCAGAAAGTAAAATATACATGAATACGTCTTAGAGGCATCCAGATCATCTTTGAAGCTCCAAAGCATCCAAACTAAATATGAAAATGTACTCGGTTTGACCCGAGCATTATAAGAAAAATATCGCATGGATTAGGCAGGTAAACTAGCATGAGAAACGCACCCCAAATGGATTTTAATGTTATAAAACCTTTCAAAATGAAGGTATCTCATAAGACCATGCCACACATAAATGCTTTGACGGGTTTTTACCTTACGATAACCAAATCATTTATAGGAAATCATTTAATATTATAATAATGTCTAGGGATTAAAATAAATATTGAATCTTAGCCAAAATTATTACATTAATTAAATTCCAGCGTAATGGGTATACAACTATTATTGGAGGATAGACTCCAACATGACAAAGTAAGGGTCTACCTTTCGTACAGTACACCTCTAAAGAAAATGTACCGACGCTGCCTTAATTTGCACTTCTGCTATTTAGGACCGACCGAGTCCTTCCTGGATAGTACCAAATATAATCACCCCCTCTGCGGTTAACCGTTTTTGTGGCCACAAACAAACATAATCCATAAATAAATGTCGATCCAGATATAAGTAATGATCATACCCTAATAGAAGCGACCCACATAGCCCATCGGCACATCCCTGCTTTAGTTATTACTGGTAGTGAGGCTTGAGACTATGTTTACCTTTTTAGCAAATCCCACTTGGAATGCTAACACTGCCCCAAGGCAATAATGTAATGCTAGCATTCGTCTATAAAAGTTTGTTCCGGGACTGAAAAAAACCGAAGACACTACTTCTACTACATCCTTTTTGGAATCACCCTAATGATTTGTAGCAAGTAGGCCTTGCAATTCAAAGATCTCCGTCTTCGATTTCATCATCTTCAGGATGTCTCTAATTCGAACACTTATGCCAGTTCAAAGTGATTTTCGGATAATGTATCCAATCTCGGTCTCTCTGAACCGACAACGATAGTTTAAAAACTAGCCAACATTTGATAGTAGGTTATTTAACTATCAAGTAACAAATAATTTAACCAGATATTTAACTAAGCACGGTTAAGCACAAAGCAACTACTAAGCCTCCTTAATTAATCATCCCGTTAATTAAACCACTTTGTAAATACTTGTATAAAAATACATTTAGAAAGATACATTCACAAATCTTCTATAGTCTTTTCAATATTTGAAAAGTATTGATATAATTATCTCAACTATATAAGTGTACTCACAAAACATTTCACTCTCAAAACTTAGAAAACGTGCTCATATACTAATCTTAATGGTATAAGTATATACACAAATCTTATGACAGATTTCATTTCCAAACCATACTTATTTAGGTTAAACAAATGTCATTTAAAAACACTAATAATAATAAACCAAAACACTTCCCTTTTGGTGTAAGTAAATAAATCAGGGAAACTAGACCAAATATACTTAATACCACTTTCCGATTGCAAACAGTACTATCCCTTGATTAACAATGAGATCAGACAGGCCAGAAAACAAAACTGGCCTCGATACACATTCTTAGCTCTCAAATGGTTGAGATATGTATCAATAATATTTTATAAGAGGAGTTTGTAAATATAAAAGAGTTTTGTAAATAGAAAGGAGTTTTATAAAGGACAGTTCTGTTAATTAATTATTCAAAAGAGATATTTTGCCATCTTCCTCTATAAATACAGGCTTGGTTGTTCATTTTGTGGACTTTTACACTGCTGGTTGTTTTGTACTCTATTGTAACTAAGGATTTTCATCCCATCCCTATTGTACTCAGTTTACAAAGTGATTAACAAAGCTATTTATTCAAAGTGTACGTCGACAAACAATGATGAACCATTATAAATCGTCGTGTTCATGTTATTGCTTTGATTTTCTGCTATTTAATTGCTTTTTTCCTCTGTTTTCATTTTATATTCTTCATTTATTTCTATTCAAAACTTCTATGGGTGTTTGTGCCAATTTTTGGTGCAAACATTTTGGTGCTTTCACTGAGAGGAGATTCTCAACCCTATTTAGGTCTCTTTGTTGGTGCTGGATTGCATAAATCCCCCGAAGAGATCCATAATTATCTTTAAGAAGCTTATCCGTTCTATTCAGATTTGCAAAACTCTAAGGAAACTATCATCAATGGTTAGAAACACCGAATCTACCTCTCAAAATGCAGAAGGAAGCGAGAACGCCAACATCCAACAAGCACTATGGGGAAAAATGCATCAGACGACATATATGCTCCATTGCCTTATTGCATATCTATCTGTCATTAAATCTTATGTCTTCTCATTTCACATCAGACCACGAATATGCCCCGTCGTATGATATGCACTAACATAAAAAAAACCATATGTTGTTTAATGTTGTGATATCACGTTTTGAATTTCCTATTATACAACATATATATTGACTGATATGCATATCGATTACACTTATATTAAATTTGCAAAATGAAATAAATAAATCGCAATTTTATTTAAACAAATATTTTATTTCAAATCAAATTCAAATGTAATACAACTTTCGCTATCACTCTCATGTATACAACTTTCCCCACACTCTCATATATAAACTTTTTTTACTCGCTCTCACTCACACTCACTCGAGTTTATTTTTGCTGTGTTGATCTTGATTTCCTTGCTCCAGCTTGTATCCAACCATCTCCTATACCTATCAAATAAACAATGCAGTAAATGGAAAACAAAACAAACCTAAATTGAATAATTAAATTGAATTTGAATATTAGTATTGCCTCAGTTCATGGGTTTGTTTTCTCTTTATGTTTTAAACAGGGATAAATATATATCTGCATGGACAACTTATGATATCCATAGTGTATCACTGTGAATATCACAAGGTTAGGCATCTATCAAATCTCACGGATTGTTGCATAAACAAGTAAAGGCATAAGCACATGAAAGTGCACAAACTAGATTAACCACCAACATTCACTATATATACATACATATGTATGGATAAACATGGAAACTCAAAGCAAAAACAAGTTTCAACAATTCAACAACATGGATCAGCAAAGATAAAAAAGATCAAAAAGTGCCAGTGTGCACTGCCTTGAATAGGACAGTGGCAGTGCACCATCAAACCAAAGAAAATTCCCATCAAAGCACCATCAAACAAAGCTTCAAAGTCACAAAACAAAATTGACAACATATAAAAGAGTTAAACCAGACTCATAGGTTCAAACATGTTAGTAATTGAACAAGTGCCACAAATTGAATAAAGTCCATATCACTAACATTTTCATATCACTGCCTTGAAAAAGTACCACAAATTGAACAAGGCACAAATTGAACAAGTGCCACAAAATTGAACAAGACACTAACACAAACCACAAATTCAAATCACCAACATTCACACATATATACATACATGTATGTATGTATATACATGGACGATATTGGAATCAAAGTGCACAACTTTACCTCGACCGATAGTTGAACATACTGCAAAGTACTAATCTAAGTAAAAAAAGTGCAGACAATAATGCAACATGTGAACAAGTATCAGTTTCAAGTTAAACCATAGAATAAGGCTAAACCATATAACACATACATACATGTATGCATGTGTATACATGGATGAACCAAGATAGCATAACTAATATACACATATGTATATACATGTATACATGTACATAGTGAGCAATAGGTAGTTCAAACCATCGAATTAGTAAACAAAACATGAAGTAAAGGCACAAGCACATGAAAATGCACATGAAAATGTATATAGGAAACCAAAGCATATGAAAGTAATCAAACAGAACAACATGAAGTAAAGGCATAAGCATATGAAAATGCACAAAGAAGTAAAGGCACAAGCACATGAAAGTGCAAAAGAACATAAGTTCAAGTATAAGTATAGTAAGCAACACACATATACACAAACACACACACACACACACATATATATATATATACATGTATATATGCAACACATGTTCAGTGTTGAAGTGCACCACCTTGAACAAGGCAGTTCCAGTCAACATTGATGGACAACAAAGGTCCAACATAGAAATCCACTAACTCAGACATGAAGTAAAGAGCACATGGTCAGGCAACATAGTGAAAAACAAGGTCCAACATAGCAATCAAATTAGCAAACGAAAACCAAAGCAAAAATTCAAGAATCAGAAAATCATCAAGAGCATTTAAACATAAATCGACAACCGAGAAAAATAATTTGAAAAATTCAAATTGAATAATATATTCACATATTTAGGAAATAAATTCCTACATAAGAAACCCAAATCATCATTAACCAGAGATTAGAAGTCGAGAACAATATAAATCGAAAGGGGCATAAATCATACCAATATTAATTGAAGAACACTTGACAAGGAGGAGCCACAACCATCAATAGTCAGTAAATCAAAGTACGCAATCTATAAGGAAGGAAGGGAGCGAGGTGATTCGAAGTTTAACTTTCAAGCAGCAACTTTCATGAAACCCTAATTTCAGAACGAAGATGAAAGAGGCGGCTTTGATTAAGAAGCCTTAAGTTTATCGAAGAACATTGATGGGAAGGTAGAAGGCTAGGGTTGGCAGCATGCGATGGCTGGAAGGAGGGATAGACGAAGGTGGTGAGGAAAATAATTGAAGGAATGAACGCCATTTTTCTCTAGAAACAAAAGAAAGAGGGGGGAATAATTGAAAGATTGCAACCACGAAATAATCTAGGCAACATTGAGAGAAACCAAAATTTTGATAAGGAGAAAAATATTAAATTTTTGACAATTTCAATCAGACAACGGATAAAATGTTATCTGAATGGCATGGATGAAATCTCAATAGAATAAAGATTTCATAGGCTATGACACACAAAAGATGGGTTTTCCATGTATTGTGTGAAATAATGGTAAATATTGGGATAATAGCAAATCTATCTTATGTTGTGTGATCGATATTGTTTTATTCACTTTGTGGTATAGTGAAGGAGGCTCGAGGTCTACCAGTAGATGTGAATGCTAACAATCTAGTTGATGTCCAGAACCCGACTGATTCCATCACAAGAGCTGAAATCTAGAATTTGATGAGAGAGCTAGAGGATAGCCGTCGATAGTTGAATCAGAAGATTCAAGCCAATATCGATCTAATGAACCAACTCAGGGAGCAACAGTATGGGAAAGCTAGAAGAGAGCCAACCCCTTATTCTACATCGAAGAGTTCTAGTTAATCAGATGATTATCACAGACGTAGATGTTGCAGAACTGATGGGTATCATGCAGAAGCTTCTGGACATCAACAAGCAAGCCAACCAGGCTTGCCGAGACCGATCGGCATCGATCTCTCTATAGGGCTCGAGGCCGATCGCTCCTCTAGAGGAGGGAGCATGCCTCTTCATGTTGGACCATAAGCTGGAGCTGCTGCGATTGATTTAGATGTTGGAGTTCAAGTGGATTCAAACTAATTACCTCCCTGGAATGGCGATGAAGTGAACGTACGTGATATACATCGAGAGGATGTTGAGCCAAAAAAGCATGGAACGGCCTATAGACACCGACCAGACCATGCATGTGAGGTGGAGCATGTACCGCTAGGCTCTAACTATCCAAACTCCAGACTTGTCGGCTATGGTTAGACGGTTAGTAAGAGAGAGCCAAGGCTTAACCAATGATGGTTAGGGGATCTCGAGATGCCATGCCCCGTTTACTGACAATATCTTACATGCAGAGTATCCAAGGAGGTTCAATATGCTATCGATGTCTACCTATGAGGGAAAAGCGACCCTAGGCAGCACATCATGAGATATGAATGGTCGATGGATTTCATACGAGTTGATGATGCAACAAAGTGTAGAAGTTTTCCTATCACTCTCTTTGGAAGCAATGATGTGGTTTACGAGGTTACCTACACGGTTAGTCTCTAGATTCGACGATTTAGTAATGAAGTTTATGGAGCAATCTGTATGCACACAGCTCGCCCCAAAGATGTAATGTCCCTATCTAGCATGATCCAGGCGTTGGGAGAATCGCTTAAGATTATTCGGAGAGATTTCATACAGCTGTCATAGAAGTCAGTAGTCTGAATGACCATTCAATATTGATGGCGGTAATGAGAGGGATTGATCCAGAATCTAACTTTGGCGATTGGTTAGTGGGCAAACCACCCGCGATATTTGAACGTATCTATGTGAAAACAGCTTAGTATTTGAGGAAAGAGGAAGATAGATGCTCTAGGAAGAAGAATGTTGTGGGACTGAGTGGAGAGGGAGTGCAGAGTAACGTTGTAGTGAAACAATCTGGAGATAATTCCCGAAAAGTTCAAGTAAATATCCAAAATAAACCGAATCAGCAAAAGAAAGGCGGTGATCGAAACCGTGAACGAAAGAGGGATTCTGGAAGTGGAAATTCTAGGATTCCAATGTATGATACCTACACACCAAATACATTTCTAGAGAATGTTTACTTGTCTACATGCAATACCATGCAGTATAGGAAACCACCTCCGAAAGAATCGATGGAGAAGCAGATTGGAAAATATTGCTAGCTCCACGAATGCTATTATCATAACACGAATGAATGTAGGCTTCTCTAGGATATTATTGAGAAACTGATTAGGGAAAGAAAATTACAGCAGTTTGTTAAAGCCCTGCAAGATGGCGGGCAGGGACATCCGACCCCAACCGAGAATAAGTGTCGTACAGGGTCGAGGAGCCTATGCGAACTGGTGGAAGATTAGTGATCAATACAATAGTCGGAGGACCCCATCCAATTGATAAGAGCTGGCACAAGATGGAGCGCTATGCTAGCACGATCAAGCATATGAATTTTGAATGTTGTTCGAGTACAAAAATGGAGCTTCGGCAAAACAGCAGCGTACAATGGCAGATGACATTATGTTTAGAAATAGAGATGCAGACGAGGTGGAGGCACCGACGATCGACCCAATGGTCATTTTGGCCATGATCGGCCCTGCCTTAGTAAGTAGGATTTTGGTTGATTTGGAAGTTCTGTAAATATAATTTTCAAAAAGGCTTACGATCAGATGATGATAGAAGCCAAGGACCAGAATCCATCTAAAGCTCGCATTCATGGCTTTAACGGTGCTACGACCGAAGTTGTCAGATATATCAAATTTCTCGTGGAGTTGGGAGAAGGTGAACGCATGAGAGTGCGGATTTTTCCATTTGTTGCCTTGGATGTTAATTCTACATACAATGCTTTTTTGGGCTGACCAACATTAGCTGAATTCCGGGCAGCTCTTGCCCCATGGTGTTTGCCTTTGAAGTTCCTAGCTGATAACGATGTTAGAGTTGTGCATGGTGATCAGACGACCGGACGTTCCTACTATGTGGCTGAATTGAGAGATGCTCAATGGAAGGAGAAAGGTAAGGGTGTGGATAAGTCTCTCTGCATCCAAACCGCCGAAGATTGACAACTAGTGCCTGGGCCTTGGCTCGAGTGCCATAGTCGATTCTATAAAGAGATAGATCCGTGGGATGACGAGGAGGAGCAGAAAGAGACCAATGCTGCACCGGCTAAGCTGACATTGACATCATGGCCAGCCACGATGACATATCATGGATCCGAAAGATCGGATCACAGCTCAGCCTCCCAATAATGAAAGAACTTGCTGGTTTCTTCGAGCGAATCTTGATGTGTTCGCTTGGAATCATTCTGACATGTGTGGAATCTTGCCTGACATTGCGAGCCACACATTAAATATCTAGCTATGTCCCGTTGAAACAAAAAAGATGTGGCATGGATCTGGAGAGATCTGCTGCTCTTAAAGAGGAGGTGGACGAACTCAAAGGCAATGGGGTTATTCGCGACACCCTTTACCCTAAATGGGTATCTAATTGCGGGAAAGGCGAATGGAAAATAGAGGACATGCGTTGATTGCTCGAACTTGAAAAAGGCATGCCCGAAATACAAGTTTCCCCTTCCAAGGGTCGACCGACTGGTAGACTCAACCACAGGACATGAATTGCAATCTTTCATGGATGCATACTCTGGATATAACCAAATTTCGATGCACATTTCCGATCAGGAGCACACCAGCTTCATTACCGATATTGGATTGTATTGTTATATGGTAATGCCATTTGGATTGAGGAATACTGGAGCGACCTAGCAACGCCCAGTCAAGAGAATGTTTAAAGATCAGATTGGAGAGACAATGGAGGTATATGTGGATAATGTGCTCATGAAGTCACGACGATCAAGCGACCACATTAGAGACTTAGCAGAAATGTTAGAAATCCTACGATATTACAAAATGAAGATAAATCCTCTAAAGTATTCTTTTGGTGTTGCATCAGGAAAGTTCTTGGGTTTCGTCGTCAAAGCTCGTGGAATCGAAGCTAATCCCGAGGAGATACAAGTAATTTGCAACATCCAAGTGCCAAATACTATCAAGCAAGTACAAAGTCTAAATGGGAAGGTTGTTGCCCTAAGTTGATTTGTTTCCAAAGCCACCGATAAATGCACTCCTTTCTTCGATTTGATTAGGAGAGGGAAAATGACCTTTGAATGGATGCAGGATTGTGAAGATGCATCCCGAGCTTTGTTGAACCATTTAAAGAGGCCTCATATCTTGTCAAAGCTGGTGGATTAGGATGTCTTGTATATCTATTTGGCCATGTTGGTACATGCTATAAGTGCCGCACTGCTTCGCAAGGAGAATTGGATCCAGAGACCGATCTGTTATGTTAGCAAGTGATTAATAAAAGTTGAAAGGAACTACTCGAAAATAGAAAAATTGGCGTACTGCTCGTTGATTTCTTCACGGAAACTTCACTCCTATTTTCAGGCTCATCTTATCAATGTTTACACCAATGAGCCACTACTACAGGTCTTACAGTGACCTGAGACATCTAAGAGGTTACTCAAGTGGAACATCTAACTGAGACTTTATAGCAGAATTCACTGCACATGATGATCTTCCAGAGAGCAATGGAGCCCTTACCATTCGGTGGAAAATATATACGGATGGAGCATCCAATTATCGTTGTTCTGGAGCCGGAATCGTGTAAGTAACTACAGAAGATCGATCAATTTGCTATGCTTTAAAGCTTGACTTCCCTGCAATGAATAACGAAGATGAGTATGAAGCTCTGATTGCTAGACTCAAACTTGCCAGAGAACTGGGAATAAAATCTCTTGAAATCTTTTGCGACTCACAATTGGTAGGATACCAAGTTAGGGGAGATTACTAAGCTAAAGGACAGAGACTCGCCCCGTGCCTTATCCAAGTCCAAGAGCTATTGACTGGCTTTGAGTATTATGACATCACGCACATCCTCGAGATCAAAACAAAGAGGCCAACTCATTGGGAAAGTTTGCTATCATTGGGGATGCACAATAGATGGGCTTGGTTTTAGCCGAAGTACTAGACGCCCCGAGCATAAATCAAATAGAAATCGATTGGGTCCAAGAGAGGGAGCCTAAGAAGAACTTGTGGTTGACTCCGATTAAAGACTATTTACTACAGGGAGTCCTTCCCAAATGGAGGAAAGAAAGGCGATAAGTCCTTCACAAAGCTTCGTGGTATATCATTCAGGAAGGAGTCATGACAAAAAGGGTTTCTTCATTCCCCTGCTCCAGTGTAACGCTCATGATGAAGTAAAATGAGTCTTAAAGGAAGTTCATGAAGGGGAATGTGGCGATCAAACTGGGGGGCAAACCCTAACAAAGAAAATACTCCGCTAGGGATATTATTGACTGACTGTCAACCGAGATGCTGCCGATTATGCTAGGCGATATGACAAGTGCCAGATGTATGCAAAAGTTCCGAGTGCTCCATCGATGAAAATCACACAAATGGTCAGTCCATGGCCGTTCACCATATGGGCCAAAGATATTATCGGTTCTTTACCGATCACTAAAGGTGGTGTGAAGTACGCCATCATCGCAGTTGATTACTTTACTAAATGGGTCGAAGCAGAACCTATATCCACGATCACAACAAAGAAAGTAATCAACTTCATTGTCTGGAACATCATCTGTCATTTTGGCCTTCCATGAACCATTATGACTGACAACGGAAACCAATTCGACAGCGCTGGATTCAAAGACTTCTACCGTCGGCATTATAGTGAGAAGAGATTTGTGGCAGTTGCTCACACTCAAGCAAATGGACAAGTTGAAGCTATGAACAAAATCATAAAGTCCATACTGAAGAAGCGTTTGGAAAAGGCTAGAGGGAAGTGGGTGGATGAACTCCCAATAGCATTATGGGCTTATAGAACCACCTACAAGTCCGCGACTAACCATACTCCATCCATCCATAGCTACGGCTCTGAAGCCATTATTCATGTTGAACTTGAAGTCCCTTCTCATCGAGTGACCTACTACGATCCCAGAACTAACATAGATCTCCTATTAGAAATAGAATCTCTAGATTTTGTAGGCAGCTACACATCAACACAGAGTCGCCCGATACTACAGCGCTAAAGTCCAACCTAGAACCTTAGAAATCGGCGTTCTTGTCTTAAAACGGTTTTTCCTACCCCGTCGCACATGAATCCTACTTAGGAAGGACCATATGTCATTGAAGAGAGGCTTAGAGAGGGAACTTTCAAGCTAGCGACTGTTGATGGCATCACACTCCCAAGAGCGTGGAATAACGAGCATTTACGACGCTATTTCATATGATTTATTCTTTTTCATTTAGTTGTGTTCAATTTTCGAATTTGCTTTAGCATTTGATTTTCTAGATATGTAATAAGACAAATTATGTCTTTTTTTTCATTTAGCAAATAAAGTTTGAAATTTCCTTCATATCTGTGATTGTTGTAGCATTACATATTAGTTATGATACCCAACTAACTAATATTGACATGTCCAAGCAAGTTCATAGAGTTTGGAGCCAGCCGATTACATAAGTTCACGATTAAACTAAACAAAAATAAAATGGTTCAATTGTTCATTTGATGATTCTCGCTCATAACCCGATGGAGGTAATACCTAATGAGGAGTTCATGTGACTCGACCATCCGATAACCAAGTTAATCCTACAAAGCGATGGGACAGATGGGAATCAAAAGCGAACATGATACGACCGATCGCTCTCTAATTTAAACCCCGAACTTGGAAGGAAATCAATCAATTAAGGAAAGCACGATCCGACTATTTTTTGAAATAACTCTAGTCCCCAGAGTGTGGACTGGAGTATAAACACGAATTAGGTGCGATCTGATCGCTCGCCAACTAATTCTTATCCCCAGAGTGCGGGTATGAGTATAAACAACTATATGAGTGCGGTTAGACCACTCACTACACCATAAACTCCGATATGAAATCGACAAGAGTCACTGAGGATGGAGTTCGACCATCCATTATTTAACTTCGTTAGCCCAAGACTAGGGGCAGGAGTATAACCACTCAAACCACTGAATCCGACGGCGTAACAATAGGGCTCAAGCCCAGTGTTTGATACACCTTAAGGTCACGACGACATTGAGGCCTTGAGTAAAAATTCATGGAGGATTGTCCGAATTCACGAGCAATGAATTACAAGTATATTGAATGCAAAAGTAATAGCTCGACTACTTAAACAAAATTCGTATAAGTGTTCGACAAAAATAAAGAACTTTTATTCGCACATTAAATTTGAAAATTGTGGTACAAGTTTATTCAAAAGTGGGGGCTATACCCACACAATCACGGCCAATAAAAAGAGAAAAGCAGTTATGCAAGCTATATACAAACTAAGCTAAAGTAATAATTATTTCTTCTTCCCTTTTCTATTTTGGATTTTTTGGGAGTGGCACCACCCAAGCTTCCGCCTGTTCTTCTTTTCGATCCTTTGCCACCCTTGCTATGAGAGCTTTCAGAGGTTGGAAGAAGTTCTTTAGGAACTGACCTGCCGGGTGGAATGGCTTGTGGTGGGACGAGATTTGGATCGTCGATGTCCACATCAGCAGGTTCAGCCTTAGCCTTTTTCTTCAATAACTCCTCTCTCTCTCGATGCACTCCTTTAAGCTGAACTCATCGGTATGTTCGAAGGCACCGTGATCACAACGTCATTCGATTCATCTGGCAGCAGCTAGTCGTCTGTTTTTCATCATCAAGCGCTCCAATAACTTGAGCATCGGGCCCTGGAATGTTGGTGGCCGCTTGAATTTCAGTGGATGTCGACTGTTTCTCCATGGCGGCACTGCGTCCTAGAGTTTGGCTGGGACCCGGAAGACCTATAGATTCGTGGAAACAAGAAAATAAGCCCATGACTATTGGGCATGAGGAACTAAATCTCTTGAATAACGGAGAATAAAGCGGGATACCTATGTCCGGCTGACTTTCATTTGTTGCTGGAGTGCTTCCCTCTAGAATAGAAGTCAGCACCTTTGATTGAAAGTCAAGTCTATCTGGATCATAGCTCAGATCCTGTCCCAGGCCAAGAAAAACTGACGTGCCAGCTGTTTGGAGTGAAGGGGGACCTTTCAGATTGGACTTCAAAGACTCCGCAATGTTTTTCCCTTTGCTGGAGGGTGCTAAAATATCAAAGTATCAAAGTCTTGCAGCCACAAGGTCTAAAGGCTCATCCCCACAAAGAATCTCCCGTACCAACTTCTCTTCATCTATTCAGCTTCACCGAGGGCTTTCTTCTTCATTCAACAATATATTCCCAAGCCTCGACGTGCAATTCAAGATAGCCCTCTCCAAGAAAACGTTGATCACGATGGTTTAGGACTTTAGCATTATATTCAAAAATTAAAGGATCGAACACGTCCTTAATCTCATTACGACCAGCTTCTTTGGCATCTTCTAACTAGGCCTCGATCTGCTCTTTAACCACATTGTAGCCCACTTCTCTTGCCTCTTCCTTGAGGATTTCAATTTAAGCTAGTTGCTTGTCAAGTTTAATTTTTAGTCCCCAGGCTTTGACGACCTCTTCTCTTCACAATATCTTTGTGACTCCTCCTGAGCTTTTAGTTCCTCTTCCTTCTGTTTTTTAAGGAGTTCTTTGATTTCCTCAACGCGGCGGGCAAGAATGCTTTTCTCTTTTTACGGTGTATCATTTTCCAAAGCAAGCACACCACTGAGGTTGAGAGCAGCATCCAACTCCTTTTTGTGAGCCACTACTAGACGAATAACCGCCTCAGATGTTTCTTTGGCACTCTTTTCTGTCGCGGTTAGCTTCGCTGTCAACTCTGAGATCTCATTGTCTTAATGTTTAATTATGTCTTTATCATGGATCACCTCTAGCTTGAGACAATCGATTTCAAGTTGTCTCTCGATAGATACCTTGGAGATTTTTTTGGCCAAATGCTAGAATGCTTTATGTTGTACAAAAACATCATTGACGCATACAAGGGAACTCGCTTTAGCACTACCTGAAATTGTATGAATGGAAGGAAGGGACTTAAGCCCATTGAAGCAAAATTTTGAAAATGTGACCTTAAGTTCGGCCAATTTTTCTACCATAGAAACCTCAGGAGCTGCAGTAGGCAAAGCTGGATCAGAAGTAACAACCGGGCATTTGGTCGACCTACGATCGTGGGACTGTCTGGAACCAGATGAAACATAACACTGCTCAGGTGGCACAACAATTTAAGGAGCATGGGAAGAAGTCCGATCGTCGCTATGTATAGAAAGATTGGGCTGAACTTCCTGATAAGACGATTGAGATTGGGATTTATGTTTAGAAGACGAAGACTACCTCGAATGACAACTTCTTTCCCGGCCGTCATCTCTCTCTCGACGCCTACCCGAGTTTGCAACTGGATCCATACTGTATTGAGGAGCCCTTTAAGCGATCGAAGGCACGAGATTGAGACATAACACCTGTAAACCAAAAAAGAGTGTATAAGTGACTACTAAATAAAAGATAGATGGAAATCGTGCGGTAAAGTGCGCGTGATTGTGAGTGTCCTAGTGTCCCCCAGATGGACCTGTTATTATAGCCTTACTCATGGAAGTTTTTTCTCCTTTACTAGTGGGAGGAATTTCATCACTACTCATGGTGGGAGAATTGAGCCCCCCCAATACTGGTGTTGGGGAAGTCATAAGTCATGATATCATCAGGGATTGGGAGATTCGAGAACCCTTCCATCAAACTTTCTAGATATTTAGAGGAAGACTCTTCTTCAACAGAGGTGATGATAAATTCGGGCTCTTTAGCAGTTTTCCTCCTACATAGTTTATATGTTAGCTTTTTTCCTCTCCTTGTTGGCATGTGAGATTGTGCGCCATGTGATGGTTCGACCACATGCACATTGCCTAGACCTACATCAGAATCGCCAGGCTTGTTGGTTTTGGCACCTCTAATTTCGCCCTCTTCGATGTCGTCCAGAGCCCCCTCGATTAGGGGCACGACAAGGCTATTAACGCTACCTTCTTGTTCCATAGCATTCCTTGGTGGTGCAATGCGTCCAGAAAGACCGATGCTGCGACCTTCTACTAACAGCCTAAATAGAGATAACCATTCATCGGTTACAAGGGATCTGATGTCCCTGTCCTCAACTTGGGTGGCACGAATTGTGGAAACTGCCCTTGAAAACTATTGCCTTATGGACGTGAATTATGACGCCCCACCTCTATGCTCACGCTAACCAAGAACACTACTGGGTAATGCTGTCGACTAGCATGAAGGATAAGGCTGTTGAGGAGCGACCATCCGTGTAGTTGCTTTGGGCGAGCACCGATATGTCAGATAAATAACTTACATTTCATTTCAAGAGGAAATCCGACATACCGATACAAACTCCAAGCTACCACACAGTGGCTAAGTGGACCTCGGAAACGAATATAGAAATAAACGTAACATAAATCAGTCACAATTGTTCATATCTCAAAGGCGGAAACAAATATGAATATAACACATAAAAGTGTACTTCAGAGTAGTGGTCAAACAAGATCCACAATATCATAAAAGAATAGTTACAAGCGCTAGACAAAAGAATAAGTATACATCATGGAGTCTGTATCTCGAATGTATAACAACAAAAACTACAAATGTAATGTATTTAGACAAAAGTCAGAAGATGATCCCAGATGAGGAGTCAAGTAGAAGCACCTGTAACATCTCGGTCTGACCCGAGTATTATTTAATAAGAAAATAATAAACAGATCAGTCTAGCTATAAATATCAGATAAAGGAATGAGATATAAGCAGAGATATAATAAGAACGTATGATAACAATGGTGTCAAGCTGTGACAAGTATGTTTTAAACAACAACAAAATCATACAATATCTCAAGAAATCTCAGAGCATCAAAAAGAATGTCATATTCTTTATTTTATTCACCAAACCACAAATATTGAAAAACATATCATTGCCAATCACAAAAGTTAGTGAAACACAAATTCTAGAAATCATCAATTAGAAATCCAGAAATCACAAAGGGGGGAGGCCTATCACAAACGGGAGCATGAAAACTCACCAACACGTGTATCACAAATGGAACACTATTCCATGGTCGCTAACCATAAATATTGAGCCGAAGCTCCACAAACGGTCCGTAGACCACGGGTCGCTACCCCGCCAAATTGAACCGAAGTTCCACAGAAACGGGGTTTAGTCTCCCTCGCAGACAAATAGACATCGCACATCGCTAGTCTAAATCACAAAATGATCATCATTGATCAATAAAAAGTGTCGATTACACTAAGCTAGTAAATATATGAGTTTAGCATCATGTCCCATAACCACTAGCTTAACTTAAATATTTATGAACAAATTGTAGATTCCCACTCGAAAATTGTCACAAGAATTTCAATCGAACAAGTCCAAAAATTAATCGACGAAGTAAACGCAAGCGTTTCATACCACTTGTTTTGCTAAGCCGTTTAATTATATTTTCTCATACGAATGAGGTAAAGGTTTGTATATACTAATAGATTGGAAAACGGTTTTGAAAACAAGCTTTATGTTTAAAAATAGAGTTGAAATCATCTTTGTAAAAGAGTTTGAATATTTACTACTAGTATAGAAAACCTTTATATTTTAAAGTGACAAATCACAGAAATGATTGTAGAAACAATCAATCACAAGAATTCACATTTCGATAACGTGAATCAAACCAAGGAAATCGATATCAAATCGATCAAATAGAAACACCAAAAATCCAGAAAAGAAATCATCAAAGTTGATATTAATTGACAATAACTAAATGGATAATCAAAAATTGATAAATTTGGAAATCCACATAAAAAAATAGGCTAATCTCCAGAAATCAACAGCCACAGACGTCTGTGGGAAATCCACAGACGTCTGTCACCTGTTTGGGAAATATTTTCCCTAAAGCCACAGACGTCTATGGATAATCCACAGACATCTGTCGCCTGTAGCGGGACAGAATTTGCAAAGCCCTTAAAGGGGCAAACCTACACAACTTCTCGGATTCGGAGCGATTAAATGAGCAACGGCGACAAAGGATTTATGCCAAGCGACAACCCAACCCTATAAGCTCTCCGAAACACCACCAAAAGCATGTTCATAAATCAAAGCTAGGATTTCAAAGTTTTAACTTCAAAACATCAAATATTGGAATGTTCACCAAATCAATCCAAATCAAAATCAAATGATCATGAACAAGTGTTAGGAATTCATACCTAACATCAAAGATAGTTATAGACAAAGATGTGAGATAAAAATCTCACCTTTAATCCCAAAAACAATGAAGAAGAAGCTTGGAAACAAAGGAGGATCAACCACTCTTCAATCCCAACTCAAGAAGCTTGAATAAAAGAGAAACATTTCCTAAGTTAGGTTTAGGAATTTCTGAAATTGAAAGGAGAACGAATTGGGGAAGAAGAAGAGAAGGCTTACCAAAGCTTCTTCTTTGAATTTGGAGCTAGAACTTGATTTGCAAATGGAACTAGGGCTTAGGAATTCTAATTCATTTTCTCCTCCACCATTTTTATCTAGAGCTAGAAAGTGTTAGGAAAATGAAGTGAATGAAGATAAGTGGGGGTGGAGCTAAGGGCTTGAGTTAGGATATAGGGCTGAAACCCAAACCAAAGCCCAAAGTGAAAAAGTAGAAAAATTCTACTAACTCTAAACATATCAATGTTTATACTCAAAGATCGCATACGTCATTTTGAACTCAATGGGGGTGGTCTCGAGTCCTAATTTGACTGTTTGCAAAAAGTAGTTTTTCGGACTTTAATCCGATTAACGATTCTACATTTAAATAAAATATTTAAATATACAATCGTAAAATATGCGGGTTGTTACAGACTCCCCTCCTTAAAGAAATTGTGTCCTCGCAATCTTAAGGAATAATTGAACAAAAAGTAACAACCATAGAAGCATATCAACACAAAAGAAATTTTGAAATAAGAAGTTCACCTTAAGGAGCACGAGAGAGCAAGTCCGGATGTGTTCGCTCGATGAATTCTCTGGATTCCCAAGAGCAATCCTTAGGATTTGAGGACCATTGAACTTTCACAAGAGGAACATCTTTATTTCGAAGGCATTTGACCTCCGAAGCAATGATTCGAATAGGATGTTGCTCATAAGTCAAATTAGGCGAAACTTCAATTTCTTCAATAACACTGGACTCAAGAATAGTGTCGGAATCTCGAAGGCATTTCCGTAGTTGAGAGACGTGGAATACGTCATGAATAGAAAAAAATTGAGCCGGTAATAAAAGGCGATAAGCCACGGAACCAATGCGTTCGGTGATGGGAAATGGGCCAATATAACGAGGTGCTAATTTTCCCGATCGATTGAAACGCACAACACCCTTCATAGGTGAAACACAGATAAACACAAAATCTCCCACAGAAAATTCTAATTTCCTTCTTCGATTATCATCATAGGATTTTTGTCTACTTTGAGCTTCTTTCATCCTATGTTGAATAAGGTCAATCTTTTCTGTGGCCTCACAGATAAAATCAGGACCTAAAGCCAGCTTCTCACCGGCTTCAAGCCAACACGAAGGAGATCGGCATGGCCTTACGTATAGTGCCTCGAAAGGTGCCATACCAATACTAGATTGGAAGCTATTGTTATAGGAAAATTCAACAAGAGAAATATGATCTTCCCAACTTCCACCAAAATCAAGAATACATGCACGAAGAAGATCTTCAAGAGTTTGATTCACACGCTCGGTTTGTCCATCGGACTAAGGATGATAAGCGGTGCTAAAATTAAGCTTCGTTCCCAAAGCTTTTTGAAGACCTTTCCAGAATCCACTAGTAAACAATGGATCACGATCACTAACAATAGAAGTAGGAACTCCATGTAGTTTAACAATTTCCTTGACAAAAAGTTTAGCCAAAATAGGTATGGTCCGATTGGACCGAACGGGAATGAAATAGGCGGATTTTGTAAGTCTATCTACTATCACCCATAGGCTATCATGGCCCGAACAAGAACGGGGAAGACCGTCAATAAAGTCCATGGAAATTTGATCCCACTTCCATATTGGTATTTCCAATGGTTGCAATAACCCACCGGGCCTTTGATGCTCGGCCTTTACAAGTTGGCAAGTCATGCAACGCTTAACAAAGTTAGCAATATCGGATTTCATTCCCTCCCAGTAATATAGTCGCTTCATATCCGCATACATTTTACTACTACCGGGATGAATGGTAAATTTAGAAAGATGAGAGTCTTCTAATATATCTTTACGAAGATCACAAATATTTGGCACGATAAGTCTTCCAAATTTTCGAATACCGCCACGAGCATCAATATCAAAGTCTTTCAAACCTTCAATATCAATTTTATCCCTACAACTTTGGCTAAGAAGAACCAATTCGGGATCATGCTTTTGAGCTTCAAGAATGCAGTCTAAAAGAGAAGGATGAGCCTCGAAGCTACATAAAACAAGAGATGAACATAAATCGGATTCACGATCTCGAATATCACAAGTGGATAAAGTCACGAGATCATTCCACTCGGATATCATCAAAGAAACAATCGCTTGTTTCTTACGACTAAGGGCATCGGCAACAAGATTTCCTTTTCTGGGAGTATAAAGAATATCAAGATCATAAGATGCAAGGAACTCGAGCAAACGTTGTTGACGCAAATTAAGTTCCTTTTGAGAAAATAAATACTTCAGAGATTTATGATCGGTATAGAGAACAAATTTCTCACCCAAAAGATAATGGCGCCAAATTCTAAGGGCGAATACGATAGCTACAAGATCTAAATCATGAGTGGCATATCTAGTCTCGGCTGGCTTTAATTGCCTAGAAGCATAAGCGATGACACGTTCCCTTTGCATGAGAACGGCACCCAGACCAACGCAACTAGCATCGGTATAAACAACAAAATCTTGGTTCCCATCGGGAATCACAAGAATAGGAGCATCGAAAAGGAGTTCTTTTAATTTTTGAAATGAAGCTTCACATTTGTCTGACCAAATGTATTTAATTCCCTTCTTTGTCAAATTAGTAAGAGGCACGGAAATTTTAGAAAAGTCTTTTATGAACCGACGGTAATAGCCCGCCAATCCAAGGAAGCTACGAATTTTCGTCACACTCTCCGGTCTCTTCCAATTTTGAATCGCTTCAATTTTTGAAGGATCCACGGAAATTCCGGATTCAGAAATGATATGTCCCAAAAATTTCACACGAGATTGCCAAAAGTGGCATTTAGAAAACTTTGCTTTCAATTGGTTACTCCTAAGAGTTTCCAACACAATGCGAAGATGATTTTCATGCTCCTCTTCGGTTTTAGAATAAATAAGAATATCATCTATAAAGATGAGAAAAAATCGACCAAGGAAGTCTTTAAAAACTCGATTCATAAGGTCGACGAAATAAGCTGGAGCGTTCGTCAAACCAAATGGCATAACAAGCCATTCATAAGATCCATAACGTGTACGGAACGATGTCAAAGGAATGTTATCCTCTGCAATACGGAGCTGATGAAAACCAGTTGCTAAGTCTAATTGTGAAAAGACTTTAGCACCACTAAGCTGATCGAACAAATCATCAATCCGCCGTAAGGGATATTTGTTCTTGATGGTGAGATCGTTAAGCTTGCGGTAGTCAACGCAAAGCCTAAGTGTACCATCAGATTTCTTCACAAAAATAGGCGAAGCTCCCCATGGAGAGGAACTAGATTGAATAAATTGCTTCGCTTCCAATTCGAATAATTGTTTGCGCATCTCCTCATTTTCTTTATTGGACATACAATAAGGAGGACGAGTAATAGGTAGAGCTCCAGGGATTAGATTAATTCTGAACTCAATTGCTCGCTTAGGTGGTAATCCTAGAACGGGCTCAAATATGTCGGGAAATTCACGAACAATGTGAATGAGAGAAATGACATCTTCCTCAACATCATTATCGTCGTCATGTGGATTGAGAGAATATAAGGACGCTTTCGAATTGGAATCCGAATCTTTCAGAACAAGCGAAATCTGCTTAACAGATTGAGGATGTCGAAGATATATAGTCCGCTCAGGACACAGGATATGGGCTTCATAACGGTTAAGCCAATCCATTCCCAAAATCATTCCGAAACCAAGGTAAAACATAACATGCAATTCGGCACTGAAAGAGTAATCACACAAAATAATTTCGACATCTTTACATAATAAACTGAGCGTTGCGGATCCATCAACCGGATTCGCAATCCTCAAAGAAGTCATCAAGCCAATAACATTCAAAGACAAAGCATCAACAAGTTCTTTTGATATAAAAGAGTGAGATGCAACCGTATCAAAAAGAAATCGAATAGGAAATTCACGAAATATAATAATGCCATCAAGGATAGAATGAGAAATACCTTGACCACGAGAAGTGTTAGCAGGGGATTGTACAACATTTAGCTTGCCTTTATTCTTGCTTTGAAGTTTGGGACACAAAGATAAAGTATGGCCTGAACTCTTGCAATAGCGGCAGAAAAAAGGCTTCGGGCACTTGTTTGCATAGTGGTCCTTAGAACCACAATTGTAACATTCTCCACGACGAGGTGTAGGAGTATTTGCTACCGGGGTTGCTTGCTTTCCCTTTTTGTTGGGATTAGGCTTGAATTTGAAAGGTCTCTTCTTGTTGATGTTTGGTTTGACCTCAGCATCGCTATCTTTATCAGCCTCTTCGAGTCGAAGATCAATATCAACAAGCTGATCAAATGAAACTTCCAATTTCAGAAGTAATGGCTTTTTGAGGCTCTTGTTCAAGCCATAAACAAATCTCTGGTTTTTCTTCAATGGGGTATTAATATATTCGACCCCATATTTTGAGAGAGATTCGAAAGAAGGGACATAGTCCGTCATGGAAGATTCACCTTGAACAAGGTCTATGAAGCGTCGGGCCAAAGATACTTTTTCAGCTTCCGGCACGAATTTCACCTCGAACCTTTCCCGGAATTGCTCCCAAGTAAGGTCTGCTTCAATAATTTCGAAGATAAGAAGCTCGTACCAGTCTAATGCTCTTTCTTGGAGCATACTAGAAGCCACTTGGACTCGATGAAGATCAATAAGATTCATGCGAGAGAAGATACGGTCGCATGTTCGAAGCCAAGCTTGGACTTCTATAACACTCTCGGAACCTTTGAATGGTTTTTCACCCAAATTGGTGTAATCACTGCACAAGCGTGAAAACCCAGATTTAGGATGAGTGGGCTCTGGAATAGGTCCGATAGCTTGAGCATTTCTTACAAGATGAAGAAGTTGCTAAGCAGACATAAATACTCCATCTTGGGGAATAGCACTAGATTGACCGGCGCTGGGACGGCCAGGTCTAACCATTTCTCTTCTTTAAGAAGGAAAGAAAAGAGGAAAAAGGTTAATCTCAGAATGAATATCAAACAAACTTGATTGATAAAACAAGGCATCATAAAAAGAAATAGGATAGAACGGTACGAAGACCCGAATTAAATCCTATGGCACGATTCATAGGAAGACTTAGGACAATGATCCTTGCTAGATTATTCTACATTGTTTCGAAGTTTGGCTCTGATACCAAGCTATGACGCCCCACCTCTATGCTCACGCTAGCCAAGAACACTACTGGGTAATGCTGTCGACTAGTATGAAGAATAAGGCTGTTGAGGAGCGACCATCCGTGTAGTTGGTTTGGGCGAGCACCGATATGTCACATAAATAATTTACATTTCATTTCAAGAGGAAATCCGACATACCGATACAAACTCCAAGCTACCACACAGTGGCTAAGTGGACCTCGGAAACGAATATAGAAATAAACGTAACATAAATCAGTCACAGATGTACATATCTCAAAGGCGGAAACAAATATGAATATAACACATAAAAGTGTACTTCAGAGTAGTGGTCAAACAAGATCCACAATATCATAAAAGAATAGTTACAAGCGCTAGACAAAAGAATAAGTATACATCATGGAGTCTGTATCTCGAATGTATAACAACAAAAACTACAAATGTAATGTAGTTAGACAAAAGTCAGAAGATGATCCCAGATGAGGAGTCAAGTAGAAGCACCTGTAACATCTCGGTCTGACCCGAGTATTATTTAATAAGAAAATAATAAACGGATCAGTCTAGCTATAAATATCAGATAAAGGAATGAGATATAAGCAGAGATATAATAAGAACGTATGATAACAATGGTGTCAAGCTGTGACAAGTATGTTTTAAACAACAACAAAATCATACAATATCTCAAGAAATCACAAAGCATCAAAAAGAATGTCATATTCTTTATTTTATTCACCAAACCGCAAATATTGAAAAACATATCATTTCCAATCACAAAAGTTAGTGAAACACAAATTCTAGAAATCATCAATTAGAAATCCAGAAATCACAAAGGGGAAGGCCTATCACAAACGGGAGCATGAAAACTCACCAACACGTGTATCACAAATGGAATGCTATTCCATGGTCGCTAACCATAAATATTGAGTCGAAGCTCCACAAACGGTCCGAAGACCACGGGTCGCTACCCCGCCAAATTGAACCGAAGTTCCACAGAAACGGGGTTTAGTCTCCCTCGCAGACAAATAGACATCGCACATCGCTAGTCTAAATCACAAAATGATCATCATTGATCAATAAAAAGTGTCGATTACACTAAGCTAGTAAATATATGAGTTTAGCTTCATGTCCCATAACCACTAGCTTAACTTAAATATTTACGAACAAATTGTAGATTCCCACTCGAAAATTGTCACAAGAATTTCAATCGAACAAGTCCAAAAATTAACCGACGAAGTAAACGCAAGCGTTTCATACCACTTGTTTTGCTAAGCCGTTTAATTATATTTTCTCATACGAATGAGGTAAAGGTTTGTATATACTAATAGATTGGAAAACGGTTTTGAAAACAAGCTTTATGTTTAAAAATAGAGTTGAAATCATCTTTGTAAATGAGTTTGAATATTTACTACTAGTATAGAAAACCTTTATATTTTAAAGTGACAAATCACAGAAATGATTGTAGAAACAATCAATCACAAGAATTCACATTTCGATAACGTGAATCAAACCAAGGAAATCGATATCAAATCGATCAAATAGAAACACCAAAAATCCAGAAAAGAAATCATCAAAGTTGATATTAATTGACAACAACTATATGGATAATCAAAAATCGATAAATTTGGAAATCCACATAAAAAAATAGGCTAATCACCAAAAATCAACAACCACAGACGTCTGTGGGAAATCCATAGACGTCTGTCACCTGTTTTGGGAAATATTTTCCCTGAAGCCACAGACGTCTGTGGATAATCCACAGACGTCTGTCGCCTGTAGCGGGACAGAATTTGCAAAGCCCTTAAAGGGGCAAACCTACACAACTTCTCGGATTCGGAGCGATTAAATGAGCAACGGCGACAAAGGATTTATGCCAAGCGACAACCCAGCCCTATAAGCTCTCCGAAACACCACCAAAAGCATGTTCATAAATCAAAGCTAGGATTTTCAAAGTTTTAACTTCAAAACATCAAATATTGGAATGTTCAGCAAATCAATCCAAATCAAAATTAAATGAACATGAACAAGTGTTAGGAATTCATACCTAACATCAAAGATAGTTATAGACAAAGATGTGAGATAAAAATCTCACCTTTAATCCCAAAAACAATGAAGAAGAAGCTTGGAAACAAAGGAGGATCAACCACTCTTCAATCCCAACTCAAGAAGCTTGAATTTAAGCTTAAAAGAGAAACATTTCCTAAGTTAGGTTTAGGAATTTCTGAAATTGAAAGGAGAACGAGTTGGGGAAGAAGAAGAGAAGGCTTACCAAAGCTTCTTCTTTGAATTTGGAGCTAGAACTTGATTTGCAAATGGAACTAGAGCTTAGGAATTTAATTCATTTTCTCCTCCACCATTTTTGTCTAGAGCTTGAAAGTGTTAGGAAAATGAAGTGAATGAAGATAAGTGGGGGTGGAGCTAAGGGCTTGAGTTAGGATATAGGGCTGAAACCCAAACCAAAGCCCAAAGTGAAAAAGTAGCAAAATTCCACTAACTTCAAACATATCAATGTTTATACTCAAAAAGGTCGCAAACGTCATTTTGAACTCAATGGGGGTGGTCTCGAGTCCTAATTTGACTGTTTGCAAAAAGTAGCTTTTCGGACTTTAATCCGATTAACGATTCTACATTTAAATAAAATATTTAAATATACAATCGTAAAATATGTGGGTTGTTACATGAATGGACACCTATAAATTTTCAAAGAATTAGTTAGTTCAGGATACGACTTGGACTAAAGAATTTGAGAATAAAGTGAAGACAACACTTACGTCCTTCCAACTGTCGTCTTACGAAGTCAGGCGGACAACGAACATAGAACCATTCATGTTTAAAGATGCTGAGCTTGTTCCAAGCGCTAGTTAGAACTTGACTGTTGGATGAAGGCTCGAGGAAAGTGTAAGAAAGGCTCCCTGGCCATTGTTTGAAATTGTAAATGAACTTGATGTCCTCAGGAGATGGCGGGTGGAACAGAACATCCATAAATAGTAAGAAAGTGCCACGAAGGAAAGCATAGCTGTTCGGATGCAGCTGAGCAGGAGTTATTCCTAGATAATTTAGCATCTCTCGGATAAAAGGATTGAAAGGCGGCATACATCTAGCCCAACACATGAATTTATTACATGTCGTATATCCCTTTGTGGGCAAATGAGCCCTGTCATTCACTGAAGGTGGACATCTCCAAACGAAATCCCATTTTTAGAGCATAGTCTACGGAGAGCGGCCTTGGTAATTATGGAGGCATGGGAATCCATCAGGTTATCTAAAAATAAAGCGCCTTCTACAGTGTCGGGGGTAAGACTTATATCTTCCGCGGGAAGGACGGGAACATCAGAGAAAAATTCGATCAACGGGCTAGAAACCTCTAGGTTGCTCAATTCGACGATAAAGGGAAAGTCTGCCGGAAACAGTAGCAGAACTTGACTCGGTTCTGGGATTGCTAAGTTGTGAAGGTTGTCCAGAAGGCATTGCAGCTAAACGCTCTGAAAGTTTGGAGCCCATATCAATTAAACTCAGTAGATAATCAAGATTAGAAAAATTTACCTGTCCCCCGTGCTAAGTGTAAACTAGTGTGGTGCAATGTTGTGCAATGCAGAGCTAAACAGTTCAAAATTAAAAGCAAAAGTAAGTGACGAGACTTTACAGTCCGACTAGAGTGACCGTCTTCACTGACCGTCTCAACTGTCGTTTAGATTGATCGGTTGTGTAAGCTTTGAGATCGACCATCGGCATGTCGAAGTGTGAAGTCCATTATTAAAGTCCATATGTTAAGTTTTGGTTCATACTCTAAGTCCTAGGAGTTTGTTTGTTCAATTTTGTGTTCGATATTGGATATGCAAGTTCTATTGTTTATTATCATCATATGTTTATGTTTGCTAAGATGGGATTGGTTCTAATTGTTCATGCAAGTGAATTTCAATTGGTTTGTTAAAGTGTTTAAAATTCAATCCAAAGCTTAGAACCAGCTAAGTATCCATAACTGATCCCTCTATAAAAATAGCTGATCCTCATTACGAAGCCTACAACAGATTCCTCTTATGAAGCAAAACAACTGGTCCCTCTCGAAAAGCCCATGACCGATTCCTCCATCCACAAACACACCACTACCGGTCCCTCCACTTAGCCGCTTTCATAATTCTCCTGAAGCCAACAGCCAATCCCTCCTTACTTCATGAACAGCCGATCACCCCACTTAATAATGCAACCGACCTCTTCCTCCTCAAACTCCAATACCGATCCCTCTACTTCAATGTTTTCACACTTCCTTCAAACATTCACTCTGATCCCTCTCATTCACCTACATTCCAACCGATCCCTCCATGTATCACACACAACACACAATTGATCCCTACGCTTCCTTCATCCTTCACTCTTTTCTTTCTCCTCCTCTACTACTTTGTTAAACCCTGCATCGCCGTTGTCCAACTCATCTCATCCAAATTTAACCCATGGTTAACATAAACAAAACCCATTATCTCATCCTACCTATATATCTGTGTTGGTGATGATAAACGGATAAAACATCATGAGGGTGAATGGTTTGAGATGATTGAGATTATAGGGGAAAGGGATTAGATTTATATGAGTATATTGGGTGATGATGGATTTTGATTCAAAAGTGAGGAAGAAAATTGGAGGGGGAGGGTTCGGAACTGAGCTTGAAGAAAATGAAAGCAAAATGAAATGAAGTAAAGTGAGGGTTAGAGAAGGAAATGTTGGTTTATATATGAAGCTAGAGGGATCAGCCTGCCTTAGTTTCTTTACGAAGCTAAAAACATGCAGTCTCCAATGTTGGGAGGGATCGGGTACTATTCCTTGACTTGGGGATCCATTCAATCCCAATCAACATTGAAAAAAAAAAGAGAAAAAAAGAGGGATCGTTTACGAACCCTATGTGCATGCATTCATATACATAAAAATTATAAAAATAAATATAAAATGCAATGGAATTGCATATAATTCAACGAAAATTAGCGACAACCCATGAGTGTGCAAATACGTTCGGGAGCCAATGACAAGAACGTGTACCTGAACGTGCACATGTATATTCTAAAACTTCAATTTTTGAAATCGACAGAAGTTAAATTCAAACCTGGAGCTTTAAAGGTCGAGACTGGATCAAATAGCCGAAGCTTACTAGTCTCTAGAACCGAACATAAATAGCAACTGAAGGAATGTAATCCTGGATTTATACTATTGAGAATTAATGAAGTGGCATGACGATCAAATGGAGAACTACACTTTAGGAAAACAGTTTGAACGAAGGATAACGACTGTGTAACATCCCCTATCTAGAGGCCCAAAACTAAACGCTACAGGTGTTGCAGTCATCTATAGTATTTGCTTCCGGCGACTAAATACAACTATGTTAACGATATCTATAATATCAGAAGCACTTGAATATGAAACAAAACACAGATTTCAAAACAACTTTACTTCAGAAGTTTAAAACAGATGTTCCATATTCTTAATACATAATCCCAATACGTTCCCAGGCACAGATAAAATATACTTATTACAAAATATGCCAAGAGCGGTATATGGAGATACCCCATTGGATGATCAATGTCATATAGTCATAATAGCCTTAATACAATCACAACGAAAATACAACAAAACATAAAACAAGAACTGCAACTCCTAAATAGCTATCCGTTTGCCTCCTGCATGCCTCCGGTAGCCTTATTAATCATCCTACTAAAACTTGAAAAGACATTAAACCCTCAGCCTACTCAAATTAATTTTGAGCACCCGAGAGTTTAAGGGGAAAGCATAAACTTCGAGTCAGACATAAAGCCTACTATGAATAATACTATACATCCCGGTTTAATATGTTAAGTGAGACCACGTCACTTAGCGGAACGAATTTCCCCTCACTAACATCCGTTTAAAACATATCTTTGCAAAACCTTTTCCTACAACCAAAACTGGTTAAATACTATAAAGCATCATTATGTAAACATACATAAACAATAGGTAAATATGAACTATCTGTTCAAACACATAAGTTTTGTTTGGCTAACTTTTAACCTTTGGCTGACTCGAGCCTACTAGACAATATAAACAAAATTTATCTAACACCTGTTAGACACTCCTCTTCTGGAAGGTCTATCCTCAACTATCTGTTAAATACTTCGCTTCTAGACGGTCTATCCCTAGCTTAATCATCTCCCAGGTCTTCCTGATTCTAATGGTTTTTCGGGCTCACCAATAACCTATCTGTATACAAACATATATTGCCTTCAGTATGTAATCATAATTTTAGCCTACCTGTGACCAAGCCCCACACACTGGAAATTTGTACACCAATTAGATGGGGCTAATAGTTGTTGTATAGGGCGCGACCCTATACCAATCACATCTGGTATTTTAATATCTGAGTTATTTTCACTTAAGGATCCCCTCCCATAATTTTCCTTGAAAACCTTTTTAAAATGATTTAAAACCTTTAAATCAAATTTATACAAGAAAAATATAATATCTTTATGCTTTACTCAAAATCACATTACTATGTTATATATATATTCTTTACTCAAAACTTAGTTGATGTAAACATTTAAACATTTGAAAGTGCCTCTTTCTAAACTTTTGAAAGCATCTCTTTTGAAACCAAGTAAAACTCTTCAATTACCTAGGCCAAGAGGCCAAAACCTTACCTTTCGACACCATACATCAAAACTTTCGAAACCATACTCCAACGCTTTCGAAACCATTAAAATCATCCCTTTCGAATGCAATAAAACTTTAGACATCATTCTTAAAAATACTTTAAAATATTGCCTTAGAAAACTTTTGGAAAAACCTTCATTTTAAACCTTCCAAAACCATTCAGAAAACAGAACCTTTCGACCTTGTCAGAAGCTACCTTTCGACCCCTTCGAAAGCTACCTTTCGACTCTATCGAAAGCTTTGCTTTCGACCCTATTGAAACCATTCAGCAATTAAAACCTTTCGAAAGCATTCAACCCTTAAAACATAAACCTTTTGAAAACTCACCGAGTTCAATTTAAAACATGTGGAAGATCTTCTTTTAAAACCTTTCGACTTCATTGGAAGCTACCTTCCGACCTTGTCGAAAGCTTTGCTTTGAAAGCTTTAAAACATATCTTCTTTAAAACAATAGGCTCTAACCCTTTAAACATCTCGTTCGAAAGCTTGGGTTACACTTCAATTTGAAAAACAAGGGTAAAACTTCTAAGTCGAAAGCTCTCTTTCGAAAGCAGGGAAAAGCGGCTGGTTTTAAAAACAAGTAAACCTTTCGACTTCGTCGAAAGCAACAACTTCGAAAGGTTGGAAAGTGGCAGTAACCTTTCGACCTCGTCGAAAGGTTTAAAACCTTTATTTTAATTATTTGACCTGGCCGAAAGCAACCAAGTCAAAAGCTTTTATTTGAAAGCAAAGCAGGTGGTTCTTTTGGTTTATAAAACAAACATACTTCAACCCCTTTGGCAACTAACCTTTCGAATAAGTACCCTTCGACCTTGCCCAATTCATTACGTACCAAGCAACATGATACCATATGAATTGGTTCGACCTTGTCAAAAGCTTTGATACCCTTCGACCTTGTCGGAAGGTCTTGGTCGGAAGGTTTGATGTCAAAATGGCTGAAACATGCTAAAAGCATGATTTTCTTGTTTTTAACTTAAAAGATATAACTTTTCAACTAACTTGCCTTTGTTTGTTAAATTCTTATTGGTTAGTAAAATACTTTTCAAAAAAGCGCTGCCACTAATTTCATAATTAAATAATGATTTTATTTTATAAAATGCCAATTCTCCTTAATTAAATATATAAATTTTTTAAGTCCCATACCTTAAATGATTTTATATATTCATCAAAACACTTAGGAAAAATCTAGAAAATCCCAGAAAATCTATTTTAATATGTTTTCCAACATATAAAATTTCGGACCCAAACAATTGCTATTTTAGCCGTAAATAATTTATAACCAAATAAATCATTTTCCTCACCAGAAAATTAATATAAAATCCACATTAATTCAGAAAATTATGAAATTGGAACCCATCTCTAAAATATCATTTCTGGCCTATATTTAAATTTTCAAGGCATTTGGATGTCATCTAATAGAGTTTTTAGGTCAAATATATCATAAAAACTAACATGAACATATATAATCCATCAACTAGCATATATATAACTTTAATTATCAAAACATGGCATATACTTGCAAAAACATTTCAGATCTAATCTTAAAACTGAAAACCATAAGAAAATGGGATATAGTAATTATTCACCTTAGCTTTGAGATTAAAGATGTGAGATTTGATGTTGAATATGTTGATTAACTTCTTCCTCTTGAATCTTAGCTTTATCTTCCTTGAGAATAAAAATGGTGGCTGACCTTAGATGTTTTTAGTTTGCTAAAATGAAATGAAAGTAAGTTTCATTTCCTAAGGGTTTAGGGTATAAGCCTCTCCTATTTCCCATATTGCCCTTACTCATTTCCTAACACATTAGTTTATGTTATCTCATTTTAATTTGCACAATAACATGGCACGACTACCCTTAGTTTAATCAAATCTAAACCTATTTAATCTTCACATTATTTAATTTAATTTAACCAATTGAATATCCTAAATAATGTTATAAAAATATAGGGTGTTACAGACTCCCCACCTTAAAGAATTTCATCCTATTATGATAAGGCACACAACAAAACAATCAAAGGTAAAATATACCATCCAACAAATCAAGATAAGAGTCTCTAATCTTGCTCTCAGTCTCCCAAGTACAGTCTCTAGCATCGTCACTCCACTGGACCTTTACTAATCTGATTGTCTTGTTCCTCAACTTTTCATCTCTAGCCACAATCTGAATCGGCTTTCTAACTATAGTCAAGTCCGGCTCTACTACTAAATCTTCTAACACTGTAAGTGCTATAGTAGTCTCCGGGTCTCTAACACACTTTCTAAGATGAGAAATATGGAAAACATCATGGACTCCTGCCAAACTATTCGGTAACACCATTCTTAAGCAAGTCTCCCAATCCTCGCAACAATACGAAAAGGCCCAATGAATCTAGGTGCTAACTTTCCTGACTTTACAAATCTAATCACACATTCATCGGTGAAACCTTAACAAACACATAGTCTCCAACGGAGAATTCCAAGTCTTTCCTTCTTCTGTCTGCATAACTCTTATGTCTAGACTGAGCTTCCTTCATCCTCGCTCGGAACAACTCAATCTTCTCTGCAGCTTCTTTCACTAAATTCGGACCAAGAACCAACCTATCCCCGGTCTCTAACCAACATACGGGAGATTTGCATGGTCTTCCATATAAAGCTTCAAACGGTGTCATCCCAGTACTAGTCTAATAACTATTGTTATATGAGAACCCGACTAAATGGAAATGGTCTTCCCATGATCCCCCGAAATCCAATACACAAGCTCTTAACAAATCCTTCAAGACTTTGTTAACTCTTTCTATTTGCCCAGCATTCTGTGGATGGTAAGCGGTACTCATGTTGAGCTTGGTTCCTAATGCTTCCTGTAGACTCTTCCAGAACTCACTAGTCAACGAAGAATCTCTATCACTGATGATACTTCTAGGAATTACGTGCAGTCTAACCACATTCATTATAAATAACTTCACCAAAATAGGTGTTGTCCTCGTTGACTTTACTGGAATGAAATGGGCACTCTTAGTTAGTCTATCTACTATGACTATATGCTTTCATTTCCTCTACTAGATCTTGGCAACCCATCAATAAAATCCATAGAGATAGAATCCCACTTCCACAACGGAACTTCCAACGGTTGAAGCAATCCACTTGGCTTTTGGTGTTCAGCCTTTGCCTGCTGGCAATTCAAGCACTGCTTAACACATAAACCAATTTCCCGTTTCATACCTTCCCAGAAGAAACTTCTCTTCATGTCCAAATACATCTTCATTCCTCCTGGATGGATAGTGAACTTCGAAAGATGGCATTCATCCAAAACTTCTTTCCTTATGTTTCCTATATTCGGAACACATAACCTTCCTTTCTTTCTCAGCCACCCCTTTTGGTTAAGACTGAAATCCTTTAAGTCATCACTCTCTGTTCCTTCCCTTAACCTTCTGATCCTTCTAGCCAAAACTGGATCCTCCTCCTGTTTAGAAGCTATCTTCTCAATCATTACTGGTCGAACTTCTAAATAAGACAATATAGCACTTCCTGCACTAGAACCTACCTCAGATCTATACTGCACTCTACAAGCTGATAGTGCATCCAAATCTTTCCACTCAGCAATCATAGCCAATACAACATTATGATGTTTCCTACTAAGTGCATCTGCTACCTTTTTTCTTTCTCGGGTGTGTACTCAATTCCAAAATAATAAGTAGCAATAAACTCCAACCATCTCTGCTGTCTCATGTTCAGCTCCTTCTGAGAGAACAAGTACTTCAATGAGGTATGATCTGTATAAAGCCCAAATCGCTCTACCAAGAGGTAATTCCTCCACACCTTCAAAGTAAATATAACGGCAGCTTACTCCAAATCATGCGTTGGATATCTAACTTTATGCGGACTGAGCTATCTAGAAGCATAAGCAATCATTTACCTCTTTACATCAACACAGTTCCTAATCCAGTTCCACACGCATTAGTATAAACAACTAAATCCTGATTCCCCTCTGGAACCATCAACAGCGGTGCATGGGTCAATAAGTGTTTCAAGCTTTGGAATGCTTCCTCGCACTTATCAGTCCATACAAACTTCACATCTTTTCGCGTAAGCTTAGTCATCGGTGCAGCTATCTGCGAGAAACCCTTTATAAATCTCCGGTAATATCCGGCCAGTCCAAGGAAGCTCTTTATCTCGGCCACCGTCTTGGGTCTCTTCCAATTGTTTACCGCCTTAATCTTAGTCGGATCTACAAACAACCCTTTCTCTGATACTACATGACAAAGGAACTTCACTACCTTCTTCCAAAAATGACACTTCGAAAACTTAGCCTTCAACTGATGCTCCCTCAATGTCTCTAGCACGACTCTAATATGAACTTCATGCTCCTTCTCATCCTTAGAGTATATCAGAATATCGTCTATGAAGATCAACACAAATCTATCCAAGTGTTCCCGGAAGATTCGGTTCATCAAGTCCACAAAGAATGCCGACGCATTAGTTAGTCCGAACGGCATAACTAACCATTCGTATGATCCATACCTCGTCCTAAACGCCATCAAAGGAATACTTCCTCTGCCACCCTAAGCTGATGAAATCCCATTGCCAAATCCAGCTGAGAGAATACCTTGGCTCCACTTAACTGATCGAACAAATCGTCAATTCTCGACAATGGATATCGGTTCTTTATCGTCTTCTCATTCAACTTACGATAATTGATACATAGCCTCAACGATCCGTCCGGCTTCTTAGCAAACACTACGGCAGCTCCCCAAAGCGAACTACTCAGTCTAATAAAATTCTTGCCTTCCAAATCCACCAACTGCACCTTTAACTCTCTCATGTCAGTGGGTGTCATCCTGCTGGTGGCCTACTCACCGGTTCAGCTCCTGGCACTAAATCAATCCGAAAGTCGATGGCTCATTTCGGTGGCAATCCAGTTACCGTCTCAAACACATCGGCTAATTCTGTAACCACAAAGACTCGATGCAACTCATCCTCAAACTCTATGATACCCAATAAAGCATTCACTTCGTAACTAGGGTTCTCTACGGTATAAACTATTCCATCACTAAAATCCGGATGACTGAATGATATTTTCCTATCATGACAAAATATCCTAGCATCATATTTGCTTAACCAATCCATCCCAAGGATAATCCCAAATCCCACAAAATCAAACACATGCAAACAACAATCAAAAGTATTACCTAGCAAATCCAACTCTAAATGATCACACTCATCACAAGTGCTGCATACCCTCCTATCAGATTTGCAACCCTTAAGGAAGTAACTAAATATGAGGGTTCTAGGTTAAGCTTATCTACCAAACATTGAGAAATAAAAGAATGTTATGCACCAGTATCAAATAGAACGCTAACAGACATACTATGAATCTTTAGCGAGCTCCCAGAACAGCCTTCCCTTTTCTCCTGCACAACTGGCCTTGAAGTTGCGGGCTCCAATGTATAAACTTGCCCCTTTCCTTCTTTAGCAGGCTCCTTGCATTGGTTCTTATAATGGACAATCTACTCACAATTAAAGCACCAGACATTCTTCTTTCCTACTGCTTCTTTCCCTTTTCCTTTTCCGGTCCGACACTCATTAGCATAATGTCCTTTCTTATCACATTTATAACAATCCACCTCATCTTTTACCTACTTCTTTGCTCCTCCCTTCTGAGCATTATTCTTATGGAAAAACTTTATTTTCTAGCCTTGTCCTACCTGGACCTCCTTCATCTTCTTCTTCAAACAAGCTAACGCCTCTTCCTGCCACAGCGCCATTTCTACCACTACATCACTTGGATCTCTTAGGTGTTGCAAGGTAGCACTTATCAACTCTGGCTTCAAGCCTCTTATAAACTTCTCATTCCTCTCGATCACCGTATCAACTAAGGCATACCCGTACCGAGCCAACTCTTCAAATCTTCTTGCATACTCTAAAACAGACATCTCCCCTTGTTCTAGTTCAACAAACTTCCTAACCAATGCCAACTGCGCCATCACCGACATAAACCTTTCTTGAAACCTTCTCTTAAACTCCGCCCAAGTCATGGTTTCCTCATCAACACCAGTTGCAACAGTATTCCACCAAAATAGAGCAGCTCTCTGAAGATGTCTTGAAGCTAATTTCCTCTTCTGCTCGTCATTCAACCTTAAGTCAGCAAAAATTCTCTCGCAATGCAGCAGCCAATTTTCCACCTCGATCGCATCTTCAGTTCCAATGAAAGGCTTCCCTCCAAGCCTGGTATAGTGACGCAGCGGATATTACAAAACAATGTAGTTCGATGAATGTAGTAATGATGGATTGGAAGATACTGAAATGCCCAAATTCGTTGATCCGAAGATGCCGAATTCTAGCTATCTCTGACACGTTGATCGCGCACGATACCGTGAGGAGAGATCTTCAATTCTTCGAGCGTTGATCAAGCACACTTGATTCTGCGAATCGGCTTCTGCAATCGTTGAATCGAGCGCACTCGATTATCCAAAAGAGGAGATAGGAGATACACTCGACTACCAATTATAATTGAAAGCACAAAGCTAACAAAAGAGAATTTTATTCAACAATCAACAACCTTTACAAATGACTTAACTTGCCTATTTATAGGCTACAACATGCAAAACAGAAAAAAAAATACAACTCCTAAGTCGTCTCCGACTTATCAAGATCACCGACACACGACTTAACATACCCTCCGACTCAACAAAACACACGACATAACTATTCAGCGACTTACGACTTAAAAAGATGCGACTCTACATACATGTGTATTACAAACGACTCACGACTTATAAGAGATTATAACACATAGTCCTCGACATACGACTTATGTACAAGCGACTTAAGAAAACACAATACAATACCATACAACGACTCAACTCTTAAGTCGTAGACGACTTAACGACTCATCATAGCTTGGTGATGACTTATCCTCAGCAGCGACTTAAACACATATCACAGCAGCCTCCTCACACGACTTAAGCTTGGACGACTTAGTGAATAGTGACTTCACGACTTAACCCAGTTCACGCCTTAAGCACACCAGACGACTCATCTTAAGTCGTAACTCGGCAGCAACCCATCCCTTCTCTTAAGTCGTGGACGACTTATGCCAGCCTTTCCCTTGAGTCGTGGACGACTCGTGCCTTCCGCTTCGATAAGTCGTGGACGATTTATACCTTCAGCTTTGTTAAGTTGCAAACTCAAAGCCTCTTCCCCTTTTGGTTTCCAGTTAGGTCGTGGTCGACTCAACACATTTCCCTTAAGTCGTAGCTGACTTAAGCCTTCAACTCGCGCATTTCCTTTGAGTCGTGGACGACTCAAGTCTGCCTCCTTATCTCGTGTACGACTCAAGTCTGCCTCCTTATCTCATGTACGACTCAAGTCTGCCTCCTTAAGTCGTGTACGACTTATACCTTTGAATGTTGTGGGTTGTGCTGCATCATCCTCCCCAGGTTGAGAGAAATTCATCCTCGAATTTGTAAATTCTTCCACATCCGATTGTTCATTCCCATAATATGGTACGAGATGTTTGACATTGAATACGTCAGAAGTGTATACATCTTCCGGCAGCTTCAACTTATAAGCATTTTCATTAATCCGTTTCACGACTTCTACAGGACCAATTTTTCTGGCTTTTAACTTGTTATAAGCGCCCACTGGAAAACGATCCTTTGTTAACACTGCATAAACCCAATCACCTTCATTAAATTCAACATTTCTTTGCTTCAAATTTGCATGTCGTTTATACTTTTGATTTGCTTTCTCCAACCGTTCTTGAACGATTCTATGACACTCTGTCAAACCTTCAACAAAATTAGTAGCTTTCTTAACTGTCTCCTTCGAGTGTGGTATTACCGTTAAATCCAACGGTCCTTTTGGCATACTAGAATATACAATCTGAAATGGACTGAACCCAGTACTTCGATTTACAGCATGATTATGAGCAAACTCTGCCTGGCATAACTTTACATCCCAACTCTTCAGATTGTCTTGCACAAGACACCTCAGCAGATTTCCCAATGATCTGTTCACAACCTCGGTCTGTCCATCCGTCTGCGGGTGATAAGCGCTACTAAATTTCAGCTTTGTTCCGACCATCTTCCACAAACTTAGCCAAAAATGACTCAGGAAACGAGTATCTCTATCCGACACAATAGATTCTGGCAATCCATGAAGTCGATAGATCTCCTTGAAAAACAACTGAGCAACATGAACAGCATCCGCCGTCTTCTTACAAGCAATAAAATGTGCCATCTTCGAAAATCGATCCACTACCACATAAATGGAATCATTTCCCCGCTGTGTTCTTGGCAACCCCAACACAAAGTCCATACTCACATCAACCCATGGTTTAGTTGGTACAGGTAACGGCATATATAAACCAGCATTAGTTGCAGTTCCTTTCGAAACCTGACAGATATGACATCGCTCCACAAACCTTTCCACCTCTTTCCTCATTGATGGCCAAAAGTAAGACTGTGAAATCAACTGTAATGTACGGTCTCTCCCAACATGTCCTTCTTCATGTAGCTCTTTTACAATCTTCATTCTCAAACTACAATCAGGTATGCACAATCGATTTCCTTTGAATAGAAAACCGTCTACCATCATAAACTCATCCGTCTTTCCCTCCTTGACTTTATCAATATACTTCGCAAAGTAAGGATCATCGACAAATAATTCTGGCAACACATCAAACCCTGTCACCACAACTTTTAGTGCAGTCAACAAATGACTCCTCCTACTCAAAGCATCAGCCACTCGATTTGTCACCCCTGACTTGTGTTTAACAACAAAAGTAAACTGTTGCAGATATGCAATCCACGATGCATGTCTTGCTGAAATCTTATCCTGTCCTTGTAAATGCCTCAACGCCTCATGATCAGTGTAAAGAACAAACTCTTTCTGAAATAGATAGTGTCTCCAATGTTTAATAGATTGCACAACAGCATAAAATTCCACGTCATATGTACTGTATCTCATCTTTGCTCCTGATAACTTCTCGCTAAAGTATGCAATAGGACGCCCCCTCTGACTCAACACTCCTCCAATCCCAACCTTGGATGCATCCGTATGTAGTTCAAACTCTAGCTGAAAATATGGTAATATTAGAATTGGTGCAGACGTCAAGAGTTCCTTGATCCGATCAAAAGCAACTCCCGCTTCCTCCGTCCAGGAAAACTGTTTACCCTTCATACAATCAGTCGCAGGTGCCATCACACTACTAAAGTGTGGAATAAATCTTCTGTAAAACAAAGCCAACCCGTGGAAACTACGAACATCCGTTATCGTCTTGGGCTGTGGCCAATCTCTAATTGCTTCGATTTTACTCTGGTCAACCTGTATTCCTTCTTTCGACACAACATACCCCAGAAATAAAACACTGTGAGTCATGAACACGCATTTCTTTGTAGCAGCATAAAATTGTTCTTCACGTAGAATAATCAACACTTTCTTCAAATGCTGAACATGCTCTTCTGTACTAGCACTGTAAATCAGAATATCATCAAAGTAAACCACCACAAATTTCCCAATGTATGGCCTGAAAATTTGATTCATCACCCTCATGAATGTACTCGGTGCATTTGATAGACCAAACGGCATTACCAGCCATTCATACAATCCTTCCCTCGTCTTGAATGCTGTCTTCCATTCGTCCCCTGGTCTAATGCGAATCTGATGATAACCGCTCTTCAAGTCAATCTTAGAAAAGATTACGAACCCACTGATTTGATCCAGTAAATCATCAAGCCTCGGCATCGGAAATCTGTACCTGACTGTGATCTTATTCAATGCTCTACTGTCTGTGCACATCCTCCACATCCCATCCTTCTTGGGTACCAATAAAGCTGGTACAACACAAGGACTTAAACTCTCCTGCACATGCCCCTGTTCAAGCAATTCCTCTACCTGCCTCCGCAATTCTTCATGTTCCTTCGGACTCATTCGATAATGTGGTCTGTGTGGCAACACAGCACCTGGAACAAGATCTATCTGATGTTGTATATCCCTCAACGGTGGCAACTCCGTTGGTAACTCCTATGGAAATACATCGTCAAATTCTTTCAAAACTGGCTTTACTTCTTCTGGGATTTCAACCTCTTCCTGACTCTCTCGCCCAATCAACAAGAACACTTCAGGCTCCTCCTCTACTTCCTTCGCAAACTCCTTCAAAGATAACAAAGTTTTGAGCTCTTCAATCTCCTCCAACTTGTTTTCCTCTTGTTGTCGCTTCTTTGGAACTAGAGTAATTTTTGTGCCTTCAAACATGAAACTGTAACTGTTGGTACGCCCATCATGTTGCACTGCCCTATCATACTGCCACGGTCTTCCCAGCAACAAATGACAAACGTCCATATCTACCACATCGCACCAGATTTCATCTTTATATTTCTTCCCAATTGAAAACTTCACACGAGCCCTTCGTCCAACCTTCACCTCCCCGCCTTTCCTCAACCAAGCTAGCTTGTATGGTTTTGGATGTTTCTCAGTCTTCAATGCCAACTTCCTTATAGCTTCTGAAGAAATTATATTATCACAGCTTCCAGCATCAATAACAAATTTGCAAACCTTCCCTAGAATGGTACATGTTGACTGAAAAATATTGCTCCTTAACCAACTACAATCCTCCTCTTGCTTTGGTGTTAAACAGGACCTCTTCATCATTAGATTATAACCTTCGTCTCCCGACACCTCTTCTTCCTTCTCATCAGGTGGTGAATTGGAACATTTAGCTTCTTCATCCTCATCCTCAACCTCCGCTATCATAGCTCTCTTCTTCGGCTTCGGACATTCGCTACTTTTGTGGCCCATTTCTTGGCAATTATAACATTTGAAACCATTATTGACTTTCGCCTTCTCAGCCTCCTTCACTACCGGTCTACTGATAGGTTTAGAAACATTAGAACTCCCACCAACACCCTTCGCTTGATTGTTAGAATTAGTAAACACACCACTTCCTCGTCGTCCCTGTTTCTCCCAAGCCAACGCTTTCTGATGTGCTTCCACTACAGATCTGGGATCAAACATGTTAACCATATCCTGAATCTGCATTCGCAATCCCCCAATGAATCTAGATGTCAATTGTTCTTCTATCTCCATAATATCATTCCTTGCTATCAGTTGATAAAATTCGTCAGCATAGTCGTTCACAGATTTCGTCCCTTGTCTCAAGTTTTGCAATCTCTGATACATAAGCGACTGATAGTTTTAAGGTAAGAATGTGGCTTTCATCATTTTTCTCATCTTTTCCCATGATTCAACCTTTGACTTCCCCATCCGCTCACGTGTAAGTTTGGTTTGCTGCCACCATGCCAAAGCTCTACCCCTCAACCTCGTAGCAACCAACTTCACTCTACGATGTTCTGGAACTTCCTTGAAGTCAAAAATCTCTTCAACAGTAGCCACCCAATCAAGAAACTCCTCTGCTTGCATACCACCTTTGAATTCAGGAATTTCAGTCTTCATCCCCAACTCCCACTTGTGATCATACTCAGAGTTATTTCTTCCTTGTCCTCGTCCTTGTCCTTGAACACTACCACCATCATACTCCTCTTCAAAATCAGATGTATATCGTTGTCTGTCTCGTCCACCCACATCTCTACTACCTTCACGCCTACCACCAACATCCCATCTATCTACATTCCTCCGTTCTCGATCATCCACATTTCTCCCATGCCTTTGATCATTGTCAACACTTCTGTCTCGATTGGAATGTGGCGAGACTCTACTTCCCCCATGGTTAGATTCAGGTGAAACCCGTCTCCGATTTTGATTCATTTCTAACATCATCTTCTCTAATCGTCCAATCCCTTCGTTAAGCTTTTCACTAAAGTTTTCATTGATTCTTTGCTCCATCTCATCAGCTTCTTCTCTTCGATACAAAGCTTCTACATTTTGGTGACGATTAGCTCTTCTTGGCGGCATACTTGAAATCTTCACAAACTCTTCAAATTCAAACACAATTCAAACTTTGATCCAAGATGAAATGGATCGAAACTTCCACTTTTGTTGCAAATCGAAATGAACACGATGAACAAATTCTCGGCCTCCAACACAAATCCGATCAAACAACTTCGAACAAGCTACTCACTCGGCCGACTTGATTGGAGATGCTCGGCTCCACTTGATTTCTTCAAAACTCCAAAATGATTAGGTTCCAAGTCTCGATCTAGCTATGATTGGCTAGAACAGGCTCTGATACCAAAAACTGACGCAGCGGATATTACAAAACAATGTAGTTCGATGAATGTAGTAATCGATGGATTGGAAGATACTGAAATGCCCAAATTCGTTGATCCGAAGATGCCGAATTCTAGCTATCTCTGACACGTTGATCGCGCACGATACCGTGAGGAGAGATCTTCAATTCTTCGAGCGTTGATCAAGCGCACTTGATTCCGCGAATCGGCTTCTGCAATCGTTGAATCGAGCGCACTCGATTATCGGAAATAGGAGATAGGAGATACACTCGACTACCAATTATAATTGAAAGCACAAAGCTAACAAAAGAGAATTTTATTCAACAATCAACAACCTTTACAAATGACTCAACTTGCCTATTTATAGGCTACAACACGCAAAACAAAAAAAAAATACAACTCCTAAGTCGTCTCCGACTTATCAAGATCACCGACTCACGACTTAACATACCCTCCGACTCAACAAAACACACGACATAACTATTCAGCGACTTACGACTTAAAAAGATGCGACTCTACATACATGTGTATTACAAATGACCCATGACTTATAAGAGATTACAACACATAGTCCTCGACATACGACTTATGTACAAGCGACTTAAGAAAACACAATACAATACCATACAACGACTCAACACTTAAGTCGTAGATGACTTAACGACTCATCATAGCTTGGTGATGACTTATCCTCAGCAGCGACTTAAACACATATCACAGCAGCCTCCTCACACGACTTAAGTTTGGACGACTTAGTGAATAGTGACTTCACGACTTAACCCAGTTCACGCCTTAAGCACACCAGACGACTCATCTTAAGTCGTAACTCGGCAGCGACCCATCCCTTCTCTTAAGTCGTGGACGACTTATGCCAGCCTTTCCCTTGAGTCGTGGACGACTCGTGCCTTCCGCTTCGATAAGTCGTGGACGATTTATACCTTCAGCTTTGTTAAGTTGCGAACTCAAAGCCTCTTCCCCTTTTGGTTTCCAGTTAGGTCGTGGTCGACTCAACACATTTCCCTTAAGTCGTAGCCGACTTAAGCCTTCAACTCGCGCATTTCCTTTGAGTCGTGGACGACTCAAGTCTGCCTCCTTATCTCGTGTACGACTCAAGTCTGCCTCCTTATCTCGTGTATGACTCAAGTCTGCCTCCTTAAGTCGTGTACGACTTATACCTTTGAACGTTGTGGGTTGCGCTGCATCATATAGTCTCTGCTCAAGTTAGCATAATGGTTGAGTATTAGAGCTTCTTGAACTCCTCCTCCAGCAGCATTCCCTCCGACAACTCCAGTTGCAATTCCAGCTTGCATCATGTTTACGAAGAACTGATACATGGATCCCGTATCCACTTGGGGGACCCCAGCACCAACATTTTCAGCTTGAGCCTGACCTGGACCTCTTCTAACATTTGGTCGGGCATTTCAATTAGTGATGGTGCTCTCTCCTCCAAGATTAACTTTGCCTCTTCTTCCTTCCATAACTATATTCAAGGTTTGTGAGATACAAATGAATAGCCTAACTAAGATAGGAGTCTAGAGATATAGTGTATACTTATATATAACAATTACAAGTACGTTACTATAGCGTTATCCCATACCCTGA